>JARFIW010001109.1:1264814-2464814 GCA_036346225.1 Platerodrilus igneus | reverse complement strand
TTAAATTACCTTATCACTTGCTGTAGCGGGGAGTCTTTAAAAATCATTAAATCGGTACCCATTTCGGGAGATAATTTTATCATTTCTTATAATGCCTTGCGTGAGCGATTTAGCAACCCGCGTTTATTGGCAACTTTGCATTGGAAAGCTATGGAAGACTTTCCACCTTTAAAATCAGAAAACCCTAAGAAACTTAGGGCACTTATTGATTGTTTTTCAGAGAACCTTGCTGTTCTAACTAACTTAAAGTTTCCCACTGAACATTGGAACTTTATTCTGGTCGATTGTCTTTTAGAAAAACTCGATCCGTTTACTACAAAACGCTTCGAACTCCAATCGGATCCGAAGCAAATACCCAATTTCGATGATTTGAGATATTTTTTAAATCAACAATGTGCAGCGTTAGAAACCTTTTCTTCAACCGCACCCGTTTCTTATTCGACGACTGTCCGAACAGCTCACACATCAGTGCCTAAGAAATCCTCAGCGTTTCAATTTAAACCAAAAGTTTCTTTTAACGTAGTTTCACTGGATACACCAAGTAGCTCCAGTGACTCAAATAATTCATTTTCGCACCATTGTCCTTCTTGCAAGGGCAATCGCTTAATTTACAGATGTCAATCGTTTCTAAAGAAAACTCCGACTAAACGTTTCGACATTGTCAAACGCTTACGCCTTTGTTTAAATTGCTTACGAACAGACCATGCGTCCATGCAATGCAAATCTTATAATTCCTGTCAAACTTGCGCCAAGCCGCATCATACCTTGCTACATTTTGAAGCGCAACCTGCTTCTAGCTGTTCAGCTGAACCGATCGCTACACCCATGCATAAAAATGCCAATAGGACGCAGTCAGCCTCTCCTATTCCGGCAAATGTTTTGTCTTCACAGACGAATCCAAATCTTGGGGTTACTGTCTTACTCTCCACTGCTGTTGTGGAAGTTCAAGATCGTTCTGGTAGATACAAACAGATCAGGGTACTCTTAGACCCTGGCTCTCAAGCTAGCTTTATTCGAGACGATTGCGTGAGCAAACTTTGGCTTCCACGCATACGTTCTCAAGTTCTGATTTATGGACTTGGACAGACAACTTCAGCAGTCAATAGGGGTGCCGTCAGCTGCACCATTCGCTCTATGTTAGACTCTGAAAAATCTCTAGAAGTCACAACCTTTGTGCTTTCGTCAATATCTGGCAAATTACCTAGCGTTGAAGTTCCTAATAATTGGGAACACTTATGCGGCCTGCACTTCGCAGACCCGACCTGGAACTCTCCAGGAACTATTGACATGTTCCTTGGAGCAGATGTTTATCCGTTCATCATCAATGGCGGTGTTATCCATGGCAAATTTCTTCAGCCTGCCGCCATAAATACAATTTTTGGTTGGACTATTATTGGTCCCACAAAAAGCTTGCAGTCTGATACTGTCCAAGCATTTTTTACTTCTGTAGAAGATCCTATAGACCAGACCCTAAGGCGGTTTTGGGAAACAGAAGAGTTGCCATTCAAGCCTTATACCTCTCCAGAAGAAGAAAAGGCAGATTTGATTTTTGAAAACACGTTTTCTCGTGACCCTAGCGGTCGTTTTATTGTTGCGTTACCGTTCAACGATACTTTGCCTGTTTTTGATAATTGCTTTGACATGGCTAAAAAAAGATTATTTTCGTTGGAGCGCAAATTACATGCTCAACCGGAGCTGCGCGCCCAATACAACAATTTCATGCAGGACTATCTTGATGCGGGTCATATGGCATTACTCGATTCTCCGCCCGTTGGGAACGATAATTATTTTTTACCCCATCACCCTGTGTTTAAAGAGGAAGGTCATACTTCTAAAATTCGTGTGGTTTTTGACGCCTCTGCAAAAGCTAAAAACAACGTGTCACTTAATGACACTCAATTGGCTGGACCTAGTCTCCAAAATGACATTTCGTCAATTTTACTTAAATTTCGCTCTCATCGTTTCGTTTTTACTTGTGATGTTCCCCAAATGTATCGACAAATTTTGGTTACTGAAGAACATCGAAGGTTTCAATTAATTGTGTGGCAGTTCTCAGCAGAAGAACCCATTCAGACTTATCAGCTTAATACAGTGACCTATGGTATTAAGTCATCGCCTTATCTAGCATTAAAAACTCTTCAGCGATTAGCCATTGACGAAGGCAAAAGGTTTCCGTTAGCCGCTGAGGCTATACGGTCAAATCTATATATTGACGATTTCGTCGCCGGTGGAGATTCCATACAATCGGCCCGCGAAATTAAAGATCAACTTATCCGACTTTTACATTTGGCTGGTTTTGAACTTCGAAAATGGAGTTCTAATTCAGTTTCTATTTTGGAAGGCATTCCGTCAAATTTTTGCCAATATACTTCTCTCGATTTCGATTCTGACGAATCAATAAAAATATTAGGTCTTCAATGGTCACCTATAGAAGATATTTTCTCATTTCGGGTTAAACCATTAAACCCAATATGTACAAAGCGCAACATACTTTCGCAAGTTGCCAGAATATATGATCCATTAGAGTTTTTAGCCCCACTAACACTTTTTGCAAAACGCCTAATCCAGCATCTGTGGATGTTAGGTTTAAATTGGGATGACATCCCACCAGCAAACATTTCGTCTCAATGGCAGCAGTATCAAGAAGAATTGCCGTTATTATCGTCATTAAAGTTACCACGTTGTTTACCCCCTTCGGATCCTTTTACTTGTCATTTGCATGGGTTTTGCGATGCTAGCGAGGTAGGGTATGCA
Organism: Platerodrilus igneus; assembly: GCA_036346225.1. Classification (NCBI taxonomy): domain Eukaryota; kingdom Metazoa; phylum Arthropoda; class Insecta; order Coleoptera; family Lycidae; genus Platerodrilus; species Platerodrilus igneus. Next base: position 2,462,060 of record JARFIW010001109.1, on the reverse strand, counting down.
GCGGTAGTATATTTCCAGTTCATAAATCAAACTACTGGAGAAATATCTGTACAATTTGTAACCGCTAAAACAAAAGTAGCTCCAATTAAGCGCATTTCAATTCCACGTTTGGAATTATGTGCCGCCGTTTTATTAACCGATTTACTTTCTTTTACCATTCGGTCTTATCAAAGCTTGATTGAAAACTCCAATGTTTCAGCGTGGAGTGATTCTACGGTCGCTCTCACTTGGATACGTTCTCCACCTTTTCGTTGGAAAACTTTTGTGGCAAACCGTGTTAGCCACATTCAAGAAATCATTGCACCTAGCCGATGGTTTTATATTAAATCTTCGCATAATCCGGCTGATCCTGCATCTCGGTGATTAATGCCAAGCGCGGTTATTTCATGTTCGCTATGGTGGGCGGGGCCTGAATGGCTTCACTACCCTAGTGAATCCTGGCCGCCACAACCAACATTGTCAACCTCAATTGCTGAGGTAACTACGGAAAAGAAGATCCTAACATTTGTCGCTCAAACCGATCCAAACGTCATTGACATTTTACTAAGTCGCTTTTCATCGTTATATAAAATCCAAGGCATCGTGGCTTACATTTATAGATTTTCTAAACCCATGGCTCAACGTCATACGGGTCCCTTAACAGACATTGAATTACACAATGCTCTCATGATTATCGTTCGGCATGTACAAAATGTTACATTTTTAAAGGAAATAGCTTCGATCAAGGCAAACCGTAAATTACCTAAAAGCTTGCGAAAACTTTCTCCATTTGTTGATCCACAAAATATCTTAAGAGTAGGTGGGCGCTTGACACATTCTTCGCTTTCCTATTTCGAAAAGTTTCCTGCGTTATTGCCTCAGCGGCACCGATTAACCGAACTTATCATTCGGTCAACTCATGAAAGGTATTGCCATCCCGGTGTTAATACCACAGCGTATCTTATCCAACAGAATTTCTGGATCCTTTCCATTAAAAATTCAATCCGAAATTATTTATCCTCATGTCATAGATGTTTTCGTACCAAACCGGTCCTGGTAATTCCTCCTATGGGAGACCTACCGGCAGCATGTATTACCCAAATCAAACCGTTCAGTATTGTTGGGGTTGATTTTGCTGGCCCTCTTTTAATAAAGGCTAACCGCCTGCGAGGCTCTAAAACTCTTAAGGCCTATATTTGTATTTTTGTTTGTTTTGCCACTAAGGCAGCACATATTGAACTTGTGTCGGATTTGTCGGCAGACGCGTTTCTTGCCGCTTTGCGACGGTTTATAGCACGTCGAGGACGCTGTTCTCAAATATTTAGTGATTGTGGTACTAATTTTGTAGGTGCCTATCGTCAGCTTATGAGTTATCTGCATAGTGCAGTAGCCTCAGAAAAGATAAAGTGGTCGTTTAATCCACCTAGCGCCCCTCACTTCGGTGGCTTGTGGGAAAGCGGTGTTAAGTCGGTAAAGACACACCTAGCTCGCGTAATCGGCGAACAAAAACTTACCTTTGAGGAACTTTACACAGTTCTCACTCAAATTGAATCTGTTCTAAATTCAAGGCCACTCTGCGCTTTGAGTTCGGATCCAAATGACTTGCGTTGCTTAACACCAGGTCATTTCCTAACTATGGAGCCTCTTTCTGCACCACCAGATGAGGACCATTCAACCAACGTTTTACCATTAAAAAGCAGGTGGAAACTCCTGCAAAAACTCCATCAAGATTTTTGGGCTCGCTGGAGCCATGAGTACTTACATACTCTGAACCAAAAGGTTAAATGGCACTCTAAGGTAGGTGTCCGACAAGTTGAAAAGGACTCTATTGTCCTCATCAAGGACGACCAGCTTTCTCCACTTCAATGGAAGTTTGGTCGTATTATTAATACTTTTCCCGGTGCGGACGGTATTATACGTGTCGCGGAGATCAAAACTGCACTTGGCACATTAAAACGACCTTTGGTCAAACTAGCGCCGCTACCGGTATTTTAATTTTATTTTATGTTTAGATGTATATACACCTTTCTTACATGTATAGTAGTATATTATTTTTACATATTTGCTTATTTACATATATATTTTTATTTTTGCATAGTTGGTAATATCGCTCGCTGTAGTGTACCACCCTATCTTTCGTTACCTGTTTTCCTAGCAAAGTCAAATCCCATGTGATTTCCTTCACCCAACCTACTTCCTTCTTCAAAATTCTATGAATTTGGTGGGCGGTATGTTACGTCATCATCGAACATTTATTGGAATTGGTGACAATAAATACTTAGTGCGGGTATCCTATAGTTTTTAGTGAAACATTTATACCGGCAGTGAGTGCGTAAAGTGACAGTTGCATTCGAACCCTTGCAGAAGACGGTTGTGTGAGAGCTTTTGAAAGCGACACCATCACCCGGACGTGCGTGTTTTTGGTTGTCCGCAAGCTTTTGTGTGTGAACTTTTATTGCCCACAGCGGCACAGGCTTTAAGGTATTTGTACCCTTCCTTAAGTAGTTGTTGTAGTTGTTTTTAGTTATTACATATCCGCTCCACCGCTATCAGTATTGCTACAAAAAGCAATTGGTCCTTCCCTATAATTAGCATATCTTTATCACCTCATTCATCCCAACAAGCCACCTACAGTCAAATGGAAGTCGCTCAGGAGCGCCAATTAGTCGGTCGCCGCAAGCCTTGTGTTGATTTTTCTTTGTGGAAGACTGTTATTCTTCATAAACTCTTTTGCTTTGGTATACCTTCGGTAATCACGTTTCTTTGTTAAAAAACAAATACTTTTTCCAAGTATAGCGGATACTGAGGTAGCTGGAGATCTTCTACAATTCCTGACTTCACACCTATTCCATAAGTAATTGAAATAGGAATCAACCTAAAGTTTAACTTTCTTAATGTAAAAACATACTTTTATTATAAATGCACCTACAACTATACTTTCTAAAAGTAACTTATATACAATCTGGTCAGGTGATGTTAAATAAAACCCTAAAGATTAACTTAGAAGAACCAACCACGATCAGGATTTTTCCTAATCATTTAATAAAAGTCCAAACATAGAAGCTCTATGATTTTAAAACATGCTTTACAAGGTTCCAATTTAACGAAAGAATGTAACATGCCAAAAATTGGCAATGCACATTTTTAGAGTTAGCTTTAATTTGTAAAAAATTCCCGCGTTCTTTTAAAATTAAAAAATTTCAATTTCCGTCGTCCCTGAATCGCGCCTACGCAGAATGAATGGCGGAGTGCGTGCGGTGTGATAAGACGCCATTAAGCCACGAATCCTGAAGCCAAGAACATCTACCTGTGTTGTGTGTGTGCCTTTTTCTCTTTTTAGGGATGTAGGTTCCTTACCTTGCCTTATCGTACCTCTACCTGGGTTTTTTCATTCCTCTACGAGTAGGAAAGAAACAGGATGGACGGATTGGAAATTTGAATTCAGCAATAGCGTAATCTAACCCACAACTATGATGGAACCTGAGATTAGCTACGAAAGTGAGTACTCTGTTTTAAGTATATTGTAAATGTAAATTGACCTTAAATGTGTACGAAAATTTGACTATTGTGTCATACTTAAAACGTGGTGATGCGTTTATAGCTATTACGCGACTTTAACAATTGCGCAATAGTATAACAATTGTCCGCAATAGTATAGCTAGTCACCGGTCTACAACAAGAAATCCTACCCTTTTGTTGCAAAAGAGTTTTCCGACATTAGATCCACACTTACGCGGTTGAATATACCCTGCCCCTAGCAAAAGTATTTCCCATTACTGCGAAATTAACATACCATTATTTTGCTTAGAGCGCTGTAACCCCTCCAATTCAAAACTCACAATTACTTCAAATTCTATCCTAACATCCCTTTCAATGGGACTTGTATCAAATCCAAACCCCCTTAAATTATCTAGCCGTTAAACCCCCCTCGACTCTAATGTACTACTACATTTTCAACGTCTTCAGGTTTTATAAAACTGTTACTTATTTAATCTCAATTAGCTTTCTCCTTTAACTCCCCTTCTATTTCGTAAATTGTTCCGGGTCTTTCATATTTTTGCACAATATTGATATTACGTTTTGATGACAAAATAACACGTAGGATGTCCCTGCTATGCTGTAATTCGCGTATATGTAATTTTTTAAATCCGAAACTTTATAATTGCACGTTTTGTAGTCTAATGTATAAAAGTATGACCTCATTTTTAGTAGCCCCATAAGTGTGTATTTTCATAACCGAGGGTCTACGGATTACATTGTAATAAAGCGTATTTGTGGTTTACTTTATGACAGCTGCAGAAATTTTTATTGAAACTATATCATATTGCCTGAAATTTATTTAACACTTTCTAAAGTTCCTATTTAAGGTGCATATTCATAAATTTTTCAACAACTCTGAAAGCTTTTTTTAAAGGGCACGAAATGCTTCTATTATGAAATTTTATTATCAAAATATAATTTGTTTATTTACATTCTTGTGGTTTTAAAATAATTGATAATCAGTTTTTCGAGGTTTCCTATGTATTTACAGAAATGAAACGATTATATTTGTGGTTTTCAGTTTAATGGGAATATAAATAGGGATTTAATTACGTCTTGGTTTGTTGAACACTATTTAAGACGAAATAAAGATTCTACAGGGTGCTCCCAAACCAAATCCGTTCATTCAAAATTAAGTACTATGTGTTTTCCATCTAATTTAAGTCTCGCATAACGCATTGCGTTGCAGGTATTAGAACTGTTCGATGGCAGTCGTCGAAGGTAGCAGAGAATAATTATTAGATTTGTTAGAATTTAATTGTACATTCTATATAAATTTACCTAACTATGTATATAGGTGTTGTTAAGTAAAACGAAATTTATTATGTATGTATGTGTTAATTGAATTACTTGTAACTGAAAAACATATACATTATACTTCTCTCTATATCTTTTAAATATTTATATGACGCCTATATGGAAACATATAATCATAATCACCTATTACTACTAACTTACAAACTCTAATCTTTCTTTACTATTCTATTCTGTTGCATAATCGTGAAAATTTAATTTTCAGTTCTGATCTACTTCCAAACAGTAAATGGCGATGTCCTTCTAACACTATCTTTTTGTGACGAATCACAGTAACATACAATTGGGCAGTTGTTAGTATGTAAAGAGATATAAACGATTAAAGTATTTAGGGTTTTAGACAAAATACCCAATTACTAATACATAAATTTTACACAAAATTAAACTTATTGGCATGCAACCAAAATGTTTTTATATAATATTTTTTTATATATAATCACACAAATTGCACGTTCACTATTATGGGACCGCATTTGAGTTTTTAATTTTTATGTGCATAATACGAACATAAAAAAGCATGCAAATAATGTTTCTGTACATGACATTTCTGCGTTGTGGTTTAATGGACATCCCTTAGTATGGGACCACAAATAAATTTTAAATCGTATGAATTTTCAACCTCTTTTTAGAAAATGCAGAAAAATTACACGTATTGCTCAGGAATAATTCATTGGTATGGGACCGCATATGAATTTTCAAGTCACTTCTACGAGATGCAGCAAAATTACACAAATTGCATGAAAATGGGCGTTTTTTGGTTTGCAACTGCATATGAATTTTTTAAGCTACCTCTAGAATATGCGAAATAATTAAATAAATTGCATGCAAAAGAACGTTCATTCGTATGTGACCGCATATGGATTATCAACTTACTTTTAAAAGATATAGAATAATCACATATATTGCATGCGAATGGACGTACATTGGTATGGGTCTATACATATGAATTTTCAAGTAATTTTTAGAAAATGCAGAATAATCACACAAATTGCAGGCAAATGGATGTTCTTTTGTATACAACTGCAGATGGAGGTTTAATCTACCTCTGAAAGATGCAGGTTAATCACATAAATTGCATGCGAATGAACGTCCATTAGTATGGGATCTCGCATGAATTTTCAATTTTACATACCACTGAATCTTGGTGAAACAGGGCATATAATTAGGAAACAACAGAAGGGCACCGAGCTGTATTTTGTCTGTGGGAATTTCAGGAAACTGTGTAGGCTAGTTCAGAATAGAAATAAGTGAAGGTACGCGTCCAACCAGTTTCAAGATGGAAAACCTAATGACGAAAACAACAATTGCACTTAAATCTGATAATTATTATAAACAACTACAGGTGTTGGTTATGAAATATTTTCAACTAATGTTGATTGTGCGAAAGGATCTTGGTAGCTGCAGGCTGCTTAACCCCCTTCACACTAGGGGAAAATAGGTTATATTTTTGTAAACAATAGAAGGGGAACCGAATTGCATCTAACAAGAAAGACCAGCGGCTATGTTCGAAGACAACAAACATAGAAACAAGGGGAAAATTGTTGAAGCATATGTGTGGAGCACAGCACAGTAAGTCTATGAAATAGTGACAGTATGAGAAGTAGACAAAAACGGTAGAAACCTTTTGGAATGCGTCAAATGTATGAAGATGATAGCATGGACAGACAAAGTTAAGAACAAAGAGGTTATAGAAATAGTCAGGGAATAAAGATATCTGTGGAAAACAAAAAAAAAATAAAATAAATAGAAGGCAGGATAAGTTCTAAGGAATTTTCGGGGATTAGTGCGGGATATATTACAAGTAGAGATAGGAAAAAAAGAGGTACGGTAGACCTAGATCAGACTATTGCATGCAGATAGTGAAAGATGCAGACTGGAAATTTCAGAGAAATGTGAAGGTTAGGACTGAATAGGAAACAATGAGGGTACGAGTCTAACAAGTACCAGGACTGAAGCCCTAATGATGAATGATGATGTTCAAAAAATGCAGATTAATTACATATTTTGCATGCGAATGGACGTCTTTTTTGTATGCAACTGCATATGAAGTTTTAATCTACCTCTAAAAAGATGCAGAATAATTACATAAATTGCATGCGAATGGACGTTCATTAGTATGAGACCACATATGCCTCTTCAAGTTCGCTCTAGAAGATACAGATAATTACATAAATTACATGCGAATGAACGTATATTAGTATGGGACCGCAAATACATGTTTAATGTCCCTTTTGAAGATGCAGAATAAATACATATATTGCATGCGAATGGACCTTCATTAGTATGGGACCTCACATGAATTTTCAACTTGTGTTTAGAGAATGCAGAACAATTACATATTCTGCACGCGAATGGACGTTTCTTTTGTATGCAACTGTATATGAAGTTTTAATCTACCTCTAAAAGAAGCAGAATAATTACATAAATTGCATGCGAATGGACGTTCATTAGTATGGGACCGTATATGCCTCTTCAAGTTTCCTCTAGAAGATGCAGAATAATTACATAAATTGCACGCGAATAGACGTTCTTTAGTATGGGACCGCATATGCATTCTCAAGGTCCCTTTAGAAGATGCAGAATAAATACATATATTGCATGCGAATGGACGTTCATTAGTATGGGACCTCACATGAATATTTAACTTGTGTTTAGAAAATGCAGAATAACTACATATATTGCAACCAAATGGACGTTCATTTGTATGGGACTGCATGTGCATTTTCAAGTTCCCTTTATAAGATGCAGAATAATTACATATATAGCATGCGAATGGACGTTCATTAGTATGGGATCTCGCATGAATTTTCAAATTGTGTTTGAAAAATGCAGAATAATTGCATATATTGCATGCGAATGAACGTTCATTGGTATGGAGCCTCATATGAATTTTCAACATCTGTTTAGAAAATGCAGAACAATTACATATATTGCATAGGAATGGACGTTCATTCGTATGGGACCGCATATGAATTTTCAGGTCACTTTTACGAGATGCAGCATAATTACACAAATTGCATGCAAACGGACGTTTTTTTGTATGCAATTGTATATGAGTTTTTAAGCTACCTTTAGAATATGCAGAATAATTACATAAATTGCATGCGAAAGGACGTTCATTCGTATGGGACCTCATATGGATTATCAATTTACTTTTAAAAGATGCAGAATAATTACACAAATTACATGCTAATGGACGTTCATTCGTATGGGAGTGCATATGGATGATCAACTTACTTTTAAAAGATACATAATAATTACAGATATTGCATACGAATGGATGTTCATTCGTATGGGACTGCATATGAGTTTTTAAGTAACTTTTTGAAGATACAGAATAATTACACAAATTACATGCGAATGGACGTTCTTTCGAATGCAACTGCATATGGAGTTTTAATCTATCTCTAAAAGATGCAGAATAATTACACAAATTGCACGCGAATGGACGTTCATTAGTATGGGAACGTATATGCCTCTTTAAATTCCCTCTAGAAGATGCAGCATAATTACATAAATTGCATGCGAACGGACGTTCATTGGTATGGGACCGCATATGCATTTTCAAGGTTCCTTTAGAGGATGCAGAATAGTTACACATATTGCATGCGAATGGACGTTCATTAGTATGGGACCTCACATGAATTTTCAACATGTGTTTAGAAAATGCAGAATAGTTACATATATTGCATGCGAACGGACGCTCATTAGTATGTGACCTTACATGAACTTTTAATTTGTGTTTAGAAAATGCAGAATAATTACATATTTTGCATTCAAATGGACGTTCATTCGTATGAGACCGCACATGAATTCTCAAGCAACCTTTATGGAATGTAGCATAATTACACAAATTGCACACAAATGGACGTTTGTTTGTATGCAACTGCATATGGTGTTTCAATCTACCTTTAGAAGATGTGGAATAATTACATAAATTGCATCTGAATGGACGTTTATTAGTATGGGATCGCATATGCATTTTTAAGTTCTCTTTAGAAAATGCAGAATAATTACATAAATTGCACGCGAATGGACGTTCATCAGTATGGGAACGTATATGCCTCTTCAAGTTCCCTCTAAAAGATGCAGAATAATTACATAAGTTGCATGCGAACGGACGTTCATGTGTATGGGACCGCATGTGAGTTTTCAAGGTCCCTTTAGAAGATGCAGAATAATTACACATATTGCATGCGAATGGACGTTCATTCGTATGGGATCGCATGTGGATTGTCAGCTTACTTTTAAAAGATGCTGAATAAGCACATAAGAAGCACGCAAATGGGCGTTCTTTAGTATGTGATGACATATCAAAGTGTTCTTATAGGTTGCAGAATAAGTACATAAAGTATATGCCACATATGTTCTTTAGTATATTGTCGTGTACTATAACTGTAAATGTTTTGGTCTCAAAAATCACTCTACGAATAGACTTAGCGGGTGAGACCAGATATGTCAAGCACAATAATTACATAAATTTCTGTCTAACCAAAACGCATATTCCAATAATCTTCTGCTAGTGTGTCGACTTGGTTAAATGTTCATACGCTTATTTTATTTTAATTCGCATTTTCTGTGAGTAATACAACAAATTCTACAAGACACTTTTCATTCCACAAATTAGTTATCGATCGGGTCGTTTACATGATCTTATTAAACGACTAATACAAAAGGTAATTATAGAATTATTCAAACAACTTTAATTTTAACTGATATTGTAATCTTATCTATCCACACGCCTTGGGCGATAGTGCAACTTTCTAATGAGATGTTTATTTTTTCTTACAAAAGCCGTGCAAAAGATGTTGTTTTATCCCTATTAACACTACTGATTTTTAAAGACTTCCGCACTAGCTCTGAACTCTATCTTCAGCGGTTTAGACAGACTATCAGGGGGGTCTTTAAATAAATACGGTTGAATAGGGCGTCACTGTACTTAGATAGTGTGTAAAAGCAAGAAATATCGCTAAGAAAAATACAGGAACCTCAACGAGTATATTCTGTTATAAGAATACAAGATTTTGTATTTTTGATGGTACTACGTTTATCCTGAAATAAAATAAAATACATAAAATAATATTAGAGACAGCAATTTGCGCCTCAAAATAAAATCAATAAATCAGACAGGTTTTGTACATCTATGATTTCTTTCATTTGTGTAATCGTGCATGGACACTCTACTTATTAAATTTATGCACTTCTGGTTTATATATAATTCTTTGAATCCAGTGATAAGTATGGACAAAATAAATACTATTGCTTAAGTGCTTCCTTGAGTGGAATTAACCTTGTTTAAGTTTATAAAGAAATTAAGGCTGTTAAGTATCAACACATATATTAACTGAAAAATACTTCTGATTTATTCTGGCAGATAATTATTATAAGTTTTCTGAATGTTCAATTAATTTTATATACTTATTTTGTTAATCTTTGTCAATTTAAATAAAAAAGCCTCTAAAGCAAATAGGCACTATAAATATTCATTAACATAATTATGAGCTTTTCTTGTCATCTTTTCAGTACTGACTAAATGACGCACATGTATACAAAATTAGTTTTGTAATAAGATCTTTTAAATTAGCAAATTTAATCTTTGTTAAAAAGTTGTCCTGTGTAATCAAATATATGACTGTATTATTCATAATGTAAATTCCTAAAGATTTTGTTAGATAAACAATTTTATAAAGCATAATTTTAATCCATAGCCACATTTGAAAAGTTAAGTTCATAATTAAATATTATCACAAAGATGTTAGTTTCCATGGGTTCAAACTACCAAGGTTACGGTTTAAACATGACGTGAACGTCGAACAGATGACTGTCTCAAAAAGGGATATTACTTACCGACCTTGAATTCAGGGCATGGCCGCTTACAGACCAGTCAACAAACAAGCTCGACCCACATGTGGACTTCCAACATTGAACAAACACACGAAAAAGCAGTTGTCTACATTGTTATAACAACGCCTCGTAAAGTAGAACCATATTGTAAGTTTCCAATGCGTAGTCGTTTTATACGTAATTAAATTAACTTCTTACAACCATTAATCAGCTCTAAAGTGTTGCTTCCGAATTAAAACAAAACTTCCATGTTGAAACATGAGGAACGTATTATATTTCTTATACGCAGTAAAAATTTAACAATCTCGCACGACCATTACAGCTTCATTTCTTAAGTGTTGTTTTATTTTTCTAGTTCATTAGTTCTTTTGTGTTGCGCATGATGAGTTTCTAAGCATTTAGATCGATGGATTGTTCGAAACTAAATTGCGACTCGCAAGTCAGCCTTGGATGTGAATTTATCTATATTGACGTTAAAATGATCAAAAGCCGACTGATTCGACTCGTCGACAACAACCTCAACAAGCAGGTGCGCGAAAGCACGCTATTCGATATCACCTTGAAGATTTTGTGGGAATTCTAGACAGCTTGTTCGAGTTTTAGCATGGCTTTACAATACAAACTGGACGTTTATAACTATGCGCTTTATTTACTATATAATTAGAATAAAAGAAGACAATAATTGGGGGTGTTTCAAAATTATGATACTTTGTTTTAATTTTGTATTAATTGTAGAAGTACGATTTATTTTGAATTATAAAAGTAGATTTAAAAATTGTATAACACAACACATAATTTTTATGCGTTATATTAGAAGAGGGAAAGCGAACTGTTACAATATTACTTGCTTTTAGTAAATGCGTTGTGTAAACTTAAGACCTAAACATCTAAACTTTTATCAAGGTAGCAGCATAGAGAACATACTGTAATTGAATGTAAAAGACTGAGCACGACAATGGCGACTAAAACCGATGGCGCCTCATGGGACAACTGGGGAAAACAAAAGCTAATAGCGCGAAATCCAAAATATTGTTGCGATCCACTATTAGGCAACCCGTCAAACATACAAACGCCCGGGGCACAGCGTATTCTTCAGCATTCGAGAATCCTTCTACAAAGTTCTAGATAATGAGTCATATCTTAATGCAGGGTATATATAAGGCCGCTTATGAATGTAAGAGTCAGTCTATTCTTGAATGTCTAATATAAATTATATCGTTGTAAAGTAAACGTAGTTGAGTTTTTAGAATATATACATAAATGATATGCTGTGTCTAATGTGCATGCAGCTTGCAGTATACATAAATAAATAGAAGTGTATAAACAAATAGTTGTGTTAGTGTGGTTATTGGACCTAGGGTAAAGAAGTTAGTTTAAGAAGATATTAGTGCTTGTAAATTCGTTAGTGTAATAGTGCTTCATTGTTAAGTGGACTGAAAACATCTATAAATAAGGCATATACTGTTAATTAGACTTGTGAACAGTGAGTAATAAAGACCATTATTATTACTTGTTTTAAATTAAAGAAACGCGGTAGTAGTAGCCCGTTACACTGGTGTCAGGCATTTGTGGGGTATATAGTGATTAATTTAAAACACAAGTCTAAAGACATTTAAGTAGTTTGTATATGCCAGTGACAAGAAATCAAAGTAAAATGGAGGCAGACACTTTAATGAATTTCCTCAAGGATTTTAAATCCGGTATGGAGGAAAGGTCGGCTAAACTAGAATTGACACTTAGTGAAAATGCTGAGAAAATGGAGGAGAGGTCGGCTAAACTGGAAGTGACACTAAACGAAAACTTAGTGAAGTCAGTTGAACTGGAATCGACCCTTAAAGAATTTAAATACGGCATGGAAATGACACTTAGTGAAAATGCTGAGAAAATAGAGGAAAAGTTAAGTGAAAATACAGCCACGTTAGAACGAAGATTAATGGAAAGTTCCATTGCATTGAAAGAAGATTTCACTGAACAGGTAAAACAGTTGAGCAAAAGTTGGACAGTAAATTGATAAAAATGGAAGAAGATGTGATGAGGCTGCAAGAACAAGTAATTTCACTAACAACGCGGCCACTTGAATTGCCAAGCCAAGTTGTTAATCAGAACATTCCAGAAATAAGAACCACGGAAAGAAGCGAGTCAATTCCGTCTAAATTTAAAGTAAAACCACCTACATTCGATGGTAAAACACCTTGGCCCACATATTTGAAACAATTTGAAGCTGCTGCAATAGCCAACGGTTGGTGCAACAAAGAAGGCTATCTCTCTAATAGTGGCCCTACGGGGAAGCTCTTAACATCTTACAAACGATTCCCGATCACCAGCAGAATGATTACGGCCTCTTAACATCGAAGCTTGAGATGAGATATGGAGACGCTCACCTTCAACAGGTTTACCACGCACAAGTTAAGAACCGCTCGCAAAAGACAAGTGAAAGCCTGCAAGAATTCGAAGCTGACATCGCCAGATTAGTTAGATTGGCATATCCAACGGCACCAGATAGTTTCCTCGAACAACTGGCTGTACAAACATTTGTGGATGGCGTTAAAGATGGCGAAATACAGCAAGCGCTAAGATTAGCACGGCCAAAGATGTTAGATGACGCACTGGCTCATGCGCTTGAATTTGAAGCAGCTATGCAGACATCACACAGAATGAGTCACAAAGTTCGGTCTGCCTTAGAGGAACCTGATCAAGCGCAGAACAGCATAGAGGAAATAATCAACCGTGTGGAAAAGCTTGAAAGACAACGACCGCGGAGATGGGGTCTGCGATGCTGGAACTGCGGCGAAGTTGGTCATATACAGAGACGCTGCACTCAACCAAAAACAACCGGTTGAGCAGCAGGAAAACTAAAGCAAGTCGACGTAAGGGGGCGAACGTCGACAGCACAACGTAGTGCCCCGGAGATTATCATCCGTGCTGCATCGTCGATGGGGAGTCTGGACAGCATTTATATCGATGGAAGAATTAATGGTAGGGGTGTCCGATTACTCGTGGATACAGGAGCGACAAAACTATTGTGAGACCAGATTTGGTTGGTCGTGGAAAAATGCTACCTGTATCGGTGTGTCTTCGAACGGCAAGTGGTGAGAAAATTTGTACTCACGGAGAGACTGCCGTTATGTTGACAATTGGGGACAAATTAATTAATCATCGAGTGTTGGTAGCTGAAATTACAGAAGAAGTGATCTTGGGAATGGATCTCATGAGAGAATATGGGTTTCATGTAAACATGAAAGAAAATGTGCTTCGGATAGATGATGATGAGATTCCATTTCAAGGTAGGAGTAACCAGACGATGCAAGTTCGAATGATTTGCGATATGAAAATACCCGAGAAGGCAGAAATGATAGTAATGGGATGCCCGGATGGTACGCTCCGGGAAGGACAAGTATGCATGATGGAAGCAACTGAATCGGGAGTGGGTCAGGAGGGACTTCTGATTGGAAGAACGCTGGTAAAGTCTCGAAATATGGTACCAGTAAGGGTGCTGAACATTAATCCCCATACAGTGACCCTGAAGAAAGGCATGATTGTGGGAAGTTGCATTCCAGTATGTCATATTAAACGTTGTGTGGACGACACGAAAATAAACCAACCAACGGTTGCTCACAGAAATTGCTGGATATGTTGATACCCTCGTGTCAAGGATTAAATGGCGACCAACTGGGCAAGGTAAAAGAACTGGTCGGACGATATCGAGGTGTGTTTGCACTGGATGATAGTGAGAAAGGAAGGACGAATGTTGTGCAACACAAGATCAATACTGGAGATGCGCAACCGATAAGACAACACCCAGGCGGCTTCCTTTGGCAAAACGTAAGGAAGCCGAGCAAATTATCACCGATATGGAAGAACAGGGAGTGATTGAACCCTCGAATAGTCCATGGGCATCCCCGGTAGTGCTTGTCAAGAAAAGGACGGGTCGACAAGGTTTGTGTAGACTACCGGCGGCTTAATAATGTGACAAAGAAAGACAGCTATCCTTTGCCCAGAATTGATGACACCTTAGATACTCTATCCGGATCTAAATGGTTTTCGACCTTGGACTTGAAAAGCGGATACTGGCAGGTAGGCTTGGAGCCAAACGATAAAGAAAAGACTGCGTTTACAATTGGAACTGGATTATGGCAGTTCAAGGTCATGCCATTTGGATTATGCAATGCTCCTGCTACTTTTGAACGATTGATGGAGTCGGTACTGCGTGGACTGTCCTGGAAGACATGTCTGGTGTACCTGGACGACGTGATAGTGTTAGGCCGGTCTTTTGAAGAACATCTTAAGAACCTAGAGGAGATATTCCAAAGATTACGCGGGCAAACCTTACATTAAGCCCCAAGAAGTGCCACCTATTTGGAAAAGAGGTGAAATACCTAGGACATGTCGTCTCAGAGACCGGAATAAGAGCTGACCCTGACAAAATAAAAACGGTACAAGAGTGGCCTACACCAGCAGATATACACCAACTACGCAGTTTTCTAGGATTGTGCACATATTACCGACGTTTTATACTTGGGTTTGCGAACATTACCAAACCGTTAACAAAATTAACCGAAGATGGACAAGAATATGATTGGAATGACGACTGCCACAGAGCATTTGAACAACTGAAACGGCTACTAGTTACAGCACCAATTTTGAGTTATCCGCGGATGGAGGGAAAGTTTGTGTTGGATACCGATGCCAGTAACACAGCTATAGGAGGCGTTCTTTCTCAAGTGCAGGACGGACAAGAAAAAGTTATTGGGTATTTCAGCAAGGTCTTGTCGCGGCCAGAAAGGAACTATTGTGTGACAAGAAGGGAGCTGTTGGCCGTCGTCAAATCCGTAGAGCACTTTTATAAGTACTTATACGGCCGTAAATTCCTGTTGAGAACAGACCATGCCGCACTGAAATGGTTACTGCAGTTTCGAAATCCTGAAGGGCAAGTGGCAAGGTGGATAGAGCGGCTGCAGGAATATGACTTTGATACGGAACATCGTGTAGGAACTAGCCATCGGAATGCAGACGCTCTATCAAGGAGACCTTGTACGATGGACTGCAATCATTGCTCCAAGATGGAAGAGAAAATAAGTGTCATCCATAGAATGACGGTAACCGATGATACTTGGCAACTCGAAAGAATACGAGAAGACCAGGAGAATGACGCCGAATTGGGACGTATTATTGAGTGGAAAAATAGAGGACAACGGCCAGCTTGGGAAGAAATTAGTATTTTAAGTAGGAGCCTGAAGGCATACTGGGCACAGTGGGACTCCTTGATGATAGAAAATAGAATCTTGAAACGACGCCTGGAATTTGAAGAGGGCACTGAGAGACTTCAAGTGATAGTGCCGAGAAGCAGAGTGCCGGAAGTGTTGCAGCACTTGCACGATGGTATTTCCGGAGGGCACTTTGGCGTGAAAAGAACTCTCGAGAGAGTGAGAGAAAGATTCTATTGGCTGAACTGCAAAGATGATGTGAAGGAGTGGTGCCGGAAATGTGAATTGTGTGCCTCTGCAAATGGCCCGGTCTCAAAACGGAAAGCCCCAATGAGACAGTATAACGTGGGGAATCCTTTTGAGAGGGTAGCCATTGATATAGCTGGTCCATTTCCTGAATCAGAGAAAGGAAATAAATACATCTTGGTTGCAATGGATTATTTTACCAAATGGCCGGAGGCATATGCTATACCTAACCAAGAAGCCGAGACGGTTGCAGATGTACTAGTCAGGAGTTGTTTTGTCGTTTTGGAGTTCCGTTGGAATTACACTCCGATCAAGGTCGAAACTTCGAATCAGTATTGTTTCAAAATGTCTGCAAGCATCTTGGAATCAGGAAGACTAGAACCACGCCACTTCATCCCCAATCGGATGGAATGGTTGAAAGAATGAACAGGACGTTAGGGAAGTACCTGGCCAAAGTTGTCTCTGAACATCAACGAGATTGGGACCAATATCTGCATTTGTTCCTACTGGCGTACCGATCTTCGGTACATGACAGCACAGGGTACTCTCCCGCTTGCGTAATGCTAGGACGTGAATTGCGGCTACCATGTGATCTTCAGTTTGGATTTAAACCTGGAGAAGAGATCGCAGGTGAAGATTACGTTAGTAAGCTTCGTGAAAGATCAAATAGTATTCACGAAAACGTCCGAAAGAATATACAGGCAGCAAGCGATCGAATGAAATCACAACATGACACGAGAGCACAAGAAGGTGGTTATCAACCTGGAGATTTAGTGTGGTTGTACAATCCACAAAGAAAACGTGGATTGTCGCCAAAACTACAAAGACAATGGGAAGGGCCGTACGAAGTGTTAAAAAGGATTAATGATGTAGTGTACCGGATCAGAAGATCCCCTCGTGGTAAACCGAAAGTGGTAAACTTTGACCGTTTAACATCCTACGCTGGCAACAACCAGGAAGACTCGAATAATGATAATGGTGTTCGGCAAGTTATTAATCATGAGCCAAATGTAGATTTTGAGAGCTTTATGGCGGCGTATGGTGGTTCCGCTAAAGCGAGATTTGGCGTTGTTGTTGAAAAACAGCAAGATCTGTTTAGAGCACCAGAAGAGTATTCCCTTGCACATTGCGTAGCTCAAGATTTGGCAATGTCAAGGGGAATAGTTGTTGTTTTCAAGAAAAAGTTTTGATGTGTGGATGAATTAGTACAACAGCAGCCAACTGTAGGAAAATCTTTGGTCCTTCAAGATAAAAATCGTTATGTTTACTATCTGGTCACCAAAAATTCTTCATGGCAGAGACCTAGTTATGGACATCTATGGGAGGCTTTGCTAAATCGTAAGGCGCAGATGATGGAAAATGGAGTAACGAGACTAGCGGTGCCCAAGCTGGGCTGTGGACTGGATCGCTTAGACTGGAGGATAGTCCGAAATATGCTAGAAGTAGTTTTCCAGGGAACCAACGTCCAGGTTCTTGTTTGTTGTTATCAACCGGTTGCCTACCAAGACCAGGAAAAGAGTGTTGACTGTTACTTCCAACGACGCGGTGGATGCACCAGAGGAGATAGCTGCCGATACCGTCACCAGTCATCGAATTGGCGTCAAGATGGATTTACAGTTACGAGACGTAACGGTTTTAAAGAGGGGGCAGTGTTGCGATCCACTATTAGGCAACCCGTCAAACATACAAACGCCCGGGGCACAGCGTATTCTTCAGCATTCGAGAATCCTTCTACAAAGTTCTAGATAATGAGTCATATCTTAATGCAGGGTATATATAAGGCCGCTTATGAATGTAAGAGTCAGTCTATTCTTGAATGTCTAATATAAATTATATCGTTGTAAAGTAAACGTAGTTGAGTTTTTAGAATATATACATAAATGATATGCTGTGTCTAATGTGCATGCAGCTTGCAGTATACATAAATAAATAGAAGTGTATAAACAAATAGTTGTGTTAGTGTGGTTATTGGACCTAGGGTAAAGAAGTTAGTTTAAGAAGATATTAGTGCTTGTAAATTCGTTAGTGTAATAGTGCTTCATTGTTAAGTGGACTGAAAACATCTATAAATAAGGCATATACTGTTAATTAGACTTGTGAACAGTGAGTAATAAAGACCATTATTATTACTTGTTTTAAATTAAAGAAACGCGGTAGTAGTAGCCCGTTACAATATTAAGGCTATAAGATTTACCTAAAAACTTATTTTCAAAACTTAACAATATGTATGAAACAGGTTGAATAAAAATTCATTTAAGCATATTCGCGCTCGCAAGCGATAGTGCTGCCACTTTTCAAGAACTAGCTGAATAATGATAAACTTTGTTATTATAAAGGTTGTTTAAGCAACGTTGATATAATAACAAAGTTTAGTTTATTCCTGCATCTCGGATGTTGTTTTAATTTTATTTATCTAATCTTGTGCGATATGGCGGAAAATAAAAGCAAGAGATATTGTTCTGTTCCGCAATGTTCTTCTAGACTTACCAAAAATATCTCATTCCTAGACATAAAACGTTGCAGCAGGAATGGACTAGGTTAGTTAGAATTGCTAAACCAGTGTCAAATTTTATGAATGTACGTTGTCTTCACTTCACAAAAAATGACTACTTTCTTTCAGGTGGGTAACAATATAATATATTAAATATTTTAGGTTAACATAAAATGAGGTTATGTTTTAATGTTTCTTTATTTTAGATATAAAAACAGGAAAAGTACAAAAAGATGCAGTTCTGGAGATACCATCACTTCCAGGATGCAAGGCAACAATTCTTCCAAGTTTCCAATACAACGAAGGAAGTCTATCATCTTTGATAAGAACCATTTAATTTTCGGCCAATGTATGCTAATTCTTGAACCATTTCACACGAATTTGAAGTTCACTTATGTATTCTTTACTCCAACGAGCCCAAAAGTGGCGTTGAAGCTGCTGAATTTTCTGGTACAGCGATAACGTGAAACTGGAATGTCAGCCAGACTAGGATCAGCAGTCGAAATTGCTGGACGTTCAATCAAAAAGTGTGAAGGAGTCAAAGGATTGAAATCATTAGGATCGCAAGAAAGATGTGACAAAGGTCTGGAAATAAGGTTTGCCTCCACTTGTGATAATAATGTTGTAAATTCTTCAATGTTAATAAAGTATTACCAATAACTCCTTATATATGATGTTTGCTTGACTTCAGACCTGCTTCTCACAGCCCACCAGAATGTGGAGAGTTCGGAGGAATCAAGTGCCAATTAATTTCATAAGTAGCAACTGTTTCTGTTAATGCAGGATGCTTATCTTTTAAAAATCTGCCTAACTCATGCAGTTCACGCCTTGCACCTATGAAATTAGTACCATTATCAGAAAAAATATGCAACGGTTTGCCAAGACGAGCTATAAACCGTCTTAATGCAAAAATAAATGCCTCGGTGATTAAGCTGGTAACCAATTCAAGATGCACAGCTCTTGAAGTGAAACAAACAAACAGATGTATGCCCTGGAAGTTTTTGATCCACGACCCCATTTTGTCCTTTATTAGCAAAGGCCCTGCATAATCGACGCCAGTCGTCATAAAAGCATACGAAGGAGTCACACTCAGTGAAGGTAAGTTACCCATGAGAGGATTAAAAATTTTTGGTGATGCGCCAAAACATGTTACACAACGTCTACAAATTTGATTTGACATTTCTACATGAAGTTACCCAAAATCGCTCCCTTGCAGAGGAAAGCAATAATTTTGGTCCGGCATGCAAAAGCCGCAAATGCTCAGAAGACAGTATTAGATACGATAATCTATGGTTGCCAGAAAGTAGCATCGGGTACTTCTTGTCGAAAGAAAATGGTGAGTTTCGCAGTCGTCCACCCACACGAATTACACCATCCTCATCTAAGAATCCAAACGCAAAATTTGACCACAAGTTTTAATCAATTGAGTTTTCTGAAGCAATTTAGGTTCTTCCTTGAATGAGTCACATTGAACAAGTTTAACAAGTTGAATAGTAGAACGATTAATTTCACTGCCACTGAGTGGTCCTAATATTCTATCATCTGCAGATGTACGGCAGTTGTGAACAAACCATAAGCAATAAGCCATTACGCGAACAAGAAACGAAAATCTAGAATAATTATGAAACGATATAAACCCTGTCACAACAATTAAACAATGCTTGTTTTAATTCTGGAAGCTCATCTGGTTCAGAAACTAAAACTGGTCAGGTGGAACAACCAATCTGGACCATGCCACTAAAGTGAAGAATTGATCTGCAGCAAGACCTCGAGAAAGTAAGTCTGCTGGATTGCTTTTTGTAGGAACGTGGCTCCAAATGTCGTCTTTAGTGAGCTCTTGAATTTCTACCACACGATCGCAAACAAATGGTTTCAGAAACGTAGGATTGGTCTTTAACCACCCTAACACAATAGTAGAATCGGTCAAACAGAAGCGTTGGAAGAATCAAGATTCAGAGCATTGGATGCTTGGTCCATTGCCCTAGCAAGAACTTGAGCACTACATAACTCTAGACGAGGTATAGTGGTTGGTTTTAGTGGAGCAACTTTAGCCTTAGCAAACAGAAGGTTGACCGAAATGTCACCCTTTTCATTCTTAGAACGAAGATAAATACAAGCCCCATAACTTGTAAGTGAAGCGTCACAAAATCCATGCATTTGTATTTCAACATGATTACTGATAAGAACATGCCTTGGTGTTCGAATATCATTCAAATTGACTAAGTTCGAACGAAACGATTTCCACTTTAATTTTTGGTCCCAAGCTAATTTTTCCAACCACAATTGTTGGAGAATAATTTTGGCTACAATAGTACAAGCACTCAATGACCCCAATGGTACGAATACCTAAGAAATCTCAGATAAAAGCGAACGTTTTGTAATTGTGCCACTGCTAAACTTTGAAATCGAGAACAATAATAAATCTGAGTGATGTGACCAAGCTAAACCAAGTGTTTTGGTATATTCATGTGAACGTAAATTAAGTACACTAGGATGAATATCCATAGGTAAAATTCCGCGCATTATTTAATACCCATTTCCTCAAGGTGAAACCGCCAGACGACTAAATCTTAGGCAAAGTTTTCGCAATGTGATAAGTATCTTCCAATGAATCAACTGTAGTAAGCAAATCATCGGCGTAGAAATCTTGTTTAATAACCCTCGAAATTTGGATATGAACACTCAACTCCTAACTGAAACAATGATCGAATGGCTAAAGAAGACGCATAAGTGGTACCATAAGTTACCGTATTCAACTCGTAAGTTCTGATGGATTCATCAGGATTGGATCGCCACAAAATGCGTTACCGTTGTGATATATCTAAACAAAATGTACGCATTTGTTTACATTATCTATTATGTATAAATAATATAGCAGGTGGTTATCAGGCCACACGCCTGGCTATCGCTAAAGGACAGTCGTATTTAATATGTCAATAAGAGCGCACGGCGTGTGGCCTCTTAATTACATATTACATTACTAATGTTACTCGTGTATCATTAAAAGCCTACACCCCTAATAAGCAATAACCCCACCTAAGACGTTACATGGCGACGAGGATATTGGAATAATTTTACGTTCAAAAACACGGTAGTGAGGGTAATTTGGTTTGCGCCGGGTTTGTTAACGCCGCGTGCTATGTTGTTTATCCTTACATTATTGTAGAACGTAAAAGCGGGTTTAGAAATTAGAAAAAGCATTGTTATTGAAGCGATTTCGGTGATTAAGGCTTAAAATGTCTGGAATTATTGGTAGTGTAAACGCATTCGATGCGAATGAAGAATCGTGGGATTCTTACATCGAACGTTTTGAGTTATTCTTAATTTGCAATAACATTACGGAAAGTAAAAAAGTTTGCACACTTCTTACGGTCGTGGGTGTTAAAACTTTTAACCTTTACGTGACTTATGTACACCAGATAAACCGTCTACGAAAACTTACGAACAATTAAATAAAATAATTAAAGACCACCTGTATCCCAAACCTTCGTTTATCGCGGAACGCTATAAATTTAGTGTGAGGAATCAATTAGAAAATGAAACAGTTGCACAGTATGTCGCGAATTTAAAAAAATTATCTACACATTGTGAATTCGGAGCTAATCTTAAAGATTACTTACGGGATCGGTTAGTAAGTGGAATTCGAAGTGATTCAACGAAGCAACGGCTGTTAGGGGAAGTAGATCTTACTTTCGATAAGGCGGTGGCGATTGTGTCTTCGATTGAAGCAGCAGGAAAAAATGCAGCTTCGTTAGCAATCGGAGGTAATAATGGTGGCAGAATGCATAAAATGGTAGCACACCCTCGGGTTCGCGGGGCGGGGTTAAACGAACCTCCCACAACATCAAATGGGAGAAGTGCTACGCATTTTTCAAGGCAACCAAAGGATACCAGTGATACCACACGAAAAGTGCAGTGTAATTGCTGTGGGCAGTTAGGCCATTTTAAAAAAGAATGTCGGTTCAGAGGTAGTAAGTGCCATTTTTGTGGAAAAAAAAATCATCTAGCCAAGGTATGTCGATCTCGTTTGGGTAAGTGCAACAATTCATTTGATAAAGCTTGTAGTGGTGGTGGTGGTGCACTTAGAGATTTCAGCAAATCACGAAAATCGCATAATTATGTAGAAACTGTGAACCATGTGGTTCCGGCACAGGATGAGGACATCGTTTATGACGTGTCAAATTTGTTTAAGTTGACGGAAGATAGTCCTATTTGTAACATAGCTAATAATACTAATAGAGTTGATCCTTTCAAAGTTAGCGTAAAGGTAGAAAAATTGTTAGTATGTTTTGAAATTGATACTGGCGCATCGGTTAGCGTTGTTAGTGATAATTTTTATAAAGAGAAGTTACATTTTTGTAAATTATTACCTAGTGATATTTCACTTAGTTCCTATACAAATGAGCAAATTTTACCGTTAGGCAAGATATTAGTCGAAGTCCAGTATAATGGGATTAATAAAAATCTCGAATTGTATGTCATTAAAAACGGATCTCATCCTCTCTTAGGCCGTGAGTGGATCCAAGCGTTAAACATTGCATATGTTCCCAAAACTAACTTGTATATTACGAAAATACAAAAGAACAATAATGAGAAGCCAATTCGGGAAAAACAAATAAGTGAAATAATAACAAATTTTCCTGAGGTATTCACGAAAGAATTAGGCAAATATGTAGGACCCCCGGTTAAATTATATTTAAAGGAGGATGCTAAGCCGAGGTATTATAAACCTAGGGCCCTTCCTTTCACACTAAAGGCTAAAGTGGAAGAGGAACTCGAACGTCTAATCGACGCCGCTGTTATATGTCCGGTAGAAAGTTCGGAATGGGGTACACCGATAGTACCAATAATAAAGAGAAACGGAACCGTTAGAATTTGTGGCGATTTTAAGGTTACGTTAAACCCTTATTTACAAGTTGACCGACACCCTATTCCACGAATAGAGGATTTATTTAATGAATTGCAAAAGGAGAGTTGTACAGTAAAATCGATTTAAGTAATGCTTATATGCAGCTCAAGTTGAGTTCCGAAAGTTCTAAATTATGCACGATAAGCACTCATAAAGGTTTGTTTTCGTACAAGCGCATGCCTTATGGTATTTCGTCGGCTCCTGGTATTTTCAAAGACAAATCGAGCAAACTTTACAAGGGATACCAGGTGTCATCGTATTTTTAGACGACATTTTATTATCAGCTCCAGATAATGACCTCCACATTAAAAATTAAAAGAAGTTTTACACGACTCGGAAAAGTGGGTTTTACGGTTCAGCGAGAAAAATGTGAGTTTTCAAACCACAATTAGAATTTTTGGGATTTACAATTGATAAAGAGGGTTGCACACATCGCCAGCTAAGGTGCAGGCTATTGTGCAAGCGCCCGTTCCAAAAACGTAACGGAAGTTAAATCGTTCATAGGTTTAGTAGGATTTTACGCAAAATTTGTTTCCAACTTATCTACTATTTTATTTCCTTTATACAATCTGTTAAAAAGGATGTGATTTTTAACTTTAACAAAGATTGTATGACGGCATTTAATAAAATAAAGCAAGTCTTAACTAGTGCTCCAATACTAGCACACTACGACCCCAGGTTCCAGCAATACTTACGGTAGATGCGAGTAGTACCGGTTTAGGGTGCGTGCTTAGTATTATGGCGGAGGGCATAGAGGCCAGTTGCTTTTGGGTCGCGTACTTTGTCACCCACAGAAGTACAATACTCTCAAATTGATAAAGAGGCATTGGCAGTGGTTTATGGAATAAAAAAATTCCACCAATATTTATATGGGCGTCATTTCACTCTCAGGAGTGATCACAAACCATTGGTCAGTATTTTTGGACCTAAGCGAGGGTTGCCAGTATTTGCAGCCAGCAGGCTGCAGAGATACGCTTTGTTTTTATCAGGGTACGATTTTGACATTAATTATGTCAAATCTGATAAAAATAGTGCTGATGCATTGTCAAGGATGCCACTCAGTACTAAACACGTGGAAGGCGACGCAGAGTTATTGTGGCTTGGAACTTATTTACATTGCGTTAAAGAAAGTTCATTTCAATAACGTGCGAAGATGTTCGCAGGGCAACACAAAAGACATCCGGCTTAACAAAATTTATGGTTATGTTATGCATGGATGGCCATGCTCTGTACCCAAAGAGGACAGAGAGTTGTTAACTTTTTTTCAAAAAAAAAACGAGATAGCCGTGGAACAAGGAGTGTTAATGTGGGGATACAAAGTCATTGTTCCTAGTAGTTTACGAGCTTACGTATTAAATGAATTACATGCCAGTCATTTGGGCATATGTAAAACTAAGTCGGTTGCTAGATCGTATGTCTGGTGGCCCAATATAGATGACGATATCGAAAACCTAATCAGAAACTGTTCGTCATGTTTGTTAGAGCGAGCAAACCCCGCGAAAAGCGAATTACATCATTGGCATTACCCAAGTAAACCATGGGAAAGGTTGCACTTAGATTATTTGGGACCGTTAAAAGGGAAATTGTATCTAATTATCGTGGATACTCACTCTAAGTGGTTAGAGGTTTTCGAAACATCTTCAACGTCGGCTAAACAAGCAGTCGATATTTTAAGACAATTATTTGCACGTTTTGGATTACCCGTGTCGGTTCACACCGACAACGGACCTCCATTTAATTCAGCCGAATTAGATTCATTTTTTAATTCTAATGGCATTAAACATACGATACGCCGTATCACCCGCAGTCAAACGGGCAAGCCGAAAACTCGGTTGAATATGCAAAATCTAAATTAAAGTGTGCATTCCGAGACAATATAGACGTTTCGGTGGCTTTAAGCAGAATCCTTTTTGATTATCGGAATTCTGTGCATGCAACCACCAACGAAACACCCGCCAAATTAATGTTCAACCGTTCTTTAAGAACTCGGTTAGATTTATTAAGACCGAACCTGTCTGGTAGTGTAAGAGCTAATCAGACTAAACAAAAATTGTATACAGGCGGTAGCAAAACTCGTGTTTTATTTATAAATCAACCTGTACTTGTTAGGGATTACAGATCAAAAATAAATGGATAGACGGAATTATCGTGAAACAAATTAGCCCTACTATGTATGTAGTCAAGCTAAGTTCGGGTATTACGTGGAGACGGCACATCGATCAGCTAGTAGCTATCGATGCACCTCTTACTAACTCAGAAAGTGAAGGCATGGAACCTTCCACAGATATTGTTTCTGAACTCTCCCCCTTACCGGAAGTGGCTGGAGATATTCACCCAACAGTAGTAGTCAGGCGAAATTCAACCTCCCTATCGTGCCGGTCAAGCGATCACCTGACGTTATAAATGTTAAACCTGGTAAATTAAATACTGATAGTTCCATGGAAAGTTCTCCCATTGCTAGACGATACTCTGATAGGATTAGGAAACCGGTTAAGCGGTTTGCCGTATAAGTTGATTTTGGTTTTTTATATTTTGCGGGATTATATATTGTTAAGTTATAATTCAAATATTTTGCGGGATTATAATATGGTTAAGTTATAATTTAGATATTTTTTGAATTGTTTTCTTATTTTACAATAGGTTTATATTGTTAAAAAATTTTGTAGAGGAAAATGTGATATATCTAAACAAAATGTACGCATTTGTTTACATTATCTATTATGTATAAATAATATAGCAGGTGGTTATCAGGCCACACGCCTGGCTATCGCTAAAGGACAGTCGTATTTAATATGTCAATAAGAGCGCACGGCGTGTGGCCTCTTAATTACATATTACATTACTAATGTTACTCGTGTATCATTAAAAGCCTACACCCCTAATAAGCAATAACCCCACCTAAGACGTTACAACCGTGACCGCTGTTTAGGATCAATTAACACTTGACGGAACATTTTCTCAATGTCCGCGCTAATAGCATGCGTATGCTTTCGAAAGCGTAGTAGAATAGACACTAAGTCCTGCTGAATTGTCGGGCCCACCATCTGTAGCGCATTCAGCGATTGACTCGAAGTGGTCAACGCAGAACCATTAAACACAACACGCAGGTTTGTAGTAAAACTGCCTTCCTTTGAAATCCCATGGTGCAGAAGATAACACGAAATTTCATTAGTATTGTCATCTACTAAGGACATATGACCTAAGTCTTCGTACTTGACCATGAACCTTTTGTAAAGACACGCAAGATTCTCATTACTTTTGAATCGTTTTACAAAATTTAACAATTGCCTTTCAGCAATGTGTCGTGAGTCGCCTAACAACTCGGGTGCTTTTTTAAGCGGAATAGATACAATGAATCTTCCGTCAGAAGATCGCTTTGTATTTTCAACAAAATGTGCCTCGCAGGCGCTTTCTTCATCGTAAGTGATTTAACAGGTGGAAATTGTTCAATTTCCCAAAAACGCTCTAATTGATTCTGAATTTCTTGCACGAAATTGCAACGACCTGTAGCACGGTTAGATGACTGAATATTTCCAGAAACAACCCAGCAAAAACAAGATTTCTGTAATATAGGAAGATTTGTGCCTAAACAAATCTGTCCAATACGCAGCAATTCCCAAAAGATGGGTAAACCGATTAGAAGATCAATTTGACCAGATTTACTAAAATCTGGATCAGCTAACTTTATGTGGTTTGGAATGTCTAAATTCCCTCTATGAAAATTAAACCCAGGTGAATCGTTAGTTATATGTTCTATAACCAAGCACGAAATGCTAAGTTTGAATTGTGAATTCAAAGACTACAACTGAATCTCCGATTTCTCTCTGATACTCGAGATAGTGCTGCCAATACCAACCACATCGATATTAACAGGTTCGGTCTGCAAACCCAATTTGCGACAAAGATTTGCAGTTACAAAGTTAGATTGCGCACCTGAATCAAGTAGCGCTCCACACCTATGAATGCGACCAAATTGATCAGGAATACACTGTAGGAAAAAGCACTTGAACAGAATTAACAGCAACGGTAGCCGTGACTACGCTTGACTGCGATTGTAATTGCGAATTGCTCGTTTCAGACTCAATGAAATGAATAAGCGAGTGATGCTTGGCCTTGTAATGTTTGCAAGCGTATTTAGAATTGCATTGGGCTAGAAAATGTCCTTTGCGTAAGCAATTGATACAAGCCTTAAGGTCACTTACCTCAGAACTTCTCTTTTTTGGATTGAGCTTTAAGAACTCTTCACAAGATTGTATACTGTGAGCCTTTTGCATAAGATGCAGGACAACGAAATACTTGAGTTAGTGTTGTGAGCAACATGTACCCTCGTTTGTTTGGGTTTTTCTCTAGCCACTTGTAGGGTTTGTTTAGACTCCAAAGTCTCTAACAGATCAGCTTTAGACTGAATAAATGTACGAAAGTCACTTAGAGTAGGTAACTCATCTCCCGAATCGGATTTATGAGTTTCTCAGTTTCTCATAGTTCTAGGATCTAAAGCGTGTGCTCTCAAATAAATGAAAATGGACTCGAAGAGTTTGTCCTCTGGTACGATGCTCCTTAAAGCGTTGAGGTGCTTGTAAAGATTATCACGGAAGTTTCTTAACTCTTGAGAAGATTCCCTTGACATTTGTTCAAAGAACAACATTTGTTTGATGTTGTTATGAACCAACATGCGTTTGTTATTCAACCTCTGGTTCAATATATCCCAGGCTACCTGGTAGGTCTCACCACAGAAATCGATTGATTGTATTGTCTGAGCCGCAAGCCCATGAACACTCCAGCGTAAATAGAAATATTTCTGAATCGCAGTGATTCGATAGTTTGAATGTATTAACGAAGTGAGCAAATCTCTGAAACCAAGCCAATTTTCACTGCTACCGTTAAAACTCGGTAGATTTATTGTTGGAAGTTTTACGAACTCCTGAGTAGGAGAGTTTGGTCTAGAAGGTCTAGCACCGGAGGAGCCACTGTTGCTCTTAACACGATTGTTGATGGACCCCGAATTAGAACCATCGTTAAGCTTTGAGACTTTAATGAGCTGAAGCGCTTGTCCACGCATCTCGTAATACGCGACTTTGAATTCTGTCCGACTCTCGAAATCAGGCCCTGCAACACTAATTGCAGTATCGATTTGAGTTTGGACTTCCTCGAAATCCTCAAGCAAACTGGTCATATTAGAATGACGCTCCTCCAATTCCTTTAATATTTTGCCGGGAATTGGTTCTTTCCTACTGAAAGACTTTTGTAACTGTTCCAAAAAACGCTTAAACATTGTTAATTTTTGACTTAAAGTAGCACGCTTTCTCTTTAGAGCTTCCATATTTAGTAATAAGCAATGGAAGTAACACAATGTAATATAACTTAAAACTAAATAAAACACAAGTGCATGCCACTGGTGCGAATATTTTTATTGAACATATGTACAATATTCAAAGGAGAAGTTCAGCTTCACGCCACCGCTGCATATAAATTCCATAATGACACCAAATGTAAAATAAATTCAATTGGGAAGGTCAAGGTTAAGTTTGAATGCATGATTATTGTTGGGCTAATTGAATTAAACTCCACTGTAATTATTCAATATTGAAATCTCAATAATGAATTCAAATAAGCAAAATTGATTTGTAATTGATACCAAAGTCAAGCAAACACCGCAAAATTGAGTATTAAAATTTTAAATGTAGGTCAGTAATGTTAACATAACACCTGAAGTAAAAGGTGGAATGTATTATTAGAGATTTCAATAAACTTCAAGCATCTGTTGTTGAACAATTTCAAAGTGAAAGCACAATAGTAGGTATATGCAATAGAAAAGGATACACATTTTACCTGTTTTCGAAGTCCTTCAAACAAGTCCTATTTTTAGTACAGCAAGTTCAACCTTTCTTCGCTATTGGTATGCATTTACGTCCGCGTCATGTCATCAATAACCAATTAATAAATAATTAATTCGGAACCAAACACTAGATTAATCCGGCTCGAAGGGCCAAACAATGTAATGGATGCACCTGCGCGGTTCAATGCAAACTGTTTTGTTATATGGACTGTAGCTTTTGTTGTATTGAATATTATAAGTACACTAACCATTACGCTCCTTATAATGTTGCAAATAAATAACACTTTATTCATTTGTTGAATACAAAGACTTCACTAATTGAGTTACCATTATATACATAATATAAACAAACTATTCACAACGTTTAATAAGAATTTCAGGTACCTAAAACACTAATTTTAGGCAAGCACATCTTTGTGCTGCTACATGTTGAACTGTACATATACGACTACTGACGTGAAGGAAGTTAACGCAGCAACCTGTAAACTGGTAGTGGGAATTTAATATCCGCGCATTTCAAATTTATACTATACTGTTCTGAACAATGCTAATGGTTTTAATTTAATAATTTTCAAATTACAATAATATTTATAATAAAAGGAGAACTACACTAAAAGAATATTTAATTAGTAATCTTAAACACCACTTTAAAAAATAACGTATCTGCTAAGTCAACCCTTATAATTTAATAATTTGCCAATAATAATGGTATTGAACAAAGGAATCTAATAACTTTAAAACTTTATACACTAACTTAAAGAATGTAATATCTATAACGTCAATTTTTTGAATTTTGTAATAAACAGTACTACCATGATACCATATACATTAGAATAGCTTCACGATGGTAAAGGCATTTCCAAACAAAACAAGTAGGCTAGAGATTAGGTTATTTCTACTTTTTCATTCATAAGCGGAGACATATGAAGGCTAAATGTATTTCGATGATACTGCAGCGCCTCCATGCGCTACTGGATATGTGCGTCATTTGATTTCCATTCTTTCTTATCTATCCGATGATCCCTTTTTATTTATCTATGGGTAGCAACCATTTCATTTATCGTTTCAAACTTTATTTCAGGTAAGTAGATAGCGCAGAAAGTGTAAGCAGGAACGGTTTCAGGTATAAGCTGAGCAAACACTCTTTTGTAGTGCAAAATTGCAGGGCAAAATTTGTCTAATCAAACAATAATAAATTTGTCTCATGCAAATTATTGCATAAAGGTTTCGTAGGATTATCGTTTAAGTTTGTGAAAAGTGCAGTAAATACTGATGTAGCTTTTTGAAGAACATGAATAGGAATATTTGAACGTTTATACTAACAAAGAAACTCTTGCTAACTGCAAATGAAATCCGCCTGAGCTTTCTTTTTTTAGCTGTTTTAAATTTGCTGGTGGAAGTGTTGTGTAGGTGGCGTTAAAAATAAGTATTCCCAGCAAAAAGTGAGTAAGCTATCAGGAGCGCAATATAAAAAAAATTAGAAATTCTGAAACTAAAGAAGTCGAAAAACTTAAAGGTTCTTTATCGTTACATCTAGAAAAACGAAAAACATCCGTTAATTCCGTCATTATCAACCGAATCTGGACAATAAGCGTCTATGACTTCAAAATCTCTTTTACTACAACCAACTACTCTTCGATCTCTATTTCCTATAAACAATGGCCGAAGAAAAAAATGCGAAAGAGTCAGGTGAGAAAACTACATCAGGCTTAACAAAAAAAAAAATTAAGACAGAAACACGTAGAACTCTTATAACTAATGGTGAGACTGAAATTTGTAGAAAAAATTTTGACTTTAATAATCCTGTTACGTGGGGTACAGTTATTACCTTAATAAAGGTGAAAAAGTGAAAGACCTAATTGTAGAAAAAGCCTATCTTTTGTTTAGTTAGAAAATGATTTAAACGCTCTTGATATAAATAAAGGAGATTTACAAATATAAATTTCTACAATATAATAGCAAATGAGGAACAAGTTAGAAGTAGTTGGTTGATATACTCTAAGGCACAAAATTGTGTGTATTGCTTTTGTTACAAAGTATTTACTAGAGTAAATAATATATTTCTATCTGGTTACAGTGATTGGAGGAATATAAGCTAATCTTTGTTTCATCTTGAAAAAAATGGAGTACAAGTAAAGGCATTTTAGCAGCGGGTACAATGTTCGAAAAATTATTCACACATACCTCAATAAATGCTAAGCATGATGAAATTATTGTAACGGGCTACTGCTACCGCGTTTCACCAATTTAAAACAAGTAATAACAAAAGTCTTTATTACTCACTGTTCACAAGTCTAATTAACAGTATATGCCTTATTTATAGATGTTTTCAGTCCAATTAACAATGAAGCACTATCACACTAATAAATTTACAAGCACTAGTATCTTCTTAAACTAAATTCTTAACCATACGTCAATTAACAATACTAACACTACTATTTATTTATTACACTTTTGTCTATTTATGTATTCTACAAGCTGTCTGTACAATAGACACGTTCACATAATATAAATTTATGTTTACTATTGGACTTCCAAAAGCTTAACTATTTAACTTTACACGATATAATTTATATTCGACATTCTGATATAGACTAAACTCTTACATTTATCAGCTTTCTTATATATACCCTGAATTAAAAGGATGATTCATACTCCCGTATAAGCCAGAAAATTCTAGGCTTCTGTAGTATATACATTGCTTACAGCGCTTGTGTGTGTTTGACGGGTTGCCTAATAGTAGCTCGTAACATTATTAATAAGGAAAAATTGGACTGGCGTAATGTTCTACACACAATTACAAACGTATGCAAAGCAACAGCTCAATTAAATTTACCTTTTAGAGGAACATCTGACGTGATAAATACTCCTGATAATGGAGTATTTATGAAAATCATTGCGCTATTAGTAAATATGACCCAATTTTAAAAGAAATGTACACAGAATAACAAATCAAAAACATACGTGCATTATTTATGAAAAAACGTTCAGAATGGGGTCGTCCATTTACTGGCAGAAAAAGCTAAAGAATTGATCATAAATAAAATAAAATCTGCATTGTATTATTCCGTAATTTTGGAATGAACTCATAACATAAGCCACGTAGAGCTATTTTTTATTATAATAAGGTTTGCTTCCGTTGAAGACGAGGTCCAGGTAGAAGAACTTTTTATAAAGTTTTTACCGGCGGAAGACACCACTGGCAAGTGTTTAAAAGATTTATTTTCAGTCTAAAAAAGATAGGAAATGATGAAGAATTTGAATTGATGCTCAGTCAAACTATAGACTTTGCAAGATTTTTAGAAATCGAACCACAGTTTAAACAAAAATTTAAAATTACGAAGGCAAGAACAAAAAGATGTTTTGAATGCGAAGGCTATGGCGATTCAATATTAAACTAAAAACAAAAATTTAAAGGGGATGTGTATTTTTCCATATTAGATGATGCCCTCCAATCAGCAACAGAACGTTTTGAACAGCTCCATAACATAGCACAACTTAAAGATTTCAATAACAAGGAATTGTGCTCGCGCTGTAATAATTTTTGACACACAAAGATTCAAAGGATGTCGATTCGACCAAATTGACTTTATCTCTCTGCTAAGAATGGTGACGGATCGGTCAAAGTGTTGGATTGAATAATTCGTAACCATGCCCAATGTTTGTATACAAATTGTTTAGTGGCCGTTCGTATTTTTTTAACTTTGCCCACGTATATATATATATATATATATATATATATATATATATATATATATATATATATATATTCTTGAATCTCTATTTTTATTTTATTAATTACTCCTCCTTTAAACAAGATTTTATTACACGACTTTTGTCGTCGTCACAAATTTACTACTTAATGTCTGACTTCAAATCGAGGTGCTTTAGCAAACGTTTGGTTGGTTTTTCTTTTACTAATTACTATATTTTATATGCCTCGACTATTTGAAACTTTAATCTCAGGGTTTTCTCACCTACTCACCGTGGGTTCAATCGTGAGTAGATGTGCACTACCCAACCAAACTGCACCCTCGTTTGTTTTACCACTTTTGAAATGTACTAAATTTATTTTGATATGCCAAATCTTAATAGATCAACGATGCCTGATGTCAAATTAATTTATGTAACTTTTATGACTTTAATTTCTGACGTTCTAATATATTCACGGTACTTACCAGAAATATACCGCGCTGAAGGCCTTCCTTTGACTGCTGGCTCAAGTTCGAAATCGCCGTACGCACTTTCACAAAGATTCTCCAAAATTGTCCGCTTGCGTACTGCCTCCAGGTGTTTGTAAAACAATTTTGATGACCCAAACCTGAAATAATGTTACCCCAATTTAGAATTTAGTAAAAAACCTTTGTCTACTTCCCCTGCGTCAATTCTTCCTCGCCGTATTTCGATCTCCTGTTCCTCTGCTCCGTATCCCGCTTAATTCTCTCTTCGCACAACCAAATCAATCCCGCTGTCTTAATACAAATCACTCCTAATCCTGCTATTCCAATTATCCATACGATGTCCTTTCTGCCGTTATATCTTCTCAAATCAATCCAAAATTATTTATGTCGTCGATGCCTTCTTTATCCACTCCAATATCCTGCTGCCGTAATACCCAAATCTATCCCAAAACCAACACTAATCTTCTCAAATAATATACCGTCGCTTTCTCCTTTGCATCAATAACCACTTCCAAAATCTTCTTTAAATACACGCTGACTTTCCCTTTGCACTTTTAAACACTTTTATAAACTCCTTTTATACTTTCGTCGCCTTTATTTTCTCGAAGCTTCTTATTCCTTTCACACTTGGATTAAATAATACTCGATGATACACAAATAAACTTTTATTTCAAAACTATTTTACAATTTTAACGCAGGTTTCATAAATAGGTCTGTATCTGAACAAATTTGAAAAAGAAGTCCCTTATTTATTTTGCTTAGTTATTAAATCAACAAACTTAGCTTACTACAATAACATTTTACATATATAACATCCAACAACAAATCACCTATCTTTCAGTGTCCAACATACCTTCGCTATAGTCTTTATAATAATTTTAAATTTCTACCATTGGTCCAAAACACTTCACTAAACTCCAATAACCTTTTACATTTTGATTCACTTTAAATTTTGATTTACAATTCGTCTAAAAGTTTGATTCTATAAAAAGGAAAAGCCAAATAATTCATACACGACCTGGACGCTTTGTTATATTGCAGATATCCATAAATGCGTCCGGCTTTCCGACGGCAAATGTACTCTCAACTGGCTCATGAAATATCAACTCAGTATAAAACCTCAAGTACCGTGCATTATATCAACGTCATAAAGTCATGTTACTACCTTTTGGCATATAAGTTTCAATCTGAAATGGTACATACTTTAACGTATGTAAAGTATAGCAAAATTTATAGTTTTAAATTATTAAATCTGAAATATTGACCCTATCGCTTGGCATACACCCTATTACTACAAATATACCTTTAGAAACCTTATAACCCCTCCCTTACACAATATTTGGCCCCACTGGTTTTAATGAAATTGAAATTTCATATGTTTTCTCTTCCCCTGGTGTGCAAAAATTTCTGATTTTCATTCAAAACCATCCTTTCGTTGTTTCTATTTTACTTTGGCAACCCGCATTCGCCTTTCTCTCACATCTATTACACTACGCTATTTTCTAACCTATACTATACTACTATAACAAAAACAAAACAAAAACACAAACTAAACTTTCCGTTGCATGAACCACATTTTAACCTATCCTATTAAACCCTCTTCCGGTACTACTCTATATGGGTACAAATTCTCCAAATGAAAACGCCCGCGATATCCCCCTGTCATCCGTGACCCCCCCAACTTATGTGTATACCGCCTTGCAAATCTTGGCTCTTCATTAAATAACCCTACATATTTATTAAATAATTCTCCTAGCTTCATCTTAATATCAATACTCACTTTCCCTATCTGTTCATCATTAATTAATCTTACAAACATATTACATAATCGTACTTTAACCTGTCCATCATTATACTCTTTAATCATTCCTAATCCTGTACTATCTATATCATTTCCATCCCTATATTCCTCACTAACCGTAGGCACCACCCATGACCTATCTTTATCAAATATCCTAATTGACCTATCCTTTCCATCTATATTCAATCCAAAATCCTCTATAAAATCCATACCCAATATGAAGTCTAACTGTAACCCTTTCGTAATTAAAAACTCTGCATTCCCTGCTTCTTTATTTCCTATATATATCGGTACACGGATAACATTATAAATCGTCGTTAGCTTTTTGTTCATCGCTGACCATAAATTAACTCCCTCAATTGTTCCTATTCTTCCCTTTAAAAATTCTCCATGTTCGACTACTACCCTCTCATTTACCAGCGACAACTGTGACCCACTATCCACTAAAGCAACATAAACACGGTCCCTTAAACTAATATTTATAAATAACAAATTCTTTTTATTAAAAATGTAACTGTTTAACAACAAATCCCTTATACTATAGCAAACATCAATCTTTACTCCTAAGCAGTCGGTCGTCCAAAAATTCGCGTTTTTTTTTCTTGAGGCGACTCGTGAATTTCCACCACTTCAATCCTATCCGGGTCCGTTGTAATTGCGCTCGTCGTCATATGTTGGACGTTTACGTCCCTGTCCGTCCGGCTATTTCCATTTTGTATTCCGCCTCCTGTCGTCCGGCCGTCATCCTCGTCGTTGTCGTGCCGGTATCTGTTCTGTCCATTGTAGGCGTTATCCCGGTGATCCCTATTGTGATACGGTCGTCTACGTGCCTCGTGTCCCCAATGATTCCTATGTCCGTAGTTAAAATTTTCCTGTCTATAATTTGGTCTGTTTTCGTGGTACGGTGGTCGTCGACTGTCTTCCCTGTAACCCCTGTTTTGTTCCCAATGGTATGTCCGCGTTTTCGCTTCCAGTACTGTCGCTAGATCAAAATTTCTCATTACGCCTAAGAATTCCCTCAACGTCTTGACATTTTGTACCACTACCACTTTGGTAACCTCCGGTTCCATATGACCTGCCAGTAGAAGTACGATGTCGTCCTCGCTCAATTTCGGTGTTAAGTGTTGCGCCTGATTAAACTTGTCAATCGCGTATTCTTCGCGTGTGCCGTGAGTCCTGCTATAATGTCCTGTAATTAGATTCGTCCTTATGTCGGTCTGATGTGTAGTGTTCCAAAACTGTTCTATAAAGAGTCGTCTGAAGTCCGCGTACGTGTCATACTGTTTACGAATAATGTTATGCCATTTTTCGGCATTTCCTGTCAAACTCGCCCCCACAATCTGTAGTTTTGTTCGTTCGTTTTCTGTCCCTACGATCTCGTCTAGTCGGTCCAGGAATCCCATGGGCTGTTCTGTCTTACGTCCCTCAAACTTCGGTAAAGCGTCCCGGTTTAATCGAAAGTGCGGTCCGTAGTCTAGTCCAATTCGCCTTCTTTCTATGTCGTCGAGTTTCTCGTGAATTTGTCTAACGTCATGTCCTACCCTGGTTTCTAATCCCGTGACTTTGTCGGCAAGTTTTTCGTCCAGTTTTGTCCTTCCGTGTACGTTTTCGTTTTGTATGGTTTCTAATGTTTGTCCTAAATTTTTGTAGTTGGTCCTATGTCGTTTGTCACATGTTTCTATTTCCGTACTTAAATTTGAAAACCCGCTAATCATTGTTTCTTCCACTGTGTCGACCCGTGTCTTAATTTCAGTTCTTAAGTCAGTCCGTGTCGCGTTCAAATCTCCTTGCAAATGTGCCCGTGTGTGTTCTAACTTGTCGTCAACCCTGTCTATTTGTTGTTGGACCTCTGTCCGCACGTCGTCTTTTGCAATCTGTATTTGAGTTAGTAAGTAGTCCTGCGTGTGGTTCATTTTCGCCGTCAGGTCCGCGTGCGCCGTCCTAAACTCGTTCCTTAGTTCCGTATGTGATTCCGTAATTTTGTTTGTCAACTCGATCTTTAATTCTGTGTGTGATTCTGTAAATTTTTTTGTTAAATTCGTTTGTAGTTTCGTGTGTGCATCTTTTTGTTCTGTCCGTGATGTCTTAAACTCCGTTTTTAACTCTGCCAGTGTCTTAAAGTCGTCTTTTATACTCATCAGAAATCTCATAATGTCCTGGGTTCCGTCGGCTTCTGCTGCCCTCACCTCCGGTACCGTCACCTGGTCCGTGTCCATGTCTGTCACCTCCAGCTCTGTCTGCCTCACGTCCGTCTCCTGTATGTCGCCCCCTGCGTCTTGCTCTATGTCTTGTCTCCCTACATCCATTTCAACCCCGTATATCAGTCCCCATCTTGTGATTCTTTTTGTGTCCGCGTCCGTCATCTCTGTTTCCTTGTTTTGAACTCGTTTCCTGTAAAATAAAGAAAAACCTGCGGGCCCCACCTAACTCGGGATCCCGGATTCTACTCTCTTTCACTCTAACCCCTTTTTAACCTTTTTCTCGAGCCCCACGTTGGGCGCCACCTTCTTGAATCTCTATTTTTATTTTATTAATTACTCCTCCTTTAAACAAGATTTTATTACACGACTTTTGTCGTCGTCACAAATTTACTACTTAATGTCTGACTTCAAATCGAGGTGCTTTAGCAAACGTTTGGTTGGTTTTTCTTTTACTAATTACTATATTTTATATGCCTCGACTATTTGAAACTTTAATCTCAGGGTTTTCTCACCTACTCACCGTGGGTTCAATCGTGAGTAGATGTGCACTACCCAACCAAACTGCACCCTCGTTTGTTTTACCACTTTTGAAATGTACTAAATTTATTTTGATATGCCAAATCTTAATAGATCAACGATGCCTGATGTCAAATTAATTTATGTAACTTTTATGACTTTAATTTCTGACGTTCTAATATATTCACGGTACTTACCAGAAATATACCGCGCTGAAGGCCTTCCTTTGACTGCTGGCTCAAGTTCGAAATCGCCGTACGCACTTTTACAAAAGATTCTCCAAAATTGTCCGCTTGCATACTGCCTCCAGGTGTTTGTAAAACAATTTTGATGACCCAAACCTGAAATAATGTTACCCCAATTTAGAATTTAGTAAAAAACCTTTGTCTACTTCCCCTGCGTCAATTCTTCCTCGCCGTATTTCGATCTCCTGTTCCTCTGCTCCGTATCCCGCTTAATTCTCTCTTCGCACAACCAAATCAATCCCGCTGTCTTAATACAAATCACTCCTAATCCTGCTATTCCAATTATCCATACGATGTCCTTTCTGCCGTTATATCTTTTCAAATCAATCCAAAATTATTTATGTCGTCGATGCCTTCTTTATCCACTCCAATATCCTGCTGCCGTAATACCCAAATCTATCCCAAAACCAACACTAATCTTCTCAAATAATATACCGTCGCTTTCTCCTTTGCATCAATAACCACTTCCAAAATCTTCTTTAAATACACGCTGACTTTCCCTTTGCACTTTTAAACACTTTTATAAACTCCTTTTATACTTTCGTCGCCTTTATTTTCTCGAAGCTTCTTATTCCTTTCACAATTGGATTAAATAATACTCGATGATACACAAATAAACTTTTATTTCAAAACTATTTTACAATTTTAACGCAGGTTTCATAAATAGGTCTGTATCTGAACAAATTTGAATAAGAAGTCCCTTATTTATTTTGCTTAGTTATTAAATCAACAAACTTAGCTTACTACAATAACATTTTACATATATAACATCCAATAACAAATCACCTATCTTTCAGTGTCCAACATACCTTCGCTATAGTCTTTATAATAATTTTAAATTTCTACCATTGGTCCAAAACACTTCACTAAACTCCAATAACCTTTTACATTTTGATTCACTTTAAATTTTGATTTACAATTCGTCTAAAAGTTTGATTCTATAAAAGGAAAAGCCAAATAATTCATACACGACCTGGACGCTTTGTTATATTGCAGATATCCATAAATGCGTCCGGCTTTCCGACGGCAAATGTACTCTCAACTGGCTCATGAAATATCAACTCAGTATAAAACCTCAAGTACCGTGCATTATATCAACGTCATAAAGTCATGTTACTACCTTTTGGCATATAAGTTTCAATCTGAAATGGTACATACTTTAACGTATGTAAAGTATAGCAAAATTTATAGTTTTTAAATTATTAAATCTGAAATATTGACCCTATCGCTTGGCATACACCCCTATTACTACAAATATACCTTTAGAAACCTTATAACCCCTCCCTTACACAATAATATATATATATATATACATGTATATACATGTATATACATGTATATATATATATATATATATATATATATATATATATATATATATTGCCGTGGAACTCAGGAACAAGCTTTTACATCGAGCCCCAACGTTGGGCCAACATAAAATTGCCGTGGAACTCACAAAAATTCGTGCCCACGTTTAAGCCAACATAAAATTTTCTGAAAAAAATAAAAATAAAAAAATTTTCTTACACTTGTCTTTTTGAACGCCTCCTTATTCTGCTCACCCTGGCTAGCTCAGAAATCGGCCTTTTCTTGAATAGCTACCATTTTAAGTACATACCTTTCTCTCCCACACACACACAGTCAAATGAAATTACTAATCAAATAATACAACAATCATACAACCTTTTTATTTACACATGTTAACAAGTTTCCATTATTAATAAAATATTTACACCTTGGTACAGACAGTTTGTTACAACTGTTTCCAGCTCAATCATTAAATACTTTAAAGTCCTTGGTTTTAATAAATTTTAACAAATTCTATATAATACGAGTAGATGGGCTCCACATGCAACCCTAGTTTGACTTTATTCTGGTCTATTTTGAGCTCATTATAACCCAGTTTCTGTAAATGCTTTTAAAACTTGCATTTTATTGAAAACAAATTTAAAGACTCGTTTACTTCTTACAACAACAATTTATAGCATGAATAAACCTTTATATATCATCAATAAACCCTTTTCTAATGATCGAAATTAATTGTCCTGCACATATACCTCTTTAAACGAGTTTTATGGTAATAAATACGCCACCAATAAGTCAAAACACACAAACACAAAAAATATCAACACAAATGTTTATACAAAAAACAGGAAATTAAGTTTCTTTACCTGGAGTCGCCTTCGTTCCTCGTCACCGCTGAAGATGGTTACTAGAAACCCTCGTCGTTGTGTCCATATACTTCTATTATGCCTGCATCCAACTGATCCCTACCATCTAAATCTCGGCCACCACTACTATTCTTCTACCCAGATATTAGCTTTGTCTCAAACGTAACATTCCATACCAAATATACTTCATGCGTACAAGCTACGCTTTAAGTTTTGCTTACCCAAATACCATCCCTACATTTAATCGAGTCGTAGTAACGGCACCTTTTATCTAAACAACAGCACCAAATCGTGCAATATCACTTTTACAACTTTTGCGGTACGTTACTACAGCTTTCATAATTTCAAACACGAGATGTAATATGCTACATTACTGAATGCACAATAATTAATACCCGTAAGAACATAAACTATTATTACGTTGCAGATCTAAGCACGATCTCAGATCTAAAAAGAAAGAGAGCCTCAATATCTTTGTTCAAGTATTTATACGCTTTTCTAAACCCCATATGGAACCTATTTCCCTTGAAAAGCTTATTTTCTGAACTGATTCTTAAAATTTCAAACGTAACGAACTCTAACTTCTGAAAAATCTCCGTTCGTCGTGCTGTTACATAGAATTTTGTTCGATACCCATTACGGACGCGGGTTTCTTGAAAACTGCTAGCCATCAACCAATGATATAATTTTCCCTCGTCACAACGCTTCCCCTATCAGCCATTTATCTCCGTTCCACGCATATTTGTTTTCTCCTTTAGAATCCCTCTTAAGTTACAGAAAATTG
Organism: Platerodrilus igneus; assembly: GCA_036346225.1. NCBI lineage: Eukaryota > Metazoa > Arthropoda > Insecta > Coleoptera > Lycidae > Platerodrilus > Platerodrilus igneus. Next base: position 2,420,798 of record JARFIW010001109.1, on the reverse strand, counting down.
ATATTGTAGTTGGCCTTCACATTTATCCGTGTATTTCGTACGTGACTTGTACCCAACGCCTTCTTCATCTCTGTCTGTCTTACATTATCGATCATTTATTTCACTCAGTCTTCAAGGCACTTGTTATTTTAGCAGCTCATACAGTGACCGTTGCAAACAAACTTCTATAGAATTTTGTGCTAACGTTCGCTTAAGTTTCCATGAACCTGACATTTAATGAACAGGTGTTCTTCGAAACCACCGACCGTTTAAAATAATAATTCCTAGTTTTTCTCCTTCTTAGTTATTTGTAAATTAACTTTTGGTTTTATGTAAATGGAAATGTGTGCGTTTAAAATTATTGATTTTCTATACTTGCAAGCTCTATTTCTGCGTCCATGCGTTTGATTTAAAATTATTATAATTATTTATGCGTATCCTTGAGCTTTTATGTACTCAAAAGCTTTCTTTTCTTATGCAATTTTAACATTCCAATATACAAATAGAAAAATATTTTAATAACCGTCCGTTTTCACTATATAAATTAATTAATTTGGCGCGTAAATAATTTGCTCCCATTTCTGTATACACAGTTGATAAAATTTTATTATCTGGACCCTTTTGACTTATAATTCCACGTCAATATATATATATATATATATATATATATATATTGCTACGATAAAGAGGTTATTTAGGGGTGTATTGAGTCGTAAGGGTCGCATATTAAATGTAAATAGCAATAGGAATTAGAAAACTGCATTTATTTAGCATGAAAAAGAAATAATTCGCATATTATGCAAAGAGCAAACATTTAACACCCTGTATAAGGACCGCAATTAACTTTAATCAATGCAAGTAAGCTTGTCTTTTAATAATAGAACACATATTCAGCAGAGAAATAATTATACATGCAATTAAACTACTTCAAGAAGCGTTCATAAATTTATAAACAAATAGGTACGCATGGAATAAGATAATACCTAGTAAGTCATCACGCAATTAAGCATGCGATAAAGAAAGAATATAGTAAAGCGCTTTGATAAGGAACGCACATTTCAAGATAAGTTTTAAATACAAGATATAAACAGAAACATGTTGATTTGCATCATTCATGTTACATCAGTTTATTTATTCAATTCCCCAAAAGCTTTATCTACACAAACAAGAGCCATAAGCTAAATTAAACACCAAGAGAAATTAAAATTTCCAGTAATAATAACAAAACAAGCGGCCAAAGATCGTGAAATAATAGAAATACAAGCAGAATACGTAACCACGGAATAGTTTCATCAGAATTAAACTTGCAAAACTCCTAGGAATATCCAAAACAACTTATGGTTGGCTACAAGACTTTGAACGACAGTTCAGATAAACCAATGAAATTTAGATAGCGTAAGCTATATAACGCTCAGAGTTTGATAAGAGCAGCAGTCTCAATTTGAACCACGTCGACGCTGCATCACTGTTACTGGAAAATTTACGCGTCGAAATAAATTTCTAATTAAATTATTAAAATTTGTAAAAAGTGATATGATATTTGAGAACAAATTATAGTAACGATATATGAAAAAGCTTTCGCCGTTTTCTGAAAACGTGAGTAGAAATTTGTTAATCAATTTAAGGTTAAATGTTTATAATGTAGGGCTTTAAGTTGGGAAATCTGAGTTGCACCCGGGATGTCAAAGTTGCACCCGAGAAATCTAAGTTGGAAAATCTAAGTTGAGAAATCCAAGTTGCACCAGGGAAATCTAAGTAAAGCACGAAGTAAATTTTGGAAACAAAGATTAACAATACTGAATAAAATTATTGGTTCAAACGCACAAAGCAGAGCATTGTTTTAACGAAGCAACTCAATTGAAGACAATTCACAATTCACTTGTTTGTTGTTAATAACACCAGCCTGCGGGTGAGGAGAATATCCTCAATAGTGTTTAAGCAACAATATAGTAAATTATATGTTGGGAAGGTTCACTTCAGCCTATGTGGTGAGGAGAATATCCTCTGAAGTGTTCCAGAACAACAGCTAATTATTATTTAATTACAGATTTCTTACTGATGATGACCACATCGTGGTCGAAATACGTATCTAGAATTTAAATATTTTTTGTGGTTAAGGGTTTTTATTTAATTTTATTTAAAGGGGTGTTGATTCACAACACGTAGCAACAGACCAAATAGGAAAAGGACACACCAGAAAAACCACAGGTCAGGGCTAACTAGTATAAGGAATCATTTCAAATTTTAATTTAAACACTGACTATATTTTTCTATTTTGTAAGGAGTCAACAAAAATATTTTTTAATACGTAGAAATTTACGTAAAAATGGGAAAATAAATGTCTTGAACGTTCTAGATTTTTCAGTAAAAGTGTCGTTTTTGGTGACTTTAAATTAAAGAAAGGAAGATACAATTTTGGGATAAATAATATTATTAATTGATTTAGGGGTTTATTTGTCAGATTACAAAACTGATAGAGGTGATTGTCGAAAAAACTCCGGTAAATGTGCGTTGTCGTCGAGTGTGTATGCATGCAACTAAGCATACACTTTTGTTCGATGATACTATCATATTGGATTGGACAGTGAACTAACTATAAGACCAGATTGTCCATAGAATCGTTCTATATTAACAAGGAGCTCGATCCTATTAATAATAAAATGGATCTCGATATAGTGTATGTTTACTCTGCGTTGTGCAATGTAGATTTTTTCAAACATCGTTAAGGTAATTAATACTCGTTGAAGTGTAACCGTTGTCATTTTTGGAACGTACTCATGACATTTTTAAATGATTATTCTAGACTAGTTCTATCCGTTTTGAAGTGTTGTCACTGTAAAATGTGCCCTTCTGGCACCTTTTAATTTGTTAATTTATTGATCCCGTTTTATGATGTAAATCTTACAGATTAATTCAAATATTTTTATACAAAATGTTAATCAAATTAAGTTATTTGCGTCTTTATATATATATTCTCATCTTGCTTTTTCCATTTATATCCTTTGATAAAATCAGAAATGTTTGCCGAAACGTTAGGATATTGATTAAATGCGTTCAATTATTTGCTTTATTATTAGACTATATCACGGACCTATCAGCCCTGACTAATAAAGATGTAATGACTATTAATTGAAAAATAAAATGAAATGATGTGGATCCCTACCTGAATATTCCCGTTTCCTTTTACTAGCTCGACGATAAATTTACTGTAGACTTTACGAAAATGAAATGAAACAAATAAATCTCAACAATACAAGTATAATTATAAGAAACATCTTTTTGTGAACAATCTTCGACACATTCTAAAACATCGTTCTTCTACATGCACTATCTAAGAAATCTACTTACACAGATATAAAAGATGCTTGCAAATGCAATTTACAGCTTAAATTTAGAAAAAAACAACATTTCTTCACAACTTACATATTAATACAATGTTCACCTAATCCTTATTACTAAATAGAAAATCCCAAAGCATTTCATATGTATGTCACAAGATGGATAATTTAAATATTCTCTTATTACTACGCCTTAGTGTGACTGATCAGCTATCTTGAGCAGAAATTTTTGTAACGGTCAAATCACGCGAGATATGACCTTAAAATTAATAAAAAAAACTATTCATTTACAAATAATTTTCTATACGCAAAAGAAACTTATACTAGCTGAATCTACTTAATAATAATACACATTTACACTTTACATTTTAGGAGGTGTGAGTCAATGCATGATGTAACGCGATTTCGCGTGTTCTTATCATTAATGAGCTGTCAGTTTAAAATTTATTGCGATCATAAACGTTTCCTTTTTTTATTAACCAATGCTACTAAAAGTTGGAGTCTCTCTCCCCATTATAATTTTACAACTTCTAAAATAATTCATAGCCATTAAAACTTGTTATGTTTTTTTCTTTATAGTCTTCCCGATGTTATGTGTTTCAAAAATTTCTTATTCGTGTCGTTCACTCATATTGCTTGTTAACGTAAAAATAATTAAAGATAATAAATTTTCGAATAGTATGAAACTATTTATGTTTCAAAGCATGTAAATAAATGCAGTGTATTATGTTTATTAAATAATATTTTTAAAGAGGATGAATTCATTATCGAATCCGGTTACACCTTTCTAGAATGCATAAATGCAATAAAACTTGTCTTTAACTGATATTTCTCAAGAAAATAAATATTTACACAAGAAAACACCCACATCAAAATTATAATATTATCAAATACTCATTAAACAAAATAATAATAACTACATCTACAACACTCATTATTCAAAATATTATTTACATAAAAGCATTAAAACTTACAAATGCAGACTTAAGTCTAAAAACATCACTTCATAACTACTGAATATTAATGTACAGTTTAGTCTTTGTTTGTAATTGTAATCCCAAAAAATTTGTTGTTAGTCACTGTGAACAAAAATTTTTTTTAGGAGATATAAATAATTTTTAATACTCTTGTTTAGAACTTGTTTAATTAAGTTTAACTGACCTGATACCATAAAAAAGTTTTGTAATGGTCAAATTAACTCGAATATCGATTTCAAAAAACTCAGAAAATAACCATTTACAACATCTACATGCCAAATCGTATGCAAGTTTAACCTACTTAAAATAATTATAGCACGCAAATATCTTTCTAAAGATTTAAACAGTGATATACTTGCGTTTAAACCATTAAATTACGCGGAATTCATAAATTCGTCACGCCAAATCGTTAATTAAATTTTCATCTCTATATTATACCATAATAAATGCATCAGAAAATCAATGTTGCACTTCTCCATTTATGTTTACATTAATCCTATGGTAATTTAGTTCATTAATTAACTCCAATTTGAGCTGTTCTTAATTTAATATAATTTACTTTGTATGTCAAACGCTTATTCTACAAGTTTAAAAATATGTTGTCCTTGTCAAATATTTTAAACATCTAGGGTGAACTCGCAAGTATTTTAAATTAAATTTAAATAAAAGTTACGCTTGGTACAGGCGATGGCTGAACTAGAAAATAAAAGGTATCTGAGGTGGGATTCCATTGAAGACATAAAACTTTCAGCGGCTGAGTGTCAGGGTCCGCAAAGGAACAAGATAGTACAAATTGTTGCAAAGCGGAAAATTCATTAGTAATTCTGGACAATTACTAGACCACTTATGCAGTTCAAAACCACCAAACGTGTCACATTATTTTGCGAAATAAAGGAAGTCAGTTGTATAAACAACAAAATTTCTGAAAAGAACCTGGTCGATCAGCAATTTCCACTTGAACAGTAGAAAGTAACACAACTGAAGGTTTGCCGAGAGAATTAAATAAAACAACATTCGACGTTGACGGGTCACTACTGCTAGACGAAATGAACGTTTTCTCAGAAGCAAGAGCGGTTGGTTTGTAGCGGTCCTGAAGAGCGGAACTCGTAGGTGAAATTCTAGAGGGAGAAGCAGCAGTGCTCAAACAAGCCTTGTTACTAGTAGCAGATACGGGCTTAGGCGAAATGCAACAAAAGTGTAATAATGAATGATGGCGTTCATTACATTGGCGGCTGCAGGTTGTAGATTTACACTTAGTCTAAACGTGTGAAATACTAAAACAGTTGATACAAACTTTGTTTTTTTACAAAGGTGTAAGGATCTTGTGGAGAAAGTTTAGCAAAATCTTCAAATTTAAGCGCGGCGGCAGGACGAGAAACTGTCGACCTTTGGCGGAACTTAACGTTAATATTGTTATAGCGCCATAGCTATGATAACACCAGCCTGTTTACAACTATCACGGCACACCACGTCACAAAGTACTTAAAGGTTAATCGCGATAAAAACAATAGTTTATACTATGTACACGGCGGAGGGGAATTGACCTGCAAACTACTTCTAATGCGATAATTAAAGTTAATTTCGACTATAGTTGCAAAAGGAACACTTAGGATTAAAGCAAAACTGAGATACGTAATCGAGAGTTTAAAAAAATACTACAAAACTGGGCATAAAACGAAGAAACAGGGAGGATTTGGTGCTTGATGCTTTGGTTTTTTCAATCACTGCGCTTGACAGTATTTGATACTGTATGTTGTAAAATACCTGGTTGCAGTTCTCAGTGCTTGGTAATTGAAATACTTTTCAAAAGTGTTTTACTCGGCACGGGAGCGTTTACATGTCTTCGTAAATGCGTTTTTTTTGTGAGACTTAATAACATAAAAAAGATGTAATTGTCGTGCGTTAGTATGGGTTTGCACTTGTGTTTTAAGTTACTTTTTACTAATTTGAAATAATCATATATTGCAAACATATGGACGTACACAACTAATGAGGCTGCATACGTCGTTGTATAGCACTATTTATAATAAAGAATAATTACAAAATAACATCGAAATGGACGTTCCTACGTATGCGACAGCAAATGCTTTTTAAGAGTAATTTTTGTGAGATGAAATAATCACACAAATGGACGCTTTTTGGTATGCGACTGCATATGTGTTTGTAAAGTACTTTTTAGTATTGCGGAGTATTTACACAAATTGCATGTAAATAGTCGGTCGTTGGTATGCGACAGCAGATGTTGCTTCAGATTACCTTTTCGTGATGCACAATAGTCACACAAATTGCATGCGAATGGGCGCTCTTTAGTATGCGACTGCATATGTGTTTGTAAATTACATTTTTGTATTGCGGAGTAATTACATAAATTGCATGCAAATAGACGATCGTTGGTATGCGACAACAGGTGTTTCTTTAGATTACTTTTTATTGAAGAACAATAATCACATACACTGCATACGAATGGTCGTTGATTAGTATGAGTGAAGATATGAACCTTTAAGGTGCTTTTAGATGATACAGAATAATTACAAAAATTGCATGCGAATGGATGTTCGTTAGTATGCGACCGCATGTGTATTTGTAAAGTAATTATTTGTGATGCGGAGTAGTTACACAAATTGCAAGCGAACGGACGTTCGTTAGTATGCGACCGCATATGTTTTTGCAGAGTACTTTTATATGATGAGGAATAATTGCACAAATTGCAAGTAAATGGCCGTTCGTTAGTATGAGAACGCATATGTATTTGTAAATTAATTTTTTGTGTTGCGGAATAATTACATGAATTGCATGCAAATGGACGTTCATTAGTATGCGATCGCATGTGTCTTTGTAAATTACTTGTATATGATGCAGAATAATTACACAAATTGCATGCATATGGCCGTTCGTTAGTATGCGACCGTATATGTATTTGTAAATTATAGTTACGTGATGCGGAATAATCACACAAATTGCAAGCAAAAGGACGTTCGTTCGTATGTGAGCGCATGTGTACTTGTAACGTACTTTTGCATAATGCGGCGTAACTACACAAATTGCATGCAAATGGATGTTCGTGAGCATGCGCCATAATATGTCTTTGTAAAGTATTTTTTTGTGATGTGGAATAATTACACAAATTGCAAGCGAATGGCCGTTCGTTAGTATGCGATCGCATATGTATCTGTAAGGTACTTTTACATGATGTAGAATAATTACACAAATTGCATGCTAATGGATGTTCGTTAGTATGCGATCGCATATGCCTTTGTAAAGTATTTTTTTGTGATGCGAAGTAACCACACAAAGTGCACGCAAACGGACGTACGTTAGTATGCGACCGCATATGCATTTGTAAATTATATTTATGTGCTGCAGAATAATTACACAAATTGCATGCAAATGGCCGTTCCTTAGTATGTGAACGCACATGTATTTGTAAAGTACTTTTACATGATGCGGAATAACTACACAAATTGCACGCGAATGGACGCTCGTTGGTATGCGATCGCATATGTATTTGCAAATTACTTTTTCGTAATGAGGAGTAATTACATAAATAGCATGCAAATAGTCGTTTGTTAGTATGTGAAGACATCTAGACTTTGGAGACACTCTAATATAGTGCAGAATAATTACATAAAATGCGCGCCAATAAATGTTCATTAGTATGTTGCCGAGGTGTGAATCTGTTAGTTACTTGTTGTGGTGCAAAAACCGCACAAATGGACAATTTTTGGATATGCGACCCACGTCTTATTAGAACAATTGGTGATACACAATAATCAAATAAATTGCCTGACTTTACAAATGGCAAATTTCAATAATCTTCTACTTCACTGTATAGTTGGTTGAATGTTCATAAAGGCATTTTCATTTAGTACTGCACATCTGCTGTTGATAAAGCAATAGATTTTTCAGGGCGCTGCTTGTTCCTTAACTATCGATCGTGTCGTTTATGTGAGCATATTAAAACAACTACATACAAGAAGTTAATTATACGTAACTATTTGAGCATACTTCTAAATACATTTCTTCGGTAATTAAAAGAATATTAATTTATATTAATGTGTTCTTTAGGAATGTTTAAAACTGTAACAATAGCTAAAACATTACCAATGCAGCCGCCATTTTAGAATGCCCTAGTATTTCACGACCGTCTCACGCCAGTAATGACATTGCTGCAATGATAGGTTAGGTTACTGTTAGAAATAGATATTATTATTAAAAAACACAAATCTCTAACACGTACATCAGAACAGTTGTTGCTAAAACTATTGCAGACTGTTCTGATATGCGTGTGTAGTAATTTGTGTTTTTTAATAATAATATTTAATTTGTGTTTTTTAATAATAATATCTATTTCTAAAGCTACATTTCCAACCACTTCCACTTTGAAGTGGAATTCAAGTTTTTATGCTTGCGCCCACATTTCTGTACGTTACTGTTTCCAATGCTAATTCCACGTGAACGTAATTCCACTTTCAAGTCGAATTGATGCAAGCCGCTTACATACAGCAAGCAACAAGTCAATTTTAAGTCAAATTTTGAGGTTAGAGTATGTCTTATTTTATCGTGGGCTCTTATTTTCGAAAGAAATGAACAACTTAAATGAAGAGTTATTTTTAAAATTAATTTGTAAACAACAATTGCAGCAATACCAGCTAACAAAATATTTTTTATCCATAATTAATTTCAAAACATAACCTACAAATTGACATTTGTTGGAAACAACAATCTAGGTCGTTTATTAAAATTCCAATTCCACTTCAAAGTGGAAGTGATTGGAAATGTAGCTTAACAGTAACCTAACCTGTCATTGCAACCACGGCATTACTGGCGTGAGACGGTCGTAGTATTTCAAGTGTTGAATTGTTTATTATTTAGGGCATGGTTTTTAAGGGAAATGTAAGGGTTTGGTGTTATAAATTCACCAGAGGAGCATTTAGAGTCCCTTTTCAATTACACACAATATTTGTAATAACATCGAGTTCTTCACGACCGTGACACATCACAACTTCTCAAAATTCAAAGCCAGCAAACAGGTGCGGCTAATTCTAGTCAATGGATAATACTTTTGTCGTATATATCTTACCTCATTTTGACGGGCTATTTAAACGGTTTATTTTATAGTCAGTTCTAAGTTCAAAAGTCGTAACTAACAAATGTAAGATCAACAAAGTTGATAAGTGTAAATATAGAAAAACAACACATACACCAAAATTTATAATTAATTATTTTAAAGTTAACATGTCTGAAGCTTACTTGTTTTTAAACGAAATTAATTTCTGGTGACGTAAACATCAATATTCTTGAACGCAGAGCCTTAACAGAAAACTAGAAAAAGGGAATAATATCATATATTATAAGAACCATCACAATTAAATTGTTTATACACCCCTGTATAGATCATATTTCTGTAAACGTAGAAATAACACTAAATCATTTTATATTCATAATTCTTGAATCAAAAACAATAATTCATTCAATTATAATTTTCGGATGTAAATTAATGACGAACAAACACAATCATAATGATACTCCCTGTATGTTTGTTGTGGTTTGTTTAGCATTCTTCTTATGCTTCTTAAGATAAAGATCATTTTAAAAACTATGAGTGGTTTAATTCCCAAAGAAGCTTAAGAACCATCATAATGTTTATGCACACGTAATTAAAAAATTGATATGATCAAGTAACAATTAAACTTGTGTAACGAGTTCATGCTATTTAAGCATTCATTCGTCAAATAATTTTCAATTACGGGAACAATTTTACAGAAGCTGACGTAATTTGCGGTTTAAAATGGAACTATTGCATCATATTACTAAATAAAATACTGTTGCGATCCACTATTAGGCAACCCGTCAAACATACAAACGCCCGGGGCACAGCGTATTCTTCAGCATTCGAGAATCCTTCTACAAAGTTCTAGATAATGAGTCATATCTTAATGCAGGGTATATATAAGGCCGCTTATGAATGTAAGAGTTAGTCTATTCTTGAATGTCTAATATAAATTATGTCGTTGTAAAGTAAACGTAGTTGAGTTTTTAGAATATATACATAAATGATATGATGTGTCTAATGTGCATGCAACTTGCAGTATACATAAATAAATAGAAGTGTATAAACAAATAGTTGTGTTAGTGTTGTTAATGAACTTATGGTAAAGGAGTTAATTTAAGAAGATATTAGTGCTTGTAAATTCATTAGTGTAATAGTGCTTCATTGTTAAGTGGACTGAAAACATCTATAAATAAGGCATATACTGTTAATTAGACTTGTGAACAGTGAGTAATAAAGACCATTATTATTACTTGTTTTAAATTAAAGAAACGCGGTAGTAGTAGCGCGTTACACTGGTGTCAGGCATTTGTGGGGTATATAGTGATTAATTTAAAAGGAAAGCACACCAGTCTAAAGACATTTAAGTAGTTTATATATATGCCAGTTACAAGGAGTCAAAATAAGATGGAGGCAGAAAATTTAATGAATTTCCTTAAGGATTTTAAATCGGGTATAGAAGAAAAGTTAAACGAAAATGCTGAGAAAATGGAGGAGAGGTCGGCTAAATTGGAAGTGACACTCGGTGAAAATTTAGTGAGGTCAGTTGAACTGGAATCAAATCTTACCGAAAGGTTAACTGAAAATGCTAAGAAAATAGAAGAACGGTTTAGTGAAAACGCGATGAAAATGGAAGAGTTGAATGAAAAGACGGCCACGTTAGAACAAAGATTAATAGCAAGCTCCATTGCATTGAAAGAAGATGTCACTGTACAGGTAAAAACAGTTGAGCAAAAGTTGGACAGTAAATTGGTAAAAATGGAAGAAGATATGATGAGGCTGCAAGAACAGGTGATTTCACTAACAACGCGGCCACTTGAATTAACAAACCAAGTTTTCATCAGAACATTCCAGAAATAAGAACCCTGGAAAGAAGCGAGTCAATTCCGTCTAAATTTAAAGTGAAACCACCCACATTTGATGGCAAAACACCTTGGCCCACATATTTGAAACAATTTGAAGCTGCGGCAATAGCCAACGGTTGGTGCAACAAAGAGAAAGCTATCTCCTTAATAGTGGCCCTACGGGGAAGCTCTTAACATCTTACAAACGATTCCCGATCACCAGCAGAATGATTACGGTCTCTTAATATCGAAGCTTGAGATGAGATATGGAGACGCTCACCTTCAACAGGTTTACCACGCACAAGTTAAGAACCGCTCGCAAAAGACAAGTGAAAGTCTGCAAGAATTCGAAGCTGACATCGCAAGATTAGTTAGATTGGCGTACCCAACGGCACCAGATAGTTTCCTCGAACAACTGGCTGTTCAAACATTTGTAGATGGCATCAAAGACAGTGAAATACAGCAAGCGCTAAGACTAGCAAGGCCAAAAATTCTGGATGACGCACTGGCTCATGCGCTTGAATTTGAAGCAGCTAAGCAGACATCACACAGGATGGGTCACAAAGTTCGGTCTGCCTTAGAGGAACCTGGTCAAGCTCAGAATAGCATAGATGAAATAGTCAACCGTGTGGCAGAAAGGCTGGAACTACAACGACCGCGGAGATGGCGTCTACGATGCTGGAGCTGCGGTGAAGTTGGCCATATGCAGAGACGCTGTACTCAACCAAAGAAACAACCGGTTGTGCCAAAGCTGGTCCATGTAAGGGGGCGAACTTCGACAGCACAGCGTAGTGCCCCGGAGATTATCATCCGTGCTGCATCGTCGGTGGAAAGTCTGGACAGCATTTATATCGATGGTAGAATTAATGGTAGGGTTGTCCGATTACTTGTGGATACAGGAGCGACAAGAACTATTGTGAGACCAGATTTGGTTGATCGTGGAAAAGTGCTACCTGTATCGGTGTGTCTCCGAACGGCAAGTGGTGAGAAGATTGGTACTCACGGAGAGACTGCCGTTATGTTGACAATTGGGGACAAATTAATTAATCATCGAGTGTTGGTAGCTGAAATTACAGAAGAAGTGATCTTGGGAATGGATCTCATGAGAGAATATGGGTTTCATGTAAACATGAAAGAAAATGTGCTTCGGATAGATGATGAGATTCCATTTCAAGGTAGGAGTAACCAGACGATGCAAGTACGAATGATTTGCGATGTAAAATACCCGAGAAGGCGGAAATGATAGTAATGGGACACCCGGATGGTACGCTCCGGGAAGGACAAGTATGCATGATGGAAGCAACTGAATCGGGAATGGGTCAGGAGGGACTTCTGATTGGAAGAACGCTGGTAAAGTCTCGAAATATGGTACCAGTAAGGGTGCTGAACATTAATCCCCATACAGTGACCCTGAAGAAAGGCATGATTGTGGGAAGTTGCATTCCAGTATGTCATATTAAACGTTGTGTGGACGACACGAAAAATAAACCAACCAACGGTTGCTCACAGAAATTGCTGGATATGTTGGTACCCTCGTGTCAAGGATTAAATGGCGACCAACTGGGCAAGGTAAAAGAACTGGTCGGACGATATCGAGGTGTGTTTGCACTGGATGATAGTGAGAAAGGAAGGACGAATGTTGTGCAACACAAGATCAATACTGGAGATGCGCAACCGATAAGACAACACCCAGGCGGCTTCCTTTGGCAAAACGTAAGGAAGCCGAGCAAATTATCACCGATATGGAAGAACAGGGAGTGATTGAACCCTCGAATAGTCCATGGGCATCCCCGGTAGTGCTTGTCAAGAAAAGGACGGGTCGACAAGGTTTTGTGTAGACTACCGGCGGCTTAATAACGTGACAAAGAAAGACAGCTATCCATTGCCCAGAATAGATGACACCTTAGATACTCTATCCGGATCTAAATGGTTTTCGACCTTGGACTTGAAAAGCGGATACTGGCAGGTAGGCTTGGAGCCAAATGATAAAGAAAAGACTGCCTTTACAATTGGAACTGGATTATGGCAGTTCAAGGTCATGCCATTTGGATTATGCAATGCTCCTGCTACTTTTGAACGATTGATGGAGTCGGTACTGCGTGGACTGTCCTGGAAGACATGTCTGGTGTACCTGGACGACGTGATAGTGTTAGGCCGGTCTTTTGAAGAACATCTTAAGAACCTAGAGGAGATATTCCAAAGATTACGCGGGGCAAACCTTACATTAAGCCCCAAGAAGTGCCACTTATTTGGAAAAGAGGTGAAATACCTAGGACATGTCGTTTCGGAGACCGGAATAAGAGCTGACCCTGACAAAATAAAAACGGTACAAGAGTGGCCTACACCAGCAGATATACACCAACTACGCAGTTTTCTAGGATTGTGCACATATTACCGACGTTTTATACTTGGGTTTGCGAACATTGCCGTTAACAAAATTAACCGAAGATGGACAAGAATATGATTGGAATGACGACTGCCACAGGGCATTTGAACAACTGAAATGGCTACTAGTTACAGCACCAATTTTGAGTTATCCACGGATGGAGGAAATTTGTGTTGGATACCGACGCCAGTAACACAGCTATAGGAGGCGTTCTTTCTCAAGTGCAGGACGGACAAGAAAAAGTTATTGGGTATTTCAGCAAGGTCTTGTCGCGGCCAGAAAGGAACTATTGTGTGACAAGAAGGAGCTGTTGGCCGTCGTCAAATCCGTAGAGCACTTTTATAAGTACTTATACGGCCGTAAATTCCTGTTGAGAACAGACCATGCTGCACTGAAATGGTTACTGCAGTTTCGAAATCCTGAAGGGCAAGTGGCAAGGTGGATAGAGCGGCTGCAGGAATATGACTTTGACACAGAACATCGCGTAGGAACTAGCCATCGGAATGCAGACGCTCTATCAAGGAGACCTTGTCCGGTGGACTGCAATCATTGCTCCAAGATGGAAGAGAAATAAGTGTCATCCATAGAATGACGGTAACCGATGATACTTGGCAACTCGAAAGAATACGAGAAGACCAGGAAAATGACGCCGAATTAGGGACGTATTATTGAGTGGAAAAATAGAGGACATCGACCAGCTTGGGAAGAAATTAGTATTTCAAGTAGGAGCCTGAAGGCATACTGGGCACAGTGGGACTCCTTGATGATGGAAAATAGAATCTTGAAACGACGCCTGGAATTTGAAGATGGCACTGAGAGACTTCAAGTGATAGTGCCGAGAAGCAGAGTGCCGGAAGTGTTGCAGCACTTGCACGATGGTACTTCCGGAGGGCACTTTGGCGTAAAAGAACTCTCGAGAGAGTGAGAGAAAGATTCTATTGGCTGAACTGCAAAGATGATGTGAAGGAGTGGTGCCGGAAATGTGAATTGTGTGCCTCTGCAAATGGCCCGGTCTCAAAACGGAAAGCCCCAATGAGACAGTATAACGTGGGAATCCTTTTGAGAGGGTAGCCATTGATATAGCTGGTCCGTTTCCTGAATCAGAGAAAGGAAATAAATACATCTTGGTTGCCATGGATTATTTTACCAAATGGCCGGAGGCATATGCTATACCTAACCAAGAAGCCGAAACGGTTGCAGATGTACTAGTCAGGGAGTTGTTTTGTCGTTTTGGAGTTCCGTTGGAATTACACTCCGATCAAGGTCGGAACTTCGAATCAGCGTTGTTTCAAAACGTCTGCAAGCATCTTGGAATCAGGAAAACTAGAACCACGCCACTTCATCCTCAATCGGATGGAATGGTTGAAAGAATGAACAGAACGTTAGGAAAGTACCTGGCCAAAGTTGTCTCTGAACATCAACGGGACTGGGACCAATATCTACATTTGTTCCTACTGGCGTACCGATCTTCGGTACATGACAGCACAGGATACTCGCCCGCTTGCGTAATGCTAGGACGTGAATTGCGGCTACCATGTGATCTTCAGTTTGGATTTAAACCTGGAGAAGAGATCGCCGGTGAAGATTACGTTAGTAAGCTTCGTGAAAGATCAAATAGTATTCACGAAAACGTCCGAAAGAACATACAGGCAGCAAGCGATCGAATGAAATCACAGTATGACACGAGAGCACAAGAAGGTGGTTATCAACCTGGAGATTTAGTGTGGTTGTACAATCCACAAAGAAAACGTGGATTGTCGCCAAAACTACAAAGACAATGGGAAGGGCCGTACGAAGTGTTAAAAGGATTAATGATGTAGTGTACCGGATCAGAAGATCCCTCGTGGTAAACCGAAAGTGGTACACTTTGACCGTTTAACATCCTACGCTGGCAACAACCAGGAAGACTCGAATAATGATAATGGTGTTCGGCAAGTTATTAATCATGAGCCAAATGTAGATTTTGAGAGCTTTATGGCGGCGTATGGTGGTTCCGCTAAAGCGAGATTTGGCGTTGTTGTTGAAAAACAGCAAGATCTGTTTAGAGCACCAGAAGAGTATTCCTTGCACATTGCGTAGCTCAAGATTTGGCAATGTCAAGGGAATAGCTGTTGTTTTCAAGAAAAAGTTTGGATGTGTGGATGAATTAGTACAACAGCAGCCAACTGTAGGAAAATCTTTGGTCCTTCAAGATAAAAATCGTTATGTTTACTATCTGGTCACCAAAAATTCTTCATGGCAGAGACCTAGTTATGGACATCTATGGGAGGCTTTGCTAAATCTTAAGGCGCAGATGATGGAAAATGGAGTAACGAGACTAGCGGTGCCCAAGCTGGGCTGTGGACTGGATCGCTTAGACTGGAGGATAGTCCGAAATATGCTAGAAGTAGTTTTCCAGGGAACCAACGTCCAGGTTCTTGTTTGTTGTTATCAACCGGTTGCCTACCAAGACCAGGAAAAGAGTGTTGACTGTTACTTCCAACGACGCGGTGGATGCACCAGAGGAGATAGCTGCCGATACCGTCACCAGTCATCGAATTGGCGTCAAGATGGATTTACAGTTACGAGACGTAACGGTTTTAAAGAGGGGGCAGTGTTGCGATCCACTATTAGGCAACCCGTCAAACATACAAACGCCCGGGGCACAGCGTATTCTTCAGCATTCGAGAATCCTTCTACAAAGTTCTAGATAATGAGTCATATCTTAATGCAGGGTATATATAAGGCCGCTTATGAATGTAAGAGTTAGTCTATTCTTGAATGTCTAATATAAATTATGTCGTTGTAAAGTAAACGTAGTTGAGTTTTTAGAATATATACATAAATGATATGCTGTGTCTAATGTGCATGCAACTTGCAGTATACATAAATAAATAGAAGTGTATAAACAAATAGTTGTGTTAGTGTTGTTAATGAACTTATGGTAAAGGAGTTAATTTAAGAAGATATTAGTGCTTGTAAATTCATTAGTGTAATAGTGCTTCATTGTTAAGTGGACTGAAAACATCTATAAATAAGGCATATACTGTTAATTAGACTTGTGAACAGTGAGTAATAAAGACCATTATTATTACTTGTTTTAAATTAAAGAAACGCGGTAGTAGTAGCGCGTTACAATACGATACACACATTTCCCAATCAGCAAATAAAAATTACAGATATTATTATTCACAATAGTATTGCTTCGAATCACATAGAGTCTGAAACCTCAATAACCACAAAACACATAAAATGTAATAAAATTAATGATTGTTTTCACAGGAACTGAAAATATTGACCTTACCGTAAGAAAGCTTCAGACGCTTATTATGTGGAAACCGAGTGCGGAATTTTAACAAAGAGTGGGAGATTAAAAAAGGTCGAATAAAATCAATACCGAGAGGTATATGTGGAAGTTGCTAGCCCTCGGCGAGATAAACCTAAGTTCGTTGTTCGTCATTTTCAAGTCATTGGAATTTACAGAATGCCGTAAAGTAATTTAGGAATCGATTGCAATAAAATGAAAGTATTACTTTTGTCGGCGTTCAACGGAAACGGTAAATATGTAAAATAATCTTCTTTTGTTATCGTTTCGTCTATTCTATCGAAAACATCCAATTTCGGAACGTTGCTGTATTGCATCCGTCCGAGCTTAGTCGGAGTATAATCCGAATCCAGTGTTAGGTTACCTTTGTTTTTTTCTTCTAACCATCGTCTGCACTAAAACTTTTCAATTTTAAGGCTTTAGAACCGCTTCTTTTCAATGATGAGTTTGATAGCGTTCTTGACAAATCGACGTTTCTGTGTTTTAACTACTTCTGACCTGGGATGTGTGCGGTGAGATGTTTTACATACAAAATCGATGGGCATTGTCATAGACACTTTTATTTCGAATTTGGCACAGGTATATGTTTCTGGACCTCTAGCCTGATCAATCTCCGAAACACTCAATAGGTAGTATATTACGCGTATACCAGGCGATTCTGTTTGACTGAACACGAATATGCTGTGCGTTGGGATATTATTTCTAAACGCAAAACAATATAACTGTATATTTTTGATACCCTACAATGTATTCAAAACTATATTGTAATCTAAAGATATGCTTTAAGTAAAAATAGACATATTTAATTATTATTATTGCGTTGACATACAAGTATTCGTAATTACTTATATCCATTTTACATAGGTGATACCTATAAAAACCAAAATAAACTTGGAAAATTATAATACAGTTACTTAATAGCTTATTTTTTTACGAAGTGATGCGTTTCAATTAAGATAAGCTAATTTTTCCTTACTAATAGTACGATACGTTACGTGAAAGAATTTAATTTCTTCAGTGTAACATGTTTATTAACATTTGTTGACATAAAATATACAAATTTGTGCGTTTCCATTTTGACAGTTGTCATTTTAAAATATATGGAACCTGCGCCGTTGCCAAGTTAAATTTAACAGATTTAAACATCAATACAATCTCTGCGTATTTAAGAATTTACAACTTCCTTGCAAATCTTTATTATACGTATGTATTTCTTTCAGAACCCTTTTTGACTTTTACGCATGCTATATATTGCGATTGTTATAATTTTAGAGTAAATTCTTAATAAAAGCATGTTAGTTATGAGCACTAACTTCTACAATAATCAAAATGTTTGGAAATAAAATAGAATTGGCAATGTTGCTTTTTTCTTACAAAACTACTCAGTAAGTGTAAGTGTATGGCCATTTGAATTCAAAAATTCATATTGATTCAGGCAAACACAAATGATCATGTCGTGATGGTCCTTCTTTCCTGCCCAAACTGAATGTCGAGCACAGTTCATTGATAGCGTAACTTTTATTCTTGCTGCAACATTATGTATATATACATATATATATATATATATATATATATATATATATATATTGATATGATAACGCCGTACTCGGTGTCAATGGACGTTTGACGTTTTCTATAACTCCACCTCTCTGTGTTTTCTAACCAGACTTAATTTTACTAATTTTTATTATTATGCCACGGCTAGCTTTTATTATTCTACACAGAGTGCACAACGTTACGATGATCAATTTTTTTTTCTCCACCCCTTTATGATTACCTCTTTGTTTGAATTATAAAATGAAGTCAATTAATTCCATATAATGAAAAGAAATATTATGTACTGTAATATAATAAATATTCCTGTAATTTATTCATCGACTTTACCGCGGTGCATCTATTATTTTAGTCTTTATTTAACAACATTTATATAAATGATTCATTCGTTATTGCATATTTAATAACCGATAAACTTCAAAGCACCCTTCAATTTAAATTACAATTACAATCTACTACATACCACATCGCCCTTTGTGATAAAATTTATTCAAACCATTAGCGTGTTCCTACATCTTGAACTATCTAAGGTTTTCAAGTTGTTTCGACGATTAGCGATCGATTGTCACTTTTCGTTTCTTCATTGATTTGAAAGGTCGCTTGGTGTTTAATTAAAACACTCAAGATGTTCAGGAAAATCAAGTTTTCCTGGCAAAGGCGCCGTAATAGATTGTCCGTGAAAATTTAAGTAAAAGTGTAGTGTACAACTCTTTTTGGCAAACGGTTTGTTTAAAAGTGTAAGCATATTAAAATTAATTATTTTATTACAGTGCAACCTTGCTAACTCTGGAAATGTAGATAATTCCGTTATGATTTTGATGTAATTCCACGTAATTTTTTATGCAGGCTTAGTTCATCGGAAGATATTTTATTTAGTTTGGTTCAATTAAATTTTATGGAACTCGTTTAAGATGTAAATGAGTAAGCGATTTTGATCGACACATGGCCGACTTCACTATGCACAGCTGTACCTAGCGTGTTCAGTTCAGGCATATGTCACTTGAAGGTTAGAGGTCGTCGCTACTATCGGTAAGAATGCATTCGTTTCTAAAATAATGCTGCCGTAACAAAGTTCATTACGTAAATTTTGCAATTTATTATGACTTGTATGAATAATTTTGTTAATTAATTTACCAAAAGCTCATTTTGATAAAGTAGAAAGTACAATCAGTACGACGATTTTTTTTTTGTGATTAATAGTGTGTTCAACCTAAGACATTATATCTCACCGGTTGTACAGATGTAGACGTACAATCGTCATAGTTATCTTGTTTATCACAAATTGAAATGGCAACATGTTGATTTATAGGACGTAAGTCCTGTATGATGAAATTTGAACTTAGAGTATTTTATCAACTAATTATATTTACCAAAAGTTAAGTAAATTTTCTAAAATACTGTGAGGTCGTAGTAGCGCTACATTGACTATCTAATATGAAAAATAATGTCTATAATTAAATCATCATCATTAGGTCTTCAGTCCTAGAACTGGTTAGACGCGTACCATCATTGTTCCCTATTCTGAACTAACCTACAGATTTCCCTGAAATATGCACAGTTTGCATCTATAACTGTCTGATCTAGGTCTACATCTACCTCTTTTTTCCTATCTCTGCTTGTAATATATCACATACTATTCCCCAAAAATGCCTTAGAACGTATTCCGCCCTACTATTTCTCTTTTTCCCCAGAAAAGGCTAAAGTAGTCGTTTTTTTTTATATTTATTTTGAGGGGGAAAATTCATTATGATTTAAGTTACCTCTTTGGTAGATTTTAACATGGTTCTGAGGCGACTCTCTGGCGGGTTTACACTTGTCAGATACCAATGTTGTTCTATGAAGATTGTATATGGATCTGAGGCGACCCTATGGCGGGTTTACACTTGTCAGATACCAATGTTGTTCTATGAAGATTGTATATGGATCTGAGGCGACCCTATGGCGGGTTTACACTTGTCAGATACCAATACTGTTCAACGGAGATTGTATATGGTTTTGAGGTAACCTTATTGTGGATTTATACTTGTCAGATATCAATGCTGTTTTACAAGGATTGTTAATATGCTTATTTTTATGTAATTAGTTATTTTATGTATAAATAGAAATCATGTATGTAGGCTGTATTTCATGTTAATATTGCAAGGAAAACCCAGGAAAAACTTGCAATGCTACCTAGATATTGTGGGCATTTGATTTTCATTTGTTATTTCTTTTGTTATTTCTTTTAGTAATGGAATCCTTGTTTACTGAAAATCACGGATTCGTTTGCAACGCAGTTATTTTTATGTAGGGTTATATAGGCAGCTTCTTTGATTTTGCGTTTTTGGTGGTTTTCTTCTTTTTCTTCTTTTCTTCTTTTCAGGGAGTATGTGTATTCAGCTCGTTCCCTTTCCATTGTTTTCTAATTTTATACCCTATTTTACCGAGATTCAGTGAAGGAGGTTAAGCAACCTGTGGCTACCAAGATCCCCCAGCACTTAGACATTTGCCGAAATAATGGTTTTCTAGTAAATCCTTTCACACACTTAACATTATTCGAGAATATTGCCCAACCAATTCTTGTAGTTACTTATAATAATCATAATGTTTACGCACAGTTATCTTTTCGTCATTAGTTTATCCATCTTGGGATTGGTTGGATGCGTATCTCCATTGATTTCTATTCTGGGCTAGCCTACACATCTCCCTGAAACCTCTACAGCCTACATCTTTTACTATCTGTGTGCAGTAGTCTAATCTAGGTCTGCCTCTTCTTCTCTTTTTTCCTATCTCTGCTTCTAAAATATTTCGCACTATTCCCTCATGCCGTAGTATGTGGCCTATCATCCTATCTCTCCTATTTTTTACCGTTTTCCACATATTTCTTTCTTCCCCTACCATTTTTAGTACCTCTTCGTTCTTAACTTTGTCTGTCCATGATATCTTCATCATACGCCTGTAACACCACATTTCAAAGGCTTCTACCTTTTTCTTGTCCGCTTCTCCTACTGTCCAGGCTTCACAGCCGTACAGTGCTGTGCTCCACACATATGTTTTAAGCAATCTTTTCCTTGTTTCTATGTTTGTGGTCTTTGAGCACAATAGTTGCTTTTTCTTGTTAAATGTAGCACGACCTTGTGCTAATCTTTGTTTTATATCTTTTGTGCTTTTCCCATCTTGCGTTATTTGGCTTCCTAGGTAGCAGAAATCCTTAACCTCTTGTAAGTTCGTGTTAAATACTTGTATTCTTGTTTTTGATTTATTTTCCCCACCTTTGCAAACTAGAACTTTAGTTTTAGTTTTGTTAATTTTCATACCGTATCTCTCTGTTAGAACCGTTTCCATTTCATTAAGAGCCGCTTCTAACTCTTCCTTGCTAGATGCTAATACCGCTATATCATCTGCAAATCTAAGCATATCAATTTTTTGTCCCTGCATAGTAATTCCAAATGTCTTTCTGCATTTGACAGTATTCATTGCCTCTTCTATGTACAAGTTTAAAATCAATGGGGATAGGGCACATCCCTGTCTCACCCCTTTCCTAATGTTTACTTCTCTACATTCCTGCTCTAATTCTATTACTGCTGTTTGCTTTTGTATAAGCTATGTACTATTCGTCTATCCCTATAACTCATTCCAATCCTTTTGAGTATTTCAAACATTTTTTCCAATTTACATTGTCGAATGCTTTTTCCAGATCTACAAACCCTATATACATGATTTCCTTTTCTATTGTTTTCTCCATTATCACTCTCAGAGCTAAAATAGCCTCCCGTGTTCCCCTGTTTCGCCTAAACCCAAATTGGTCTTCTCCTAGTATTTCTTCAGCTCGTTTTTCCATTCGTCTTTGCACAATTCTAGTTAATATTTTTGACACGTGTGCTGTCAAACTTATTGTTCGAAAATTTTCACATCTGTCCGCGCCTTTCTTTTTTGGTATAGTTACTATGATGCTACGTTTGAAATCTTTGGGTATCTCGCCTGTCTCATACATATAGCTTACAAGTTGGAAGAGACGTTCTGTTACTGCTTGTCTAGCGGCTTTTAGAGTTTCTGCTTGCACCTTATCTGTACCCGGCGCCTTACCATTTTTCAGACCCTTTAATGCTAATTCAAACTCGTCTCGAAGTATAGGATATCCCAAGTCATCATTTTCAATGTCTGATTCCTGCTCTAATGCAGTTAGTTCCTCTCCTGCATATAAATTCACTATATATTCTTGCCATCTACTCACTTTCTCTACGTTTTCTATAATGACGTTTCCTTGTGCGTCCCTTATATTTTTGCTATACGGTTTTATATCCCTAAAATTCATTCTAATTAATTTGTATGCTTCGTCTGTCTTTCCTATTTCCATCTTAGTTTGTACTTCCTTGTACTTTTCATCAATCCATTGTTCTTTAGCTTTCCTGCATTTTCGAATAATTTCCCATTTTATGGCTTTGTATCTCTGTTTTCCTGTTTGGTCTGATTTATTTTTGTATTTTCGTCTTTCTTCTATTAAATTCAGGATATCCTTTGTTATCCATGGTTTCTTATTTTCTTTTTGTGTATACCCCAAAATATCTCTGGCCGCCATGTCTAGGCTGGATTTAATGTTATTCCATTCTGTTCCTACTTCCTTAGTTTCAGATATTTTCGCGATATCATTCAGCAATTCATTTGACTTTTTTTCGAATCTTACTTGAATATCTTTGTCTTTTAGTTTCTCAAAGTCCAAGTGCCTTTTTCCGTTCCTCTTTTTCAGATTTTTAAATTTAAGTGCGGCCTTCATAATTACGATGTTGTGGTCAGTATCTATATCTGCTTCTGGGTAGCTTCTACAGTCTTTTACTTGATTCCTAAACCGTTGTCTAACAAGAATGTAATCTATTTGATATCGTCCTATATCTCCTGGCATTTTCCACGTATATCGTCTTCTAGCATGATGTTGAAATAATGTGTTTGTGATGATTAAATTGTTCTTGTCGCAAAATTCTACCAGCCTATTTCCCCTGTCGTTTCTCGTGCCTAAACCAAATAAACCTACTACCGCTCCTTCCCTACCCTCACATACCACAGCATTAAAATCCCCCGTAATTATTAAATTTTCATCTCCTTTTACGTATCTTAATATGTCTTCGATATCTTTGTAGATGGCTTCTACCTCTTCGTCACTGTAGCTAGAGGTGGGCATGTATACTTGTATTATTACTGTGTTTACCGGTTTAGATTCTAATCTAACCACGAGTACTCTTTCGTTCTTTTGTAAGTAATTTTCCACACAGTGTCATATCTTTTTCCGCATAACTATCCCCACACCCAAATTTCCGTCCTCTGCTCCTGTATGAATTACCCTGAAGTCTCCACTCCAAAAATCCCCCGCCTCTGGCCACCAAACTTCGCTGATCCCTACTATGTCTAGTGATAACCTATTCATTTCGATTTTTAGGTTCTCTAGCTTACCTACTTGCTTCATAGTTCTAACATTTCACGCTCCGACTCGCAGAATGTTCCCGACTTTTATTTTTAACTTTCCGATCGCATCCTCCGAAGTAGTCCCCTCCCGGAGATCCGAATGGGGGACTATTTTAACTCCGGAATCTTTTACCCCAGAGAATGCCATCATTTTATTATAATTTCGGTACGCTGGGTACTTGGGAGATAATGTGGTGGTTTCCCGTTGCCTTCCACATCGCGGTAGTGTGTCTTAGACTGCCATACCGACCCCTATGGTCTCTGCCAATCTAAGTACCGAAAGAGCCGCTGCCCTCTTTCGGGGACCTGTCTTAGTCTGGTTCCTCACTAATGACCCTACTACTTTGGTTGGACCTGTAGTTTGGCTCTTTAGCTCATTAGAACACGCAAGCCATTTCACCTGTTCTAGTAATTTAGAACTTCGGCAAGGTGCAGGTCCATTCGAAATGGTATAATTAAATATCTGATTGAAAAATTACATTTATAAAAATTAAATTTTACTAAGTACACTTATAATTTATAATGTTATTTACTTGTCTTAAAAGAGACAATAGAGGTTTTTTTTTGACTTCACTTCTTTTCTCAGTAATCATTAAAATTTTCCAAATTTTATTAGGTATTTACAAGGTAAACTTACCCGAAAGTGTACCACGATATAGTGGAAACAAATTGAACTTAATTCAAAGATTGCATATTCATACTGGTCCGTAAAATATATAGGGTGTCTATGTTGGTAGAAATTATGTTTCAGAGTCGCCCTACTCATCGTTAGATCCTTGAAGAAGACGATCAGATGTAAGTATGATATTTGTGACAATCAAACTTTGTATTTAAAGTGGTTAGTGATTACTTAGGTTTTCAAATTTTCCATTAAGCAAATTCATTTAGTCAGTTGCTTTATTAAAAATTTAGGTGGCGTCCATTATCTTGTTTCTTTCAACTTAAATATACCCACTGACCCAATCTCATGCGACCGTGGGCCAAAACTCAGTTAGCTAAAAGTCTTAAGAGTGTTCTTTTACTATAAGCCAATTTCCATCCAAACTTTACCCTGGGCTTGATATAGTTACATAAGAATTCTCGGTAGGTAAAATAAAAAATATATAACAGTACAAGTTTTGAAAATTATTAAAATACACCCTTCAATCAATCAATATCACAAGTCTTATGTATCCCAAAATTTATATGCTTTGCAATCAATCTAAAGTCACCAAAAACTACCCTTATTATCAATGACACCTAGAACGTTCTAAACTCCTTTATAATGTTACGTACTTTTAACGTATGCAATGTTTGTGCTGACTTCGTTACACTTTTATATAAATTACGTAAATTCAGTATTCAAATTTAAATAGAAAAATATCTTAAACCTAATTAGATCTGACCTGTTACTGCTCTGCTTAATTGAACCCCATAAATTACTTAGTGCTTCTTTATTGATTCTCGCAACTCAAAATTGTACCAAAATTGTCGACGCTGATTTGAAATATTATATTAATCCATTTAAAGTATCCCCACATTTGAATTATTATATCTATCCACACATTTGAAATGCTATACCATCAATTAAAATTTTTCATGCATTTAAATTATTATACCATCCATCAACCACCTAGGATTTGAATTATTATATCTATCCTCGAATTATCCATCCATTCAGATCATTATACCACATTCGGAATTATTATCACGCAATTAGAAGCCCTATTATTATATTATTAGTTTAAATAAATTACTCCAAGTTCTACTCACGTTAAACGGCAACAGAAATTTTCATATTTGTGGCACTTATTTGTCACTATCTATTTTATTAAACATTTAAAATTACGCGTGACTTTTTGATTCAGAGTGGCGCAGCTTTGCCCTGCTTAATTAGAAACTGAACTGTCTTATTTTTAGTTCGCTGTTAAATATAGGCTGATGCCACTTGCATGTGGGTTGGGTTTTCAACAAGTCTGTAGCTATCTTAACCAATAAGGTCTTTGTATTTGATGCATCTTGAAGTGGTTTCTGATGTAATATAATCGGTTTTCCTTGTAATGGTTATTTGCCACAGATGCCTCGTTATCTAAACCATACGTTGTTTTGTGTAGATATCGCCTTTTCCATAATTAAACATAAATACCTGATGTAATTTGAATTTTACTTTCGTCAATTTTATGCGTTTTTGAACTGCATTTTCTTATCAAAAATGTTGATCGTTTCTACGCACTTACACAAAGCTTCGTTAAGTTTTATCTCTTATCTTCGTATTATATTATAACTAATTAGAACCCTTTTCAATGCGTGTTTAATTACATGTACTATCCTTTCCCCTAAATACGCGTACTTTGACTGAAAGATATTCTCATTTGCATTACTTAAAATTAATAAAGCTTTATATACTGAGTGTTGAATACTTGTTATTTACCTAATGTATGAATTACCTATTTCTATGCTAAATATGCGTCCTATTGTTGTAAGATGTGTTTATTTGCGTTGCTTAAAACTAATTATGCTCTATGTACAGGGTGTTAAATGCTTACTATTTACATAATATCCAAATTACCCATTTTTCTGCGAAATAAATGCAGTTTTCTGCTTCCTATCGTAATTTATGGTTACTGCACGACCCTTGCTATACAATACACCCTTAACCAACCCCTTATCACAGCAATGTATATATATATATATATATATATATATATATATATGTATATATCTTTATATATACATATATTTCTGTGACAACAGCTGCACGTTGAGGCGCCACTAAAAGTGTGCTGTGACAACGGCCGGCTTTAGTCGTCGCTAAAATTTTGCTGTAATACTGATACAGCCTGGCTAGCTCAACGGAAATAATGAAATCAAGCACAGCAATATCAGAAAGCATCTAAACAGTCTAAAATATTTTCTTTCATACAAAAGAATATAGTAAATTTACAGCATAATCTTTTTTAAGTATAAAATTATTACTAACAAGTACTTATTTATCAAAAATGTTCCTCATCTAAAGTTGCTTACAATTTACAGAACTCACATTTCTTCTCTTGTGGATAGTTTATCTGGCTTTTTTCCCACGCTTTGTAAAGTTTGTTTGGCCAAAAAAGGATACTTGACAGATAGTCTATAAAAAAAGGTCAGAGTGCTTCGAACTATGATCACAAACTTTCCTGATAAATACCCTTACAAAAAATAATATTATATAAGTAAGACTTATTCTATCTTAAACTAAAATGATAAATACTCAAATCTCGGTTACAAAACAATATTTTAATAAAATAATACTTGCAGAAATCTACAAAGCGCTTCTCCAAATCGCAATTAAATATCTTCTGTTTTTATTTTAAATTGATGTCCAAATCAGCTTAAAGATTTTCATATTATTTACATCTCCATTAAGAAACCAATGTGCATCTGCGCCTTAATTATTTAAGTAAATTGTTATATAGCTTTTTATTTAGAAAAATTTTCCATGTTCATTATGTTTAATAACTTCTATATTTATATGCAGGTCAAATAAAAACTAATTCTGTATTCACTGTTACACAGTAATTATTAATTACGATGTGCAGATTGCATACTCAAACTTACACCTTTGCAAAGCAACATGCTCGCGACTTAATCAAAGTATCATGTTCGCCATCGAATTCATGAATGAATTTTTTTAATCAAAGTTGCCGTTTATATACAATTTATCTTGATTACGTCAGTCCGTCTAGAATGTACTTGCACCGTATGGAAAATTGTACACCGTATTTGTGCAAGGTTTCCAAGAAAAACTCATTAACATCTACTCACGCGATTGATTTTTAATAGTGTCGCGCGCTGTCCACTCTTCGCTAACACACACAAGAAACTTGTTGCATCGCATCCCCCTACAGTGATTGCGAAAGCTAATAAATAATTCATATCAATTTTATCGGTTTGAAACGTTTCTTGCTGTTACTTAGAATAAATATTTATTCACTAATTAGGCATTTACGTTGTTTTAAGTGCGAATAACGCGTTTTCTATATTCCTCTCGAAATTTCGAGAACTTGTTTTATTTAAAACAAATTTATGTAATACAAAACTCAATTTATATGATTAAAGCTTTATAACGCAAACGAGGTACATTTATATAGAAAATATTTGCTTTCACGGTAAAACCTGCTTTTAATACACATAGTTAAGATTAAAATTAAGGTTTTAAATACATAAAATTATTTATTTTCATGTATGAAAAGTGTATTTTTATTAGAAACGAATGGCTTTGTATTGATTTTAGTGTGATTATTTAAAAACAAGGCATTGTGTTTTTCTCTAGTACATTAATGGCTAAGAATTACCCATACGCTTTTATCATACAGGGTGTTTATTTATACACACGAAACTTGCATTTTTATTTGGCAAAAAGTAAGTTGGTATTATACAGGGTACAACCACCAATTTAGGAAAATTTCTATTTTTCCGGATTCTTTTATATCTTGGTGAGAGTTATTTGTAGAACCTGGCTTTCGATAACTCTCGTGACACCCTTATCACGTCAATATATAAATTGCTATGACAATGCCTGCGTTGAGCGTCGCTAAAAAAGTGCTGTGAGAACGCCGGCTTTGAGAGCGTCGCTGAAAGGGTGGTATGAAAATGGTCAATGCAGAAGTGCCGCTAAAAGAGTGCTGTGATAAAGCTGCGCTTTCGGGCGTTACTAAAAAAGTGATATGAAACAGATACTGCAATTTCTAAAACTTGAAATTATTCACTTCCCTCCTTTCGATATTTGCCTAGCTAGCTCAACGGAACTGACGGAGTTTTCAAAATTAAATTAAACACTGCAATATTACAAAGCATTTATACAATATTAAATAAGCATTTAAAACATTTACAACATTGTTTCTTTTAACCATAAAATAATTTTTAAGAAGTATCGATTACAAACAAAATTTGTTGCTTACCTTACTTTGTATTTATAGAGTTAAATTTATTCTTTTGAGAACGGTTTAACAGGTTTAGTTTATTGCCATGCTAGTAAGGTTTGTTCGGCCAAAAAAATCTTGGACAGATAATCTATTAAAAGGTTAGAGTATTTCAAACTCTGATCACAAATTCTCCTGGTAAAACCCTTTACATAAAAATACTATATGTTTGACACATTATTATACCATACATTAAATATAAATCAGTTAAAAATAAATCTAAAAGAATCCACAAAAAGTTCTCGTAATAAAATATTTTCTAATTTTAAATTGACGTCAAATCAGCTTACAAGATTCTCCATAAAAAAATTTTTTCAATTCAAACAGCAATTACCAAAGTACATTTCTGGTTAAATCGTCCTTTCGACTATTTAATAAAATCTTTAAAAATAGCGTTATTTTGAAGAACATACCCTCTTGTAATTAATAATTTTCATTTTTCGTTGTAAGTTACGTTTAAAACATTGCTTCTTTATTCATTGCAATCTCGCCACTATTTTATATATATTCTTATGCTGCCCCCCACACTCTTTCTTTGTTGCGCGCCTTTTTTTTATTAATTTAATGATTTTATATGATGTGCAAATACCTATTTCACGTCACGTATTTTAGCAACGTTTGGTTGGTTAATTAAATCAAAATTGTTTTTAATATGCCTCGACTATATGAACTCTTTCTTCTCAGGGTATCCACCTACTTACCGTGGGTTCAGTGGTAAGTAGATGTGCAATGCTCAACCAAACTGCACTATCTTTTGTTTTAGTACCTTTTTTAGAATTTACTTGTGTATATGCCAAATTTTATGTGATCCACGTAGCCTTGTGCCAAATTAATTAATACCACAAAATACTGACTTTGACGTTATAATACACCGTACTCACCTGGATTATACGTCGTTACTGGCCTCTCTTAATGCTGGCTCAAAATCCTGTTCGCCGTATGCGCCTTCACAAGGTTTCACTATCACTTTGAACTGCCGTCTAGCCTCCAGGTAACTTTTCTGTAATTTTGCTGCGTCCAAATCTAAAATAAATATAACCCGAATTTAGAATTTAAAATACCCTTTTTATCTACTTCCCCTGCGCTAATTCTTCCGTAGTAATTTCTTCCTTGAATTGTACACTTCATCTTGCTATTCTTACGCTGCTTTGTAATTCTGCTCCTCTCGTTCACTCGTTCCAAATCTATGCTCGTTCCTATTAACCACTCAATCCAAATCTATCCTCGTTCCTGTTTACCACTCAATGCCCCGCTACACATAAATCCATATCCAAATCAATCCTTATATTCTTCAGTCTTATGTTTCTCACTCGATGCCTTCTACCTATATAATCTCGTTCTAATCCAATCTTATTATCCGCCGGTTCGCTGTCGCACTAATTCCAATATTTACTTTTATTCGTCGCCGCTATTAATTCTTTATACACTGATGCTTCTCTTTACTCCTTCTTTATAAATCAAACTCTTGCAATTCAAACACATTTATTTACGCTTCCAAAAATATTTATACAATTTAGCGCAGTTTTATAAAACACGTCTTTTCACAAAAATAATTCGAAATCAACTCCCTTTGTTTACTATCCTAGGTGATAATTACAACATTTTCTGCCTACTCTATTACATATTATATAAAAATAACCATCCAATAACATTTTATCACCGAGTTCGTGTCACAAATACCTTAAATTTTGTCTTTGGCACTTTCCTATTTTATACATAATATTCTATCATTGGTCCTAAATGTTTCACCACCCTTCAATCACATTTGACACTGCTATTACTTATAATTTTGAGATTACATGTTTGTCCAAAAGTTGATTCTAGTAAAATAAAAGCCAAAATAATTCACATATGAACCTGGATCTGCGTGGTTAATAGTGGACAACCATAGACGCATCCGGTTTTTGGTTGGCAAATGTACGTTCAATGGCCTATTTATCTGTAACTCAGTATAAAACCTTGAGCACTGTGTATTTTATCACGTCATCAAGTCATTTTAATTTACCTCTTGGCACTTACATTTCAACTAACATTTTAAATACTTTAACGTACGTAAAGTACGGCAAACATGCATTTTTAAATTACGGGATCTGATATATGGATTATTTTATTTGGCATACACTACCTTCTACACAAAACCACCCTTAGAACCCTTGTAGCTTCCACTGACATTACGATATATATATATATATATATATATATATATATATAAATATATATATACTGCTCGCGACTTCAAATAACATTTCGTGCTCAAATGAATCGAATCAAATTAATAATTGAAATCGTAGGAATCCTTTTGATTAACGCTATTTCAACGCTAATTCAAATTTATCTGTTTCCAGAAGCTAGTAGAAAAACGTTGAACATTATAATGCACGGATTCTTGGAAAACCCAGTAGCGTCTAAAATTGTGGCGTTTTATTACCTGATTCCTGTTATTTATGACGTGCTACTTGTTTTTGTTTCACATATACTATTAGTGCAGCGTCGCATACTAATGCTAAAATATAATCAATTCATATCTGATATTTCTTGGATTTTTATAGGTTTTCCGTGTTCCGCTTCTAGAAGTAAACTGTTTATTTATTAATGAGTTCCCGAAACTTTCTTCCCAATCCAGTCTATTCCACAAAATTCTCTATTTAAAATAAATTTGTGTAATCCACAGGGTAATTAATTTAAACTTTAATTGCTTTTTAATGCAAAAGGGGTTGCGTTTTATATAAACTATTTGCTTTCACGTTTCAGTACATAAAATTATTTATTAATTTTGGGGTTTTAAATACACATAGATTGTACTTTCTTATGCCATTTACAGTAAATGAAAGAACATTTTTATATGCGTCGATTTGCGTTAGCATTGAAATGCGTTTTACGGCATCTTCTAATTAATTATTTTTACAACTTACGTTACTTGCGATTTATTTACAATACGCTTATATAGTACAGGATGATTATTTATACAAGCGCAATTTGCGTTCTTGCATGGCACTTTAATGAATAAAGGCGCGCTTGCATTTTACAGGGTGTAACCTTGAATTCACGGAAATTTCTATTTTTCGGGAATCTATTATATTTTGATGGGATTTATTTTTAGAATTTGGATTTTATTGACCTCTCGTGACTCTTTATCACGTCAATTCTAAAAATTAATCCCACCAAAATATAATAAAATGAGGAAAAAATGAAATTTTCCGTAAATTCATGGTTAGCCCCGTAAAATATAAGCGCACTTTTATTCATTAAAGTGCCATGCAAAAACGCAAATTGCGTGTGTATAAATAATCACCCTGTATTATATAAGCGTATTGTAAATAAATAGCACGTAACTTAAGTCGTATATGTAAAAATACTTAATTGTAAGATACCGTAAAACGCATTAAATGCAAACTTAAAAAATCGATCGTTATAAGATAAATACAAAGCCATTTATTTTAGTTATTAATTATCTATACATTTTTGATAAAAATGCATTTCATTTGCTGTAAAAGCATAAAAAACTACTAGATTTACGTTTTTAGTTTAAGAAACTACAATCCACGTGTATTATAACCCCTTTTCCATTAAAAAGTAATTAAAGTTTAAATTAATTACCCCGTAAATAACAGAAATCCATTTTCTAGAACATAATAGGATGAATCATCGGTATTTAAAAATTCGTCAAATTAGTATAAACTCATTAATAAATAAACATTTTATTCCTAGAACTGACCAAGACACGAAAAACCTGCAAAATCCCTGGAATAACTGATAAAAAGAATTCACTGTAGGAGAGTACAGATACGCCACAATAATAGTACATGTGAGACAAGGTTCGCCGAGACCTAATGTCTGAGTCGTCCGCGACGACCCCGTTTTCACCGCCCACCATCACTGAGCCGAAGCTAGCTGCCTGGACGTGTGAATACCACACCCCGCACCAGTTCCGACGGCTTTTACAAAGAACCCGCCATCAGTGTGCCGTTCCACGCCTCGCATCACCGATAACGGAACCCGCACAGTATATGGCCCCGGCGTCGATCGACCTGCCACGTAGAGCACCGTATACCGACGTCGATCCAACAAAACTGTTACCTCCAGATTCCAAGCGACAACATACTGTGGGTACTTACTCCTATGTTAATACCTTTTAACATGTTTCTTTTTGAGCCGTGTTTCTTAACAGCAACACGCATCAAAGTTCAAAGTGAATCCAGTGCGCGAATTTTCTTTACTTTAGTGTACAAACATTACATACATATAAATCCGCACTATAAATTTTCTAACGCTAAAGGACATTTACATTTCTAGCGTTAACAAAATTTGTTCACATAAAAACTCTATTCTCATGCATTAATTAAAGTACATTTATATATTGCATATGCATGTAGGATCATATGTAACTGTTATTTTAATTTCTTGTTATTGTATATATTTCTTGCAGCCAATGTAAATAAATTATACACATTTGTTGTCTCTGTGCATTAACCAAACAAAAGGTGACCCCACAAAAATACAAAATCGTGAACTGAGCACCCAGTGTTATTTTCATATTATTTCTCTTAAATATTGGAACAAGTTAACATTATTTAAAAGTCTCTTTCAAAGTGCTTTAAGTTTTTTGCCAAATACTCTAAATGTTCAAGCAGCTTCAAGTATTTTACGATGAGGATTTGGTGCTTGATATTTTGGCATTTTTCAACCATTGCGCTTGACAGTATTTGATACTGTATGTTGTAAAACACGTTGTTGCAGTTGTTAGTGCTTGGTAGTTGAAATACTTCCAAACGTGTTTTACTTAGCACTGAAGCGTTCATCTCTTATTAAACGCATTCTCTGATGAGACTTAATAACATAAAAAAGATTCAATTATCGTGCGTTATTATGGGTTTGCACTTGTGTTTTTAGTTATTTTTTATTAATTAGAAATAATCATATACTGCAAATATATAGTCGTACATTACTTATAAGGCTGCAGACGTCGTTGTAAAACATTTTTGTAATAAGGAATAATTACACAAATAACATCGAAATTGACGTTCCTAAGTATGCGACAGCAAATGCTTATTTGATGTCTTTTTGTGAGGCGATATAATTACACAAATTGTCGCGCTCTAGTATGCGACTGCATATGTATTTGTAAAGTACTTTTTTGTATTGCGGTGTAATTACATAAATTGCATGCAAACGGACGGTCGTTGGTGTGAGACATTAGATGTTTCTTTAGATTACCTTTTATGGAAGAGAAATAATCACACAAACTGCATACGAATCGTCGTTGATTAGTATGAGTGAAGATATGAACTTTCAGGGCACTTTTAGATGATACAGAATAATTACCAAAATTGCATGCGAATGGGTGTTCGTTAGTATGCAACCGCATATGTTTTCGTAAAATACTTTTACCTGATGCAGAATAACTACACAAATTGCAAGCAAATAGACGTTCGTTAGTATGGGACCGCATATGTATTTGTAAATTAATTTTTTGTGTTGCGGAATAATTACATAAATTGCATGAGAATGGTCGTTCACTAGTATGCAACCGCATATGTATTTGTAAATTATAGTTACGTGATGTGGAATAATTACACAAATTGCAAGCAAATGGCCGTTCGTTAGTATGGGACTGCATGTGTATTTGTAAATGAACTTTTTGTGTTGCGGAATAATGACACAAATTGCATGTGAAACGGCCGTTCATTAATATGTAATCGCATGTGTTTTTGTAAATTACTTGTATCTAAAGCGGAATAATTACACAAATTGCATGCGAATGGCCGTTCGTTAGTATGCGACCGCATATGTATTTGTAAATTATAGTTACGTGATGCGGAATAATTACACAAATTGCATGCAAATAAACGTTTATTGGTATGCGATCGCATGTGTATTTGTAAAATAGTTTTGCATAATGCGGCGTAACTACACAAATTGCATGCAAAGGGTGTTCGTTAGCATGCACCCGCACATGTTTTTCTAAAGTCTTTTTTTGTGATGTGGAATAATTACACAAATTACACGCGAATAGCCGTTCGTTAGTATGCGACCGCATATGTATTTGTAAGGTACTTTTACATGATGCTGAATAACTACACAAATTGCAAGCGAATAAACGTTCATTGGTATGCGACCGTAAATGAATTTGTAAGATACTTTTTCGTAATGAGGCATAATTACATAAATAGCAGATAAATAGTCGCTCGTTACAATGCGAAGACATCTGGACTTTGAAGATACTTTTACATAGTACAGGATAAGTACATACGCGCCAATAAATGCTCATTAGTATGTTGCCGAGATATGTATTAAGTTACTTTTTATGGTGCAAAAACTGCACAAATAAACAATCTTTGTGTATGAGAACATACGCGTCTTATTAAGACAATTATTGGTGATACACAATAATCATACATAAATTTTCCCAATATACAAATGGCAAATTCCAATAATCTTCTACTATAACCTAGTGTTGGTTGAATCTTTATAAAGGCATTTTCAATTACTACCACACATCTGTTGTTAAGTAATAAAACAATTAATTTTACGGGGCAGTGTTTGTTACTTAAGTATCGATCTGTCGTTTACATGAGCATGTTGAAACAACTAAACACAAAAAGTTAATTGTGCAACTATTCAAGCATATTTTTAAATACATTTTTTTGATAATTATATGAATATTAATTTATCTTAATGTGTTCTTTAGAAATGCTTAAAACTTTAATAGCTAAACCCATTAGCAATGTAGCCGCCATTTTAGAATGCCCTAGTATTTCTAAGAGTTGAATTGTTTATCATTTAGGGGAAATGTAAGGGTTTGGTGTTATAAATTCACCAGTGGAACACTTAGGATCTCTTTTTGCAATTACATCATTACTTGTAGTAATTTAGATAAGGGTGAGTTTTTCATGACTACCATATCACTACCTCACAAAATTCAAAGTCTGCAAACAGGTGCGGCTAATTCTAGCCCGTGGATACACTGTTATAGTCGAAACCATTTAAACTGACCGATGACTCACCGCGGTACATTATTAGAAATGATAATGAAAATTGCATGTCTTTGTCAGTACATGTAACTATTTGCCCTAAAACAGGATGGATAGAAAAAAAATACGTCTTTTAAGGATTGGTATGGCAGCATCAAAACGTATGTCTGTTATAACTAATATTTATGTATTATTATAACCTATAAATAATTTTAGTTTCCTGTCACTTTTTGTTGTCTTTTCACGTAGTTCTTGATTTTTTGATGTATTTATGTTTTTACATTTAGCTCAAATCGCAAATATAAAAGTTTTTTTCAAAAGTAAAAGGATTTCTTACACATTATAAAAGGTAAATACAGCCATCCTATAACAACACAAAATACTATCACCTCTTTGCTTTTTAGTTGTTCAAAATGCTTCGAAACAAACATCTCAAACCCCAAACACACCAGGTGATTTTGAACGTCATGGATTATTTTGAAAGAGAGCGTGATAATGAATGTGTTTTAGTTTCGTTTGGAAGTGTTATGCAGGTACAAAAATAAATACACTTAATCCTTCAAATCAATTAATTATTTCTTCAGCAAACCTCTGAAATATGTGGTTTAGCCTTAGTGTTTTAACTAGGATTAAGAGAGGAGGCTCACAAGCTCTAAAGGAAAATTTTCCAATTCATTCGACGTGCAGGAAACGCAACCAAACAAAAAGCAGATCTTGCGATGTTGAAGATTTTATAAAACATGCAGTTAAACGTAAAATTTATGAGATGCACTCGAAAAGTAATATAAAAATTAATTGTAATTAGTAACTAATTTTTATATTTGTAGGACTTCATGTAACTGCACAAGCACTCCAAAAAGAGCTTGTTACTGCCGGCATATGTAATTCCAAATTAACTAGCTTAAGAAGACTTTTACCTACTATAGGATTTTTTATAAAGTAGATGATGGAAGGCAAGGATTGTTCGAGAAACAACATATAGCTGCTGCACGAATGAAATTCTTAAAGGATTACCATTCCCATAAGGAAACGCAACTATATGAACCTGTTTTCTTGACGAGACTTGGCTTTTTAGTAGGGGATCTGCCAAAAAGAATTGGCATGATAATTCTCACAAAAGCATCAAGAAGAAGCCATTTGGAACAGGAAGACGGTTAGTTGTTAATTTGTTGCTGTCACTGTGCTTTGTATAGTTACCAAATGTTGTTTTAAATTTATTGTGATACATGCTGGAAATAAAAATGGTTTTATACATGATGCATCTCTTTTGTTTTCTTCAAAATCACAATATGCAGATTATCATGGTGATATGAACACAGAAATGTTCACAAAATAGTTCCAAGAAAGTTTATTACCAAATTTAAGCGGTCCAAGTTTAATCGTGCTAGATAATGCTTCATATCATTCGCAATTAGTCAAAAAGGTTCCTTACAATTTTTCAAATAAAGAGTAATTAATTAATTATTTGCTTCGACATAACGTATTTGCTGACACTTCAATGTTAAAAAGAAAATTACTTGCATTAGTAAAGGAAAATGTTCAACCAAAAATAGACATACTTGATGAACTTGCAGCACAAAGTGGCCATAAAGTATTAAGGCTCCCTCCATACCATTGCCAATTTAATCCAATAGAATTAATTTGGGGTAATTGCAAAGGCTATTACGACAATATTGGAAGATTTAATGACGAGCACGTACAATCAATATAGCATGAAGCACTTGGAAGGATAGATGACAAATATTGGCAAAAATGCACTCACCATTCAGAAAAATGTATGATAGAATGGTGGCAAATTGAAAAAAAAAACATTATCAACTTAGAGGATTCAAGCAGCAACGACTCTTATGAAGATGATTCAATTTCAGAATAATTGATTAATATAAAATGAAGTGGTGTCCTAGATTTATACTTCTTAATGTAGTAGAGCAATATTACAATAAAATAATACAATACCGTTTTGTTTATTTAATACTAAATTTGATTAAATATTTACAAATACACTTTTATATGTACAACCATGCTTGTTAACCATATAAAACAGAAATAAAATAAAATCCCGAAACTACAATTTCCTTGATAATTGTGTGAATAACAAGTCTAATTCCAACAGAAATTATTAGTCTTCAGATATTATCGAATCAATTAGAACACACGCATCTTTATACTTAATAACAATATAATATCTTGAAAATTCACTTTATGTTTTCAAAAACCAACAATATCGCGACACCATGCTAAATATCCAGTATCTGCAGTACATTTCTAAACTAAGATTTTATCTACATTCCTGAAAATAGCTTGTCCATTTCCATATTATTAATATCTTCATTTAAAAACAATTCATCTAAATAAAATGTTGGTCTATATCCCTTCCAAACTTCCAATTTACCTTAAATGTTTTGGTTTAATTTTTATAAAAGAAAAATGTATTTGATACTTATGTTAACGCCGTTGGCAACTGTATATCCAACAAACATTTCTTATAATTCGTAGAAATTAAAGGATCATTTATAAAAGCCCTGGGACCTACATTCTCAGCTAGTATTTGTCACAATATAAACTGCATGCGCCATTTTGTATAAACAACTGAACTAATCCAGAATGCTAGAAATACGTTCTGATGCATTGATGCATATGCTTTAACAAGATGAGTCATCGGTCAGCTTAACTGGTTTTGACTATACCATGTATCTTACCTCATTTTAGCGGGCTATTTAAACGGTTCATCTTATAATCAATCCTAAGTTCGAAAGTCGTAATTAACAAAAGTGAAGTCAACAAAGTTGCTAAGTGTCAATACAGAGAAGAAACCACATACACCTAAATTTATAATTGTTATTTTAGAGGTCACATGTCTTGAAGCCTACTTATTTTTAAACATGTTAGGCAGCTATATGAATAATATTTGTCAGCGGCTAACAAAATTCATTTCTAGTGATCTAAACATCAATATTTTTGAACGCGGAACCCTATTAGAGAACTATAAAATAACAGAATCATATAATATATTACAAGATCCACCACAATTAAAGAATTTATTAACCCCTGCCTCTACAGATCATAGGTACTTCTGTTAACTTAGAAATAACATTAAATCATTTTATATCCATAATTCTTGAATCAAAGATAATAATGCATTCAATTATAATCATAAGTTGTAAATTAACGACGAACAAACACCATCATAATGTATGCAGACGCGAGATAGGTTTTGGGCCCCTTGGAGCGGCTTTTCCAAAAAACTTTTTTATTAATTTATTTAAAACAGAAATTACAATATCAATTTTAATTTACAGGTACGTTATATGCAGTAACGTATGATGATCAACAAATATTCTAAGTTGACTTTCACTTTAAATTAAACTAAATTAGGGTGAGTAGCTGAACAACCAACAATGTTAAAGTTGTGAAGCTCGAGACTGACTGGCCATCTTGGGATCCTGAGGGTATTTATGCTATCCCTGTCTCTCACATTGCTTGTGGGAACTGCAGAGTTCATGTCTTCTTATTTCTTTATACAATATAAAGTTTTACATTTTAATAATCCTAATTCTAATAATTGCTGTCTTATTGTCTACTGTGATCTGCACCTGCAGTGTCATGTTACGTCTGGAATACAAAGTCTTCACATCCGTTCTCATGTCTGGTTGGTGAACTTTTATTAACCTTGTATTATGTTCTTCAATTATATATTGTAGCAATCTAACTTAAGATTTAGAAATTCCATTTAATTACATATATATATATATATATATATATATATATATATTGCCGTGGAACCTCTATATGCTCCGTACCTCCTAAAAAACATTCGAGCCCTGGTACTTGCCGGTTACAAAAAAAAAATCAATTTTCAAAAATATAAAACTTTCACAAAATTTTCCTTACCCGCTTTCTGCTCTATCAAATTAATTTCTTCCGCCGCCTCCCTGGCTAGCTCAGCTGTGCTTCTTCTTGTATACCTAAATTTACTCTCATTCTCTTTACCGTTCACACACCATACAATAAAATCACAAAATAATACAACAATCATACAATATTTATTAACCACTATTTTCAAATAATTATTCAAAGTTATTTACAGTTCGGTGCTCAAGTTACACCTCAATACATACTATCTTCGTAAAGTCCAAGTTTTTTTTAAAAATGAAAATTTCTAACACATTTAATGCAACAGGAGTAAATGGGCCCCAAATAATACCTGAACTTGGTTTCTTACTACACACTGGAGTATGGTGAGCTCATGATAAACCAGTTTATCAATGTATGCTTTCCACTTTGCATACTAGTACTACAAACTTCAAAAAAACCCATGTACTCTTAACAATTAAATTTAAATTCATCAAACAATTCAAATAAGCTTTACCATATTAATAGTCAGCTATATGTATCCTTTTCAATACGTAAAATACCGTAAAATACTCATTAAAGTTCACTCTCACACATCACAATTTCAAAAGTTTATAACAACAAAAAAAAAACAGAAAATTCAAATGCGTTACCTGGAAAAACTTGAAGATTCCATCTCCGTTGACAATGTATTATGTTCTTAAACCCCTCGACCAATTGGTAAATCGTGCGGTTCCACAAGATGTTTTAAAGATGACCACAATCTATGTTGCGCTTCCTGCTACCCATCCAATTTCAATTTCTATATCCAAATCCATGTATATTACACTTGTTTATTATCCCATTATTAATCTACGAGCTTATTGAAGTATTCGTTGGACCTCAATTAAATTCAAATAAACTCGACACTAACCGCGTCTCAAACTATAAGGTCACAACCAATTTAATACTGAACTTTACAAATTCTACGAGCTTCGTCAGTTGCTTTTTGTATGTCGTTATGCGATGCAAGATTAAAGAATAAAAGAGACCCTCTATTAATTTTGTTAGAGTATTTATCATAAAGCTAGACCCCCTTTTTGGCCACACTTTACGCGAAATACCTAATTGTAAAATAATATTTCTCCAAATTTTGTCTAACCGCTTTAAGCTTCTACAAATATTCTCGCGTGTTCGTCTATTCTCAAACTAACTATTTCGACCAATCATACATTTCCGTGACGTCTTAAAACCCCGCCTGTGATATCGCTATTCCCGTCTTATGCATATTTGATGTCGCATTCTAACCTTGCTTGTATGGTACAAAATCGATATAGCTGCCCGCGTCCACGTGGATGAGTACGTGCTTTGCGACAGTCGGTTGAACAATATTCTTTGAAGCTTGCTCTGTTATGCTCCAAAATACATAGAAGTCGACTTTTTAAAACATGCAGGTGTTGAATTAACGAACGTTTAAAATAACAATTCTTGGAGCTTCTTTTTATGGTATTTCAACCCAACCAATATATTTGTTTGTTACAACGAAAGCTATTCGCCTTGGATTTATTGATTTTACATGCTCTTATGCATTCTCTGACGTTATAACCCCTTAAATTAAATTACATTAAATTAATTACTAATTTCTGTTGGCTTATAAAGCTAATTTTCTTTATGAACCTAGTTATAAAAATATGTCAATACTTGCTAATTTAAATTAAATAAATGAAATTAATTTTGCGCGTATATACATGGTTCCTCTCTCTATACAGGGTGTTTGAAATTGCATTGTTGACCACCAAATTTAACCCTTTAAAACCACTACAATATATAAATATTTTAGGTAGTTAATTATACAAGGTAAGTTGATAAATTTCTATCGTATTATAGTGAATAAGATGAAAATAATTGACTTTTACAAAGCAAAATAATCATTTCAAATCGAGCTAGTAATTGAAAGATGGAAAATATAAGGTTTTGGGCAGGACTTGAACCTGTATCTTGGTTTAGCCGGAACCATGCGTTTACCAATTCCGAGACCGATGACACAATTTGTAAATATCCCAATTGTGTCATCGGTCTCGGTATTAATGACGAACAACCTATGGTTCGTTAGCACGGATAGTTCAATCTTCAAACTTATATTTATTTTAATTACTAATATTATAATAATATTTAATTATATAAAAGTTTAAAAGATATTTTATATAGTAATATATAATTTACATTATATATTAAATTTAAAAATAGATAAAATGCTGTGATACCTTTTAAATCACCTGGTCCGTTGATTCCTTCTGTTAATCGCCTCGGCTGCTCTTCTAGATAACTTCCATTCTCAATCATAAAATTAAACAACACATTCCTACCACAAACATCAACGTTAACTCTATTTACATCAATATTCAGAATACATTAAATTTTCAAATTAAATTTGAACATAAAATTCAGTTTTAAAAGAATTTCCGGATTAATTTTATTATCATTTTGCTGTGCATCCAAAATTAAAGTCCTTGTTGGATGCCTACTAATTAATATAACAATATAAGCAGACCGGAGTCTGAGTATAAAGGAGCATCTACCACCCTTTACGTTAATTAACCAGGTTTGTCTAATTGAGCTCAAAGACCTACCCAAAATTTCATCCTATTCCCGAACATCAAAA
Source organism: Platerodrilus igneus (assembly GCA_036346225.1). Classification (NCBI taxonomy): domain Eukaryota; kingdom Metazoa; phylum Arthropoda; class Insecta; order Coleoptera; family Lycidae; genus Platerodrilus; species Platerodrilus igneus. The sequence continues at coordinate 2,378,529 of JARFIW010001109.1, read as the reverse complement.
CAAAATACCCCTTTTACTTAAACAAGCAAATTTCATCTTAAAATTAAATTTTATGGTTAGAAAAATTCCACTAATGTCCATTTAAAGTAAATCAATTATAAAGTCATTCAATACACACAAAAATGTCAAACAAAATAGTACAATTTACCTGAAGGTTATTGTCCTCGTAGCTTCAGTGTTATCGTCCCTTTTGTAAATCACACCATTCCAACCGGATTCTATTTACAGCTTCAAGTTGTCAACGCTTTAAAATGTTCTTCATCACCATTAATTTAAAGTTGTTTCTAGGCTTTTCCGGAACTCATCTGTGTATATCTGCCTCTGGTTCAGTGGATGCAGACACATTTACGAACCATTTAGTCATTAACACCCCGAAAATAGCAAAGAAATTCATACTTCCTTTACCAATATTACCAATATACGCCAAAACTGCCTACTTTTGGGTATACATTTGTCGTTGTAAATTTTACTAATTGGTACCGTGATAATAAACTTTTACCTTGTATCTAAGTGCACTGAAGTACATTCATGTTAGCACGTAAAATAACCAACTATTTTGAGTCACTAAAATATACTAGCACACTTTAAATTATTTAATCAAACTAAAATGCACTGTTTAATATGAAGTCGCGGATGCACGAGCTTTTAACGCATCGAATCGTCGAAAGTCTAAGAGTCTAAGAGAGAAACACATATTCCCGCCTGTATATATAGCGAATAGCCGACACGTCGCTTTGTTCCTAAAACGGGTAATTCCAACGAATTCCTCATTCTACGTTCCCAGTCTGTAGCCTGCACGTCGATTTTAATGAATTTCGTACTCACCATTGAGATCTCAGAAAATTTCAACACGGCTCGCAAAGTTGTCCGAGAAAAACTAATTACTTTTATACAGAAATTGTTGTTCTACCTCTGATATATGCATCCTATTTCAACCAATCGCAACCCCTGACGTTGTTTAAATCCCGCCTTTTAAAATATGTGTCTTTGCTTGACGCATTTCTCTTTCCTTCTCTAACCTGTTCGTATTGGTGCAACTTGACACTCTTCATTATCGATTATATTTTAGTCCACGCGGACTGTTCTCTGGGTTTAATAAACCCGTATCGCACATTCTCGTAAATACTAAGTCCCGGTTTCTCCAAGATTCTTTGAAACATTAATTATTTGCCAAATTTACGCAGAATGAGCTTTTTTAAAAATACGCAGGTGTTCTGTATTTCCTGCTAAAGCATCTGATCGTTTCCAATATCCTTAGAATCAACATGTTTATCCAAACAAATTAACTTGAAATTGCCTTTTAAAAACACGCAGGTGTTTTCAAACGTAACATTTTAAATAACCTGCCTACGATTTGACTATTATTGGGTTTTCACAAGCCTTTTATGCTTATTATATGTTATTAACGGTTTAATTAACTCCAATTAAAATTGATTTCCATCCTTTTCATTTTTTAGCGAATACACCTTAAATATTAATTATTATATGTACACTTTGTGGAATGTCAATCAATGACAAGCTATATAAATGATACCAGTATCTGTTCCAAAATAGTAATTAAGTACAAATAATGTTGAAGCAATGAATGTACCTCTTAGATTTTTATATATAGTAGGCAAGATGTAATTTTTAGAGACTATTTCCTAGGTGATAAGTGTTTATAGTAAGTTAGTTGATTTTAAAAATGTGTAGGGTATAGATGTTTTGCTTATGGAGTTGATTAAAAAATTGGGTACTATATAGATGTTTGGCTTTTAGAGCTTGTAAATGAATTTAAAAAAGAATTAATATATGTGTTTAAAATTTATCCCTTTTATTTGAGCGTGTAACTGAAGCAATACTACAGAGAATTAGATGTTTATGGAGAATAAGTGTATCATATAATATTTAATAAGGTTTTATACAACCAATTCCGGTTAAAGCGAACAAAAGGTCATCTTCAGTGTTGGTGAAGAGTTGCACCAGTGAGCTTTAGATATTTTGCAGCGGGTTTCCAGTCGTATAGGATTACGTTTCATCTTATGTGGTGAACTATTGCAAGAGTTCCTATTAATAGAGCCGTATCTAAGTATACTGTTGCTGAATTATTAGTTTATTATTTCTAGAACCTAAAAAAGAGTGAATCTTAATTAGAACATAAAACTAAAACTTACTTTCAACAGGTATTAACTGCAAGCATTTGCTAGACGATTTGGTTGTATCCTGTATCAAGGTCCATATACAACCCAACCACATTCAGAGGAATTGCAGGTATTTGAAGTTATCCTTATATATACATCATTTAAAGTTATTTGTTAGTAATTTGAATCTCAAACGTTTATCTAAATCAGACATTTCTGAGTATATTTATCAATCTTTGAATATAACCACGACATACAAGTACTAAGAGAGGTTAAGTGGTTTTAACTAGACGACGCTTTATGCGCATGTTTTAAATATACCTGTAAGAGGACGAAGAACCCAAGTTTTCTTACAGAGTAAAATTGCTAGATACAATTATCCCTGAGAGAGTCTTAAAAGCCGTGGCATAAATAAACAAAATTTTTCCTTATTAAATCTTACAAAACTACTAAAGTTAGCATAGTATTTTTCAGCGTGCTTAAATATATTCAAGCACGTCAGGTTGCGGTACTATCAGGAAAGATTTGCCGCCGCTTCTAAACATTTAAAAGGCCGACACCACATTTAGGTGTGCAGCTATTAATTCTTTAACTCTTGTAATTTGAATTATATTTTTATTAGATTCTTCATACACTAAAATATTTATATATATATATATATATATATATATATATATATATATATTGAAATAGAATCTAATAGGAAAATATTAGAAATTGTTAAATAAATCATAAGTCAATTACAACAATGTAATTCAAGGATTAGATATAAAAAGGTTATTAACAGTTCATCAGAACGGATGCAATACAATGTATTCCAGACGATAGTGATACTGCAGGTGGCAGGTCACATAGTAAGATTGTAACAATGTAGTAATGAATAGAATTAAGAATAAGCAGACATGAGCTCTGCAAGTTCCCACAGAATTGTGAAGGGCAGGGACAATATAGATACCACGGGAGCCCCAAGACCAGTCAGTCAGTCTGAGTATTACAGCTTTAGCATTATTGTTTACCTAGGCTACTCGCCCTAATTCAATTAAATCAGTTTATTTCGACTTAGAATAATTAATACCAGTTTGTCAAAATTCTATATTAATTTCTGTTTAAGTAAACCAATAAAAATTGTTACAAAGACTTGGAAATAGTTTTTGAAAACACCGCTCCCAAGGCCCAAAACGTAATTCGCGTAATTAAAAAAAAAGTTAGACATGATCAAGTTACAACTAAACTTATGTAACAGTCTCGTGCTATTTAGGCATTTATTCGTTAGTAGACAAATATATATTTTAATTATAGCTAGTTTAGGAACTGTAGAAAATAGAAGCTGATGTAATTTATAGTTTAAAATGTGACTATTGTATCATATTATTAATTAAAAATACGTAAGTAATACACATTTCTTAATCAGCAAATAAAAATTAAAGACATTATTGTCCACATTAATATCGCTTCAATTCACAAAGGATTCAGAAATTTCAATAACCACAAAACTCACAAAATGCAATGAAATTAATGGTTGTTTTCAAAGGAACTGAAAACATTGACCTTTTACCGTAAGAAAGATTCAGACGTATATTGTGTGGGAACGTAGGGCGGAATTTTAACAAAGAGTGGGATATTAAAAATTTCGAATGAAATTAATACTGACAGATAGGGAAATACAAATAAGAAGTCGATAACAACGGTCGTGTACGTAGAGATTGCTAGCCTTCGGCGAGGTAACCATTTGACAGCGACAAGAACAAAAATATGATTTAAGGGCAACGGACAGGTAACGGTAGAGGCCAATGCCCTTCGGGTCGGTCGCGAATTATATTGAGCTTCACTGAAAGAATTGACCGGGAAGCTTTCAAACACGTGTGTGCTTGTGCATTAAAATCGCGACTCGGTTGTGAAGTGAAAGGGTGAAAATGAAGTTTCACTCATTACGTACGTTGGAAAAATGACGGAAATGAGGTGTCTAGAGGCCCGAAGAAATAATTAGTCAATTAGTGGAGTTAGTCTGAAAACCCTTAGAACACAAATTGCGAGTAGCTGTGTTCTTTGTTTATTGCATTTTGAGGCTTCAAAATTATGTACGGACGAATTTGTAAATATAATTATAATGGATTCGTAAAACAATCGAGTTAGTTATTTACATTTAAGGATAAAGTTATAAAAATACAGTTCGAATTTTCTAAAATGCTAGACGTGCGTGTTACGTTGCTATTGTGCTACGTATTTCTAGGTCAGTTGTTCGTCATTTTCAAGTCATTGGAATTTCACAGTGTCGTAAAGCAATTTAGGAATCTAATGCAATGAAAAGATAATATTCTTTTAGTTTTAGGTTTCTTTAAGAGTTCTGTTATTAATACCTAGCGAGAGAAGGTTTAAAAAGGTTTTGTTTTCTTTTAAATCATTGTGAGAGTATATTCAGTCACCCCAATGATGAAGATATAATTGAGAACAACTGTTATTTCAAAAGTTGCTGTAATTGGATAAAAATTCAGGAAGTGTTTTTAAAAGTACAGTACAAAAGGAGATAGCGGAAGGGACAAGTTTGAAACTAGACACGAAAAGCTATCCAAAATAACCATCTTCCCGGTAGGAAATATATCGACGATATTGCTAGGATATGGCAGTTTGGCGCCGTTTAACCTTGACAGTCAGTAAAACCTTTCAAGGTAAGTAGTACTTGTAACATAGTTATATATTTCGGCCATTATACATTTTAGATTATATTTTTTAATTATTTTGTCATAGGAACCCACTTCCGCAGCACTGAAAATTAGTCGACACACTTATAAAATTGTTGCCTGGCTCCCGTCATTTCTGGGCAATTCAAAATTAAATTCAAAACACCATAGTTACTTGCAACAAACTAAGTAACGAAAACTGAGTAGTTATTAAGACTACATTGAAGGCAAGTAATGCTTATAATTCTTTTTGGTAAAAACAGTGCACTAAAACAAAAAATATTCGATGTTGATCATCAAAAACAACAAAACAAATTTAATAACCGAGAATATCCGTGGCACACCACCTCAAGAATTATGGCAAAGGACAAAAAATACCCTTTGTTTACATATAATTGCCAACTCCGCTTTTTCCATTGTATTAGAATCAATCGCCCCTTTAGCCATTAGATTTCGGTTTAACATAGCAATTCCTTTACTTGTACTTTTTGTCGATACTGAAAATTTTATTTTATTTTTAAACAATAGATGATGTTTTTGAAGATTTGGATGCAGCATTAGCAGATGAGGAAAAAGGTATAGTAAATGCTATCGAAATGCCACGGAGTCCAAGGAATTTTATAGAAAGGCCTTTTTATTTCCAAGAATGGAATGATCAAAAATTTCTTAATAGAGTTCGGCTGTCTAAAGATAGCACAGTGATGGTTTTGTACCTTACAGAACACCTGATCGTACACCCAACAAACTTGTAGGCTCGAGATTGTTAGGATGTAATTTACTGCATCGGATACTATTCATCTGTCTATCTATTCATTAGACTAGCCACAAGGCGCGCTCGTTGTGCTATCTTTTTTACATTATCTCGGTACTCTCTCACTCAGTTACCCAATCTTGTAGGTGAACTTAAGGATATCAGACTAGGATGTGCTGCTGATTATGGCAGTGTGAGCCAAAAATCACCTAGCATGAAGCCACGAAGTCTGACGAGTACTGGACAGGAACGCAATAAGTGTGCAGTCGTGTCGTCCTCTAGCTAACTCTCGTAACAAGTAGGGTCGTCAGATAAGCTTAACCTGTGCAGGTGCTTCTTAAAATTGGCGTGCCTAGTCGGAACCCCTACGAGTAAACATAGCTTTAGTCTTCGCAGGTTGATGCAAAATACCGTTTTTGATCGCAGAGAACGTGATTACATAATTTTGTCTGTGGGCAGCTGGTAATGCTAGCCCACTTGCCCGTATGACGGTAAGAGTTGCTAGTTTTAACATGGAGACTACTATAGAAGCTCAGAGTCGATGAAGTACCGAGCTGAGCCCCGTTTCGCCAGATTGTCCGCCTGCTCGCTGCCATGTGCCCCGAGTATATTTTTGATCCAGACTTGCTCAACGGTATTGGTACTGGAAGCAAGCTCCAACGTGTGGTGATACTGTAGTGCTACACCTGAGAGAAGCTTCCGCTTTTTTAGGACCACTAAAGGAGTCCTGCTGTCGCACAGCGTAAGGTTTTATGCTGAATCTTACGTTCCAAAGCTACTTATAAAAAAATGTGAATGACTATCCACCTTGCGATCATTGAATAGAAAAGTACAGTGATGAGTCGTTCGGCTGGCTATCATTGAAAATGCTTTGGTGCAAACATCAGGCATCTACTAATCATCAACTAAGGTGAAGACACCAGCAGTTGACCGTGCACTAGTAGTTGACCATTTTGACACTTAACAGCTATTAATAAGGTTCTAACTGGCAACAACTTCTACAAAAAGATATATTATGACTGGTTCTGGTCTCTATTGGTCATGGTTAGAAGAACTAAATATGCTGTGCATTGTGAGTAAAAATGGCTACCGTTTGTTTATAGAAGTGTTAGTAGTTTGATGGTCTTACGTGAATTTGTTATCTTTTTATCTAAGAACAGCTGTGCGTTGTTATTAAAGGGAAACGCCTTCAACGAAGAATATTGGGTAAGTAGTTAATTTGATTTATGCTTATAATGTTTTATCTTCAATAAATCATGGGATTCTGATGTCATACCTTGCTCTTGCCATATTGTGGTGGTGGTCAACTACTAAATCCACAATTCACGATTGATCTAGAATTTGACCGTAGTGGTCAATTAGTAAATAAATGGACTTTTCATAATATACTTATTTATACACATTTTCTTGGTTCCTAGGTGCAGGGAAGAGCTTGTCTCTAACGATTTTCTTCCTAGAGCGTCTCGTTTCTGTAGTTGACCACACGGTCAATTACTGATACAAGTTATGGTCAACTTTTGACACAAAATTTTTTTACACTTAATTAATTATTAGGTGGATTAGGTTAATTAAACGCTGTGGGTGCTAGACATTTTTAATTTGTCCGTAAAGTGCTAACGATTTTGCCATTTTACCTAAAAATGCTAAAGTAAAACCAGTAAGTCATTTTAATTTTATAAGATTTTGGCCTGGAACCTTTTTTGTTTTGTATAAGTTACTTATATAGTTCAATCTATTATGAAACATGTTAAGGATTAAATAAAATGCAATGTTTATGCTACTTATTTTTTCAGGTCTGCTGTGAAATAGTAAAATAGTATAGAAGGTGCCTGTAGCCAAGAGCTCATTCCTGATCTATTCAGAAGAAGCCACGAAAGCTGCCATGGAAGACGTTTGGCTTTCCAAACACCGATAAGGACAACAGCGAAAAAGTTTGGAGTCAGAAGGACAACTTTAAAATATAAAGTCAAAGGAAGATTTCAGCTCAAAGGAAGATAGGGTATACTTCTATTCTCAGTAAAGAAGAGGAGGCGGAAATATGCAAGTGGTGCTCGGTAACAGTGGATGAGCTTACTATTAGTGTGCAAAGGGTGATAAAGGAAATGGGACGTCCACACTCATTTAAAGACAAGAGACCTGGTAAAACTTGGATAAAGGCATTTGTAAAAAGAAACAGTAATATATCTAAAAGAATCTCCCAAAACTTAACTGTATTTAGATCGACAGTCACAGGTGCGAATATACTGCACTGGTTTACAGAGGTCAAAGCATACTTGACAGAAAACAATTATTACCACATATTAGATGACCCTTCTCGCTTATTTAACTGCGACGAGACGGCATTTTTCTTAAACCCGAAGGGGCAGAAAGTCCTTGCAAAAAAGGGGACAAGATCGTAAACCAACAAGTCAATGCAGACGAAAAAGAATGTGTCACCGTTTTAATGACCGGCAATGCTAGTGGTGTATTAGCTACAACCACCGTTGTATTTAAATACAAACGTGTACCGCAGGAAATAGCTGACAATTTCCTCCAGAATGGGGTCTAGGAAAACCAACTCCGGATGGATGACGTGTGAGGCTGTTTACGAATTCATTGCGGATATATTTCATCCATGCTGATGGAAATAGAAGTAAGCCTACCTATGATTTTCTTGGTTGACGGTCATGTTTCACATCTGAGCCTACAAACCAGCCAATTTTGCGACAGTAAGGGAATTATTTTAGCGGCGTTGTATCCAAACGCCACCCACATCTTACAGCCCTACATGTGATTTTCCAATGCTCCAGCCAAAGGTACTACATTGGGCAGAAAGCAAGTTTTTTTTTACCTGAAAAATTTGGAAGTTTGCCGAACCCTTGCTGTTCCAAGCAAGGTAGGGATTTTTAAAGTGCCGTACAACACCCACACACGGGACCTTCATTTTACCTCTCATCCGAACGATGGTGTATTTTTGTAAAAAATGCTCGCCTAACATTTTTCAAGCGGACCGTGTCGGGATTTCGAACCCGGGACCTTGGGCGTAGTAGTCACACACATACCAACTACGCCACGGAGTCGTCCAGTTCACTGATAACGTGAATTTTGAATTTGTATCGTTGCAGCAAGATTAAAATTGGCGTTATCAGTGAACTGTTACTAACATTCGCATATATATTGATGTGAGACCGCCGCACATTGAGGTGCCGCTAAAAGTGATATGATAACGACGTGCTGGAGCGTCGCTGATAGAGTGCTGAGATACAGATACAGGAATTTGTAAAACTTAAAATTGTTTACTTACCTTGTGGTCTAGAATTTCTATATATATCTAGCCTACTTACATTAATCTCCAATTACACATCTTTCAATTACTCTTCACTAAATACATAAACTTCAGTCTTAAATGGTTCACTATCAATAACTTTTAGCTTATTTTCACAATCAGTAGCAATTCTTAACTCTCTATCTTTCAATTAATACGATTCCTCTTTCAACAACGATTCTATTTTCTAATTTCACCTGGACATTTAACAGCAATGGATCCCTTATCTACATTATCTTCACATGCTCTCTCAAAATAATTCATACTTATACTCTTAACTACCTCATCCTTTTTCATCTCAATAATTTCTTTCTTTTTCCTACAGTTCCAATTTCTTCTTACATCCGCATATTTGAATAAATGTTTGGACAAACCATACGCTACTCCTTCATATTTAGACATACGCCATTTCAAGAAACGATTCGATTCTTTAATCGCAATTATTTCAAACGAATTATTAAGTTCTACTTTCCAAATTATTTCATCATTTTGAGAGCTTCATTCACAGAAAGTTCTTTTATCTCCTTTTCAACACCTGCAATTATACTATTTTCATCAGTTTTATCTATCATTTCCATCCCTTCAACATCATCTTCCGTAGTTTCCAATAATTCTGAATTTTTCTCTAAAAACGCTACAACCTCATTTCTAACTTCACCAGGAAATTTAATACTTGAACTTCTATCTCCTTCACCTTCCATCTTCTGCTCAAATTGATTCAAATTATACAATCTCCTTGTACTTTAATATGGACTTCTTCCTCCCATTTAATCCTTTCATCTCCCATAACTATCACCTTATTCTCCGTATCTATTATACCTTTCATCTTACTCATAAAATCCATTCCCAAAATGGCATCAACTCTTAATTCTGGCACTATTAAAAACTCTTGCTCAACTTCCATCTTACCAACTTAACTTTCAGAATTATGATACTCTTGATAACGGACAACTTCTTATTATTTGGGGATACTAAATTATTTTTTTTAATAGGGACAACTTTCTGAATAAACTCTTCTGAATTATTTTTAATAAAACCTTTACTTACTAATGTTGCTTTAGTTCCTGTGTCTACCAGTAATTTTATCTCTTTATCTTCTACTTGCAATTTTATTATTGGTAGTATATCATTTTTTTCATTACCTTTTTCATCATTTTCCAACTCAAATTTTATAAATTCACGCGCATGTTCATATTTATTAATTTCTATATTTTCGTAGCTTGATTTGTCTGCTTCTAAAAATCCTGCCTACTTGACGTTCCAGGCTGATTAACTATCTCTGCATATGTCTTCTATTTTCGTTGCTACCGACTATACCATTTCTCTGTGCGTTTACCATATTTTCTCTTCCTTGGGTACCGGTTCTACTCTCCATTCGAGATTCATTATTCTCCTTCCTTCGTCTCTCCTACTGGCATTTCCTCTATTCCAATTATTTCTTTGCATATTCCCCCTTTCAAATGGTCTGCCTTGATATCTCTCCTCTCCATTATTCCTCTCGAATCTAAATGTATTCATGGGCTGACTCTTTAGCCTGGTCTCCATTCTGCTGGTTGACCCATATCATCCTAACGTTGTAAAAATTCTAAAAACACATCTCTTTCAACAATATTTTGTAAGGCTTTGCATTGCCTTACTTCAGTGTCGAAGTGACCTACTAAATATTTTATAATCTGCTTGTCCTCTAAAGTAGAATCAATTGTTTGGCAACGCTAAATATCTTAATCGCATACAACTCCATTGTCATGCCTGAATCGCTACTATATTTGCCAATCAATAAATTATCCTTCAACTTTAAATTGCTGGTTGTTTCCCCAGAAATGCTTTAAAAATTTAATTTCGAAGTTTTTAAACGAATTCAAGTCACTTTCAATTAGTTCAAACCAAATTTTGGCACTACCTTTCAACATAGACCTCACAATATTTAAGTTTGTTTGGTCATCCCAGCTACCTTGTATTAAAGATTCTAAGTTATTTAAAAATATTTTAGGGTCAAGTTTATTATTTCCATAAAATTTCGAGTGTTGTTCAACAGAACACTGGTTGGACTCCATCTCATCCGCTCTCTAACATGAATATCTTTAACCTTGTCTTCTAGATTCTCAAACTTATTCCCTAAGTCTGTTGCCCAAATCATTTCTAAATGTTTTAAAACCAGCTTGGCAGCTTTCCTTTATTTCACTTACTTTTTATCCAAAATCTTAATTTTCCCATTAGTTTCTCTATCATTTGCTTCCTGATTCGACTTCATTTGAACAATTTCTTCTCTAACATCATCCATATCCTCTAAATTCCTCTAATTTCAAATTTTATTTCTTCAATGGTTTTGTTAGTTTTTCCTAAACCTAAAGTTATTCTTTCACTAATCTCTTTAAATTTCCTTTCATTCTTCTTACTTTCTAAGCGTAAACTTTCCCCCAATTTTGCTACATACTCTCCAAATTCTGCTCATAACACCTGAGTATTTTTATTAAATCTCTCACTCATTTCTTTAATATTCTCTTTCATTTCATGCATGCCCATCTCACTCTTTTCACTCATTTCTTTCATATTTTTTTTTGTTCCTGCATACTTTCTTCATTCCCTTCACTCATTGCTTTTTGTTCCTGCATACTTTGGTTTAGACTTAATAAAAGAGCTATCCTTTTTTTTTCTGGGTCTCTCCTACACTCTTGGCCTCTGGATTCTCCTTTTACGCTTCTGCTATATAAACGCTTTCCTGAGAACCAACCTAGTTCTCAAACTTCATGAACTTTTTTCATTCTGTCAGTCATACTGGAAATTAATCAAGATCACAAAAGAAAAAATAAACTCCAAAAACAAATACTATGATGCAGGAAACTCTAATTTACAGATGAATTAATCGTGCCACAGGTTGAGCAATGTGACAACGCCGCACGTTGAGGTGCCGCTAAAAAAGTGATATGATAAAGTCGCGTTGAGAGCGTCGCTGATAGAGTACTGTTATACAGATACAGCAAGTTGTAAAACTTGAAATTGTTCATTTACCTTCCTTTCTAGCTTTTCTAGCTTTGCCTTACACAAAAAATGTTATATGATTAACACTTATTATTCTACCTTAAATTAGATACAAATACTCCATTAATTAGTTAAAATTAAATGTAAAAGTAATACTTTCAGGGTCCACAAAAACGCTCCTGGTAATTAAATGTTCTTATTTTTAAATTGACGTCCAAATCCGCTTGCAAAATTTTCCATATTTAAAGTCCTTGTTTCAAACAGCAGTCACCAAAATACATTTTTGGTTAAATCTTCCTTTTAATAAAATTTTTAAAAAAGTGTTATATTGAAGAATTTTCCCTCTTGATTGTAGTTAATAAATTCCATTTTTTTTATGTAATTTGCATTTAAAACATCACTTTTATATTCATTGTACCAACGTAATAATTATTAAATTAATGTATGCTTACTACATACAAAGCAACAGCTAGCGACTTAAAATAACATTCTGCGATCGCATTTAAGAATCGAATGAATCGAATCAATCGAATAAATCCACGTTTTTAATAAACGCTTCCTTATATATTCAAATTATTTATATCCAGAAGGTACTAAAATTAACGCAATTTCATTCTAAATAATAAACGCTTATTTTACGTAATTTTCTTGGACATCCTCATTACCGTTCAAAATTGTTGAGTTTTATTTCCTTGTTATCTGGTTTCAGTTATTCGTGACGCGCACCACCTCTTCGTGTTTAACACATACACAGTTATTGTGGCGTCGCATAGTAATGCAAAAGATAATCAATTTTATCGGATATTTCATGGATTTTGTGGGTTTTTCGTGTTCCGGCCGCCTCTCGGAATAAAATGTTTCATTTATTAATTAGATATTTACGTAGTTTTAAATACCGAAGATTCATCGTAATACATTTCTAATATTCTAGAAAATTCTTTATTTAAAATAAATTTCTGTAATTCACAAAGTGATTAATTTAAACTTTAATTGCTTTTTAATGCTTACTGGGGTTGCCTTTTATAGAAATATATGCTTTCGTCTTTCACAAAATTCATTAAAATTGGATTTTAAAATTCACATTCATTGTGGTTTCTTAAGCTAAATGGAAAAAGCAAATGAAAAGTATTTTTATCAAATATGTATCGATAATTAATAAGTGAAAATAAATGGCTTTGTATTTATCTTAAAATGATGCGTTTTACGGTATCTTACAATTAATTATTTTTACATATATAACTTACGTTACTAGCTATTTATCTACAATACGCTTATATTATACAGGGTAATTATTTATACACGCCTAATTGAATTTTTTGCTTGTACACAATGAATAAAAGTACGCTTGTATTATACAGGGCGTACCACAAATTTACAAAACTTCCCGTTTTTTCAGGATTCTATTATATTTTAGTGGGATTTATTTGTAGAATTTGGGTTTCAATAACCTCTCGTGACCCCTTGTTACGTCTATTTATATATTGACGTAATAAAAGGTCAGGAGAGGTCATTGAAACCCTTATTTTAAAAATAAATCCCACTTTAAATATAGAATCCGGAAAAAATGGAATTTTTCGTAATTACATGGTTACGCCTTGTATAATACAAGCGTACCTTTATTCATTGATATACCATGCAAAAACGCAAATTGTGCGTGTATAAATAATCACCCTGTATGATATAAGCATATTGTAAATAAATAGCAAGTAACGTAAATTGGATATGTAAATTGTAAGATACCATAAAACACATTTTGATGCGAATGCAAATCTATACATTTTTGATAAAATTTGCTGTAAATAACTTTACGCATTTAGTATAAATATAAATAATTTCGTGTAATTACTATAAAATGCAAACCCTTTTGCATTAAAAAGCAATCAAAGTAAATTAATTAACCCGTGGATTCTAAATAAAAGAACTTTCTAGAATATGAGTCATCAGTATTTAAAACTACGTATAAACCCATTAAATGAACATTTTTGTTCCAAGAAGCAGCTTGATCATTGAAATTAAAACGTAAAATCCCTGGCATAATTGATTATCTTTTGCATTAGTATGCGGCGCCGCAATAATAGCATATGTGAGACAAGAGCAAACAACGCGTTACAAATACCTAAAACAGATAAAAAGGTAATGAAATGTCAAAATTTTATACGCTAATTGGGTATTCCGGGAATTCTTGCATCATAATATTTGAGATTATACTAGTAAAATTCTAGAAAAAAGACAAATTGTATAAAAAGGAGCGCTTATCGTTTCGAAGGAAATTCATTCATTAAATTTGATCCAATTCAGTCGACGCTTAAAGTAGATCAAGAAATGTTATTTTAAAATACTAGCCGTTGCGTTATAGAAATATGCAGTAAATCAAAGTTGCGAGGTAGCAATGAATATTGAAGTGATGTTTTTAAACCCAAATTACATACAAAAATGAAACTATTAATTACTAAGAAAAGGCAAAAATTCTTCAATATAAAGCTATTTTAAAGATGTATTAAATAATTGAAAAGAAGATTTAACCCAAAAACGTACTTTGATAATTGCTGTTAGAAATCAGAATTATTAATTTGGAAAAACTTGTAAGCCGATTTAGAGATCAATTTGAAATAAGATTTTTAATTACGAGAAGCGTTTTGTGGATTTTGGAAATATCACTGTTAGATTTATTTTTAACTGATATTAAAGTATTTATATCTAGTTTAAGATAATCCTAATAATTGTTTTTTGTGAGGGGTTTGGGGTTACCAGGAGTTTGTATTCAGTGTTCGATATACTCTGGCCTTGAATATATTATATGTCAAGGATTTTTGGCCAAAACAAATCTTACCAGCGTGGAAATAATTTATAACCAGGTAAAAGATCCTCGAAGGAATAAGTTTAATTCTGTAAATGTAAAATAAGGTAAGCAACAATATTTTTGTTTGTAACAAAGTCTTCTTAGAAATTATTTTATGTTTGAATGAAACTATGTTGTAAATGCTTTTGTATGAAAGAAGATATTTCATATTATATAAATGCTTTGTGATAGTGCTGCGTTTTATTTTATGTTGAAAACTCCGTAAATTTCGTTGAGTTAGCCAGGCAAAGTGAAAAATTAGAAAGGAAGGTAAGTGAACAAGTTCAAGTTTACAAACCAGAAGTATTCTTTTCACAGTACTCTTTCAGCGACGCTGCCAACACGCGGCCTTTTCACATCATTCTTTCTAGTGACTCTCAGTGCGCGGCATTGTCACAGCACTCTTTTAGTGGCACCACAACGTGTGGCCTTACCACACACACACACACACATATATATATATATATATATATATATATTAAGACTCATTAAATTTACTTCTTTATTTGGTACATATTTAATCGTCAAATATTTAATTGCTAACGTTAGTGTTTAATTAAGTACACTAGACTTGTGTATGTAATTAAAATACCATTATAGTTTGTTATATTCCAACAGACTTGGAGAAGCAGATCGTCTGACTTAATATTTGTCTAAACAATAACTTGGTATACTGAAAGAATATGTTTGGAAAATTGATATAGCATTAATTTTTGAAGTTAGCCATTTAACTTTAATCTAATAATTGCTTTAGATCTCTAGTCTGTGCAAATATACATCAGGTATCCATTCGCTTTGTTTAGAAACACTTGTTTTCTTAAGTTCTTTGAGTTCTGATAAGTCGGTGACTCCAGTAAGTACCAACATTGTTTGAAAGTTGCATTGTATTCCAAATGCTATATCTGTACTGCAGCTAGAAAATGACATGATTTTTTTAAATACACAGAACATTGTCGCTAGGTATACCTATCACCAATCATTAAAGTTCGTTTTGGTTCAAGTTTAAGATGTTTAAGGAAATAGTTCGAAACAACAAGACTTGGTTTTCCCATTATAGTTGGTATTCGTCCACTACATGCCTGTATTGCCGCTAAGAAAGAACCACATCCTGGAACACTTAACCTCGGATCCTGCGCACGTCGCCTTGGATCTGTATTAGTTCCTATAAATATACAGTCTTGGTTCCGCAAATATGTTGCAGCCTTAAGTATCTTTGGAAATGAAATATGTTCGTCGTAGCCTACAACGACTGCACCTACTTTTGGATCCAAATGTATATTTTGGGTTAGGGTGCGTAGATCTTTTTGAAAAACATCTATCTGAAAATTAAAATAGTATATTCAAATGTTAATTTAGAAAGTTCAATTTTTATAAGTTATGCTTGTAAAACTTCCACTCCTCAAAAAAAGTTGATTTTGCAAGGTAACTAGTTTATAAGATATAGGACAAAATTCTGTCTTGATTACTTTGGGCATCAGAAACTGCTATAGTGTTACAAAAATAAATAAGTAAATAAAAAAGCGCCACTTTGCAGATTTTAATATTTTACATGACAACCAGTTGAACTAATTTGAATGAATTACCTTGATTCAAATACAAGGTTTTACTATTAACATACACACATACGCACGCACGCGCACACACATCACACACATACACACACACACTCTACACAACACACTCACACTATACATCCACATACACACGCAAACACACGCACACACACACAAATAATGTTACGAAGCAAATAAGGCTTCACCATTATAAATTAGAAATTGAGAAATTGTATAATGACACATCGGACGTGTTATTCATAAAACATTAGATCACCGTAAATTACAATAATTCACATTACGCGAAATCCAATTAGTAATCTTCCTCTTGAGTAAATCGATACAAAGAACCCGACCGCAAGTATGATACGTCCAGAAAAGCCAAGCATCATTTCTTATGAATAATATTAACAAGTAATTCCCGTAGATAGATAAGAGAATACATATAAACCCGGAGACTGTCCTGGGTAAGGCATTATCAAAAAAAATCATTAGTAGTTTTAGTAAAAGTCAAGTTAAGAAGTCAAGTTAAGTAAGTAAGTTAGTGTTTCAGTTGTCAGTATAAACTTGTGCAAATATAATGTAAGTACTACTTTTTATGTATCTTAGATTTAAGGCTTTCAAATGTATAAAGAACTATTTGATTTGTTAAATAGATGTAAGTGTTGTTTGAACTGTGTTTAAATCATTGTACATGTGTGTGTTGTGGTTCAATGAAAACCCCCTCACTACAATTCCCGGTAGTTAGTGTAGCTAGACGGCGTTGCGCCGTTAGCTACACTAACTCGTTACAAAGGATGTTTGAAGCAATACGCTTCTGTAACATTTCTTTTTGTAACAATATATATATATATATATATATATATATATATATACAGGGTGTTTCAGAATAAAGTATCCTAAATTGGGGAATATGTAGATCTTGACGAGTTATCAAGAAAAGTTAGGTAATACTTTTCTGTAAACTCACCCGTTTCCATTATACAAGATGATGAAGTGAAATTAAAAAACATAATGTTTTTACAATATTTTCATTTAGGGTGGATACTTTAACTTTGCATTTTTGAAAGAATTAATAATACGTTGTTTTTATGCATGAGTTTAGTATGACTTAATTTAAAATCTCGAAAATGGAAAGCTCTACAGAGATTAACCAAGAGTACCTTTTTTGTGGCAAATTGTATAAAGAATAGTTATGAGTTTTAATTTTTATGAAATGCAGGTTGTGCAAAAAGTATAGGTCAAAATTGTTTGATAGTCTTCCTTATTTTACGCCAATGGATTATCCTATTTTGTCGAAATAAAGTGTAATAATTCGTATTAGTATACAACTAACGTGAACCTGTTTTTAAGCTAAAGTCTCTACCCTAATTGAAAATATTCTAAAAAACATGTATTGTTTAAATCACTTCATCACCCTGTATAATGGAAACGGGTGGGTTTATTGGAAACACCCCGTATATATAGATGTGATTAAAGGTCATAGAGAGGTTATATTGCATCATATTATAAACCCCGACGACGTAAATTCGAGAAAATTCAAAAAATTCCGAATAAAATGTATCGATTACTTTTGTGGCATAAAAATAATGATTATTAGAAGAATTTGAAAACAAATGGATCGTGTTTCAGATATTACATTCAATGGAAACAAGCGTTGTTCAAAAGAGTTTCATCCACAGTTTGTAACAAAAGTATACAAAATATTCAATTATGTTAGCTCGCATGTGTTTAGAGGAATTTACGTTTAAATACTCAATTCTATCTAATAATGGAAAAACGTGTGTTAAAAATACCCGTGAATGCATATCAAGTTTATGTAAAATCGCATATTCTAAAAGATTTTCATTTTGCAATTATTAAATAGCAAGATCGTTTTCAAATGCATAAAATACTCAATAAAGATTACGTTTTAGTTGAAAACATGCAAGATCTAGTTAATAAACCTATGTTATAGAAAACGGTAAAATGTAAATGTAAATGACATCGTCGGCAGTAATAAAAGGTAGAGAAATAATAAGCTTGACAGTTCTAGAATGTTGATAAAGATATTTAAATGACACACCTACCTTTGCGAAGAAAATTCGAACGTAAAAATAACATAGCGAAATGAATCGAACGTTCAAAAAGCAGTTGGAACGCCTAGGATTTGTTACTTCAAAAAAGGCTCGTCTTTATAAAGGCCAATACATGTTGAGTGGCAGCAGTCTTGATTGAAAGGTCAGCACACAGTCCATTTAATTAGATAATACATCACGTAGTATAAAGTAGTACATGAAATTTACAGTATTAGGAAGTGAAAATTATTCAAATGGAAAATCGGCAATTAAAAATAATTTAAAACTATTGTAAAGAGAATTTACCTGAAGATTTATTTAAATACATTATAATGGAAGATATATGAACGTATATTTGTAATGGATAAATTTGCATGAAAATGTTTACTTTGAAAATGATTTAAAGGAGATGGAGCGTTGAATGGTAATTATAATGCTTTCGAAAAAATTACAAAAAGCAGATTTGTAATGAAAAAAAGAAATATATCTTATTTAAATTTCTATCGATTAATTAGTTAATTTGCATAATTTGATTCTCCTGTTTGTAAGTGTTTTGAATATAAAAGTAAGGGTTGTGTATAAAAGTTAATATAATTCAATTTTAAAAAATTTGCAAATCTACGATACAGGTTTTCGCCATGACACAAAGCGACAATAAAACTTAGCTGAATTGAGATAAGTTTTAAAACGGTTTAAAGGAGAGGATATTGAATGACATGATTTATTAGAGTAAATTTTTTACATGTTAAAGGAGATTTAATTGTAGAGCGGTTTATAAATTGTATTGACTAGATTAAGATTTGTGTAGGGTTAGAGAGTAACCACCCTAGTTTTAAAGAGATATTGCGGACTCTATTTTTAGTATATAAGATTTGTGTTGAAAAGAAGTTAGCTTTCATCGATGTTATATTTAAAATATTCTTTGTAAAGGAAAGCTGTTGTGGATGTATTAATTTGTATTTGAAAGATTGTTTGTAAGAAGATATTTTGCATTATTATAAATCTGATGTATGATTACAGTGGTTTAATTAATCAGAGACCTAACAAAAATAATTAGACAACGGACAATTTGAAACATTTATCATAGCACTTTTATTAGATGAACAACCCGGGCAGATCATTCAGAGCATATTTTATTAGGCGTATGACTCATATCCTATCACAGCAACTTGTATTGGCGTCCAACGTCCGTCCAATTACAGCACATTTATCAACACCCAACCTGGAGCTCGTATAGAGTCATACCGATCCATATATATGCGCTCCTCTTATCGTTTACGTTCTTGGGATTTGGAAAACTTCCTAGCTCCTTACCAAATTCCAAGTATTTCTTTATACACTGATATGACATTAATATTTAAGTCAACACACGACTGCAGTTCTTCAGTAAGAACGCATCAGTTATTAATTAACTTTCAAGCACTATTATTTAGTATACAGTTTCTTAAAGAAATAGTTACAAACAGCTTAAAAATAACTAAATTTCTGATTCTAATTTATATTACAGTCACTCTATTTAAATTTATTGGCTTACTTAATTTATGTAGACATACTACAAATTCATGTTAAGGCAGTGATTCACTTATACAGATATGGAGATTGCTATTGCGGGTTGCTCATTCGTATAAACGAAGACTGTTCCTTTTCTGTTGAGCTTATCGACCTTTTCCTTATTGTCTTCACTTAAACCATCACTCTCTTTAGACTTAGCACATTTAAAATGATTTCTGTTTTTCTCTGAACATATTGTAACAATTGTTACGTGCTGAATTGATGCAAATACCTGAATTAATTTTACTTTACCAGGGACAAAGTGATGTAAGTTAGTTAGTACACTTTTACTAAATACACTTCCATCTGCCTAGAAAGGTTTTTGAACTCTGTTTAATTAAGCCTTTGAGTCCCAACGCACCTGGCAATTCCAAAATAATGCTTGCTCAAAAGATGGGTGTTCCGTAAGACTGCTTTAGCGGCTTCCACTGCAGTTAGAGGTTGATAGAGCCTTGCTTACAACCTTTATCTCCTTTTACTAATCTACTGTGCACACAATAAAAAACTCCACGTCTTGTATATCTAACATATATTATAAAATATGAATATTACCGCAAATAACTATGGAGAAAATTATTAAGGTCTACCCCTAATTGGCAATGTATGCGTGTAGCATAAAAAACAATTTGAATTTATCAACACAGACGTTCAACCAATTTAATTTTTATATACTAATTTTACTCTATAATAATGAGCTCCTAATGTGTGAATTTATGTGTATACAATTCACTTTAAATAAGCGTGCATCAACGTGATCGTTGTTTTTAATAGTAAGTTTTGCATATACTTATTATTACCACTAATCGCAATTATGTGATACAAAAACGGCACGTAATCGTAATGTTTACAAGCGGGAAAATAGAAATTCAAGAGACCTACAGTTATTGTTTGTCTTCAGTAAGGCTCCGTCGACCTTCGCGGTTTAGAAACGCTTCAAATAGATTAATCTTTCCAACTTCGGGTTGAATGAAAGCTCCTGACATAAATAATTTTCACATTAACGATATTTTATCTCTGCACTTTTACTCGCATTCGGACACCTATTTACTAACAGTTCTGAGGGTTTTAATATCGTAATTTTAACTTCCTGATTTACAACATTATCCGCACGGCGATGGTTGCTTGTCAATCGATTTCGTAGCTCTACTTTGAGCGTTGGTGTACAATAACTTAAGTTGCATCTTCCCTTTTCCACGACACGTCGGTTTTATAGGTTTCAGCGCTTCAAGATTATTACGCCATGGCATTGTTCTCTGTCCTAGGGTCGTATTAAATGTCATTTTGTCCATGTGAATTCGTAATTCTTTCCACAGTTACATGCAACGCATTAATTTTTTATAGCTGGTTCTATGATTATAAATAACAGTTGCAGTATCTGCCTGTGTAATTCCGTGATTTGATGGATTATTTTTGAACTCGTGAAAATGTGTACAAATAAACTTTTCGATGTGCTGTGATTTACCAAGATCTATCTTGTAATTTTTCTAAATTAGATACGAAGAATGTCAAATACCAATAGTTATTAAAGTTTGTATTTAATATATTTGGTACCGCTCTGTAATTTAATATTGCACTGAAATCGCAACGTTATTAATATAAACTACCCAAGCTTCTACAGATTTTTCAGGGTGTTTCGTGTTAAAAGTTCATTTAACTAGATTTCTTAAATTTTTCTACTATCTAATGTTTAATTAAAGTAACTTACTCTCGTTACACAACCACGCGAAAAATCTAGAATTCAAATGGTCAAAGCCATTAAACGAATAATGAACTGATTGGCAGCTAGAAGGGCGTATTTAATGAATCCGTTTAAAGCAAACAAAAGGGGCGATTCGTTGATGATTTCGTAAAATTAAGAAAATTCTGAAATAATTATGGCTCAATGTATAAACCGTACGGCTCGACAGGTTTTTCACTCAAATTACTAATTTACAAGTAATACGCACTAAATGATCACTTGAGTTTTTAAAATAATTACATCATAATGTCTATATAAATTAGGATATAAATCCGTTAGTGCCTGTATAAATACATTAACTGTATCCAATTACGTTAATAATAAATATAGTGCAATGATTGTGTTGAGAAAGAAATTAGTGCCGTAAATATAATGGTAATTACTATCAGTGATCTTTGTAGCGGTATTTGAGTATATTACAAATCCTCTAAATAATGGTCAGTAATCAGGTTTATATTATACCGCATAAAGAAAACTAAAAACTAAAACACATAGTCTTGCATATTTGCATACCAAATTAGACTATTCGCCAGCAAAGTCTAGGAGCGTGGTTTTGCAGCAACGGACACGAAGTGTTCTTTGCTTTAGTCTTAGTTGTGACTTATCCAAAAGGCACACAGCTTTCGTACATCCAAGTGCTCATTTAATAGCGTTATTTGTTTTTATGTCGATATTTAGAGATGTTAGGCGTATACGTACAGAAGAATGAGAGTTTTCTTCACCACGTTCTTTGCGGTGGCAAAGTAGATATCCCAAGCCGGTTTCGATCAACTTTAAGACCAAGACGCAACCTAGCGGTGAAATGTGTAACATTAGGGTGTTTTTGTTTCTACTTTTTAATTTTTCTATGTCATACTATAAAAAATTGAGTGCAATGATATAATTGTTTAGTGTGTTAAAAGAGCAGGGGTAAAAGAAAGCTGAATAATTCATGGCTCAAAGACCAATACATGAAGTGTAACGTTATATGGGAATTTGCTAATATATAGTTACTGCTGATTTTTGTAAAATCATGACAACAGTATCTTTTTGCCACCGCTTAAGGGAAAGTGCTGTAAGAGTGCGTACTTAGATTACTTTTATGAATTTCCAACAAATGGTATTACTGATAATAGGGAAAATGGATTCCAATGAAAGACTTATTTGTACATTTTCCTTTTATTTATGCAAAACTATTAAAAAATCATTAAATTTAAGTAAACAAGTTCAGTTTAAATTAACATACTGTGTGCCTACTCTTAGAAGACGGGATTTTTAAGATTGCACAGTACATATTATAAGATAACTATAGGCTACACAAATCGCACACCAAGTATCCTCGCAGATAATTTGAACACGATTCATGCCGCCATCTTCCGTACTCCTTACATTGAATCCAGTTCTCCTCCGGGGAATATCTGTATTCTTCGTCACATCCGGGGCAAGTGTCTACATCATTACCTTTTTTCGAAGTACAAGTGTAGTGTAACCGACCTGAAAGATGACCAAACGCCTTCTATGAACGGCACCCCGGGCTCTGTGATCTAACATCTAGTGGCAGTGGCTCGACGACACCAACGTTGTGTTGTTATAATGTAACCCAAATTCACACTTGGAAGATGGCCTCAAGGCGAGAAGGTTTGAAATGAAACTACAGAATTTACCTAACTTGACTTTTAATCAAAACAATAACCACTAAATAGCATAGAAGAATGACATTTAAAGCAAACAGTGCCGTACTCAATCTGGGTGATTGGGGAAAGAGCACGGCAGAGAAAACCCCAAACTGCCCTCACACTTCCAACTGCATTTGGCACATCTCGACAAGGACGGGTAACGTACAAGTACCTAGATCACCAACACTGAAATTGACGGGATGACAACTGTTCCCCAGACCTACAACACAGACAACTGAAGAAACGTTAGTGTAAACCAACTAGCCTTTTCTGGTAGGTACTGAGGTCGGCTAGGTTAATACTACCCAGCTAAAGCTTTTCCTGAACTTCGCGAAGATGACCTTGGGTGAAAACCGATTTTCGATCAGTTTTTCTTTTATAATACGTCATAGTGGAATCTACAAGTAAAATAATATATTGATAATAAATCTGATGAACATGAATACGGTATAACTACAATAGCATTATAAGAGTACGCACTGCGCAGTCTTACAAATCCAGAGGACGCGCACTCTTACAAACCCGTACAAGAGTTAACTTTTTTAGGTTATATATAAGTTAGTTTACAGAATATACATATATTACTTAATTAAATTACTTACCTAATATTACTACAAACGTTTTACACCGCTACACTTTTAATTCTTTAGTTAGTTTAAATATCAAAGCTTATTTGATTGCTGGTAAAATTATAGCCCAGAGCGTGCCTTAAGAATTATGAGCGTTTATTCACAGGAACGTCAACTATTACAGATATCGTTTTAGGCGATAATGGCATTTACTAAACGCCACTTATAAATGTCATCCTTGAGATGGCAGCACATTGTTAATGTCAGAAAAATGCTTATGCGTATTCTTACAAAATGCGTACTTTTACCTGTCTTTACCCTAATGAAAAATAAAATCAGTTTATAATTACTGTTCATACCAGAATATTGACTACAAACCCAAAAGTAGAAATAGAAACAAGCTATTCAAATATGTGGGATTATAAAGTTCTTCTTTGGTTAGGTTTTGTACATCGTACAAAAATGACTAACTGTAATCTAATCAAACTGATTAATCGAGTTTCTGTAAATAATGATAGTTATAAATTCTTGTAGTAGAGAAATTATCGACATCAAACACAAAAGCAGAAAAGTGATTCGTTTCTAATTATCAGAAACTCAAGTAGGTTACCAGAAAGTTAGCTCCTCAAGTTGCACTTTTTATGTGCTAGTGAAAAATTACAAAGCAACTAAAAAATAGATTGCTACGTACAAATGACGTAGCTGGAAGAAAACGTAAATATACCGGGCTAACTACCAATGCGGAAAGTGGGGGGATTTGCCTACATACCAAAAAAACAAAAAAAAAAAATAAAGTACATCGCTCACGATTATCTATTAACAAAATAAAAAGAAATAATTAAATTAAATACATAATTCAGTACAAACATGAGGACGCAATAAAATAAGCGTTATCATTTCAACGCCAACAATTATATTATACGGACAAATTAGATGGTAGATCCACGAAGTGCGCATTTCGCGGCTAACATGTAATAAAACTCAGTAAAAAAAAGGAAAATGAAAATTTAAAATTTAAAATGTTAAATTTCGGTATTAAATGTAAATTTATTCCCTAGCAGGTATGTTAAATTTTGAAATATTAAAAGCAAATTTAGTTTTTAAATGTAAATTTACTCCCTAGCAAATATGTTAAATTTTGAAGTATTAAAGGCAAATTTGGGTTTTGTAAATGTAGTACAGGTGTTAAACTTAAGCATTAAATACAGCCCACGTTGTAGAAAGAATTAACTACATATACCCAAAAGCACCAACGCAATCAGCAGTTCAACAAGTATGGTGGACTGGTTTTACACCATCCACCGTTGATAAATAAAAATCCTTGACGTGCATAACAGAATACAAGGCACATGCCTCTCTGCGTCAGGCTACTTAACTTGCCATCTACTGGAAGGAAGAAGTCAGCATCACAACGTAGCTACCATCGCAATTACAGTAACTGGTACACGGCAGCAAACACATGGGCTACACCCAGAAAGTACACTTTTGGCCTCCAGCAAAAAAAAGCTAAAAATAGAATCGGGTTAGATGGGGTAAGCGCGGAAACACTCACCAAATACACGCAAGACATCTCTAATTGCAGGACAACAATAAACGTGCATTGCTTTTAAAGTGATAGAACGAGTAATGTAGAACATATTTCGTCGCACGGGCTGCAGAATCAAATTCAGAATGAATATAAATGACACCAATTCGAAATCCAAACATCCGTGTAATCGAAACGCGATTCAAGCTGGAAAACACGGTTTTACCGGAGAATACTGCGTGACCTTATTTCAACAAGTCGTTACTTTGTAACGCTAGAGAACACCCATTATACGCGGTTGCAATGGTAAACATTAAGGTTATCTACAAACAGGGTATGAACTATTTAGTTATAGCATAATAAACTTTACGTTCCAAAGCGAACAGATTTAAATTGAGGAATTATTTGAAAGCGTATTTATTGCAGAAAATAAAATATACAGGATTTAAACTATTTAATTTTAGCCTAAACTTGTCGTTGTTAAAGAAAAAGGGATTTGAGTTGAAAATGTATTGGACCGCGTATTGATTAGTAACCGGTAAAAATATACGGAATGTTCAAAATGTTCAAAGAACCAGACACATTAATTGAGTCAACTATGCATCATACCAAAGAGCTGCATACTTAAAAAAAAGTGTAAATATTGAAAATTGAACCATTTAACTGCTTTTTCACGAATTGCAAAGTTGGATTTTTGGGCGATCAGTTCATTAAAAAAAAGGTAAGATGAATGTAATTTATATTAATTAAATTGAAACTGATTTTGAAAATCAACTTCTAAAAACTAAAAATATAACTATTTAAATAATTAGGGTTTGTTATAAGAAATTCATTTAGAAAAATCGTTTTCATGGGTACAAGCATTTACCAAAGAATTCGTAACTCTTGGACTATGATCTTCTCTTAACAAAAATGTCTACCGATCAATTTAGAATGACGCTTTTTCAATTGATGTATGTTTAAAATCGATTGACGAGGGATGGCTATATGAAACGCGGTCTTCTCAAATTAAATAGTTGATTAAATTTGGTGTCAAAGTACGGACGACTAATAATGTTTTCGCTATAACACTGTTTATTTTGTATTACTTTTGTGACTTTTTATTGACTACCTATTGTGTCTCGTTATACACTTACAAATTGTAAACACTACGCATGCGTACTAATTTCTACAACATAACAAATTTACTATTTTAACATTGTCACCACTTACACCAACTCCTGTATGTTTTATTCCAACTAAATCTAGCTCTGCAGCTATACCAGAATGGCCTATTATAAAAACCTTGTTTTTGAATTTTAGAGTTTTTAAAAATTGAGCCGCTAAGTAAGCTGACGTTACAATTTCTTCCTAAAAGAACTTTAGGCTTTATGTGAATCATTTGATTACCTTAGTACCTACCTGAGTGCAGATATGATGAAATTTCTTGCACTTAACAGCTACACGTTCTCGAGATTCAGATGAATCATTTGTGACGTAGAATATCTTTTTTCCCATTTCTCTAAAACGATTAAGAACTTCAGCAGATTCTTCTATACACACATCAAAAATCCACAAAACACCGTCACAATCCGTTACAATGTTATCGAAGGAATTAAAAAATTTCTTAATCACATGTTTCTTTTGGCTTGATAAATTTGTAACACTTCTATGAAACATTTTAAGAAACGAAATCTTTTCATAGTATAACTAAATGTGTGTAAATTTTAATCTCAGGCTAACAGTTGCGGTAATGACAAATGTCACGAGTAACCACTTTACGCTTGTGACAGCCTAGACGTTTTCCGTACACATTTTTAAACAGTCAAAAACGAGTTTAAAGTCGTTGCGAAAAGATGTTGGAGGCACTGTCACTGTGTCAGAGTAAACAGCTAGTTATTCAAACAAAAATTTATTTACAATTAGTATCAAGAGCAGGTATGTAACACCACCGATTAACTAAAAAAATTCATAGAATGTATAAACTTTAATGTAATAGTCCAGTCAATCTGTTCAGTAAAATGGCGAATAAAGCAAAAATTATTAAAAGGCTAATTTTCTCCTCGTCGACGAGTGTCTGGCCAAAAGTCCCTACCCCCACCACTTTTGCTTCCTCCTCTGCTCTTATTTAACGGTTACGTTTGCAAGTTTTTGATTTTTAGCTTATATCTTTGTAATTATTCATAATAAAAGTTTGATCTTTTCACATTTATTTTAAATGCTCTACAAATAAGATTATATTACTTGTTTTGCTAAACTTTATAGTTTAATAGACAATCAGCAAAAGTTAACATTTATACGATTTCAAGTGCATTGTTTATTAGTTTTAGCACTATAACTTTTTTATTTTATACAATTTCCCGAACTAGGAACCGTGAAGTTCGGTTGGTTAGTCATTCGCAAAAATGTTTTTTAGCTGATAACCACAGATATTTGTGATGTTATTATGAGATTGTGGTGAAGTGCTTGTGACTGCTTATTGTGTTTCCTTTTATTAT
Organism: Platerodrilus igneus; assembly: GCA_036346225.1. NCBI lineage: Eukaryota > Metazoa > Arthropoda > Insecta > Coleoptera > Lycidae > Platerodrilus > Platerodrilus igneus. The sequence continues at coordinate 2,350,733 of JARFIW010001109.1, read as the reverse complement.
TATAGAACATGGATTAAGAGGTGGTGTAATAAAAATTTACTTTTTGGTTAATATATTGCTGAGGGCGGTTTCAATTAGGATGACATAGAGCCAAACAGTGTTGCCAAAAAGAATTATTTATGCTCGCGGACTAGTCTCGGGGTCTATCCCTGCGGAGGCATGAGATGGGGGGTCTTTTCTATTAATTAATCTGTCTTTGTACAATTTAGGGCGCCACAACGTCAAATACATAAACAAAAAGATAATCTTCTTAAGGAAAGACGCAGATAAACCTTAAGGGAATTAACTTATGCCTGAAGATAGATGTTCAACAACATAACTGTGCTTCTTTTACACTTATACATTGTAACCAGAATTTCCAGAAATAAAACTATTACAGTAGTTTGCAGATATGTAATAAAGTTACTTGATGTTCTTTTATATACAAAAGAAAATAAATAAAATAAAGACAGAATCATAATTATAAGAGCATGAAGTGGAAAGGTCTTATTAATGTTCAATCGACAAATTAGCAATTGTTAGTGGGTGAGGCCCATCATAAAAATTATATCTCAATACATTAAGCAAACGCTTCAAACTTAGCAATTGTTAATGGGTGAAGCCCATCATAAAAAATATATCTCTTTACATTAAGCGAATGCTTCAAGCAAAGATCTTTGTTCTCGGCTCACAAGGATAAGTCAAAGATTAGCTTATCATATATTTCGTTTGCAGAACATACGTTTGCCTTGTTTGAGTAAACATGTAACTCCAGATGTTTATCTAGCAGATGTTAAACCAAGTTGTGCCCTAAACGACTATTTAAATTTAACAAGTAATACAAAAACAAAATCTAGCCAGATCATCTGACATAATCTAAATGAAGTGAAATTATTTTTACTGGAAAGCTTTCTAATTCAAAAACACTACAACTATTTTAAATCGTTAAGCAAATTATCTTATATGTACTCCAAGAAGCATAATTAATTTTAATAAGAAAGCTTCTATATCTTAGTATATGAAAATATGCTACAAATTTTAAATCGTTTAACAAAAACTTTAATATACTTAATTATCGGAAATATATTGAATTTCTAAATCATTTAGGAAATTATTTATCCTCCAAGTCGACAACGTTACACAATGAGTTTAATTCTTGCTTGGGTCGATGTTTGTTACAACAAATAAGAGCGTACTCGCCGAAGGATAGTGTTTACACACACTTACAACACCTGCGGATTGTAGCCACGTGCTAATACGCTACACTATCAACGGATGAGATGCCATCTCCAAAGCTTGATCGACTTTCATACATCACAAAATTATGCAAATCAATTACTGAAATCCACTAAGAATTTATTTATTAAAGCTGAAACTGCTTACTAAAAATTCAAATGAATTACTGACGATAAAGACGCCATATTGTCATGCTTACGAACCGTTTTACAGCTCTTCCACTTCGCTGCTTGTCTTCAACAAATATTTGCCCTCTTCATAGACCAAGTAACGTGTCTCTGCCAAGAATGGAATTTGTTTTTTCCATTCATTATGGTAGGGAAACTTTCCTACCACGTTTTAATCAATTGCTTGTTATCTGACTACATCTGGTATAAGAATAAATCAAATACATGGGTAGACGCCTTGAACCCCACGCGCATGGGTGTGCGGATCGATAAACAAGTCGACTACATATTTACGCCTGGATCGCGGCAATCCATCTAACATATAGCAATTTGGTAATTGCCTATATGCGAAAACGTTACAGTGGGAAAAGACCCTAAGTATTGCATTATTTGCAACTGTATTTTGTTGGTAGATAAGATTTATAATGTTACTATAAACGGGTTAAACAGTCTGCAAAAAGCAAGCTTAAAGAGGAAAGATGGGCTACATGCACAGCCGGATCTACCATAAGGCTAGAAAAGCTATAGCCTAGGGTGACAAATTATAAGAGGCGGCAAATGTTGAAGAAAAAATTAAATAACAAAATGAAATCTAAACAAATTAAAATCATATGAAAATATACAATATTTTTTAATAGAAATGTTTTCATTTTTGTTTTTGTATTACTGCCTTCTATTAATTAAATTTTTTCAATAAAAATGTCGCCAGTTTTGTGTTTTTGTATTACTATCGTCTGCTAATCAATTATTTAGTTGGTATATGATAAGAGAAAAAAAAGAGGTAGATAAAAAAAAGATAGACGCTATTGAAACTTGGTGTTATAGGGGAATGTTAAAGATTAGTTGGACAGATAGAGTTTATAGTTTATAGAAGGATAGATGAGGAACCCTGTATGTGGAAACAATTACAAGTCAGGAGAGATAGAATGATAGGGTAGCAGTTAAGACATGAGGGACTATTTAGTAAGGTCTTGGGTTATAGACTACCAAATAAAAATGGAGTAGGAAGACCTAGACAAAGCTATATTAGTCAAATTATTAGAGATTTAGGTTGTGAAAGGTATGTAGACTTTTTTAGACTAGCTCAGAATGGAAAAGAATTTAGAGCTGCGTCAAACCGACCTTAAGTAAGTTTGAAAATAAAACAAAAAAATAAATAAATAAAAATCACTTAACTAAATGTCACTATGACATAACTCACAATTAGTTAGCGGTCTGGCATGTTGGTAGCGATTCGTTGCTTAAGCCTTACCATAACATATAATTTAACACTTGCTACGTGCAGCGACGTAGTCCAAAAGACAAAGAAAACAAAAAAATTGACCGGGCTCACTCGGCGAGTGGGCGGAGTAATACATATACAAAATTAAAGAAAGGTCTGGAATAAAAAAAAATTACACACACACAACTAATCATACACAAAAAAAAACACCTCTAATTAAAAAAAAATTAATTATGTACAAGAGCATAATAGTACCAAAAAAACAAACAATCAATAATTACAAGCTAAACTTATCAAAAAAAGAATCATTTTTTAAAATGGTAAGCTGCCGTTTTTAGGTATCTACCCCCTTACATTATGTACTAACAAAGAAAAAAACCAAACGCAACCCTAAAACCACAGTTCGAGATCAATGCAAATATAAAATTAAACATAGGATGGTCACGATAAATATAATATTTCTAATCGGTATCATCTCACTTGACGATAATCATTTTACGAATTCTAAATTTAGTGAACATGTGGAGCCTGATAAATATATTCTTTCGACTCAATTTCCAGAACCCATACAAGCAAATAGTGCATAAACGCTCACCCTTAAATTCACAGTGTAGGGTTGGTCCTAATGGCAAGGCGGAACAGAGAGGCTCGGGATCAAGTAATGTTGGTGTCGGTCCATACTCAAAAAGCAGCGGCAATCCAAAGGGTCGTTAAGTCCCCCCGAAGGAAGAAGCTAAAATAATTTTAGGTCACCGCAAAGTACGTTTTTATTAACACCAGAAATACTTACCACACTGTATTGCGCGTGCGAACTTTCCACACAGAAAAACGGAAACAACCAAAAATATATCAAATGTTTTCGTTGTATTGTTCGAAAAGAAAGTGCATATTAATAATGTTTAATTTAATAACCGGAGCTCAAAGTCATATTGTTATGGAACGATTAGAAAACTGGAAAACACGGTATCAAATAATAGTAGGATCTATCATCTCGACAAGTCTTTAAATGGGAAACACAAGAGAAGCAATTATACGCGGTCGTAATGTTTGGCGAGTTCGCGGATGCCTCAAACAGGGTATACACTATTCAATTATAGCATAATAAACTTTACGTTTCAAAGCAAATAGATTTAAGTTAAAATTATGGTAAAGCGGGCTAGGAATTAATTAAGGAAACAGGGGTATTTAATTTATCGAATAAATTTTCGTTTTTAAAGCAAAAAGGAATTGAGTTGAAAATTATTAGACAGCGTATTTATTATACACAGGTAAAATATACAGGATGTTGTTGATAATATACCGATATAGGTTTAAGATTGGTTGCCTAACGAACTATTGTAGACTTAAAATAAAATGTCGAGGTGGAAGTGTCGAAAAAATTTTTAAAGTCGGAAATGGAACGAAAGATTTAGTTGGATGAAATCGAACGTAACACACTTTTCCTTTTTGAAGAAAATAACCAGGTAATATTTCATTTCCTTATAAATGGTAATCATGTAAACATGTTAGAGTTCTTTAACAACCATCAGGTTGCTAATATCTATGTAGTGCAAGATAGATAAAAAAAAGATAGAAGAGTATAGGAAGACCTAGACCAAGCTATACTAGTCAAATTATAAGAAATTTAGGTTGTGAAGGGTATGTAGAAGTTTTTAGATTAGCACAGAATAGAAAAGAAGCTAGAGCTGCGTCAAATCGACCTTAAGTAAGGTCGAAAACAAAATGATGATGATGTACATGTTTCGCAGTTAATATATATATATATCATTGCAGTTAACAAGAAATATAAAGATAAATTTATTTTAGTTAGCGAGTGTATTCAATATTGTTTACCAGCAGTAGAAACAAAAAGCGAAAATTAATGTAGATGAAGGGCAGCAAAATAGTTCCAGCTTAGCAGCGGCAAATTCGTAAATCCGCTTATGGCTACATGTAAATTTAACAATATACAGATGGTGATACTACATAAGGAATACCGTAAAACATATCTGAGTCTGATAAATTTAAGTTCAAATATCATTGTTTGTTTAGTGATATGGAAGCGACTGTTAATTCAAAAAGATCCCATTCAATATGAAAAAACCATTCACATAGTCCAAACTTTAAACATAAAACAAACTATTCTAAAATTTTCTAAAAATCGACATGATGAATGGGGCGATATTGTAAGCAGCAAGGTTCCTCGGGAGTTTGCGAATAGTAGCAGCCGAGGGGCGTTATCACCAAGATGGTTACGTCACATTTGCATTACAAATGCAAGCTTATAACAGTTCTGTAGGTCCCGGTGGACATATGAGCACCTAAAAAAAACTTTTATAAAGGTATGCGATTTCATAGAGGAAAGGTGACCATTGCCAACACCTTGTTTCAGATCAAATTCATTTGTTGAAAGATTTATCTCGTATACAACTTGTTTATGAAACGAAGTATTTCAAATCTTTACCAATAAAAACCTTTTTTGGCGAAAAAGTCGTTATAAAAATATTAGTACGCTGCCTTTTATAGTTTGTTTCAAAGTCAGGACGAATAAAATTTTGACGGAATTCAGATATTCAAGAAGGAAACAATACACAAATACTAAGATTAAAGGGTTGGTCACTACGGCTGTTGCTTTATTATGAGAAGCAACTTAAAATAAAGTTTATAATGACTCACCTTTCCCCGTCATCATTATTAGGTCTTCAGTCTTGGAACTGATTAGATGCGTACCTTTATTGTCCCCCATTCTGAGCTAACCTAACATTTCCTTGCAAATCCCACAGCCTACATCTTTCACTATCTGTGTGCAATGGTTTAATATAGTTCTATCGCTATCCCTCTTATTCTTCTTTGCTTCTAATATATCCCGCACTATTCTCCCCTGGCTTATAACCAGGCATATCATTCTATCTTTCCTATTTTTTTATTTGCCACAGATAGCTTTCTTCCCCTATTATTTCTAACACCTCTTAATTCTTAACTATAGCTCTTGCAATTTCTAAACAGACTTTCGTCACAAATGACGTCACGTTATATCAACTACAAAAGATATTCTTGTCTTATTCTAACTCCAGAAAAAAGTTTCCTTCTCGGTTTGTAAATTTTGCAATGTTGCCGTCTTAATTTGAGACGTTTGGTGACAACAAATATTATTTGTATTGGTTATGTTAGATTTTCGTTGCCGTTTTTATTTCATGTCATTAACCTCTTGCGTAGTTTTGTCCCGCATTTTGTGTTATTCTTGCTTGCATTTAAAATTGTTCTTTTCAGAACAGACTAGCGGTATTTTTGTTTGGGTGTTTTTGTTTCCACACAATAACATTTATTATTAAGCTAAACAGTTTAGACAGTAATTTTGTCAGTATAAAATCATTTTACAAGTTACCTTTTAAAAAGTAATAAACTACATTCTCTCACTAATTACTAATGTAGCTATACCTATAGGACATAAAAAAAAGAGGGGACGGAGTGCGTCATTTATGACTTTGTCCCCGTAACACTATACGATGCTAGCTAACAAAACACTGGTGAGCCAACTGAATCTGGCTTCAACTAGGTCACTCATACCAGTATTATAAACGTCAAAGAACATGAGATACAACAATATCTTCAGGGTTGGTTCAACCTGTTTTGCTTAGCAATAATGAATAATTGGTAATAATTTTGTTTATTGAAGTGTCAATCAGTCTACCAACTAAAACGATTGCTGTCGGTTTACCAAATTATATCAAATCACCATCAAATTTTAATAAATGTACAAAAATTTATGATTCCCTAATGGGAAAATATTTACAATTGCTAATCATAAAATATTTACATAAAAGGAGTGATTGAACATAAGCATTAACAATTAAATGTTACAAAATAATAACCCGGGATTAGTAAAAAGCTCTGTACCAAAACACGGTGTACATATGTACTAATAAATTTAATCCCAGCGGTGCTTGGGTTTGACTTAAAATAGGAATACTGCAATCATGCAAGAATTCTTAACAAATGTAAGATCAAAGCAGAATCTACTTATCATAAAAACTTTAATTGTTTTAATTTAGGGTTAGAATAGATAATTATGTTTACTACTGAAGAAACTAAAGTATGAGTATTAAGTGTTGATTATTTAAAATGACTACTAAAAGATTAGTTTACTAACCATTTTTTTTGGCGAAACTATAATTATGAATAACCTCGAAGACTAAAAACTCGTTTAACGTTATCAATAAATACATGTAGTTTACGTTTCAACGAAAACAACCATCTGGCGGCCACACATGCACGTCACTTCACTGGATCCTCGGAGGCCCCGCTGTGGGAGTTCATAAACCTGCCTGTTTATGAAATTCAGCCAAAATTGCAGACGTCCTGAAATGTGGTAGATCCGCTGCAGCTAATACTGTCTTCTTAGAAAAGCGGAGATTCTGTGGGCTTAACTATAGGTATGTCAGCACATCAGCTTCTTCAGGTCATTTACAGTGTTAAATCTTGAATAAAATAATAATTCTTGCTATTAGCAGAGATCGTCTTCTTGCTAGAGATGCTGCGTGTAGTTTTACATGCGGTTCGTTCAATTCTTTTCTTATAATCCAGCGATCATTTAATCAAGTAATAAATGGAGCTAAAAATTTGTAGATGCTTTAGCAAATTTTTAATTGTCATCCTCAGATTACTCACTCCTAGCCTGCATCAAAAATCAATCTGATTTCCAATTAGAATTTGAGTCGCACACTTTTCCACCCAAAAGTTAACTTCGCAATAAGGTACTTGCAGTCGACCATATTGCTTAACGGTTTATTAAAAAGGAAAGGTTTGGAATCCGATCGGATAGTGGAGCATCAAATTGCCACTCCCGACTCCCTTTTACTATTGATTCGTTCCTTAACGAATAGCTTTAGATTATAACCACAATAGATTCACCGAAAAAGTGAACCAGGTTTAATTTAAATCATATCTAATATAGATGCACGAGCAGAGTACATTGGGTTACCTAGCGTTATGATTTGTATCAGGAATTTATCCTGTTACACTAAATAAATGCAAAATCTATATTGTGCCGATAGCTTCATTGTAGTTATGAGGAATTGCTATTTTGATTGTGGCTACGGCGCCATTATATGACATCACAAATATTGATGACGAAAGTCGGTTTAGAAATTGCAAGAACTATATGTTTGTCCACAATATTATCATCATACATCTGTAGCACCACATTTCAAAGGTTGCTATCCTATTTCTGTCTCATGCTTCATAGCAGTACAGCACCATGCTCTGCACATATGGTTTCGACAATTTTTCCCTTGTTTTTATGTTTGTTGTCTTCGAACATAGCAGCTGCTTTTTCTTGTTAGATTCAGCGCGGGCTTAAATCGTTCTTCCTTTAAGGTAACAGTCAAACTATTTGTAGGAAACTTAAAAATAGTGCAGTGCGGAAGTCACCAAACTTCTTGTGCACTAAGTGTTTTTCTTCAGATTATTTCACTCTGACCACCAAATGTAGTTGGATAAAATAAAGTGAAGTCTCACAACACTACAGACAGGATCCTGTCATGACTTGAACCGATCTACCCCCAAACATCACTGCGTCATTACTACTTCCTAGAGCACGTGCCACCAGTTAACACGCTAGGTTTTGGAACATTCTGCCATCAGCCCGCTTCAAGTTATACCACCAAAAAGCCTCCCGTATGCTAGCGTCTGCGCATCAGCCGCTAGGTACCGAAGCTTATGGACATCCGACTTGCACGAAGTGCCACATTGTATTCGGTGCAATCCGGGTCAGATTTATTTACAACTATATACGTCACAACATATACTACAGCAAGCAAGATCGTTGTTGTAAAACCGCAACATCTAATTCTTCAACATAGAAACTCTTAACACACTAACGTGCTTTCAGTTCTAGTTTTAAAGACTCTTGCAATTTAATTAAGCACACAAAAACATTTGTAAATATTTCCTGTACGTGTCATGCCTGTAGTGTTAATCTATAATAAGTTTATATCAATATCAACCAAACTTACGAAGTAAGTTAGGTTAATAAGATCGCTACGTCGCCGTCGTCGCCGCCGTCGTCCCTTGCACGTTTTTTTCGTTTTACAAACATTTGATATATGGATCTTGTTCAGTTTTTTACGATGATTAAGAATATGCTAGCCAATTTTCGATATCTCATCTAGTTTTCGTGTAATTTGACTTTACAGTCGAAATTTTGGTTATATAAAACTTCAATATAACAAAATATAAATATTATTTTTAGGTTAATATCGACCTCCTGAGCATATTTTTCCATAGCATCAATACTCTATGTCGATTGGTTTTCGAGTTATTCGACTTTGAAAAATATGTTCGAAAAATTTTATAAAATTGTTACGATATAAAAAATAAACTTGTGTGAATTTCTATTACATAATGGCTTTAAGTTTGGTTGTATGGCGTACATGCGGCATAGATTTTTTTAATTTGTAGATGAATGTTATCTACGTTACTATGAAACATTAACCAGGTGAGCCCAGACAACCAGAACACCACATAGAAATAAATGGTTTTTTTATTATATTTTGCCGTGATATTGAAGTTGAGACGCATTTCCTCTACAACAGACGACGAAACTGAAATCTAAATTTAAGAATCCACTTTCTTGATTATTTGAGCTAGCTGGTAGAACATAAAAAGACTCTTCTGCTAGAATTGATTAGTATTTAACCTTTGACAAAATCTTTAGAGTACAGGTATTTAACACAAACAATTATTTTAGAGAAAAATGAAAATCAGTGCAGTATAAATTGCATAACTTACCCTCAGAATAAACATACGTAGACCTTTCGATGTCAGAGTACTCTCACTATCGCGCCCAGTTCTTTAAAGTATACCTTTTATCGAAGATACATGAAAATTGCCCTTTGTTATAAAGAATTTCGTAAATGAATCTTTGAATTAATTAAACTTCTCATAATAAAATTATTAAATACAAAATGCTCATTTAAATATTTTCATAAAATCCTTTATATAAAACCAAAAACCTTAAAAGCTAATTTGAACTTTGAATTTAGGAGTCTTGAATTAATTGCAGACCCAACAGCTTCTTAATGTTTTAAACGTTGAGCACAAGTTTCTTTCACTAAGGTTACTTCTTGAATAAAATTATGCAAGACCTCTATGAGGTCTAAATCGAAAACTAATTTGCAACGAAGAATTCAATTGCAGTGGAATTAAATCAAATATTATAGTAAGAATAGATATTGATCGAGTGCTTGAACTAATATTTGAGTTAATAATTAAAGTAATATTTGAAATATTAATTGAAGTAATATTTAAAGCCCCTAAATTAATTTAAAATATGCAGGTCTACTTACAATCTCAAAATCAGCGAGAAAATAAACTAACTGGAAATACTTTCAATTACAATCTTTGCACTTGCACTAGATCTAACACAGATGATAAACAACCACGCCTTTGAAAAATTCACTACATTACCAAAATATGAAACTCCAGTCACAAATCAAGTTAATAGCAAACGTTTCAGCTCATAACTAACATTTCATTCGTCAAGCGTTTTAATTAATGCAAAATCGATTTCATCCCTATCGTATAAATTAAAACACGCTCCAAATGTTCCTTAATAATTAGGAAATTTGCTTCGATATCGCTGTTATCGTGCAAATATTGGCTTTTATTCATGTAATAACAAATGACTACGTGACCATCTACTACTAACGCTATATTTTAAGAATTTATGCTAATTTATTTCCGCAAAATAGATAGCTCTTTCTTATTGAAATTTCTTGCTTTGATATAGATATGAGTAAAATATGCTTCTATTTAGCTTATACAAAACGTAGCCTCATAGTGAAAGTTTACGCTTTTATAATTAGTCATTGCAATTTGGAATATAGCCTTTATTGGCCAAGATAGCATTTTTTCTCAGCAATATATTATATTTATTCATTACCCATAATACAAAACAGACACTTCTGCTTGTCATTGACCTCTTTCTATGTTTAGTAAATCTACCATATGAACTGTATTTACAAAATACTAAAAATATGCGTGGTGTGGCAATTAAATAACGAGAACTTGTTTCTAGCTTCTATAGTGGTAACACTGTTATCTTGAAAATTTGTTGACGTAAAGTTCACGACCCTATACACAAGTCTGCCAAGTTTGATAGTAATCGGTGTTAGATTTTTTGATCTGTGATTTTTTAAAGTTAGTAGTGTAGTGTCGTGACGTACAAAAATGTGTGAACCTGAAAAACGAGCAACGAATGGTCAAGTTTCTGGTAAAATTTGGCGAAAAACAAGCCGAAATTTTTCGTAAATTGCAACCTGTGTTTGGTTATGACTGCTTATCAAAACCACATGTGTACGAATAGGCTGCACGTTTTGCAATAGGCCGAGAATCGACACAAGACGATGCAAGGTCAGGTGCCCCTAAAATCGTGCACACTAGGCAAAACGTCAAACGTTTGAGAGTGTTGGTGCGGACATATTGACGCCTCACACTGCGAATGATGTCAAATAAACTCGGTATTAATAAAGAAACCATTCGCCAGATGTTACACAATGATTTATTGATGAATAAGCTCTGTGCAAAGCTTGTTCCGAAAATGCTGACGGCGGAGCAAAGGAATTGCGACGGTTGACTTGCGAGAACTTTCTTGAGCGAATTCAGGGCGTGACTGGATGAATTCGATTATCACGGCAGATGAAAGCTGGGTATACTAATATGACCCTAAGACTTGTCGACAGAGCAAATAGTGGGTTGCAGAGGGGGGAGAGCATCTCACGAATGCCCGGATGTCTCGAAGCCAAATCAAGACAATGCTCATCTGTTTCTTCGATATTAGGGGTATTGTGCATCGAGAAGTTCTTCCTAATGGTCAAACGGTGACTTCAGTATTTTATATTAACGTTCTTAAGCGATTGTGTCATAGAATGTTTCGTGTGAGATTGGAATTAGCCAAAAATGGTTAGATCCTTCACCATGACAATGCGCCTGCTCACACATTATTAAAACTGAAACAGTTTTTGACCAGTAGGAACATATCAACGCTCCCCCACCCCTCGTACAGCCCTGATCTGGTTCCACTAGACTTCTGGCTATTTCCAAAGTTGAAGGAACTAATGAAAGGACATCGCTATGAGGATTTGGAGGACATTCCACTTGCCGTATCGTTGGTGGTTTAGAGTTTAACTTCTGGAGGCTTCCAAGGGTGCTTCCAGAAATGGGAAGAACGTTGGACCAAGTGTGTTAGACTCAGAAAAGAATACTGTGAAGGCATGGGTGCATAAATCATTGTAAATACTAAATAAATGTTTTAAAATTCAAAAATTTCGTTATTTAATTGCTACGCCTCGTATTCAAATCTAACTATAAAGGAAATATGACAAAATTAATTAGAGCCTGCTCATTAAACATGAAATGCAAAATAATTGCAAATTGAATATGTTCATTCTTACGTATACACACATGCACACGCACATGTACGCATGCCTCTTGTAACAATCTTATTACCGTAGGGTATTTATAATTGAACTGAAACTCCTTTAGCTAACTTTTGTGTTTGTAAGTTAAAAGCGCATTCTCTACCATAAAAGAGAGCCTATGCTTTAGATGAAGGTAAATACGATACCATACTATAGTTCGGACATGACCCATGTAGTAGGTAGGAAACTGGTCGTAGGTTTATTGATTACTTGATTAAATAACTAGTAGATAGGGGAAAAGGGGAGTGCCGCTACCTCTAATAAGCCTACAAAATGATGGACTAATCTACAATGGGAGAGGTATAAACTCTTATGCTCAGAACATTAAACAAACGTCCTGAGGACACTCGATAGCGGTTTCCAGATTTATTTATTATTTCAACTAAATGTGATATTAAACCTGCACGAACATATCTGTTATAATTAAAATCATAAACATGACATTAGCAGTCACAGAAAACAATATTTACTTCATTTATTGCAATATACGATAATTGTTGAAACTACTTTATCAAACAGTAATGATGAAAGATCAAACACAAATCCTGTACGAGGGATGATGCTTACAAGCAACATCTATGGCTTCCATTTAATAGGCAGATGTGTAATTGAAGTTCCACATGTATGTAAAACGCCATTACAGCCAACAGCTGAACTAACATTAACTTATCATTTTACTATCGTCTTAACTTAGCATTGCCAACAAAGAGTATTACTAATAGTTAAAGACAAATTTGTTACGAATCATCAACCATGACATCAAGTACAGACGCATTTTATTAAATTCTGAGGACAATTCTCTAATGCATGCCTTTCGATAAAGCTTGAGCATTTCCGAGGTCTTAAGATAACACAGAATGCTCATTAAAATTCGTTTCCGGAAAACTTTTGTGTTTAAAATGGCACACAAATGTTTGTAATAAGACGCTTAAGCGCCTAAATGTAACACAACCCACAATACGTACAATGTATACAGTTATTCCAAAACTAACAATTAGACCTAAAAGAATATAAAGTAATAAAGTAATATAAAGTAATTTAGATGAAAAATAGTTAAATTTAAAGAACGCGGCATTTATACTTGCAACACTTTCACTATACGTAAATGTTCTCCGCATACACATACGTATGTACAAACACGCACACGCACATGCCTCATACGTTTATGTCTGCGAATATACACCCGCATACGTACACGCACACTTAAATCCATACGTACGCAGAGTTATGCGCATGCCCAAAATAACGTTTGCGCACATGAAAATACTCATGCACGTGCACTCCTGCCCATGTAAAGTCCAAGCGCGCTTAAGCGTGTGCATACCCTTACCAGCACGAGCACAAATACCCGCGCACACATACAATTGCACGCTCACGCACATACGTATGCAGCGCAGCATGCGCATGCGCCAAGCAAATTGATTTTTAATATTACAATACTAGTTAATTAAATCAGAATATAATTTACACCTTTGTGTAAAGTTTAGATTTATTTCATAATCGGTTAGTAGTTTAATGCAAAATATAAGTATATAAGGATACGGATACGATTTGATCTTAGGGGAAATTGCCCAAAAAACCATCCATTCATTTACTGGTTTTACATTTAAGTTTTCAGGCAGACTTATTTCTTGCTATCCGAGATTGAGGAAATCATCTTATTGTAGCGTTTTCGCTAACAAAAACAGAATAAATGGCTATCGTAGATGCTGCAAAAGAAGAAATATTTTTGGAAAAACATCTATTAGTATTAACTTTAAAAACCGGGACTCAAAATTGAATTGTGCAGTGATAACTTCACTGCATCGAAACTCTCTGAAAATTAGATTATCATGCTAGATGCAAACACATAGATATTTTTTATCACTTTATTAGAGAGGTGTTACAAAAGAAAATGTTGAAGCTGCCACATGTTAAAATAGAAGAAAGTGTGAATGATGTAATACGTACATCGACCTAGCCTAAGAGATAAAGAAAGAATGACCGGGCTCAATCGGTGAGTAGGCGGGAGTCTTACCAATACAAGAAAGAAAATCAAGAAAAGCCTGAAATAAAAATAAAAAATCAACAGTGCTTATCAATACTTATAATTAACCTAAGTGACATTTCGGAGAGATATAACAGTGTATTAAACCCAAAAACAAAAAAAATCAAAACCCACAATATACACATACCAGGAAGAACACAAAAATCACTCTTTAAAATGGCGAGCTGTAGTTTTGGGTTCCTCCCCTATGTTAATTATCCAAAAAAAACTCAAAAAACAACAGCTCTGCATTCTCATTGTAAATATAAAATTAAATCTATTAGGTTTTCACTACGAGGTCTTAATTAAGAAAAATTTACGATTACAGCACCAACAGCTCTAAATCACCATCGTGAGAATAAAGTTAACTACATAAAATTATCACAGTAAAAGGCCAGGATATAATACAGAATTATCAATAAATATCATCTCACATATTTAGTCGGCAATAGAAGAACCTTATAAATAGGCCGTTTATTCAAGTACATAAAACCCATATCAGAAAGTGGTGGATAAACACTCACCCTCGAGTCCACAGCGTAGGTTCGTCACACCCTCCCTAATGACAGGACGGAACAGAGGGGCTCGGGATCACGCAGTGTTAGTGTCCTCCCATACCAATAAGGTGCAGCAATCCAACGGGTCGTTAAGTCCACCGAAGGAAGAAGCTACAATAATTACGAGTAAATATTAATTTATTTACGCCGAAAAGTACATTTTTTTAAACCTCAAATACTTACCACACAGTGTGTACCTGAAATTGTAAAGATAACAAAAAAAAGAAAAATTAAAGACGAGTAATCGTTGTCATATGCATACAGAAAGAATCGAGTAAGTGAACTTGTTTTCTAGCAAGGATTCAATGCAATACTCGCGATTTCATACATAGGTGTTAAATAGAAACTTGGAAACAACCTTTTATCGGAAAAGTGCGATCCATTATTTCAACGAGTCTTTTGGTCGTAGCAGTATAAAAATTAATTGTACGCTATCGCAATGTGTAGCAAGCCAGCGGACACCGAAAATAAGGTACCGACTATTTAAATTATAGAGTAAACTTTTCAAATTCACAGCAAATGGGTTTAAATAAAATTATAATAAAACGTACTTATTGTAAAAAAGTAAAATATACAGGATGGTGTTTAAAGAGTAGCAACAGAATCTACGTGAAGGAGTAATGAAAGACAAAAAGCGTATGTTTTAAATTTACCGTCGAAAGTGAACGTAACAAATTCTACCCACCAGCAAAATTAACAAGTCGGGGTAGGAAAACAAAAGTAGTGCAGCGGATAGGACAGTACTCAGTACAAAAAACAAAAAAAATCGCTAAATAAATTTAAAAAAAACAAAAAAATCAACTGATAGGCCAACTTACAATAATAGATAAAACCAATAAAAAAAATTCGCATAACGAGAAAAAGAAACACTCCAAAAGCAAAAAAAGAATTCCCATCCGGCTCGAAGTACAAGTATACCGGACTAAATCAAGAAGTTTAGAGGACATAGGAGAAGGAAAAGTAGAAGATAGCAATCACCGAAGACAGATGGAATGGCCTAACACTGAAGAAAAGTCGTTGGAGGACGGATATCTCTAGTAAAGGAACAGTAAAGTCTTCAATCTCAAGAAAAGAAATTGGTTTCTTGCGAAAAAACCCAAAGTAAGAAAAGGGACGAGAAAGAAAACCAACAGTACAAGCCGAAACGAGACAATAACTGTCAAGCCTCAAAGTAAACCAAGGAACAACAAAAAATGCAGGATAGAGAGAAAAAAATCAAAATACTTCAAGCTGTGGTACTCAAGAATCGCAACAAACAAAAAAGTCAAAGACAAGAACTGCTAACTAGGCCTAAAGTCGACTAAGTCGTGGTTTCTAAAGAGAAAAAAAATGGCCAAGAAGCACATACCACAGGAAGTGGATAGAAAAAAATTATTATCAAGTCAGCACGAACACCGAGAGAAAGCAACACCAGCCTCAGGAAAAAGGAGGGGAATGTGGAACTAAAGGAACGAGGAAAAATTGAAAAAAAAAACCAAAAAGAATAACCCCAAGCAACAAGTACCGGAACCAAAAAAAATCGCACAAAAGAAAATAAAACAGAATCTCAGTGGAGTTATGTATGAGTGTGTGTATGTGTGTGTGTGTGTGTGTGTGTGTGTGTGTTGATGTATGAGTATGTGAGTGTGTGTTGTGTGTGTATGTGTGTGTGTATGTGATGGATTGCTTTAGTCGCCTCTAACGACAGGCAGGTCGTACCATGGAGCTATTCTATTCCTGGACCCACACGTGTGGGGTACAAGGAGAGAATGAAAAAAGGAAGAACCAAGCAGAAGTGGGTGTGTTTATGAAGTGTGCGTGTATGTATGAAGTGTGTGTGTATGTGTTGGACCGCTTTAGTCGCATCTGACGACAACGAATCCAGATCAAGGACATTAGGATTTTGCCGACATATATCTTTAGGTTCGGAATCCGCATAAACTAATTTATGTCTCTTTTGGACAGTTTTCTGCAAAACAGAAACAGCAGGGGTGTAGCAGTTGTAACAAGCGGTTTAGGAGGTGGCGACGGTGGAGGTAGTAGTGGTTGTCGTAGTTTATAAAACTAAGAACGCGTTATGGATGAAAGTTGTTTGTTGTTAGGATTGGTGGTAAGAAAGTCAACTGTAGAAAAAGAAACATCATGGGTTGTCAGAATATCAACGGTAGAAAGAGAAAAGTATTGGCTGTAAGAGAATCAACTTTACGAAAAGAAACACAAGCAAAGCACACGTTAGATAAAGGGACAGAAGTAGTTAAAATTTCAACGACGTTAGATGAAGGACTAGCAGTATCACAGTTAGTTAAGAGAACACCATTGGGTGTAGAAATATCAACCGTAGAAAAAGGAACAGAATCCGATAACACTCCAGTAACATTACATAAAGGAACAGAATCAGCTAGCATTTCGTCAACTTTACAAAAACAAACAGCATTAGGAAGGACCTTAGCTAAAAGAACAGAGGCAAGTAGAAGTTTGTCAACATTAGATAAAGAAACACAATTAGAAAGAATTTTGTCAACATCAGAAAAATGAGTCAGTGCAGGTAGCGTTTCATCAACGTCCGAAAAAGGAGTAGAATCAAATAAGACTTTATTACTGTTATACAACGGAGTAGGAACAGACAAAACTTCAGCCACAATAGGAACTGATTCCTTGACGATAGTAGATGGAGAAACAGGAACAGGCATTATAGCTACGAGTTCCCTAACTTCAACAGGACTTTCTCTACCCGTATTAGAAGTTATCGTCACTTCAGCTAGAGCTGTGATTGCAGACACGATAGAAACTTTTTGAGTTGAATCATTTAAGAAAGCAGGAACAGGTAAGATTTTGACAAAAATAGTAACAGGCATTAACGATACAGGTTCATGGACTTCAACAGGACCCTCTCCGACTGAATTAGAAATAATCTTCACTTCAGCAACATTTGCAGACACGACAGGAATTTCTTGGGTAGAATTATTTGAGAAAGCGGGAACAAACTCTTGAGAAGCTAGCTGTAAATCACTAATTCGAAGTCATGTGAAGCGAAAGTATTTTCCTCAATAGTAGCAGAATTATAAGCAAAATCCGGGGTTTCAAAATGTTGAATCAATAAATTGGACAACGACTTCCAGTCAGAAAACCTATTCCGGTTACCACGATATCAAAGTAACGCTTCAGACTCGAACAAATTCACTGCAGACTTAAATAACTTCAATTCTGATACATGTTGAGTTCGTCGGAGTTTTTCGAACCGTCCCAAAAACTTACGTACGGCAAAAATCTTTGGATCACCAGAAAATTTCAAATTCCACTCTCATACAGGAAGGCCTTGGAGGGAAGCCGAAAAAAGAGTAGCGACTGACTTAGGTACTGTAGCAGCGGCTGATTTCCGTTCAGCAGTAACAGTATGTTGGTCGTGACTAGGTGATACAGAATTATCGGCCAAAATCTTTGCCTGTTCAAATTTCAGACATTCGTTCTTTAATTCTTGCAAGGATTGAACGGTAGGCAAATGGGTTCTATAAAATGGATTAAGATTATGAATCAAAATGGACAATTGATCATCCTCATTAAAAGAACCATACCACTTAAACAGGCCCGTTATACACGCGAAATAGTTAGTTATGTTTTCGGATGACTTCTGCCGTCTCCTACAGATCATATTAAACACCACCAACCTATGGTCAGTCATTTTGAATAAAAATAAAAAAAAAAATGGCAAAAAGTAACTAAGTAAATGCTAACCGTAACTCAATAAAAGCTCAAAAAAGAAATTATTGTGAATACAAAACAATTTAAACCATATCCGACAGATAAACTTCGGGAACACGAATAGGAGCGCAACAACAAAATAAAAATTTGGAATAGTAATAGGGCGCTAGCGTTTTGAACGGATTAGAATGATCTACGAAAACACAATTTTGATAATCTGAAATCAGCCAACTAAGGATATTGAGCGATCAGGAAAGAAAACAAAACCAAAATTTAAGAAGATCGAACCCACACAATAAATAAAGAAAACTGATCCTCATGTAAGGAACACCAAAAAGCCGAAAGAAAAAAAATAACAGTTCGAGTGCAAAGAGAATAAATAAGCAGTATCAGGCTGAGAAAAGTGGATAATGTAGGAAACTAGGCCATAACAAAACAAATCGGGCCAGAAATTAAGCGAAATAAAATCGAAGCAAACGTTAACCAATACCAAAACCGGAGCCAAAAATTAACCAAAACAAACTCGGAGCAAACGTTATCCAAAACAAAATCGGAGCCCCACGCCAGGGCGCCAAAATTTATGCTACGTCCATCAACGTAGCCTAAGAGATAAAGAGAGAATGACCGGGCTCAATCGGTGAGTAGGCGGGGTCTTAGCAATACAAGAAAAAAAATCACGAAAAGCCTGAAATAAAAATAAGAAATCAACAGTGCTAATCAATACTTATAATTAACTCAAGTGACATTTTGGAAAGACACAACAGTGCATTATAACCAAAAACAAAAAAAATCAATAACCACAATATACACATATCAAGAAGAACACAAAAATCACTCCCAGCTATAGTTATTATGTCCCTTCCTATGTTAATTGCCCAAAAAACAATTTCTACTCTAAAAACAACAGCTTTAAATTTTCATTGTAAATATAAAATTAAATCTATAGGGTTTTCACTACGAGGTCTTAATTAACAAAAAATTATAATTACAGCACTAAATCTCCAGCTCTAAATTACCATCGTGGGAATATAGTTAACTACATAAAATTATTACAGTAAAAAGTCAGGATGTAATACAATATTATCAATAAATATCATATCACATAAGGATAATCGCTTATACCTATAAAATTTAGTCGGCAATAGAAGAACCTTATAAATAGGCCATTTCGACAAGTACATAAAACCCATATCAGAAAATGGTGGCTAAATACCCACCCTCGAGTCCACAGCGTAGGGTTCGTCACACCCTCCCTAATGACAGGGCGGAACAGAGGGTCTCAGGATCACGCAGTGTTGGTGTCCTCCCATACTAAAAAGGAGCGGCAATCCAACGGATCGTTAAGTCCACCGAAGAAAGAAGCTACAATAATTACTAGTAAAGATTAATTTATTTACGCCGAAAAGTACATTTTTTTTAAAAACCGCAAATACTTACCACATTTTATTAAAATTATTAAAATTAAAAAAATTAATAAAATTATTAAAATTGTATTCTAATTATTGAAATTGTAAATATTTAATGCAAATTATTGAAACCATTTCGATTTCATTAAAATCGTTAAAATCCTAGTAAAATTGTAAGAATTGTAAAGGATTATTGTAATTGTTAAAAATTTTATTTAAATTTTAAAGTTGTTAAACATTTTGAAAATTATTAAAACTGTTAAAATTTTATTAAATTTTTTAAAATTGTTAAAATGATTAAAATCGTTAAAATTATGGAATTGTAAAAATGTAATGTGTTGAAATTGGTAAAATTTTAATAAAATTGTTAAAATTATTAAAATCGTTAAAATTTTATTAAAATTATTGCTATTGCATAAACATTCTTCTAAGCATTTGACTTATGAAAACTTTGTCTCGAGGATATTGAAATTATTCGAATTATATTAAAATTATTAGACTTGACAGAATTTTATTAAAATTCATCATCACCATTAGGTTTTCAGTCCTGGAACTGGTTAGACGCGTACCCTCATTGTTTCCTATTTTGAACTAACCTACACATTTTTCTGAAATTTGCACAGTCAGCATCTATCACTATCTCATTTAGGTCTACATCTACCTTCTTTTTCCGACCTCTGCTTGTAATATATCCCATACTATTTCCCAAAAATGCCTTAGATGGTATTCTGCCCTTCTATTTCTCTTATTTTTTCCACAGATATCCTTGTTCTCCTACTTTTTCTATAACCTATTTGTTATTAACTTTGTCTGTCCATGCTCTCATCCTCATACATCTGAAGCACAACATTCCAAAAGGCTGCTACCGTTTTTCTGTTTGCTTTTCCTACTGCCCGTATTTCATAGGCAAACTGTGCTGTGCTCTACACATATGCTTTCGACAATTTTCTTCTTGTTTCTATGTTTGTTGTCTTTTATCATAGGCGCTGTTCTTTCTTGTTAGATGCAGTTTGGTCTCCTTCTATTGTTTTACAATTATATATCCTATTTTTCCGACATTCAGTGATTGTGAAGTAGGAGGCGGCTTTGTGGTGTAGTGGTAAGTGTGTGACTACTGCGACCAAAGTCCCGGGTTTGAATCCCGACACAGTCCGCTTGAAAAATGTTAGGCAAGCATTTTTCACAAAAATACACCCTCGTTCGGATGAGAGGTATAATGGAGGTTTCGTGTGTGAGTGTTGTCACGCACGTTAAATATCCCTACCTTGCTTGGAACAGCAAGGGTTTGGCAAAATTTCAAATTTTCCAGGTAAAGAAAACTCGCATCCTGGCCATTGTAGTACCTTCGGGTGGAACTTTGGAAAATCACATGTAAGGTTGTGAAGGAGGGTAAGCATCCTGTGGCTGCCAAGTTCCCCCAGCACTTGAACATTTGCCGATTTAATATCTTTAGCAATATATCTTTTGCCACAGTCAACACTAGTTGCAGATATTTTACAACCAACAACTGTAGTTGTTTATAATAATCATCAGATTTATCTGCGCTTATTTATTCGTCATTAGGTTTTCCGTCTCAAAACTGGTTGGACACGTACGTTCACTTATTTATATATATATATATATATATATATATATATATATATATATATATGTATATTGCCGATTTAATATTTTTCAATGTATCTTTTCTCACAGTCAACATTAGTTTGCAGATATTTTACAACCAACAAATGTAGCGGTTTATAATAATCTTCAGATTTACCTGCGCTTATTTTTTCATGATTAGGTTTTCCGTCTCAAAACTGGTTGGAACGTACGTGCACTTATTTATATTCTTGGTTAGCCTACACAGTTCCCTGAAATTCTCACACAGCCTATATACAGCTCGGTTCCCCTTCAATTATTTTCTAATTTTATGCCCCATTTCACCGAGATTCACTGAAGTGGGTTAAGCAGCCAGTTACTGCCAAGATCCCCCAACACTTAGACATTTGTCGAGTTAATAATTTTCAAATAAATCCTTTCACTCATTAACAATATTCAAGAATATTACCCAACCAATACTTGTCTACTTGTCTACTTTTTTCACTATTTGTGTGCAGTAGTCTAACCTAGGTCTACCTCTACTTCTCTTTTTTCCTATCTCTGCATCTAATATATTTCGCTTGTTCCCTCATGCCGTAGTATGTGGCCTATCTCTCCTATTTTTAACCGTTTTCCACATATTTCTAATTTCTTTCTTCCCCTACCATGTTTAGTACATCTTTGTTCTTAACTTTGTCGGTTCATGATATCTTCATCACACGTCTGTAGCACCACATTTCAAAGGCTTCTATCTTTTTCTTGTCTACTTCTCTTACTGTGCAGGCTTTACAGCCATACAGTGCTGTGCTCCACACATATGTTTTAAGCAATCTTTTCCTTGTTTCTATGTTTGTGGTCTTTGAACACAGTAGTTGCTTTTTCTTGTTAAATGTAGCACGACCTTGTGCTAATCTTTGTTTTATATCTTTTGTGCTTTTTCCATCTTGTGTTATTTGACTTCCTAGGTAGCAGAAATCTTAAACCTCTTGTACGTTCTCGTTACCTACTTGTATTCTTGTTTTTGATTTATTTTCCCCTCTTTTGCATATTAGAACTTTAATAATCTATAGGAACACTGTGGCACGATTTAAATAAAATTAAATAAAAACCCTTAACCACAAAAAATATTTAAATTACTAGATACGTATTTCGACCACTATGTGGTCATCATCAGTGAAAAAAAAATTAGCTGTATAATTTACTATATTGTTGCTTTAAACACTATCGAGGATATTCTCCTCACCCGCAGGCTGGTGTTCTCAACAACAAACAAGTGAATTGTGACATTATAACTTAAATCTACCTAATTTATACTAATTCTAAATCTACTGAAGCGGAACCAGTTTAATCTTACTTTCTCATTGGTTGTTGACCAATAGGAAAGCAAAGCAGATGACTCTATTGGCCCTTTATCGGTGTTTAAGAGGGTCCTTTATGTTTAACAATTTTAATTGATTCATAGGCATTTAAGGAGGAAAACGTTGGTACCGCTTTTAACAATTTAACATTTTCTAGTTTAACGGGTGGCTGGTTTCAAATATATGTTTGGCGACCTGAGACCTTTCATATTTACCATATTTGAAGTGAGCAATGTGTTCTTTAAATCTTGTTGTTATATTCCTCTTGGTCTGACCAATATATTTTGAAAACACCCTGGCCCTGCACAACTAATTTCATAGATCCCCGACTTTTGCAATTTTTCCACCTTGTCTTTTGGATTACCTAGCAAATCTTTAATTTTATTAGTATTGAAAGCAATTTTGAAATTACACTGTTTGAATATTTTATCAAGACCCTTTGTGGTTTTGTGAAACGGAAGTTTAACATATTTAACATTATCGTTAGAGGTGGTTGATTGCAAAGTCGTTGATTTACGGATGTTGATCCTATTTTACACTTTCTAAAATATTATCTATAATATCAGAAGAGAAACCATTGTAATTCGCTATTTGTTTAATAAGAGCAAATTCCTTATTAAATCTGTTTTATTTAGGAAATTCAATAATCTATTAATTAAAAGTTAAATGAAGTCAACTTATGTTATATGCTATGATTAGAGGAAGACAAAATAAAGCGATTTACATTGGTTTCTTTTCTATAAATGTCAAATTCTAATTTATTACCATTTCTAATTACTAATGTATCTAAGGGTAATTGTCCATTATTCTCTAGTTCATACGTAAATTTTATGCTTTGAAATTTTGAATTCATTTCTTTAAGAAAATCATCAACATTTGATTTAGAAGTGTCAAAAACTGCAAAAATATCATCCACGTACCTTAACCATATTCTTGGGAAGTATTTGGTGTTTTTTTTTAACTCGGTTTCAAAACGAGACATAAATAAATTTGCTATGAAAGGTGATAAGCTATTTCCCATTGCTGTGCCTTCATGTTGTTCGTACAACTGTTGTTGAATTGAAAACAGTTCTGGGACATGCAATGCGAAACAAGCTTGATATAGTCCTCAACTTTATCATCATCAATATCACTATCTATAAGAACATCCTTTAAATATGTTAAAGTACGTGGTATTGGAACACTAGGGAATAATGAACTGACATCAAATGAAATTAGGTTTCGTTCTCTTCTAATGTGATATTTTAATTTTATTAATGAACTCTAAAGAGTTTTGTACAGACAAACTATTAAACTTTAAATTCTTAAATTCATTTGACAGCCATCGTGATAAATAGTAAGTCGGTGAGTTGATACCTGAAACTATTGGTCTCATCGATTTATTATTTTGTGAATCTTTGGTAAACAGTAAAGCTTTGGCATTTCAGGATTTGAAATTTTAATTTTAATTTTAGGTGGGCGAATTAGGTTTGGACATTCTTTCAAAACAGACTCTGTTGATTTAATCATTTTATTTAAAGGAACTTCATTTTTACGTTTTTGACTATTGGTCTGTAAGGACCCTCAGACAGCAAAGTTTCTACTCTATCAACATAGTCTTGTTTATCCAGAATAACCAACCTATTCCCTTATCAGCCTTTAAATAATAACAATTCTTTGTCGTAAATCTTTAATAATCAGATGATCTTTCCTTGTTTGTTCTGAGGCATTCCTTGCGCAAGTGCGTAAGTTGTTCGAAGTTGAATTTTGCACGCGTTTCTAATAAAGTTTTTGAATGTCATCTAATTTTGAAATGGATTTTCAATGCCAGCAATAATGTCTTCAAAGGAGTTTCAAATGATCTACTCCAAATTTTAGGCCTCGATCAGGAAAGTCAACTCTTCATTATTAAAGATTTTCGACGATTCGTTAACAACTATTGACTCTAATGGTGAAGTAATTTCCAGTTTTGAGGTACATTGACATTGTGTTTCTTTAAAGAAACTTCAACTTAGTGTTTTGACTATTAATTTTGTCTAACAATTTATGATTGTTGACTTCAAAACAAATCTCTGAAATTATTCCATTCCTGAAAACCGGACTCGGATAAATTGCACGTTAGTGCTAGGTGCGATTATACGTTTCAGTTCCAATCTACTAAGTTTATGTCAGATATTTGATTTCCAAATTAACGCCATTTACATTTTGAAAATTGATTATTGCGTTACTATCGTTTACAATTACTGCTGATTTTACAGTCTAATGAAATTTGGAAACGAACTATATTGGACTATTACAACGATTTAAATCGAAATTTTTTACCAACACTAAAATATTTAAAAGCTAGATACGTATTTGACACAGTGGTTAAGGTTATTAATTTATTAAATCTGACATGTTCATGATATTTAATAATTCACGTATAGAACTTAATAGGTATCGAGCAAAATCATTTAAATTAGTTTTCTAAAGCAGATATTCATTTAAAGTTGTAAAGCCAAAGTTTTTCCAAATTTATTAATAAAATGCTAATTGTAAACGTAGACCAATAATCATTATGAAAAGATAAATGGCTTAATTTGGAAATCAAATATCTGTACAGTAAACTTAGTAGATTGAACTGGAAACGTATAATGCACCTAGCACTAACGTGCAATTTATCCGAGTCCGGTTTTCAGGAATGGAATAATTTCCAGAGATTGGTTTTGAAGTCAACAATCATAAATTGTTAGACAAAATTAATAGTCAAAACACTAAGTTGAAGTTTCTTTAAAGAAACACAATGTCAATGTACCTCCTAAAAACTGGAAATTACTTCACCTCAATTAGAGTCAATAGTTGTTAACGAATCGTCGAAAATCTTTAATAATGAAGAGTTGACTTTCCTTGATCGAGGCCTAAAATTTGGAGTAGATCATTTGAAAACTCCTTTGAAGACATTATTGCTGGCATTGAAAATCCATTTCAAAATTAGATGACAATTCAAAAACTTTATTAGAAACGCGTGCAAAATTCAACTTTCGAACAACTTACGCACTTGCGCAAGGAATGCCTCAGAACAAACAAGGAAAGATCATCTGATTATTAAAGATTTACGACAAAAGAATTGTTATAATTTAAAGGCTGATAAGGGAATAGGTTGGTTATTCTGGATAAACAAGACTATGTTGATAGAGTAGAAACTTTGCTGTCTGAGGTCCTTACAGACCAATAGTCAAAAACGTAAAAATGAAGTTCCTTTAAATAAAATGATTAAATCAACAGAGTCTGTTTTGAAAGAATGTCCAAACCTAATTTCGCCCACACTAAAATTAAAATTAAAATTTCAAATCCTGAAATGCCAAAGCTTTACTGTTTACCAAAGATTCACAAAATAATAAATCGATGAGACCAATAGTTTCAGGTATCAACTCACCGACTTACTATTTATCACGATGGCTGTCAAATGAATTTAAGAATTTAAAGTTTAATAGTTTGTCTGTACAAAACTCTTTAGAGTTCATTAATAAAATTAAAATATCACATTAGAAGAGAACGAAACCTTAATTTCATTTGATGTCAGTTCATTATTCCCTAGTGTTCCAATACCACGTACTTTAACATATTTAAAGGATGTTCTTATAGATAGTGATATTGATGATGATAAAGTTGAGGACTATATCAAGCTTGTTTCGCATTGCATGTCCCAGAACTGTTTTCAATTCAACAACAAGTTGTACGAACAACATGAAGGCACAGCAATGGGAAATAGCTTATCACCTTTCATAGCAAATTTATTTATGTCTTGTTTTGAAACCGAGTTAAAAGAAAACTCCAAATACTTCCCAAGAATATGGTTAAGGTACGTGGATGATATTTTGCAGTTTTTGACACTTCTAAATCAAATGTTGATGATTTTCTTAAAGAAATGAATTCAAAATTTCAAAGCATAAAATTTACGTATGAACTAGAGAATAATGGACAATTATCCTTTTTAGATACATTAGTAATTAGAAATGGTAATAAATTAGAATTTGACATTTATAGAAAAGAAACCAATGTAAATCGCTTTATTTTGTCTTCCTCTAATCATAGCATACAACATAAGTTGACTTCATTTAACTTTTAATTAATAGATTATTGAATTTCCTTTAAATAAAAACAGATTTAATAAGGAATTTGCTCTTATTAAACAAATAGCGAATTACAATGGTTTCTCTTCTGATATTATAAATAATATTTTTAGAAAGTGTAAAATAGGATCAACATCCGTAAATCAACGACTTTGCAATCAACCACCTCTAACGATAATGTTAAATATGTTAAACTTCCGTTTCACAAAACCACAAAGGGTCTTGATAAAATATTCAAACAGTGTAATTTCAAAATTGCTTTCAATAATACTAATAAAATTAAAGATTTGCTAGGTAATCCAAAAGACAAGGTGGAAAAATTGCAAAAGTCGGGGATTTATGAAATTAGTTGTGCAGGGCCAGGGTGTTTTCAAAAATATATTGGTCAGACCAAGAGGAATATAACAACAAGATTTAAAGAACACATTGCTCACTTCAAATATGGTAAATATGAAAGGTCTCAGGTCGCCAAACATATATTTGAAACCAGCCACCCTGTTAAACTAGAAAATGTTAAATTGTTAAAAGCGGTACCAACGTTTTCCTCCTTAAATGCCTATGAATCAATTAAAATTGTTAAACATAAAGGACCCTCTTAAACACCGATAAAGGGCCAATAGAGTCATCTGCTTTGCTTTCCTATTGGTCAACAACCAATGAGAAAGTAAGATTAAACTGGTTCCGCTTCAGTAGATTTAGAATTAGTATAAATTAGGTAGATTTAAGTTATAATGTCACACTTCACTTGTTTGTTATTGAGAACACCAGCCTGCGGGTGAGGAGAATATCCTCGATAGTGTTTAAAGCAACAATATAGTAAATTATACAGCTAATTTTTTTTTTCTACTGATGATGACCACATAGTGGTCGAAATACGTATCTAGTAATTTAAATATTTTTTGTGGTTAAGGGTTTTTATTTAATTTTAATTAGAACTTTAGTTTACTTTTGTTAATATTCACACCATATCTCTCTGTTAGAACTGTTTCCATTTCATTAAGAGCAGCTTCTAACTCTTTCTTGCTAGATGCTACCGCTATATCATCTGCAAATCTAAGCATATCAATATTTTGTTCCTGCATATTAATTCCAAATGTCTTCCTGCATTTGACAGTATTCATTGCCTCTTCTATGTACAAGCTAAAAATTAATGGGGATAGGGCACATCCCTGCCTCACCCCTTTCCTAATGTTTACTTCTTTACGGTTCTGCTCTAATTCTATTACTGCTGTGTGCTCTTTGTATAAGCTATGCACTATTCGTCTATCCGTATAACTCATTCCGATCTTTTTGAGTATTTCGAACATTTTTTTTCATCTTACATTGTCAAATGCTTTTTCCAGATCTACAAACCCTATAAACACGCTTTCCTCTTTTTCTATTGTTTTCTCCATTATCACTCTCATACCTAAAATAGCCTCCCGTGTTCCCCTACTTTGCATAAACCCAAATTGATCCTTTCCTAGTATTTCTTCAGCTCGTTTTTCATTCGTCTTTGCACAATTCTAGTTAAATATTGAAATTATAAAGTAGTTAAAAATTTTAAAATTTTTTAAAATGCTATTTAAATTGTAAAAATTTTTGGGCAACGTTGAGTAAGTGGAAACCAAAATGTTTTGAAGTACGTTTTTTTGTCACCATCGTGCATTTGCTTTCGAGAATCTTTCTGCTGAAACTCTCCGCGAGATTCGTCGAAGTTAAAACCCATTATTAGCCACAGTTCCAGATTTACCAATTGATTTCGTCTTTGAAAAAAGATAAAAAGTTTCAACATTTATATAGGTCAGGAAAATAACAGCAGATTATCAATATGTAAATGAGTAACAATAATAAGGTAACCCACTTTCTATTTAATTTTTATCAATTTCTAAATGCGTGCTACTTATTTAAATTAACAAGATAGTATTTATTCAAGCGAAAGATAAGTATCCACACTAAATTTTGTTTAATATCATAGATTAAAATATCATATTTAATTGTATAAAATTAACTTTTCAAATTTTACTTAATTGCGGGATAATAGTTTCATGAATACCGAATTGCAAGGAGGGGCACTTCTACTGGTAAATATACGAGTATTACTTCAACCTTTCTTAAAATGCAACACATTCTTGCACGTTTACTTAAAGGTAATCCGCCAGAGAAAGTTCTTAAATATTCCGATATGGAAACTTTACCTATTATTCAACCACGTGAGGTAATCCCAAACACAATCATACTAATGTTTGCAATTAATACCTTTCTACAACTAAACGAATGAATATTGTGTTAATAAGTGCTCCATTACTGCTGGTGCTATATGATCAATTACTTTGCAAAATGTACGTCCTGGGGGTTTTAACAATTCTTTTGGTGTATGTTAAGGCGATACCATTGAACAACAATACACATCTTAGAGATATTCGACAAATAATTAAAAACACCGATGAATTAGGCCAAATAACAGTAAGTAGATTAATGAAAGTATATCAATATTTAAGTAACTGGTAAATTAATTGCAGCAAGCTCAACCAAGATTAATATTTGATTTATTCACACAAAGGCCCAAAGGACGAGAAGAGGCGCTTTTTGAGAATACGGTACCGCTAGTTCAAAAGGAAACTATTTATGATTACGCTCAGCAATTTGTTGCAAAGTTACTAAATCCCCAACCAATCGTCGATACAATTCAAGAGCACGAAAAGTACGGAAATTCTGGAGATCAATTTAGATCACTGGGGAACGTGCTTGTTGGAGGCTATGAAGGTTTCTCTAATTTTCTTAATGCCGCTTCAGATGTAAGTATTTTTGTTCATTAATTTACATAATACACATTAGGTAGCGTAATCAAGTTATAAACTCGAATCGTTTATGGTAATACAAATTTTAAACCGGTGGCGATTCGTGGTCAATGCCAGAAGGGATCAATTTTAGTAAACTATTTGCCAAACTTAAACATTTTAGCACTAAAGGTAGAAGTAAATTTGCATTTAGTCAGTCTTTCCTGTCCCATAGTATTGCGTAGAAATGTTTTTATCCTCTTTGGTGTTGGGACACAGCGCTCACACTCAACTGTCGTCATAGGCTATGTAAATAACATATTTAATAGTTTTTCATTTACTGAAAATGTTTCACAAAGATTATTTATAAATAACTGGAGAATAGCTACCGCTCCAACACTTACGCCATCAGATTTAATAGAATTATGAGAATCATTCCGTTCATAAATCATTCTTTAATCGGTTCTTAATTTTAAATGATTAATAATAGGAAAGTCTTGCTTAATAAGTTTTAAAATATTGTCCGGAAATTTATTTTTATTCGAATAATTGCCCTATGATTAAATCGTCACCGAAGCTGAATCTTTCGGTAATTTCAAAAATTATGATGTCGCACGCTTCCAAAGAAATGTGACGCTTATAATATTCCATTGTGGGTCTTTTGGCACGAGCCGTGGAAGATGCAGGTATTTGCAAGGACACATTGTTTGCAATATCATTTCTTAGTCTTTCGATAGACATTTTGAAGGAAGCTATTGTAGTTTTTAACTGATTTAATATCGTAGAACGTTTTTGAAGTTGATTAAATAAAATTTCACTATTGGGCATTATCAGAAGAAAGAAGATTAACCGGTACAAACAATCTTTACTTTGTAAGAAATGCTTAAGGCCAAGAGGGTGATCGATGGTGTTAGAGTGAGTATTAGTCACTTTCAACTATTTTTTCTAAACAAGTTAGAATGTCGGAGTGGTATAAAAATATAGTCTCTGTACAGCGCGTATTAAAATTCCACTAGTCGCTACAACTCTAGGTAAATGAACTTGTACAAATTCATCCAGGATAGCTGTTCGTTTTAGAAATCGGCTAAAAGACGTTGAGAATCCTTGCAAGTTGGCGAAAAAAAATGTTTACGTCTTTATTTTGACGCTGCTTTTTATAAAATTAAATTAAAATTATGGGCGAGATAAGTTTTGGGCCTCTTGGAGCGGCTTTTTAAAAAGGATTGTCCAAAAAACTTCTTCTATCAAATTAATTTTATACTGAAATTACAATTAATTTTAATTTCCAAGTACGTTATATTCAGTAACGTTTGGAGATCGAAATAATTCACTTTAATTAAATAAACTAAAATTACGGTGAGTAGCTGAACTAACAACAATGTTAAAGTTGAGAAGCTCTAGACTGACGGGCTATCTTGGGTTCTCCAGAGTATTTATGCTATCACCTCACATTGCTTGTGAGAACTGCAGAGCTCATGTCTGCTTATTCCTGTATTTAATACAATGTAACAATCTTAATTCTAATAATTGCTGTCTTATAACCTACTGTGACCTGCACCTGCAGTGTCACGTTACGTCTGGAATACAATGTCTGTTTCCGTTCTCACTGTATGGCTTGTTGAACTTTCATTAACCTTTTATTATGTCCTTGAATTTATACAATGTAACATTTAACTTAAGTTTTAATAATTCAATTTGTTTACATATATATCCTAATTTGGGGAATATGTAACTTCTCAGATGTAGATGAAAATTAAGGGGTTTTACTTAACTTTTGAAATCCATTGTCTCTAAGGGTTCATTTATTATTCCTTTAATTACGTTAGTTTCTTTGTTCTTGTGACTAAAATTTGTTGCTTTGTTTCTATATCTAAGATACATTTTGTACAATACATACATAGTTAATAAAATGATTACAATGATTAATAAAATTGTCCAAACACTGATATTGTCTAATGTACTTTTGGCACTTTTAATTCATTTACGTGTTCTTTGTAATTGTCCATTAACTTTACGGCTTGGTTGAGATCGTCTAGGTTTAGGTGTTTTAGTTGCATTGGTTTTTTGATGATTTCGTCGTCTTCGGGTTGTGTAATCTTGAACTGTAGTTCCGGTAAGTTTGCGAATTTCTTCGCTACTGTTGGGTCTTGGTATACTCGAATAATTTCGTTTTTCAATTTTAAATAGCAATTTTTTTATAGTGATTACTTTACTTCTAGTTAATGCTAATTTGTTTTCGTCTTGGTTGCAATGGGCGGTTGCCATTACTTCTTGTGGAAATACAGCAATCCATTTGTTGTCTGTAACCTTTTTGAATTTTCATATTTGTAATTTGTACTGGTTTTAGATCACAATTCTCATAGTGATTAGAGAATATTAACAATTGTACTTCACAGGGGCTATCTGCTTGAATAGTTGTTGTGGTTAATGACTGACATAAATATTGACTTGGTGCTACTTCTTTGCATTTTTCATTCGTGAAGCTATACCTAAAAAAGAAACCTGGTTTTAAGGATAATAACTTGGTACTTGCTAGTAAAGTTCATGGGGGAAAGGAAATAAATGATAATAATTATAAGGGTAAATTCTACTATGGGGATTTCTATTAAAAACGTAATTTAATAATTCTTTACATAACCTTTTATTATAGCTGTTTTTTCAAATATGAGTATATTAGATTCTGTTACTTCAAAGGGTAATTTACTATTAGTAATAAGTAATCTAATCTTTAATAATTCATTTAATAAATCAATTGGTTCTATTATACTAGCGTGTAATGTGTTTAGTTTAGCAAATGTTACAGCGTTTTCTAATGTGGTTAAAATTTGTTGGATTACAGTAAGGAATCCTATCATTTGGTTAAATATGGTGTTAAATCTGATTAAATCCCGTATTCCTAGCATTGTGGTTTGCATGTTACTTTCAAGAGTTAATATGCCATTGGTGATACTGTCTTGGTTTTTACTAGCTTTTTTAGTGTATCAATAAATTTTATTATGATTGATTGAGTTAAAGGTATTTGATTTTTAACAATGGTTTTTGTCATTTTATTTTTCAATTAAGTGTTGTATGGCGTTGTCCTATTGTTCTGCATCTTGGTTGTCTAAGTTGCTTGTGATAGCTTTTATAATATTAACTAATCCGTTAATAAGTCCTCTCTTTCGTCTTGTAATTTGATTTGTTGATATTAATCTATTAAATTTATCCTCTGTGTTCGTTAAGATATTTTCCATTGTACTAATGTAATTAAGCATTTCTATCTCGTATTCTTTTCCGAATTTGGTCGTGTCCATTGATTGTTTCTGTCTGTAATAATTGTCTCTAATTATATAAAATTCTTGTTTTAATTCTGTTAAGTCAAATTTCTGTGCGAATGTCAAATAATCTATTGTATTTTGCATACTTCCCAATTTTACTGGCAGTATACCGGGATTATTTTCAATGTCTTTGACTAATTTGTCGTTGTCCGTTCTACCTGGGTGGAGGTTGACCGCAAGGGTGATGGCTATCCATCTGAAATTACAGGGTGTCTTAAATGAATTCTTTAAATGAATATATTTTACTATTGTTCCGTTATCTACTGCGGCTACATTTTTGTCTGATATCTTTTTGATTTTAAACGGACCTTAATTTCTGGGGGATGTCTTGTATTTTTCACCTTTAAAATTACTTTCGTATACGATTTGTCCTATTGAAAATTTATTTATATTGGCACTCTTATTGGGGGTTGTTGTAATGCGCTCTTTATCGTTATCTAATTTATTCTTTACATTGTCATAAGTATTTTTTAATTTTTCTTTATGGTCTTTAGCAAAGTGATCGTTTATTGTAATATCGTAAGGGTTGCGGGAATCTGAGTGTCCTAATGTTAATTCAAGGAGTGTAAAATTAGTTGATGCATGGATCGTGTTGTTGTAAGCGATTAGTGCGTATGACATTAAAATAGTGATATGTTCTTTCTTATAAGTGAATCTTAACAGTCTAATTTGTTCTAATAAGGTTAGGTGTAATCTTTCAATTAATCCGTTCGATTTCGGATGATTCTCTGTTATAAAATGAATTTTTATTTTATGGAGTTCTAGAGTATTTTGTATTGTCTCATTTCTCAATTCACTGCTATCGTTTAAAGTTATTGTTTATTGTGTGCCGTAAAATGTAAAATATTGTAATAATCTTGGGTTACATCCATACTATTTTTTGAAGTGATAGGTATCGCTTGGCCTACTTTGGTGAATGCGTCTACATTTGTCAAAAAGTTTTGAGCGTCTGCTACCAGAGTGTCTGCATGTAATTTTTGAAAAGGTTTGTCGGGTGTTTTGGTTAACATTAAGGGTACTTTGGAGATAACCTGTCGTATTTCGCTTTGTTGCATAATTCGCATTGGTTAATAAAATCCGTGGTTAATTCTTTCATCTCTTTAAAGTAATATCTTCTTATGAGTTGTTTTAGTATGTCATTGATTCCACGATGGTTGGTTTTGCCTTCGCGTTGATTTCTGATTACGTCAATTGTTTAGTCTGGGTCATCTAAAGTTATCAATTTACTTGTACATTTAATAATTTTAGGGTCTGAGTTATTAAATAATCTAACATATAATTCTGAAAATCGTTTGTATAAATGTTCGGTGGTGAAATAAAAGTAAAAACGCTTCTTCTGTAGAACACATTATAGTAAAATTTTTATTATTTGTTCCTCGTTATAGCCTTTAGTTATTTGAATTTGATATATTTTCTTATTATCCGTTTTTGTATATTTTATTGGATTGGGGTTAGTTAAAACTTCGGTAACTATGAATTGATTTGCTTTTATATCTATAGCTTCATTTAAAATTTTAATTGAGGTTTTTGGTTCTTCGTTTTGTGTTGAGTGAATAGTGTCTATTTCTTCTGGGTTTTCTCTTATTTCTGTTTCGTCTACGTTACCTATAATTAACTCCGTTTTTATTGCGTTGATTTGTATTCTGCTTAGTGCGTCTGCATTATTGTTGTAAGTTCCTGTTTTATATATGATTTCATAATCGTATTCTTCTAATCTAATCCACCATCTCTGTAATTTTGAATTTGGTTCCTTGAGTTTGTTTGCATAACCATACTAATGGTCTATTGTCGGTGTATATGTAGAATTTTCCTCCATAAAGATATGGTTTAAAATATTTTGTTGCCCAAATTATTGCTAATAATTCTTTCTCAATTGTGTTGTACTTTTGTTCCGTTTTGTTTAATGTTCTAGATGCGTAGATGATTGGTTTATTGCAACCTACTTTTCCTTGGCTTAATACTGCGCCTAATGCTACGTTCGATGCGTCGGTTGTTAATATAAATGGTTTGAAAAATCGGTATATTCTAATATGGGGTGGTTGGTAAGGATATATTTAATTTTTTCTACTGCCTTGATAAATTTTGGGGTGTGTTCGATTTTGTTACCTTTCTTTAAGCAGTTTGTTAGTGGCTTGGTTATTTGTGCGTAACCTTTTATGAATTTTCGATAATAACCACTGACTCCTAAAAATCCTTTAATTTCTTTATTAGTTTTGGGTAGGGGGTAGTTTAATACTGCGTTCGTCTTCTCTGGATTTGGCATAACTCCTTGTGGGGTTATTATGTGTCCTAAAAATGATACTTCCCTTTGTAAAAAATCGCTTTTGTCTAATTGGACTTTGACATGAGCTTGTTTTAATCGTTCGAAAACTTCTCTTAATCTTTCTATGTGTTCTACGAGTGATGTTGAATATACAATTATATCGTCCAGGTACACAAGACATTTTTTGTTGTGTATTCCTCTTAAAATGTTATCAATAACTCTTTGAAAGTTGGTGGGTGCGTTCTTTAATCCAAACGGCATGCATTTGTATTCACAGTGTTTTTTAGGCGTGCTAAAAGCTGTTTTGGTTGTGTCTTTCTCGTCCATCGCTCCTTGGTGATATCCGGAGGCGAAGTTTAATGTCGAAAAATATTGACACTTTCCTAATTTGTCTTAAATCTCGGTGATATTGGGTAGTGGATATTTGTCGTCTACCGCCTTTTCGTTTAGTTTTCTATAATCGATAACCATTCGATATTTGCGTTTGCCTGAGGCGTCTAATTTCTTTGGCACTATTAATACGGGGCTGCTCCATGGTGAATTTGAGTGTTGGATTATATCACAATTTCGGTGGATTCTACATAGTACCTAGAATTTTTGAGCGTTGATAATCACCCCCAACAAGTGTAGTGCATAGTGACTTAAAAGATCCCAAATAAGTGTTTGAAAATTTCACGTTTTACTCACACACGGTGGACTTCTAAACTTTTTACGATTTCCACTTGTACTATTTTATACCAACCTATTATCTATTTAGTTATAGAAATACTTATTAGAAAAGTACGTATAGCGGGACAAACATTTTCCATTTCTTTACACCACGCGATATTGAAATAGTTTTCTGAACAACAACAGTCAAGTTGTCGTTGCCTTGATTTCCTTTTAAGCAAATATTGTATACTTGTGTTGTTTACGTATGATTTGTGTGCGTGTGCGGGTGCGTGTGCGTGTGCGTGTGCATGTGCATGTGCGTATGCGTGTGCGTGTGCGTGTGCGTGTGCGTGTGCGTGTGCGTGTGTGTGCGTGTGCGTGTGCGTGTGCAAGTGCGTATGCGTGTGCGTGTGTGTGCGTGTGCGTGTGCGTGTGTGTGTGTGCGTGTGCGTGTGCGTGTGCAAGTGCGTGCACGTGTGTGTGCGTGTGCGTGCGTGCGTGTGCGTGCGCGTGTGCGTGTGCGTGTGCGTGTGCGTGTGCGTGTGCGTGTGCGTGTGCGTGTGCATGTGCGTGTGCGTGTACATGTGCGTAAGCGTGTACGTGTATACGTGTGCACTGTGGGATACTAATTGTTTTATTTTTATTTTAGTTACCTATTGAAGCAATGAAAACAGTGACACGAAAGGCTTCTACATATTTAAGTGGTATAGGTGCAAGGCTTGCTGGTTTGTGATTCTAACACCGTATGCGGTAGAAAAAAAGAATTGACTGCGAATCACCTAATTTAGTAGTTATTAAGTCAAATATGTTGTTTTTGTAAATTAATATATTGTGTAGTATTGTTTAATATGTGTGCCCTCCGACTATAATCTTACAAATAAAACTAAGAATTCTCTAAAAGCGAGACGATATAGAAATGGAAGTAAATGATACAACAGATGCTTAATCAATGGAAGCACTCAGATGACTGCCTCGATTTAGGCTTCATGATTCACTTCGAGCGATTAATCAACCAGCAAAAAACGCGAATGAAACAAAATGAAGAGGCTGAAATATTTACAAAACAATCAGTACCCCATAAGAAGCCATCCATTAGGGAAATTAATGTACAGAAAACGCGATGTAGTTGTATGTCGAATTTGCATAAGACACACAAATCTAGAACGTCCCACATTATCCATGAGATAAAGTGAAATGTTATAATCTATGCAATTTTACCTTTATAGGTAAACGTGTGTTAATATCATGCCTTGCTCTTTACTAACGTTGGACTCGGATTTCAAGATGATTTAAGAAGGTTAGTGGTCGTTTCCATTAAGAAGCAATTACTATAAATAACTTAAAGTAAACAATTTTGTTCTTATCAAAGTACTTTACAATATATCAACGAAGAAAAGTACTAAGTTTTCTTAAACTTTATCAATTGCACCCTGTGCAAAACACATTGTATCTTGAGCTTTTAAGTTTACGAGTAACCGCATGAAAACAGTTCACAGTTAAGAGAGAGAAATTATTTATAGTGTGTATAAGTTTATGAATGAAGAAAAGAATGAAATACCTGTCATTCCTATGAATAGTTTACTAGAACGATTAGTAACAACAACTGGAGTTGAACTAAACACAGGCAACCGATTTATTTCAGAAACGAAGAGCAAACTGGAGAGTGGCAAATTTGTATCTCCAAGAAAGAAAATTAATAAGAGTAGTTTTAAATCTAATGTGGACGAATTTGAGGAAGAAATTTTTCGAAACACTTTATATCATTATGCAAGCGAAGACATCATGAAAGCCATATTTGAAAAACTAAAAAATGACGATAGTGTTAATTTTACTGGAAAATTGTCATCGCTTAGGCGCCTTATACATAAATTGGGGTTTTGGTGGAAAAAAACGCAAAATAATCGAAAAGTGTTAATTGAAAAAAATGACATTTGTAAAAAGCGAGTTCAGTTTTTACAGCAATTACACCAATACAAGAAATACTATGACAAAATATGATTGCATTGCTCACATACGATTCCTTTACCTTGGACTGATGTCAGCAGTAAATGCACCTGTAGCCAAGTGTCAACGACAGATTATTCTTTATTCTGGTGATAATAAGGGATTTACTCCAAACGCTTTGTTAATATCTAAATCAGTCTTAAAACGGGGAACTACCATGGTGATATAAACAACTGTTATTTTGTAAAGTGGCTACAAGAGACATCCCTTCCAAATTGTGAAATGAATTCAATTTTAGTACTGAATAAGCGGCATACTATAATGTGACTAAAGAACGTTCTCCTAGATCTTCTTCAAAAAAAGGGGATATGCAGAAATTGTTAACAGAGAACGAAATTGTGTATGATGCGCGTGAAACAAAAAGTGAACTATATTCAAAAATACAGATGACCAAACTTAGTTGTAAAACATATGTTGTCGATGCAATTTTAGAACAATTAGGACATGTTGCCCTTCACCTCCCACCTTACCATTCACAGCTAAACCCAATTGAAAAAATGTGGGCATCAGTTAAAAACTATGTTGCAGCACACAACACAACTTTTAAGTTAGACGATGTAAGAAAAATAGCAGAGGACAAGTTTAGTATCATTGGTGTTAAAGCTTGAGAAAATATTTGTTCACATGGTGATAAAATTGAAGACGAGTATCCTAAAAAAGAATATATAATAGATAATATTAATGATACAATTATCAAACTTAATGAAGGATACATTAGATTTACATGTAGCTTCTGGTGAAGGTAGTGTTAGTGATTTTATTAAAATATTTTTATAATGTAGGCTTTAGTAAACTCAAAAATATTAAAAAGTTGTAGTCCCCCTTATCAGTAATCACACGTACTACACGCACTTGGTCGTCTTTTCCCGGCAAGAGTTGCTCTACACGTCCGATGGGCCAGTCCAACCGTTTTGTTTTATTGTCTCCCACTAACACGACCTCTTCTATTGTGATTTTTCGTGACGGCTTAACTTTGGATAACATCCTAAGCTGTACAAGATATACACTTCGAAATCTGCTCCGCAAATTGTCACGCAATTTTTGCATACGGATTACTTTTTTTACACAAGAATGATCGATCTACAACATCACAATCAGCCAACACACTTTCAGTTTGATCCCGAATGAACATAACAGGAGTCAATTGAACTAAATCGTTAGCATCATTTGACATGTATGTTAAAGGTCTCGAATTCATCATACCCTCACAGTCACATACAAGTGTCAACAGTTCCTCATAATCTAGAGAAGCTTTTCCCAGCACTTTGCGTAATAAATTTTTCAATATCCCAATGAGTCTTTCTCAGAAGCCTCCCCACCATGCCGCTGTGGGTGGGTTAAATCTCCACGATATACGTTGGATAGCAGACTCTTCAACAACTTCGATCCAGTTAATTTTCCGCAACAAATTATCAGTGCCTACAAAATTCGTACCGTTGTCGCTATAAATGACTTTTGGCCTTCCTCTGCGTGCTACAAATCTACGTAACGCACGCATAAAACAGGGAGTCGAGAGCGAGGTGACCAGTTCCAAATGCACCGCTCTATATATCGCGCATGTAAACAGGCACACCCATACCTGTTGGCTTGTTTTCACATACAGGGGACCCGCCAAGTCCACTCCAGTTATCTGGAAAGCAATGGCATCACACACGCGATCTGCAGGTAAAGGTGGGCTATCAATTTGAAAAGGCGTAACAACGTGTCTTTTGCACGATGCGCATTTTGAAATCACTCGTTTGATATATCGCCTTCCACCTAAAATCCAAAATCTTTCTCGAAGTAAACTGATTAAACCCTGAGTACCAATATGACAAGATTTTACATGAGCCTCAAAAACCAACTTATCAATCACTACATGATTGGACGGATTGGCAAACAAAAATATTCTTTGTCGTCTCTATTAGAAATCCGAGACCTCATACGAACTAAACCAAATTCATCGCGATACACATTTAACGACTTAAATTTGTCATCGTTTTCCATAAACGCTTCCTCTTGAACAATTTTAAAAACTAATTGTTCAGCGTAGTTTAATTCGTCAGCGGTTAACCCACCAATACGTTTTGAGCTGACATTCCTAACATTTTTTGTAAAACAAATTATCCATGCCATCATCCTTAGAAGTTTAACATAGCTCGAAAAATAACGGAAATGCCAAAAATCTGACTCTACATTTAATAGGGTTGTGATGGTCTTCTCTTCTCTACATTTATTAACAGTTCATCACCTTCAAAAAAGGTAATCCGTATGCAAAAATTGCGTGACAATTTGCGGAGCAGATTTCGAAGTAAATATCTTGGACAGCTTAGGATGTTATCCAAAGTTAAGCCGTCACGAAAAATCATAATAGGAGCAGTGCAAATACACCGAAGTTTACTTCTAGTGGACCCTAGTACACTCACCAAACCAGGGATCTTTACTTAGACGGGTAGTCTAGAGATACGAGATCCCACAGGCCATATCTGTATTTATTTTGTCTGTTTAAAGTTAATTTTTTTTTCCATCTGATTACTATTTAATTCAGCGCGAATGTGTTATAACGTTCGATTTTCAAAAATTAGGTGCCGGCTCAAATATATATTTTTTGTTTTATTCGGAAACCGTTCGGAATAAAGCAATATCACTTTCGAGCAATGTAGTACAGTCAGTACAATCTAGAACAACTTTCAAAATTATAAATTATGAATAATGATGGTACTAACTTCATACACTTCTGTCTTGTTAAGCCTTGCATTACAGTGGCAGCAAAGGCAGTTTACTGTGGACTCACGTAATTAAACCCAACTTAAATATAGTGCGATTGAAAGTCATATTTTAATAACTCGCGATAAAACAGCTCGTAATTCTTAATATAAAGAAGTTATTGATGTCAACAGACATTCATCTTAATAACATGTTTTACATAAGAAGCGAAAGTGAGTTAAATTGTGGGTGCACGAAATAAAACAATCTAAAACCGAAACTAGGCTATCATACAAAAATTAAGCCACCTTCCTTTTTAACGCGTACTAAACACTAGAATTTAATTAGCCATACTAAAACATTTAAAATACTGCATTTAAGGGATTGCGGTTTAACAAACTTAATATAACTATTTTCAAAATTTATATTTTTACAACATTACACTTCTCCAACATTATACTAACATAGAAATACAATTTTGAAAATTTCTTAAATTTATTACAAACAAGCTACTTTGTATATAAGGTGTGGCAATTAAACAACGAGACTGCGCATCTTCCTCCGCGCAGCCGCAGCCGATGGAGTTGTTATAGGAATGTCGTTAATCTGATACTTCTGAATCAGAAACTCAGAGTTGCGTCTCTCCGTCTGCTTTAGTTCGCTTTTGTGTGTTAGTTGTATTGGGCACTACTGCGCAGTGCGCCGCAATCATCGCTAGCATAAAAATCGAGAAACAAATTAATCTGAAATTTCTGTAAAAAAAAATACCAACAGAATGTTTACAAATGTTAAATGTCATGTCACGTACGCGAGTTTACGAATGATACCAACAGTTTTCTGAAGGTTGGAAAGAAATCGAAGATGCTAATCGTGTTTTTTTCAAAGTTAAGAGCATTATCATAACTGACTGGGTACTTGAGGGTCAAACCGTCAATCAAAAATACTAAAAAGAGGTCTTAATCAAACTAAGAGTGAGCAAGAAAAGACCAGGTAAGTGGAAGAATAACTCATGGAGGACGCGTCAGTTCTATTGCAATGTCTGTGAAGCAGTTTGTGGCAGACAAACGCATTCCTGTGCTTACTCATCCTCCTGTATTATTCGCCAGATCTCTCACCGTGTGACTTTTACCTGTTCCTAAAAACGAAAAGTGCATTGTAGAACATATTTTCAGTTTATTCAACACGTAAAAGTAAAAGCGGCAGAGTTGCTGAAGAGGTTGACAACTGTTGAGCTGCAATGGTGCTTTGAACAATGGAATTCACGTTTTGAGCTGTGTATAAACAAGGGAGGAAAGTATATTAAAGGGGATAAGAGTTAAATATAAGTGTATTTGAAATAAATTGTGTATCGTCGTTTAATTACCACACCTCCAAAATTTTAAAATTTCTTATATTTATTACAAATAATCTACAGTACCCTAAATTTGTTTATTATCTACAAACAATATAAATCAACTAAATCTTTTTCAAACTGATAAAACAAACGCAATTTTAAAAATTATTATAAAATAATACACATAAAAAGCATCTTGCAAAACTAACAATAAAGTACGTAATCACAAATTAATACTTAAGCATTCAGTATGTTGAAGATGGTGACTCTGGGATTTTATGTGGAGTTACAAATGGATTCTTCAGCAACTTTGCAACTGATTGCAGTACTCCTATAGGAATCTAAAAAATATTACAGTAAATCTTCTGCACGTGTTAAAGTTTATTATAATTAATACTGCTATATTTTCATTAGATGTAAGTAACCGCAAAAAAGCTGTAGTTATCCATGGTGTAAACTTTCTGAGCTTTATTTTAAAATATAATTGGCGTCAAAGCCCTATATCGTCTTGGATGATATGTTGAATAACAGGCTTGTTGTATAACAGGTTCTGTACAAGTAATAAATCATGCAAAAATATGTGTTAGACCTTGTATATGAAATGTCCGATTTATTAAACATCAAACGCATTAATAGCTTGATCAACTTGGTCATTGTTGATCGTCGCTGTTATTTTGTTTTAGTTTTGACAAATAATAAACATTCATGTGACATAATGATCACTTTTCAACAACTCTATACAAAACTTTCAAAAATGTTATCAACGCATGATATTTGGATACATTCCTTTTTCATTTTAAAAAACGTTTAATTGCCCCAGCAACAACTAATTAAATTAACTATACATTTGGAGAACGTAGCGTTCGCCGTTGGTCCGTAAATTTTTACAACGGAGATTTTAACTTGGAAAATGAATCACGTGGACGTCCAACTACGTCTTTCAACAATATACAGAGTTGTAGAAAAGTCCCGGAACGGTCAAATATTTTGGGAAATACTCATCGCATCAAAAAAGAAAAAATACGTGTTCAATATTTTTTTAAAAGCTATCCAATGACACCAAAATTAAACTCCCACCCCACCCCATGGGGGTAGGGATGGGGCAACTTTAAAAGTTTAAGTGGAAACCCCCATTTGTTATTACAGATTCGGATTCCGCAGGATAAATTACCCCAAATTGACCTACGATACAAGCCATTTTGGTTGATAGAAGGCGTTGTAATTGACAAAACCAAAATAGGGTACAAAAACATTTGAAATCGAAAAATGTCAGAATTACATTCATTTTTAGTATTCATTTCGTTACTAGCTTTTGATATTATTTCGTGCTGTCTCTGTCTGAAAGAGAAAGAATAATTGTCTTGATGATGCGGGGGTATGGAGATAAAGAAAGATCATTGCAGCAAGTCGCAGATTTATTCAATGAAGTCAATGCGGAACGTCAACCGATTTCTAAATCTACTGTGAGTCGAACAGTGAATCGTTTTGAGCGAACTAAGCGAACCAAGATCTAGAAGACCTAAAAGCGCGACTAATGATCAGAAAGCATTAGAGGTGTTACTGCATTTTTAAGAAAACTGTCATACATCGGTTAGAACTTTGCCAAGAGCAGAGGTAGTCAATTTGAACACCTTCGGCGGTAATTTCGTTATGTATGAAATAAATAATTTATTATTTTACTTCTTTTATTTTCTGATCCATCAATTCTTCTAGAAATAGTTATTTTTGTCGATTGCAGCGCCATCTGCAAAAAACCTAAAAAAATTATGACTAACATTTTGTGGCGAATCCGAATCTGCAATAACAAATGGGGGTTTCCATTTAAACTTTTAAAGTTGCCCCACCCCTACCCCCAGGGGGTGGGGGTGGGGGTTCAATTTTGGTGTCATTGGATAGCTTTTAAAAAAATATTGAAACGTATTTTTTCTTTTTTTGATGCGATATTTCCCAAAATATTTGACCGTTTCGGGACTTTTCTACCACTCTGTATAGTTACGCGAAGTGTTGAACAAAATTCGTCGAATTTGCTGAGATATTCAACTATCAATAAGCACCCCGAGTTATTTTAGTCAGTTATGGAAAGTAAAAACCTCAATAAGTGGGTTCCACACGAGTTAAACCCTCCAAACAAATTGCGACGACTATAAGTGCCATATTCATTGCTTAACAAGAACAAAACAGAAACGCTTCTTAAGCGCTAAGATAAAAAAAAATAGATGCTATGCAAAAACTCCGTGCTTTAGACTATGGTTAGATCCTTAGAAGCTTTAAAGCAGCAGGTGAGAGCAGAATCTGCAATACTATGTGTTATTTAAGCAAACCTTAGGTAATAGAAATGAGGTTATTAATTTCAGTGAGTTAAATGAACTGCTAACATAAAAGCTTGTAATTATAATGTGTAGAACTTATTATTAAGAAACACGATTGCCTTGATGCACGCTTATTTAAAGCGGATGGTAAAAACATAAATTTTCATACATAAAAACTCATTATTGAAAACTAAATTGGTTAATTGTTTACCGTTTATAAATCTAAGTTGCTCTCTTTTCTAGTTACACGTGTATTGGTCAAAGTAGGGGTAGATCTTAGTAATTTTCCCTAGTGTTATTTACCATAATGTTTGATAACATAGATCAGGTAAACAAGAAGTGAAGTTTTTCTATTTGTGTGCATAGTAGATTAGAATTCGAGGTGGAGCGTTTATAAGCAAGGCTCTCTCAACCTGTAACTGCAGTGGAAACCGTTGAAATCGCCTCTCGAAACACTAAAAGTTATTTTTGTTTATAGAACTCATCTCGCACCACTGAAAGCTAACTGGTGTACTATTCATGTTACGGCACT
Source organism: Platerodrilus igneus (assembly GCA_036346225.1). Lineage (NCBI taxonomy): Eukaryota > Metazoa > Arthropoda > Insecta > Coleoptera > Lycidae > Platerodrilus > Platerodrilus igneus. The sequence continues at coordinate 2,306,118 of JARFIW010001109.1, read as the reverse complement.
TTCCCTTGTAGAGTAAAATTAATTCAGGTACTTAACATCAATTCAACACGTAACAAACGCCATTCAAGAAACGTGATGATGACAGCATGGTGGACTTGTGAAAGCATAGCTTATTACAACCCGGTGAAACCCTAGCAGCAAAAACATAATGCAAGGAATTGCAGACAATGCCTGAAAAACTACAAGTTAAGCAACGGGATCGATTATACTTTTACATGATAACGCTAGACCATACATGACAACTGATCCTAATAAAGTTGTTTGAGTTAGGATTCGAAGTTCTTGATCATTCACCGTATTTCTCTCCGTTTACCATTTTTTTGGATGCCTCTCAAATCATTTATAGAATCGTCGATTTATTAGTTAAAACTCCGTAATTAAAGTATTTGGAAAAACTATTGAGTCGTACAAATGCAAAATCTTCCTGTATAGGATTTAGCGCATAGTCTGATAGTTGGTAATATGCTATCGTTTCCAATGCCGATTATTTTTAAAACTAATACCTATGACGCTTTATTTTAATTTAAATAACCCTTTCTAGCAATATAAGGTCATTTCAAAGGTCTCAATGTTCACAAATAGAACATGGAATTACGATATTGAACAAAATAAATACCTTTAGCAACACCAGGGTCGTTCAAAAAGCTTACGGACATAAAAACAAAATCGCAGAGAAAATTTTGTTGTTTCTCAATGTACCTTGCATATCAACATATTTAGATCAAGGCTCTTACAACCTTTTACAAACCCCACTATAGTGAAATTTCATAAACCTGTTTTTGGCCTTATTCTTCTGAAGAGAATTCTTGTCTAACAAACCACTTTTTTAAATTTGGGAGGACAAAGTAATTGTCCAGTGAAGACAGGGCAAAGATATACTTCCAAGCGTAGGTCATGGAGTTTTGCAGTAACCTGAGGCGTGTGTCAGGCACATTGCTGTGGTGTGAGGGTACTTTATTAGTCATAAGACGACATTAAACCTGAATGGCGCTCTTCAATTAGACCAGTACTGAAATGCAATATTTCCGATAATAGTTTTGCATTTTTCCAGAAAGCCTAAGCAATCGCACCACAAGAATCAAGAAAAGCCGTAGCTACGACTTTTCTTGCAAATGTAACCATTTTCATTTTATTTTGCACACTTTTTGTCTGAATAGTTGCTTCGCCAAATTATGCTTCGTCTACTGTTATAAAACGTCGAGCAAATTCATTGGAAATCGTGTTGAAATTAGTCGAAACATTCTTGGGAAATGTTCATTCGAATGTTTTAGTCGACCTAAAAAAACGCAACACTCATCGAGCGAACTTTCTCAAGCATAAAATATACTGTAAAATGAAAAGGAACCTCATTTACCGAATGCTTGCAAAATCAATGAACTTGCAGATGTTTGTGACGATTTCATTGGGCATAGCGGTTTTTTGGAATTTCGAGAGTCGATTAAATTGAAAGAAAGCACAACCACGTTTAAATTCAAAACATATTTTTTACTAAAAACGAAGTGGAATTTATTATTTTTCTATATCGCCTGAGTTGGCACCCTTGTTATTCCACGTCAGGCGCAAATACTGTTACTAAACTCCATCACATCTGATTCAATGATGAGCACGCGTAAGCAACAACTGAATAATTTTTAAACTGGGATCACAGCCTGTTTTACAAAATTCACGGCTAGAAACAAGCTGTTGGTTAACGTTATTTGCAATGGCCTTATAGACCCCATAGGTATAAAAGCATATAAATTTTACTGGTTTAGTTTAGATAGGTTAAGGCCTTGTGGCAACGTCTTTGGAAATCCGAGGCATCTCAGCACCATGCTTTGCCCAGTTGTACTGTCTGACACTCCACCACGCTCTACGTCGTCTTCAACGGTAGCGATTCGACAGATCATATGTATCACCAGAATTAGGTGATTCTTTGATCATCGCCAGCTTGATCGTGCTGTCCGGATACAACTACCACTTTTACTGTACTATCTACGACTGCCTTCACATTCTACAGGTTTGAGAGTCGTCAGTGGTGTGATATTGTGTTCCATCGTATTGTAATGTGTTACATTTTCTAGTTTTGAGTTAATTGGATAATGTATATTACATTGAAATTGTTTTTCAGTCTATTTACATACGTTTTTCGTATCTCCGCTCAAAAGCTTTTTGTAAATACAGACTTTCACTTTGGATATGCCAAAAACTTTACTTTAGCATTTGAAACTCACCCCCGCCGGTGACAATGCATCTACAATCAGGACGCTCGACCGAAGCCAGCAGAAGAAGCATACATGAACCGAGAAGATATTGGCTTACTAATAACACCAGATTTGGGCACGCAAAAATTTGTTGAAAAAGATCCCAAAATATTTCAGGGAACAACATCAAGATACACGGGAAACCGTGGCAACTGATCTGATGGGACAGATACAGGTGATGAGAGTTGGTTCCTTCAATATTATACAGTGATAAAGCGCCGAAGTTCGTAATGGTGTTTAAAAGGATCACCCCAAACTAAAAACCCTCGCAAGTCGAAGTCAGAAGTTTGCTTCTTCGATTGCAAAGGCATTACCCTTAAACAATGGGTGTATACTGGACAAGCAATGAAGCAATATTTTTATAAAGCAATTCCAGAAAGTCTACGAGAGCGCAGATTCTGTGAAAACATTGCTGGCAGTTGGATCCTTCACCACAATAATGCGCCATCTCGTTTTGCATTGTCTGTACAACAATTTTTAACCTGAAAAGTTATTTCAATACTATCACAGCTACCTTTGTTACCAAATATCGCTATGCGCAATTTTTTTGTTCTCAAGGGTCAAATTTGAAAACAAAGGACAACTGATTTAAGCAATAGATAAAGTTCAAAATGTTGTGACGTGAGTATTAGACAACATTCCAGAAGAACGGTTCCAGGAATATTACCAGCAGTGGCAGAATCGATGGACAAAGCGTGTGCAAGCAATAACAAACTATCTTTAAGGATATGGCACCGTAGCTGATTAAAAACGTAAATTAAAATTTGTATAACATCAGTCTCATTACTTTATTGTCCGACTTCATATGCACGTATGGAAAGGACAAGAAAACCTTGACGGGGTACCTTTAGGTTAGTCTATTGTAAATTAATACCTGAAAGATGTCGTCGATAACCCTGGCTACGTTTAATCCTGGTTTACGACTGGGTCCACCAAAATTTACAGTTGTATGATAAACTTCTGTCTTATCTTCTTCTGGAATGATTGCAACAGTTTCAATTCTCCTTTGTTCAATATTTGCAGCAGTTTTTGGGTTTGGCACAGATTGAATAACAGAGTTTATTACGACATCGTTCGCTGTTGCCTGTTGAATATAGAAAGTTTAATTAAAAAGTGTAGTAGAATAGATATCGATTAGTTAGCAATTTGACAACATTGTTAATATTCAAGGAGACACAAAACAAAATCTTTTTTGAAAAACTTGGCAATCTGAACTCTTTGCCAAAAATTTGCCAAATAATGTCAACATTAAATAATACTTGTTCTTTCAGTTTTTGTTTTGTGCTGTACACCCGTAACTGTCAAAAAATTTAGAAATTCTGAAAATTGAAAGTAAAATTCCCTCATTTGAGAGCGACTTTCATTTCTTACACAACCGTGATCTTTTTATTTAAAACCGATCGATTTACTACTGACAAATTGCTCTATAAAGTTACAAAAATAACAATATACAGAGTTGTAGAAAAGTCCAGGAACGGTCAAATATTTTGGGAAATACTCATCGCATCAAAAAAGAAAAAATACGTGTTCAATATTTTTTTAAAAGCTATCCAATGACACCAAAATTAAACTCCCACCCCACCCCCTGGGGGTAGGTGTGGGGCAACTTTAAAAGTTTAAGTGGAAACCCCTATTTGTTATTGCAGATTCGGATTCCGCAGGATAAATTACCCCAAATTGACCTACTATACAAGCCATTTTGGTTGATAGAAGGCGTTGTAATTGACAAAACCAAAATAGGGTACAAAAACATTTGAAATCGAAAAATGTCAGAATTACATTCATTTTTAGTATTCATTTCGTTACTAGTTTTTGATATTATTTCGTGATGTCTCTGTCTGAAAGAGAAAGAACAATTGTCTTGATGATGCGGGGGTATGGAGATAAAGAAAGATCATTGCAGCAAGTCGCAGATTTATTCAATGAAGTCAATGCGGAACGTCAACCGATTTCTAAATCTACTGTGAGTCGAACAGTGAATCGTTTTGAGCGAACTGGTTCGGTGAAGGATGAACCAAGATCTAGACCTAAAAGAGCGACTAATGATCAGAAAGCATTAGAGGTGTTACTGCATTTTCAAGAAAACTGTCATACATCGGTTAGCACTTTGCCAAGAGCAGAGAGGTAGTCAATTTGAACACCTTCGGCGGTAATTTCGTTATGTATGAAATAAATAATTTATTATTTTACTTCTTTTATTTTCTGATCCATCAATTCTTCTAGAAATAGTTAATTTTTGTCGATTGCAGCGACTTGTCGGACAAAGGTTTACCTCTAACGAGGAGATCATCACCCAAACAAATGCCTATTTTGAGGAGCTTCCGAAATTCGATTTTTTAGACGGTTTAAGAAATTAGGAAAAACGCTTAAAAAAATGTATAGAGCTGAAGGGAGATTACAATGAAAAATATAAAATTATCTACCCAAAAAAAGTGTTTTCTATTTTTTTCTAAGAACTTATTGAACGACCCTCTTATATTTAATAACTGGTTTTCTATAAACGCTTTTCTATTTGAAATAATTGATACACATTTCTAATATGCATGTTATTATATGATATTAGTGAATTGAACCTGCTTGTAGGTAATACAATTTACTTGTGTCTGGTTTAGATGTTCTAATTCATCTGCGGAAGCTTCTTTTGTTCCCCTTTAAAGCATGTTCTCGTAGGAATATAAGCACTAATTTATTCACAAATTACTAAAAATGTGAACAAAAAGTGCTGTTTATTTTGTCTTTAGTCATGGAACGAGCATTGGTTGATTCCTAGTCTCTGAGGCTGGCACTGTGATTTATATAGTCAGGCGGTCTAGTAGACCTCACTAATAGTCAGTCGAACACGATGGTTGTTTATGACTGTTAAAGTGCTTAGTTCATTAACGGTCGGTACTTATTACCACATATTTACGAGCTAATTTCTTTCCTTGTAGAGCAAATAATTATTTGAATGTAAGCTACCCTTGATTTAGTTTCTGTTATTATGTTAGCTGGTGCAAGTTATATCAATAGATTATAGTTATTTTCGCCATCATTTGGTCGGAGTAGGCAAAAATAGCCGTCACAGCTTTTGACAATTGAGATAGTTTAAGGAAAAATCAGCACTGCATAGATTTGTTTAGGTTGGAGCATTTCTTTTGTAAAATGGGGTGAGTATGGACGTATAATTTATCTGATATTCGTAGTTCACGTCGTTTTGTTAATAACGGGTATAAATTACCAAATTTTATTTTGTTATTGCTCGTGCAATAAGTAGGTTACAATTCATATTTCAACCCGTGTTTACATAATTTTTCTGTTGTTAAATTATTTCTACTTTTCGTAAAGTACTTATTGCTCAAATTAATTGAGGTACGAATTGTGTTGTACAACTCTTGCTAAATAATTTCATGCGTTAAATTTATAACGCTTGTTGTTCAAAGTAACTGGTAAAAGCTTTTGTAATGATACAATTAGTGAAAACAAATTATACTTAAGTCAAAGTATTCTTGTACTAACTTTAGAAATTATAAAAGTGAGTTGCTGATAACATTTAAAATTTAAAATGATTTGTAAACATGGCGTAGTGATTGTTGTTTGTTCTCTTTGAGGTAGTTTGTTAATTCTGCATTTTTTTTAAATGGGTTACTGATGTGCATAAGTCACAAATATTAAGCTATACAATCTTTGGCTTTCAACATAACTTAATGTGAAACAAAAATATTATTTTGTGCGAAACTGAACTACAATGCCGCTTTAGAGAAACAGAATTGAAATGTTATTTATTTAAAGGAGGGGCATGTTAATGTTTTTGATATTCACACTCGTTTAGTTTTTAGTGATTATACATTTTGATTTCCACGTAGGTATAGACAGTTTAATTTTGAAATCTTTAAGATAATATAGAATTGTTATTTTTACTTATGTGTTTAATTTTAGGTGTCTCGAGCCATATTATTTTTTATTTTGGAAGTGCTAAGAAAATTTTAATTGAGGTCATAGCATCCAGTTATGTTGGTGAATATCAAGATTCTGATCCTCTGTGAAAAACTTATACTTTTTACGCCATGACACAAAAAGTGTCCTTAATATATGAGGTGATACGTGATCAATTTATATTTTCAAAAGTAATTTCAGCGAGAGGTAATTAAAATATGGCAAATTAACTTTGTGTATGGTTTATAATGTCGACTTTGTCGTATTTCTGGGGTTTTTGCGTCATACCTCAGAATAATTTCCTAAGTCTGGGTATTTAACTAGACGCGGTGGCACTATCCTGCTTGTTTTTTTTTAGATTCACGATTGTCTTATACTGCCGCGAAGTTTAGTCACTTGGTTAGCTGTCGTATATTGGAGGTTTCCTTTTTTCTAAAGCATTTTGTGATCATTTTTTTACTCGGGGATCATTTATATTCACAGGAAATCCTCACCATATTCTAAAAGTTAGTTTTCTAGCCGTTTTCCCCTTGTTTATTTTTTTCTATTTGGACAAGTTTTTATATTTAGTCGCTAGTACTTTGGCGGGACGGCAACTTTCTTATTATCCTATGTACACTTCGTTGGACTTTACTTGCTTTTTCGAGCAAGCCACGAGTTTTTGTGTTCAATAAAACATCTTCATTACAGTATAGGAAATGAAACACATTATAATTGAGCAGTTTTTAGATATTTCGAGCGATTTAAATTTTTTGGGAAGTTGATACTCGCCGCACACGTATAGAGCAAGCAGGAGTGTGACTTTGAATAAAGATTGATTCACATTGACAGGAATATTGACGAGTTTTAATTTGTACCAAAATATTATTTTTTTACGTTTCGAATGCACAATAGTAGAGTATTTAGTGACGAACTGGAACCTCATTTCCTCCAGAATCCCTCATTTCCTCACACATGTACATGTAAATTCCCATAAGGAGGAAATGAGGAGGGGGGATCCCTCATTTCCTCACACATCTAGACCAAATAGTTTTCTTCGACTAACCATTTTTCATCTTTCGAGATAAAAATATCTTAAATTTTTCATCTTTCGAGATAAAAATATCTTAAATTTTTCATCTTTCGAGATAAATGAGCATCCACATTTCCACACACGAGATAAACCTATTTTTAAGATTTTTTTTACCGCTAACATTCTGGACCAAATAGTTTTCTTCGTCTAACCAATGCATCTTTCGAGATAAACCTATCTTGTTTGGTATCAATTAATATTAGAATTTTCTCAGCTACCCAAATCTCTAGGAATTTTTCAGATTGCATCATCCCCCAGAAAGCTACCCTAATTTTAAGATTTGGTACCTGTAGCGACTTTTGAGCGTCTGCATAATTTTTTTTATTCATGCGATACATTAAATTAGCTTAGAATTTTACGCAAAATTCGAATCTGCAAACGGATTTGAAATCGGATCACGCCCTGCAAAGTTACCCATTTAAAGCTCTCAAACCTCTAAATATTGCTCGTCTATGACATATGCTTAAACCAAACATCTCCAAAAATCAAAAACCGTGGAGATTTTAGAAATGAGTTTTTTATAAGCCATAAGTGCTTAATATTTAAAACCATTTTTTTCAAACAGTAATGTGCTGTTTTCAGAAAATCGCAAGAACCCACGACTTTTAAAATTTTTCTGGTTTAACATTTTCCTAAATAAGTACATCACAAATTATGTTCAATGCTGAATAGTCGGGAAATACGTAGACGAGGACAAACTAATTGCTTTACAATTATGTGACGTAAAGTAAAAGTAGCCTTTCTTTTTTGTTAATTAGCGGCTATATGAGTTGAGAAATACAATAGATATGCTCAATGCTAAATGCTTGGAAAAATACAAGTCGTTTCAAATCAATTTCTTAACGAGCATGTGAATCACATGTGAAAGCTGTATATAATTTCTTTTCTTGGACTTTCTATTAATTATGTTTGAGAATATGTTTCAATGACGTACATTTGAAATCGAAATATAATTGCTTGTAGATTACTAATAACACGAGGTGCTGAAAAGTGCGTATTTAGGTAAAATACAAACGTCATTTAGTAATATAATTAACGGTTTTCAAACCGTATATAACGCGGTGTCATTAGAAAAAATTCTATTCGTTTCGCACGCTTTTGTGTAAGTTCGTTGAAATTTTCGTTTCGTATAGTGACTTTTTGTGAAAAGTTTTTGAAGGAAGGTTTAAGGGTAAGTATTATTAAAGTAGAACTGAATTTATTTGCAAACACCAATTATTATGTATTTTAAAACATTAATTTTTCCAAAGTAATGCGTTGTTTTACAGATATATTTTTTCAAATTTTAAAGGTATGCTTTTAGCTAAGATAAATAAAAAACAATTCTCTCAAAATATTTTATTAAAAATTAAATACATTAACAAAAGACCTCAATAGGAGTACATTCTCTTTAGAACAGTAGAAAAGTAGAAAGGATTTTATTAAATGCAGTTAGTTAGATGAGGTTATAGCAAGAAAGCATCCTGAAAAATTTGGAAGTATTGATAGTTTACATTTAATAACGTTGCTAATCCAATTAAATATTGAATTAGTGTTAAAATTAAAGTAGGAAAGCACCCACTACATTAAATTTGAACGGTAATAAATATCGGAACTTTACACTCCATCGTTTTAAATTCAAAAAAATTACAGATATAAACCGGAAAAGTATTTATCATAGTATAGTTATTTGTACAAATTCTGACACAATCAACAATGAAAGCATACACCCCAAAAACACAGGCTCATGAAACAAGCCATAAAATTGATGCGTTGGAAATGTACGAATTACGCTGATTTTGGTATTAAATGTAAAATCGTGAGAACAAAATAATGGCATTGTTCTCGAAAGTAGGATATTATAGACGCCTAATCTGCGAGAAAGAAAATAGCATGCAATGACACAGGGACGAAAAACATAAAAATCGATAGATAATGAAAGGGGGTTTATTCATCGGTTAAGCGATACTAAACATCAGTCAGCAGAGCTTTGAATCGACACTTGAACTACTATCGCATTGCGGGACGAGGTTGAGAAGCAGGTAGTTGACGTAACGGTATCCAAGCTCCGAAATCGTTTGTAAAATAAGGTTTTTGAGCGCGAACAGTGACACGTCGGTGTGATAACCGTAGTTACCGTAGAATTCGCCCGTGTTGGGTGCTTTTGTGCAACAATACTTTAGATTTTTACAAAGATTGTCGCACTAAATGTTGACCGACCTTTCCAGAGAACAAAAAATTGTGAGTCGACAGAATTTTTGATATCCATCTCATAAACATTACATGCTATCTTGTAGTATCTAATAATTGTGTTTAATGGTAATCATAAAAATATGTGAAGCTTTTTGTTATTAAAAGGACTATTAACGTTAATACTCGCTTATTTAAAGCGTATTGTACATACCAACTTCTCGTTTAGTGAGGCTCACAATTATATCCGCATAATAGCACGTAAAAGTTAAATTAGTTAAATTTTTATCATTGGCAATATTGTTATTTTTAGCTACATGCATATTTGACCAATTAGGGGTAGATTGTTGTTTTTATCTTTGTTGTTATGGACTATTTTAATCATGTTTTAGGTATATACGATGTGGAGTTTTGTTTTTGTTTACGTAGACTAGTGGAAGGTGTAAGTAAAACTCCATCAATCTCCAGCAGTAGTTATAACGCTAAATTATTAATCGGAACTGCCACCTCAGGAGTAGGCTTTATTTTAGATTTTCTTCGTGACGATTGCTCAAATACTTTACAGAGACAAGAGAGTTTAAAGCCCTTTCAAGGTAAGCGAATAAGTATTTAGTGTTGTCACATGTGTAGCCTAAAAAGTAGTATATTTGCTTTCACAGATCCCATCCCGCACCATCGAAAGCTAGCAGGTGCACCATTTAACTGTTACCTCACTCCAGCCACTGTAGAGTAAAAATAAGTAAGTAACGTAAAGTCAACTCAGCACGTAACACAACTTTGACCTATTTTGGCGTTTAAGAAAGTTGGCAGCAGCGTCTCATAACAAAAACAGTTGAATTAAAAACCAACAAAGACTCTACAAAATAATGTTCTATAATTGAAATAGTCGTTTTTCAATAATTCTAAACTTAGTCATTACAATCATTATTCCATACGTTATACTCAATCCCGGTACAAAATTGTAAAATTCTTTGGAAATATTATTTCTATTTATTTAAGCAACATTAAAATTGCTAAACACTTATTCATATGAAGTTTAGAAAGTTAGTTTCATGTAATAAATACATAAAAAAAATTTAAAGGCACGTAAGTGGATTATATACCTTGTCCAGTGATTCACCATTAAGAGGATTTGCACCTACAAGCGAAACTGTCAGTATAAATGCCGTAATTATATATTCCATTGTTTCTGTGTTGCCTGTAACAATAATAAAATCTGTCAAATAAATCATTACACTTTCCAAAATTAGTATAAATTACATTACAACTAGCTTTTTGATTTTTTTTAAATATAGTTAATAAATCTTTGTGAGACAACATACACAGTATAAAACTGTTTACCATACCAAGGTTAAAAACAAAATCTTTCCTTTGTTTGTTTATATCTAATTTGCATAAATTTATTCATGTTTATATTATTAGTTATTTATTGTATAAGACCATAAAATTGTGTTTTAGCGCCGAACCCTTGAGAAGATAATTAAATATTATCGTCGTGTATAATTTTCTATTTCTATGTAGAACTTTTTTAAAGAAGAAAATTATAAAGGTTGTAATAAGTTAAGTCACGTTATTTAAAATTTAATTTGGAATGCGGTTTGCTAGGCTTAAAGAAAATTTTGCCAGTTTGAAATGAGCGAAAAAGAGTAAGAAGATACATCGCTCAAAATAGACTCAAAAGCAAAGTAAAAATTAAATTTAGATTTCATGAAAGCAACGTTAATTGTATTGATGCACTCGTTATTGCTCGGTATATACCGAATTTACATACTGCTGCAGCTGAAAATATTAATGTTAATGCAGATCTTGATCAAAATACACAAGATGCGCAGGGGTACATAAAAAGCTTTGCTGATTCACCTGATATAACAAATTATCTGTCAGCTACTATAAGCAACTATAAGAGTTGGTAGTTCTAGTTTCACGGTGGATGATAATAGTGCCCTAATAGATGGATGACATGTATATGTACTCGTATGTAGATGATATGTATAAGGGGACTTCTGAATTATACGATACTGTTTAAAAAACATTCAAACGATTTACTGTTACACTTTGATATTACAAAAAGAACAAGTTTTGATGGGCGAATTATTTCGAAACAACAACTGATATTCACGCTCGGGTCGCCCTTTCACGACAAAAATGGATGACAATATGGAAAAAATTGGTAATCTGATTCGATCTGATCGTCAGTTAAGTATTCGTGCGATTGCTGAAACTGTAGGAATTGATAAAGAATCCGTACGGCAAATTTCACACAACAATTTTAACATGCAAAAAGTGTGTGCCAAAATGGTGCCTAAAATTCTCACATTTGAACAACAAGAGGCTCGTAAAAATGTTTGTACTGACACTTTGAATGCCATTGAAAATGACCCAGACTTATTGGAAAGGATGATAACGTGACGAATCGTGGTTCTTTGCTTATGATCCTAAAACGAAGCGCCAATCCATGGATTGGAAGAGCTCATTTTGACCGAGAGCCAAAAAAGTTCGAATGAGCAAATCAAAATTCAAAGCAATTATAATTACTTTTTTCGATATTCATTGGATTGTGTACGTACCTTCCTGAAGGTCAAACTATTAATCAACATTACTACCTTTATGTACTTACTGAACTCCGTGAAAGAATAAGGAAAAAACGATCCGAATTGTGGAAGAACAAGTTATGGGTTCTCTATCAAGACAACGCGCCGGCTCATTCCGCATTGTCTGTCAAGAGGTTTCTAGCCAAGTGCCGCATCCCAGTGTTGGAATATCCACCTTATTCGCCGGATCTTGCGCCGTACGACTTCTACCTGTTTTCTAAGGTGAAATCTGCATTAAAAGGAATAAGATTTGAGTTTGTTGAAACTGTGAAAAAGAAAGCGAAATTCGTTGTCAAGGAGCTGACAGAAGAAGACTTCAAGCACTGTTTCGAACAATGGAAAATTCGCATGGAGCGTTGTAGGCATAGAAGAAGGGTGTATATCGAAGGTGATATTAAGTAAATATGTATGAATTCAAAATAAAATGTTTTTCAGCGTCAGTCTCGTTATTTAATAGCCACACCTTGTAGAACCTTTTACGGCTCCTTGCCCTAGAACATTATTGCAAGTATATAATATAGACTGGGGGTGAGTATAGTAATAAAAATAACAAACAATAGCTTGGATTATTTATATTGGAAAGATTCCAATAAACTTTTTAAACGACTCACGGGAGCTTATATAAGCCCCCCCCCCTACATGTGATTTTCCAATGCACCACCCGAAGGTACTACATTGGCCAGGAAGCAAGCTTTTTTAACCTTATATGTGATTTTCCAATGCTCCACCCGAAGATACTACATTGGCCAGGAAGCGAGTTTTTTTTTACCTAAAAATTTGGAATTTTGCCGAACCCTTGCTGTTCCAAGCAAGGTAGGGATCTTTAACGTGCGTGACAATACACACACGGGACCTCCATTTTACCTCTTATCCGAACGAGGGTGTATTTTTGTGAAAAATGGTCGCGTAACATTTTTCAAGCAGACCGTGTCGGGATTCGAACCCGGGACCTTGGGCGTAGTAGTCACACACATACCACTACGCCACGGAGCCGCCAAGCTTTTTTTACCGGGAACATTTTGAATTTTGCCGAACCCTTGCTGTTCCAAGTAGAGGTAAAATGGGTCACCGAAAAAGTGACCCATGATCCAGTGACCCAAATAGGTATGTGACCCACGGCCCATTGATCCACTGACCCAAATTGACCCGGTGACCCAAATTGGTGGGGTGACCCAAATTGGCCCGGTGACCCATGGACCCAAGATAATTTACGTTTACTCTTATCAAATATTGTCATCAATAAAATATTTTATTTATTTTAAATAATCACAAAATGCAAACAAAAGCACTAAAAATAAGAAAGAATTATAATATATAAATACAAATTATCTTATAAACCTACGTAATAAAAGAAGGTTACATCACTTATAAATTTATGATGACTAGGCTATATTTTTAAAATTTTGTTTTTTAAAAATTCTGAAACAATAAGTTGACTTTCTACGGCATCAGTCTTGAGTCGTGCCCTATCTTTGCGTGTTATTTTTTCAGCACCAGAAAAATGTCTCTCTGACTCAGCAGATGAAGCTGGAATTACTAGGATATTTTTGGCAATTTTGCTTAGAAGTGGGTACTTCTTTTTATTAACACCCCCACCATTTTAATGGATTAAATCGTGCGTTCCTTGTCGCTTATAAAATTTCCAGTTCTTTTTCGGTCTGCTGTTTAAAATCTAAAGTGCGTGTAGAAAGTAACTAACTGAACCAATAACTTTATGTATAATTTTGTGAACGTACTTAATAAACTAACCTGAAAGTTCACTAAACTATGGCTTTATCTAGAGAAAGCCAATCTGTCACTTTATTAATTTGGATTACTGGATTAATTTCGGTCACCGGGTCAATCTAGGCTACCGGATCAATTTGGGTCGCCGTGTGAATATGGGTCGCCGGGGCAATTTGGGTCACCGGGTCAATGCATACACATGACCCATTAAAATAATGTGCATCTCCCAAATACGACTTCGGCTCTAGGGTAGCTGTATATCCTTTCAAAATTATATAATTCTTTTCCTACCTAATTCATAAATAACGACAATTAAAATTCAACTTAAATTTAATTACTGTTAAGATTACATAATTGCAATACGAATACAAATATTGTCCTAAAAAACTTAATTTCCTAACATTAAATTAGCCAGGTATTATTTAAAGAAATCCTGAAGAACAAAACAATACAATCACATCATGTTTCCCGTTTCCAATATTGATATCCATAACATTCCAAACCCTACTTCTGAAAATGTCCTTAATGTCAATACACAGAGAATAGTTAAATACCAACTTTCCCGTTTGTATTCCATTGTCCATTCAAAATCCTACATTCAACCAATAAAGCTTACATTTAAAATCAATACGCACATATCTCTTATTATTTTCAATTGTCATACTATATACGGATTTAAATAGTTTTTACCCTGTGAATGTTACTGCGATTTTTCATTTCATTATTAATGTTTTTAATACCTTTGTTTGTAATGCGCTATAAATGAGTTAAATTGCTTTTACCATGTATTTCCGTACTAGTACTACGTTTGATTAGCCATATTTATCTATATTCAATATGGAAGGTTGTATTCTGCATGTCAGAAGTTTTTTGAATTGATAATTAAATAACACTATAGTGCGTTTAACGAAAGATTTAGTAAGTATTCCTCTTATAAATGAGTGCCAAGTTTAAATAGAAATTTTGTAATGGTTGTCCGGGTCCACACAACTCAATAAATATTGTATTACTAACATACAAATATCAATTAGTTCCCACACGTATTTCGAGCTACCGCAATGCGTTAATTTGTTCGTTAAGCTTGTGCTCAGTTTGTACTGCGCAAATAAAGCCCTCCTATATTTAAATTACCGCAACTGTTCGTTAAACGCACTGTAGCAACAGATTTTAAAATAAAACTTGGACAATTACTTACATTGAAAATTCATTAAGTTTTAATATTTCTGACGCTTTAATCTGCGCCGAAATAATAGAATTTAGTAATAAATAATATTGATAATTATAATATTAAAAAATTAGAACAATACAATTATATTTAAAATTTATTTTTATTCTCTAATAACAGATACATATTCAAAACATTTGGAATTATTAGAAATTAATAAATTTTTAGTGGAAGTAACTGTACATGTTTTATTTTAATTTAGAAACTTTCTTAAACTTCAAACTAATAAAAGATTCCTTTAATACTCACTAATATCAATATTAAGCGTTTTCCAGTTGTATTGTAAGATACTGCAAACAAACTTTGAACTGTTTTACTTCCAACTGCTTTTGAACTATTATACAAGGAAAAGTCGTCCACATCTAAAGTTAAGCAAAAGTATTTTTTCAGCATAGGCCTAAAATGATAGCCTTGTTTAGTAGTGCATGCACAAACTCGTTTAACCATGTTTGAGGGTACTGATGTTATTAATCTCTGTTGTCACCTTCGTCTTCAGTTGATGCAGCGTGTCTGGTCTGTTTTTATAAACTCTTCCTGTAAGGTAACTCCACAGGAAAAATCCGAAAACTTTCAATCAGTAGGAGATGGCGGCCATAATTCTTTAGAAATGATAGGCTTGCCAAAAAGCTTACAACAGAAATGTATTGTTTCATTTGATGTGTGATGTGTGACACCGTCCTGTTGCAACCAATTTTGTTAATCATATTGAGCAATGAAACAAATTGTGCAATAATGTCTTCGTAGACAACACTATTCGACGACGTGATACGGCACACCACACTCCAATTTTCTGACAGTGCAAGAGGTGTTTGTGGAAACCATCAGGATTTTCGGTCAAACTCTAGAATTTCATGGTTGTCGACGAATGAGCAAAACCATCTTCAGTACACTAAGCGCTTTACTTTATCCGGCTCTTTCAATTCCTGAACACTATGAACATGATGCGCACAAAATTTTAACTTCTTCATCGCTTTCTGAGCACTACCGTTGTAAAACGTTCATTTTCCAGAACTCCTATAACAGAATACTTTTAATTCAGAATCTTTTTCAGTCTCATATATATTTTGTTTTGATTAAATGTTTATTGCTGCAATGGTTATGGAGTGTCCGGTATATTTTTGTTCCTCATAAACAAAGTTTTGCTTTCGTAAATTTTCAATTTACGACAAGTTTTGTTCAAGTTCAAGTAAGAATACACTAGAAATCGTGCAGTTTCGATACAAGTCCACGCCTGATGTTGTTTGTTTCTCTATGCGACAACCATCTACAACAAGGATGTCTATCCCGACTTCTAGGGCAGGCAATTGGCGAATCGCATTGAATTTACGACCTCCTAAATGGTAATTGTAGAAAGACCTGGGATGATGTTGATTAATGCGCAGTTATACGAAGTTATATGAAGTTATTTGAAGTTATATTCAATTCTATCAAATTAATTTAAACTATAAAATTGTATAATCCTTACGGCTAATAATGTAATAAATTTTTACAACTGGAAAGCACATTTAAAATATGCTTCAACTGTAAATGATGGTTTGTCGTATGAAAACTTCTACGATGGCACTTAGGCGAATTCGTAACTTGGCGGTGATTTGGATTAAAAAATTCCTACCTCACATCTTTTGAAGTTGCCATCAATGTCCTTGGTTAGCACCAGTCTGAACACCTGTTTTACCCTTTTCGTTAAAATCCGAGATTGATGCTAAGAGGTCCTAATGGGATACGGCTGTTATTTGGTTCGTACGCACTTCAAGGTTTGCTACATTTCATGACGTAGGAATACAGATGGTAAGTGTTGATAATAAAAATCTCCCTTGCTGTCCAAGCCCAACAAGTTTACTTTTGAAGGTTATTAGAGTATAAAAATTTCATATTTAAATAAGAGTAGTTTAATCAGAGATTAAACGTATTAGACTAGAGGGTTGAATAAATTCTCAGTAGAAATTAAATGAACATTTAATTTGATTAATCATTGCTTACTTCAATTTTATGTACCATATTAATATAAAACCAAATTATGGTGCAAATCGAAGATATCAGATCTGCTCTCTACGATATAATCGAAAAATGTAAATAAAACTTATCAAAGGCCCAAAATTTAATTAGGAGGACTACAAAATTTAAATATCAACTAAAATTGTACCGATAATATTTCAGTTATAATAAATGTAAATATTTTTGTATTATCGCTTATTAATAGTGTCCTAAACGACACGAGGTATTCATGAGTGAGAAATTATTAATTATAAAATTTTATCTGAAAGGTATTGAACCTAGAATAAAAATATCAATCCAATTTTAATTGTATTTACAGATCAAGTAGGTGTATGAAATTTAGGTTCAGTACAGCTGCGGGCAGTGGTATATCTTTCATATTTCTGTTGAGTTATCTAGGGGCACAAATAACGGTCTCTAGTGATTTAAATATATATATATATATATATATATATATATATATATATTATATATATATATATATATATGTATATATATATATATATATATATATATATTATAACAGTTTTTTTAAACACTGCAGAGCACCAATAAATTCTTAGTTGTATACACCTTTTGTCTAGTCCATTATACCAGTAAACATCTTCAATTAAATAAATATCTGTATTGGAATAATGTGGTTTAACCGCAATACAGAGATGCTAGTTTGGTTGCTAACATTAGGCGTTAATTATTAGTATAAATATATCAAGGCTAAACAGCTTTTCTATGTCGTGCACAATGTGCCAGCGGTCACTTTAGCTAGAACACTTTTCACGAAGTTAACATGGGGAACCTGAAGGTTCTAGCAAGTAATTTGCGTGTGGCTTTACGCCGTAGTAGAAGAACTCAAGTGTAATAACACTTGAATTAGTGATTTTTAATAATGGTAAGCAATTAAAAATAATTTACATGACAAACTAAATAATTTTGTTATAGCGCTCTTTTACACTACGATAAAATATTTATTTAAATATTTCTTTTACACACTTTTAAAATTTTCATTTGAATATTTCTTTTACAAATTCTTCTGCAAATTCCTAAGAATACCTTTTAAATAATCGTTTCGTAAATTCATTTGAAGACTCCTTGGTATATTCCTTTGTTAGAATAATTCCGTTTTATCTGGTTTTATAAAAATTAGGCCGTTTAAATGTTGTGTTTCTAGATGATATTGATCATTTATTTGCATCTACGAGTATCGAGTTATAGTTCAATCACGTAAAAGTAGCGATGAGAAAACATTGGTCTAGCATGACCGTCCTTCAACTTTACTATAATAGTTGGATTTAATGAAAAGTTCTGCGATGAAACTGTATGTTTAAATTTTAGAGAAATGTTCTGCAAAGTAGATAGAAATTATATGGTTGATTCTAACGTCCGATAATTAATAATAATCGTCTTTTTGAAATTGCAAGTATGAATTTACAAGTAACTATGTAGACAACTACACGAAAATAATTATTTTGGTAACGATCTACATATAGTAGTACATCGAGGTTTGGCATATTTGTAATAACCGTTGATATGGATTTTGGTTTGTCCCCTTGGTGCGTATAGGAAATACGCTTTAAGCTCATATGGTCGGGTACAAGGATCACGCAGCTGATTATTTGTTGTACAACATGTGGAGGCGACGTCAATTGTTTGCCCAAGGACCGTATGTATAAACATCTGTTTAAACATGATGTAGTACCATCACACAAACAACACCTGTTAAAACGAGGTAAGAAATTTGTATTATTCTTACATCACGTCTGCACTTGGCAAACTCTGATACAAGGCTGCACCAGAAAATAACTTTACGATGACCTATTAGTACTATTATTCTGTTTAATAAACTAGAAAGGACTTTGATAAATTTTTATTGCCAACATAAATGCAGTGTAATAACAGTTATTATTATTAATGAAATTAAGCAAATCCATAGAGTTCTGACTAAAGTTTCATTTATGCATAATTTTAATTACAGCTTTTGAACATTGAATTATTAGACAATTTAGACATTTTCATATATATGTGTAAACCGAATAACAGATTTGGTATTTTTGGTATAGATTTGAGTTAAATTTTGTAGTAAAGGAAACACTTAAAGTTTTGATATTTCTTTCAAAACATAATCCTACCTCAGGTTAGAGATGAAATTATATTATCTTTTTTAAACGTAAATTTTATACATACAATTTTTTATGAAGAAACAACTTTTAATTAAAGAATCAACATTTAATTCTCTTAATTAATTGTTTTATTTTGAACAAGTGAGCTCAGAAATAGTGTAACCAGGTACATGAACAAATGGCATAAAGTGGTAACTTCGATTTAACAAAGAAGCTTCAATAGCTCTTTTAAAATTTGAAGCCTAATATTTGTGTTCATAAAATTGTGTGCATAATTAATCTTTTCAGTTTTTATACGAGGTAGCAAAAGAATACCTCTAGTGTCCTTACTTTGTTAATTTAATTAAATTTTCTTTACAGCTTCTGCGTTAGCAGTTAATACGATATTCTTCTCTAAGGACTTCCAAGTCCCCCTTAGGGAAACCCTGTGTTTAAAACTTTATGACTTGGTGGCGCCCTCCCTAAACCCCTGTTTTGATACGAATCAAGTCATAGTAAGCAAATAATGTTTTGTAAAAAGAACTACGACCAATTCTCATAAGCTCCACTCAAGGAATAGACCCCCTAGCATAGTCCGAAGATATTTGCGTTTCATCATTTTAAGGAAATCCTTACTTAAAGTTTGCTGGTTCCATTTGGGGATAGAACCCACGGGTTACTTTAATTATACAATCAACCCCAACCATAAGTGTTAATTTTGTAAGAATTTATATATATATATATATATATATATATATATATATAACCTTTTTCTTGCAGGTACAAGGTTAGGTGTGCGACAACAGAGCTTTTGTGCTCAGAAGCGTTAGTACACTAAGTGGTTTCTACTTTTTCCAAGTAGTGCTTTCTCGTTAGACATAAAAATTAACAAAGTAGTGGCGCTTTGATATTATCCGTTAATACGCCCCCCCCCCCCCCAGTATAGCCGTGGAAGTTATAAGTTCCAGTTAATCCTGAAGATTCCAAAGGTCGTTATTTTAAACGGATTAAATTACACCTTTTTCGTGACCTATATGAATATACAGGGACGTGTTGTATTTTGACAACCACCCCAAGTTCAGTGTTTCGACTTGAAATTTTTAGTTTATTTTAATTTAAAAATTATTTTAATTAAAGTCGAACAGTTAATGGTAACGCACAAACGTTATACCATATGAAATCTAAGTGTGTGTGGATAGTCTCCTCAAGCTTATTGAAGGCGAACGTAACATTACATTTCAAACTTTAGCCACTTTATCATTAGTAAAGTTGACCGGTCTTCCGGTTTCCTTCCTGTCTGTAACTGATCCGAATTCTCGTAAACGAGCGATTAATCACGTTATTGTTGACTTGGCAATGTGGTTTGTGGATATTTCTCACTAAATTTGTCTACAACAGCCGTATATGAACAACTTGAAAAATACTGTTCTACTATTGCTTTTGGGAAAACTTTTCTCCATAGCATCTCGATTATCGTAGACACATGTGTTACCATTTAGCCGTAGCTGATGGAACTAATTTAAACATAATTAAAACAGACCGGATTATTTTGATGTGCGCGACTTTTCAATCGTTCTGTATACTAATTTTATGAGCGGCTACTTTTGCCGCCATTATGAAATGAGCACCTTTACTACTTAAAGTACCGATTTACAGCTCGACTTCGGTTCGGACAGTTTCGCCTAACGCGGTCATTGGTTTTGTTAGTGGAACTATTTTTTACAATCTCCGGTTGTTCCTCAACCAATACGAAGCGGCATTTTTAAAATTGTTATTTTGATAGATTTTTGACAGACAATCAAAGACGGAACGGATAGCTAGAATCGCTCTTTCCATTAAACATGCCTAATGTAATGTTTTTTGAAAATTGGCAATTTTCCTGCGGACCAGCTCCGAGCCGCAGAGCAGTTTGGTGTCCCGTTTTGTAAACCAGCAATACTAATAACGGTTGCAATAAGACTATCAGAAAGCTTGTCAAATATTGACAACCAAGGAATGATATGGCTCAAATAAATATTAGGGTGCTAACTAAGAAATGTTATTGAAATTCATGGTCGTTTCTGATCAAACTTTCAGTACTGCGGTTTTGCTGTTGACACAACGAAACGATATGAATAAATTTAGCCTTTACTTTACTTAAAAAACAATCATGGTTGTAAAATACCAAGACCGCAGAGTAATTAAACAGATTAATAACTGACGTAATAATTAAAATCGGTTTAGAAAGTAATCGTTAGGAGACGTCTATTAGATAGTAAAAATACATTGTCAACCTTTTCTTGTGCACACCTACCATAAAAATAAAAATGTTTCCACAGATAATATTAAAATATAAATATTAATGCGACTTACTTACTTTACGGGTTACATATAATGGTGAATAACTGAATACTAACTTAACACTAACTCTTTGTTCTTGTAATGCAAAGTTACACGCAACACGCACTATAGTAACGTTCTGGTTGGTTTATAATTTTATTGCAATTATATCTCCATTCACATTACATTCAAATTAGCTTCTTTCATGGTATATTGCAGCAGCGGGGAATTTGCGAACAGTTAAATAAAAATAGAAAGTATATTTGCACTATCATTTTCATACGTGTTGAAAGCCGGTTTAAACCTTTACGGTTATTGACTTCAGATCTTCTACAAATTTAGGTTAATGATGTGATGTAGTAATGGATTGAAGTTCTATTATGTGAACGTACAAAATTTGTAGTAGTTGTATAACTAGGTTGTTCCGTGATGAATTTTGACCGGCAGGACTGAAGCTGTAATAATTTTTTATGTAGTGAAAACTAGTTTTTAAAAAGTTTTCAGTGGTTGACATTTGAAAAGATTGTTTAATATCTCAGTCAATTGGTAAATTTAAAGCCAGAAAACTCAAGAACACGTTGAACGATGGTTTTGTTTATTTTAGGCTTTATAAACTTGAAGGCTTTGGATTTAAGAAAGTCATCATATAATGAACAATCTTAAAAAAATATTCTCAAAATACTTGTTTAACACAGAGAAGTTGAGCGTAATGTCAACTACGAGAGTAGGAGTTCGGCAAGGCCTTTTTAAGGTTAAGCTGCGGTTCTGGACTTGTTGAAAATGTAATTTAGCATCAATTTCTTAATCTACTAATGGATACTAATTGTTTGACTCAAGATCATATACAACACAACGACTACGCGACAAAGAATATTCATGGTTTTACTTGGGATGACTTTTCTACAGCAGAATTGGTGTTATTGTGCATACCTCTGTATTGAATCTAATTTGACAGACCCGCTGAACAAACATTCGTAAAGGGTTTGGAAAAGAATAAATGGTTAGAAACCTACCTGCTGCAAAATGTTATAACTAACATGCTTATGTTAGGTTGCCCTAAGCTGTCTGAATTAAAATACCCGTTTGTTATGTATAACCCATTGCATTAGACACAGCGACAACAATCTACAGTGTGCAGAACTAATATCATCATCATTTAAAAATGTGGAACGCTTCACGATTTTGCGGTCATCCTTGCGCAGGGGCCATGCTGATTTCCATGTATCTCGTTTGGGTGTGGGTTGCGTCATGCCATCGTTGAAACCAGATTTAACGTCTTCCCTCTTCTTCTGTTTGTAGGCAGGACGAAGGGATAAGGTGAAGGCAATGATAGTAGGTAGAGATAAAGAGAAACCTACATTCTGAAAGAGAAAAACAAAGGAACAACACAGGTAAACGTCACCGTTCGACGTCTCGTTGGCTAATAATGTCGTGTCACACACCGCGCTTTCGCGCCATCACCCCGCGTCTGCGCATTCTTTTGCGCCGACGCAACTGTCCTGGATGGCGGAAATTTAACAAGTTTATTTGAAAAATAATGGCGGAAATTTACTCACAAATTTAAAAGTGTACATGTCCAAATTTGGAATGTAACACAATATGTGTTGTAACAATTTTATTTTTGATTAATAAATCGCTTCATCAAAGTGCGAGAATAATAAAACACTTTTATTAAAATAATGGTAAAATACATTTAACAACTAAGGTAATACGTAGAGCAGCATCTTTATTTAGTATTCTATTTAAGGTTGAATATCTGTGTCTTCTACAGCTATTCGCAGGCGTGTTTCGGTTTGACAGCCCCCTCCTTGGACGCTCCGGTCGCCCGAGCGAGGTTGATAATCAGTCGGCCCTACGTGGAGGAAGAGATAAGATGTACCAGAGAATTCAGGCCGGCAATTTGCGTATAAATTTTGAGGAGTCGGGACGCATCTTTGAATAGCGGTTGGTATCGTATAAACGTTATTAATTTGTTTAATTGATATATTTTATTTAGCGCACGAACGGCACGAACGACATTAAAATTCAACTTAGAAGATAGGAAATTCAATCCCTTTTGTTAAAACCACTTTGTTTTACGACGTGTAAAATGCAACTTAGAAGATAGGAAATTCAATCCCTTTTGTTAAAACCACTTTGTTTTACGACGTGTAAAATGCAACTTAGAAGATGGAAAGTTTAAACAATTTAAAGAAGACCACCTTGCGATACAGCGCAAAGATGCTATTTTGGTAAAGCAGCGTGATTCAACATATTGCAGCAGCTGACGAATGTATTGTGACCGTATTTAATTCTACACCTGGAACAACTCCATGTGGTAGAAAATTTTAGGATGAGCTGGGTTCATACTACATGCAGTAAACATCGCATGATATAACAAGTACCTCATCTAGGCGAGAAAAGCAGTTTTGGTTCGTAGTTAGCTTTAAGTAATTTTTTGTGTTTCAAATTAGAAACACGTTAATTTGTTCTTATGTGTAAATGTTTGAATGATATGAAAGTTTCAACTATTGCTGAACTGGAATTTCCAGTGTCAAAATTAAAAATTCACTAATTTGATGTTCTAAGAAATTGTTAGTTACAACAGGTGTTACTGACGTCACTTATTTTTCTGTAGTATACTGCTGACAGATGCGTTCTTGAAAGCAAATGCTTTGAACAGCTTTAGCACATCTTATGTAAATAAGAATATTTTTGTGATCATTTTTTTTTTGGAAACTAAAACTAGTACATCTAACTTAAAAAGGAATTACTTAAGTAGTAACATTTTTAAATGTAACCTGCCTGAACAGATCTGCACGGGTTGGAGTATCTTTGAGTAACAAGTTTACAATATACTGTAAAATGTTTGATTATGAATAATTTTTATAAACCTTAATTTAAAATTCACGAAGTAATTCAATTATTTATTAAATTTTGTTGCATTGCATTTTATTTTAAAAGAGATTCTTTTTAGTAAATTATTGGTTCAAGATTAAAGTTTTTTATTTTGATCAAATATGATCAAACCTAACCACAGAAAGCTAACACTTTTAAGAGTAGAATTTTGATGCCAACTTTATGTAGAAAATACCTTTTCACTATTTCGTTATGTATATTTGCGGGACACAAATAGTGTTCCACCTTTTTTTATTAACCTAACTATTATAATTTCTTACAGGAACAGCGTCTTATTTTATTAAGACAGGTTTTTGTCACCGAAGGCGATCTTTCTTTCTTTGGGTCTCCACGTCCGCCCTTAGAAATATGCCATGCCATTATCGTGAATAAGTCCGGACTTGGTGGCGTCTATTTATCTGAGATTAAGTTTGACATACAAACAGATTTCGACTTACCCCCCCATTTCTCATAGCTCTACCCAAGGAATAGACCCCTAGTTATGTCGGAAGACTACGCTTCACTAGCGCCCAACGTTTAGAGTCAGATATAGATTAGAAAAATACGCTTCACTGGCGCCCATTCGAGGAAAACGCTACACAGGCGTTCATGCATGAGGCTAGCCTTTTAACTAATTAGAAAAAAAAACCGTTACAGTGTGCCGTTTCTACCAATCCGTCGTTTATTTCGGTGCACTTCTCAATTTTTTTTACGTACGTTAATTGATAACTTTCGAATTTGATCTGCAGTAATTTCTGCGCAGGCTTGTATTATCTTAGCCTATAGTCTTTAAACAGTTTGTGACTGATTTGCACACTTTTTGTTTAAGGAAACCCCAAAGAAAAAATGGGGTGGCGTCAAGTCCGGGGATCACGGCGGCCACTCAATTAAGGTACTGCTTCTCCCTATCCAATAATTTTTTAAATGTACATTTTCTTACTAAAACAGCGCTATGAATAAGACTACCATCTAACTAAAAATTTAAATCAAGGCGATTCTGCAATGGTAAATTATGTAATGCATTTCAATATTCGTTTTCAAGAAAATATAAAAATCCATAGGCATTTAAATTACCTTCAAAAAGGAAAGGACCAATTAATCTGTCATTTAGTGTTCCGCACCTAACGTTACCATTTTTAAGAATATTGCCTTTTTTGCATTTATGACGAATTTTTCATTTTCAGTAAACCAATACCGGCAGTTTTGACTTGAAACAACTCCAATTGTAGTAAATGTCGCATCATCGCTAAATACAATCTCATTCAAAAAATTAGGATTATTTAGATATTCCTCCTAAATCCAATAGCAAAACTCTAATCGTCTTTCCTCATCTCCCAGTTCCAATGTATAGCACAAGTTTGGGCTTAAAGAGCTTTATTTTGTGTTTTTCGCAGACAACTTCTTATGCTCTCTCTGGGGATATCAAGGTCTAAACTAGCCGTTCTATGACTAGTTCGGGGATTGTTAAAGTATTCAAAAACTTGGTCATTATTTCTCAAAACTCCACGGTGTCTATGGCAGCTTTTCTTACAATACGCATATTGTCTCCGACAAGATGTACAATTTCTATTTTGTCTCTTGTAGTTACATTTTGCATTATTATTAACTTTAGAGAAACTGTAATAACTTTCATACATCCTAAATAATGATGGTTTTGACAATTAACTGGTTGAATGTTTATGCACGGAAATCAAGATTTTTGCAATAAATTGATAAAAGTGTTTTTTAAATAAACTTTACTTCTTATTAGTCTGTTACCTAAAAAATTAAAACAGACCTGCCCCGTTCCCTGACTAACCCGTTGTTGAAAGTTAAAATGAAAATTTATTGTTGTTAAGGTGTTCGAAATCATGTGTGTGTGTGCGTGTGTTTGCGTTATGTGTGTGTATGTATGTGTGCTGGTATGGAGTTGTGTGTATGTGTTTGTCTGTATCTAGTGGTATTATGGGACTGCTTTCCCCTCCAGTTCTCGACCGTCGGCAGCCGGAAACTAGGGGGTCACGTACAGTCCCAGTGTATTTGCGTGTTAGTTTATTTGTATTTGTGCTGGTGATGTTTTTGTGCGAGTGCGAAACTGAATGTGTGTGTTTGTCTGTGTGTAGTTCACTCTCCTATTCCCGACCGTCGGCAGCTGGAAATCAGAAACCGAGAAGTGTACCAGACCAGACCAGACCAGAAGTCTACCTTCCTGCATCGGCAGCTGGAAACCAGAGGAGCCACGTACAGTTCCAAATGTGGTGGTGTCGTCAGTGATATTGCCAGGGTGTTTTCCCAAACGGTTGCATTAAGATTAGTTGCAATGTGGGTTAGTTAGGTTTCGAGGTATTAATACATCTGCGTTTGCCCTCTTTGTTTTTGTTATTTAGCATAGGTCCTAAATTTAAGTGTTAGTTTTAAAAACTCGTAATCCATTAGCTTACAACTAAATTAAATATTAAACTTATTCTACGCAGAAGTTCATCAATCCGGGTGAGACTTGTTGTTTATGCACATGCAGATAGTGTCATTGCACATATTCACTTAAATTATGTTGAATTGTTTTTTATTATATGATTTAGCTCCTGGTGCCTCAGCGGCCCAACACCTAGAAAGTTGTCAGTGGGCGGGTTTCTAGTAGTTCCAGGAGCGTCTTTCTGCTACTAATGTAGACTTTTCCGTTGTAATATTTGCTAGGTTACGTGTTGTCATTTGGCCGCTCGAGCGATTTTTGTGTGTGTGTTTTGTGCGTATTAGTTTTGTTTTGTTTTGGCGTGTGGTTCTTATTATTTGTTTGTTAGTTAGTTAGTTAGGGTCTTTGTCTTTAATGTCTTTCGGGTAGTGTTTTTGTCATGTATTGTGTTGCCATTGGACAATAATGGCTTTCTGTATGTTACGTGGTGTGCGTAATGGCGCTTCCGTAATTGCCTCCACCTTGGTGTACTACTCCTTCCGTAGGAAGTATATAGCTGCACGTTGTTTTACTATTAGATGTAGTGACATTATTCCTAGTTCTACGGCCAGTGCCTCTTGCGAGGTGGTGTGGTAGGCCTCTGTAAACCGCAGCATGAGTCTCTTTGTGCCGAGTTCACGCGTTGGGAAGAGGAGAGGTTGGGATGCCACCCGCTTGCCCCATGAGTTATTACGGGTGCCATCACGCTGTTCATGTAGAGTTTGACACAATTGAGCGGGATTTTGTACTCGCGTTGGACTAGACTGGCGATGCCTTGCATTAAGCTTTTTGCCTTTGCGCACGTCGTTTGTAAGTGAAATTCAAATTTTTGTTTCTCGTCCAGGATAACCCCAATGTATTTAGTTTGGGAAAATCTTTTTACCCTCTCGTGTCGTAAGATGATTTGAAGGTTCCTCGAGAGATTCCCCTTCATCGTCATGTATGTGGTCTTAGATGCAGAAATGTGCATTTTATTGCCTTTACACAAGTTGTAACTTTTTGTTCGATTGCGACTCTTTATTTCCCTCCACCATGACAAGTATATCTTCCGCGTAGGCAACGACAGTTAAAACCTCGCTCATGGTCTGAAGGTAGTCCAACAGGCCATCCAGAAATTTCAAAACGTCTGATACAGTTTTTTGGTGCTGTTGAATAATTCCAGTCTGTGAAACAAAGCCGACCGCCAAAGGTTATTAAATGCCTCTTTGATGTCTATCATTACCGCTATGACGTATTTACTGTCGTACCTTTTCGAAGATTCAAAAACGTGGCTGATAGCGTCTTTAGTCGACTTCCTTTCTCTAAAACCGTATTGGCAGTTGTTCATACCGTGTACACTTCTATGGTCCACCATCCTGTTGGCTAGTAATCTTTCATATATTTTTCCTAGAACGTTCAGAGGCATATTGGCCGATAAAAGTGGTATAGGATTATGCATTCTTGATTAAGCTATCAATCGTTAGTACTAAACAGATTTTGTGGGACGATCAGTTAGGTGGCATGCACAAAACATTGCTAATATGAAATCCTTCAATTTTACTGCTAAAAATTGACGTAGTGGACTTTGGATTTTGCAGAAATGTGGCGCTTGTGGCTCAGAAAATACAGTTTATCAAGTTTTACAACTTAAAAAAATTGGTTAAAATTACACAATAAATAAAGATTTTAAAGGGCGTGTCAAAAACAAATGTGTCACACCGTATATGAAAGCAGTGTTTTGTGGATGCAGAGACCTTAAGTAAAATGGAGATCTATTTCCCTTCCATAGATTTAAGTGTAAATTTTAATTATAAGTTGCGTAGGCTCGCAGGGGCAGGGCAAAAGACAGGAGGATATTAATAAATGGCGTGGTGAAAACTAGCGGAAAATGCGAGGGTTAGTAAGAGGGGCCAATTGGCCAAATTGTTAGACAATTGCTGTTATCCTTAACTACTACTAATAGAGAAGCGGAAAACAACATTCACATTCGTCTATTACATGCATTTATAGACCGGCTTCATTGTAAATGCATTGAAAGTCGTACACCCCGTTACATTTCCAAATGTGTAAACCTCTAGGCAAACATACTAAACTGCTTTAAAAAATGTAATGATGACTCAGTGTACTAATTTAAAAATGTTTTTTATATAATTATAATTATAATTAAAAACTTAAACAAAATGCACAAAAAAATTCAATTATACACTATATTAAAATTATAAAATATTCACAATCACACTATGCGGACTTTTGATGTTCTAACTAGTATGTAGCAAAGCCTTTGGAAAAACCTCCTCTCGCAGAAATATTACCAGACAAACCATTTAGAAATCCCCTGACAGCTCCTAGGGTTTGAATTGGTATCTGCAAATCAAAATTGTGAATCAAATAACATTATGATAAATTGCATCGACATATAAAATAATTATTTATATGCTCTTTAAAAGTAAGAAGTAGAATATTTGGAAAAATTGTTTTCATTCCTTTCAAGCGGTTCTTACATAATTCAAATCTTGTAGATATAGATTATAAGATATTTAGTGTGACAATTTGAAAACTAGCAATGGGATATATCTCTAAGACAGAAACTACTACCAAGAAGATTTTAACTACATGTCGGGGAATTCGAGGGAGAACCAAAGTAATGTACTTTTCGACTCACTATTACGTCCTCCTTAGGGGTTAGCCGCCAACACTTAACTTTATTAAATACGAACCTGAACAGATTTAACCGTCTTAGACATACACTCCTCAAAAAGTCAAGTTCGGTTATTATCTAAACTGACATATTGTTGGTTTTGTGATTTTGGTCTTTTGATTTTTGATTTTGATTAATTTGTGTTTATTTCGTTGTGGTTTATACTACACCTGCACGCGAAAAGTTGATTTTGATATACGGCACTTAAATTACCTGTGCGTTAAGAACTACAAACCTTTTTATGAACTGTATGCTGATACCCGGGTACATCATTCTTGCGTTCAATAGCTAGTTGCAAAATTTCAAGAAACTGGATCGGTGACTAACAAGAAAAGGAATTAATCTCCTTTTGAACGAAGCAATTGGATAATTTAATATTAGTCCCACATGGTTGACAAGACAAGGTAAAATTAGATGGTGAAGAAAAAAATTTAGTGAATTTGAATGGACAAACTAAATATGGACGCACCTTGTATGATAAATTTCACAAATTATTAATCTTAATTTAGCATGGTATTTCAAATGTTGTTTCTGTAAAGGTCATTCAGCTAACAAAGTTTAACCTAAAAGGATATAAGATTATTTCTTTTAAATACATTGTAGCACCAGATGTTGACGACAATTATAGCATTTTATAGTGAGAAAAATAAGAGTAGTTAAACCTGACGGAAAGAATGAATTAATTATTAGCGAGTCGTTATTTAGAAAACGTTAAAATGTAATAATAGAAGTAAGTACTCAAAGAGGAGACGGAAAATTGAAAGTAAACGAAACACAGCTTCAGAGAAAAAAAATGAAATCCTGCAGGTATAAATACGAGGTGGGCGACATAAAATTAAAAGTGCTTGAAGGTTGGCATCCGCGGGAGTGGGGGTACGGTGGATATAATATCTGTGTTATCTTTGGATAAATAAGCTGTGCCAGTTGGGAAAAGCCGAAATAGCTGAAATGATCATATACGAGAAAAACTAATGCTTGTTGGACATCCTGAACTTAAACAATTAACAGAATGAGGTTTTATATTTACATTTATTAATTTTGCATTTGTGGACTAAAAATTTGAATGTTTTGTGTTTAAGTAATAGGAAATTAATTAAAGTAAAAGTAATTATATTGATGAACGAAATTTGCGATGGAATTAGTGTGTATTGATTTTAAAAGTAAGTTTTGTTAATGAAATTATTGTTTGTGAAAGAGTTAAGATTTAATATTTGCAATTATTATTGGAATGTTTAATGAAAAAGTTAGTTTTGCACTGTTTTTCAACGTATTGGTATAACGAAGCATTTTCATAAATTGGGATATAAAATGTCATATGCGCCATTGATTTCTTCTGTTTCTAATTTATGTGTCTATTTTTGAATGTCTGTTTATTATTACACAGTTTTGCACTTTTATTTTTATGTAAGTATTTATATAGGAAATAAAAAGAATAAAATACTTCATCAACTCACAACTATATTATTTTATAAAAAAATTGGCAATGATCCATTTAAATTTGTATAGGTTTGTATCAAAAAAATTGGTTTGTTATTTTTGCGCTTTACAACCAACTTTCCTGGAACGTATCCTAAGTCATAAATCGAGGTATGGGTACGATGAAGGGGGAAAACTGTTTTAAATGTGTGTGAAGTGACCTTTTATTATTGGTAATGTATCTTTGGAGTAAATATATAAAATATGGCGGTGGAGTACATAGTTGCGTGACCGTATCTATTTATACAGGGCTTTCATTTCAAAACTAGTCACCCTCAACAACTTTTAAAGTTTTATACTTTGTATTTTGATCAAACATTCGTCAAGGTCGAAGTTTAAAATCAATATTGCAACCTTGGCTACTGTAATTTGAAATTTCAAATTACACGACCTAGCTTCTGGTACATCATTTTAAAAAGAAAATTAACACTGTGCAACGAGCATTAAATAGTTTAATTAGGCATATACGTTAATCTGTTGAAAAATATTGAAGTAGTAAAATTCTAAAATTAGGACGATAACGATTTAATGTAGGAAATAAAAAATTTTTTGAATAAACTTATCTAGTTTCCCTCATCCCATCTTCTTAAACAGCTAATTCCTCAAATGTATTTCTACAGTCCTGGACAATAGATTGAGCAAATTTCCTATTTGATTTGATGAAATCCTCTGGTCTCAACTTCTTTCATTTTCTGAACATTGAGCCACCATCAGTAGGTATTGCATATACCTCAACCTAAAATATCATGGTTGATTCTACCTATAACCATACGCTTGTCTCAAAGGTAAATCCATGCAAATGTCAATACAAACCAAATAAAGTGAAATCGCAAAAGGCTTATTAAAATATTATTGTTTCTATGACGTATCAGCAATTACTTGAATAACTGTGGTAACCCTACCGAATTCTCCACCCTGTTCGCTATAAAGCGAGTTTTTTTATTCGGAAGCTTTGAAATTTGCCGAACCGTTGCTATTTCAAGCAAGGTAGAGATTTTAAACATGTGTGGCAACACACACACGGGACTTAGTTTTAACTCTCATCCGAACGAAGACGTATTTTTCAAGCGGTCCGTGTCGGGAATCAAATTCGGAACCTTGGGCTAGTAGTCACACGCGAATCAACAAAGCTACGGAGCCGCCCTGTGGTAATCCTACAGTTAGACATGTATACATGCGAGCATTGTTTTTCAGATAAACTTGTGACGGCTGCCGTACGGGATACGTCAGTATACCATACCTCCGAGTTCTGAGCGAAGTAAACTTCATTTTTATCCCATTTTTTGCTTGAGGGGATTGGGAGGACAAATTACCTTTGCAACCCAAATTTGTTCTTTGTCTCTCTCAGTTTAATGGCGAAATTGGTAAAGTCATTTTGTACTATGGTAGCGACCTTAGTGTGTACTATCACCGCTATTTGCTCCTTCATGTGCCCGTCTTTCAAAGTCTGAGATATGTCTCTAGAGTTTACTTTTTATTCAGATGAATAGACCTGAGGGGTCTTAACAAAATTTATTAACATTGTTCCCATTACTGCTAGGATCCTTAAGTAGGTCTGAGCATGAATTCTAAACCGGAGACTATTAAAAATTGGATTTGGGGCCACCATAAGAATAAACCATATTAAACGCTGCGCCTAACGACCGTCGTGTACAACCAATAATATAGGATTTGGGAGGTTATCCCCACTCTCTTGACGAACACCCTGCATAATTTTCAGAGAGTTGCTATTACCTTCTTTGTTACCCTTTACACGTGTTTATAGCAGTATAGTTTATTATCAAAAACCACGTCCAAGTATTTAACCTCATTTTTTATAATCGTAAGTTCTCCGTATACAGGTGGAGTTCTAAATCTTCTGATACCTATTTTTCTACCGGGACACATGTTCCTTTGCACCATTCCTCTATTAGTGAGGATACTATTTGCATCCGTACACATACCACACTCAGGAACTTGCTCGAAATTAGAACCCATCATTTGCGTAGAATTCCATATAGAAGCATACTGTGGCAATGTTTTTCAAAGGTACATCCATTACTAGGTTCTTCAAGTTGAATGACAGAAAGTTTTCCATAAGCAGAACCCCAACTCCTACCAATTATACCCGGTTGTTGCATAAGTTTATTTCCGCCCTTCTCTGCTTCCGCGCTGACCTAACCCAGTTTATCTCTTCACCGGGAATACTTATGATATATAGGGTTCTGCGATTGTATTTGTTCACGCCTTATTAAATGCCATGTCAAAGGAAAAACGCTAAAGTCTCTTCCCTGACTGATAACTTTAAATTAGTTCGTGTGTGGAAAAGTTTCCCTGACTTAAGTATGCTATTCTACTGTACACTTACACAAACAAAATCACGCATCTGAGCTATGGAACCACGCGTTATTACATAGCACGTTCTTAAACACTGAATAAGTTTTACAACTAAAAGCAAACATTTCTTTTGAATTTCCCTAAGTACAAATATAAATCTATCTTTTAAGTCAATTGTCCAGTGAAGTAGAATGAGAAAGGCCAGACTGATTTATAAATACCAAAAAACACAGTGTAGAAACAACAACCGAAAATAATTTGAGACCTTTAGCAAAAATTTTACGCAAGTTTTAGATTTTCTCCGTGCAACGTATAAGATCTATCGGAATACTATATTGTAGAACGAGCATGAAATGATGCCCATTTCTTACGAGTATGATAGCTTGCTGTACGAGCAGTAGGGCGGCTCCGTGGCGTAGTGGTATGTGTGTGACTACTACGCCCAAGGTCCCGGGTTCGAATCCCGACACGGTCCGCTTGAAAAATGTTAGGCGAGCATTTTTCGCAAAAATACACCCTCGTTCGGATGAGAGGTAAAATGGAGGTCCCGTGTGTGAGTGTTGTCACGCACGTTAAAGATCCCTACCTTGCTTGGAACAGCAAGGATTCGGCAAAATTCAAAATTTTCCAGGTAAAAAAAAAAACTCGCTTCCTGGCCAATGTAGTACCTTCGGGTGGAGCATTGGAAAATCACATGTAATGTACGAGCAGTAGGCGAGTGCCACAAATCATACGAGTGAGAAATGAGCATTCCATGCGTGTTGTACACTGTACTTTTTCTACGACTGCAGTACCTACCTTTTATATGAAATAACTAGTTTGTAAAAATAGTAAGATACATAGTCTTACATTTTTTGTGAATAAATAAATTCCAAGGAAAGTACAAATTTATCATAATAAACCTGAATAGATTGATTTAGGTTTAGTTCTTAGTTTCAATATTATTAACAATATTAAATGTTACATTGCAATTATTAAATATCATTGTAGCGGATGTTTTTTTCAAAAATTACGTTTACTTGATCTTGGATATTCTTGTCTTTGGACGTTGATGGAACATTTAAAGTGCTATCGATTGAATCTGTATTTCATTTCTTACATTAAAGTTATTTGTTAAAGAATCGACTATAAAGTTTTCGGCGACTGTTGTAGATTTCCAGCCGCCATGAATTTTTAAAGATTTTATATCTTCTCCAGCATCTACTAGAATTGCGGCCGAAGACCTCTCAAAGCAGTACCCAGTATATAGTTCCGGATTTGGTAGTTTTAAATATGTTGCGATATGTTTACCCATGGCACCAAATTTGTTGATACCCACTTTTTGTGTGGTACATTTTCCCTTCTGATAATTTAAGAAGGAACTAGGGTCGCAAACATTTGATAGACGTAGATTCCAGTATTCTTTTATAAAAGTAGTAGGATTGGATGAACCGAAGACATCCACCTTATGGGATCCAGCCATTGGATCCACCAGATCCACTTTTTACATGTAAATTCCCATAAGGAGAATTTGTTGTCTTATTTTTAAGGGGTTTCCCCCTTGCTCCCTCCTTGTGGACCTCTTTGTGGGACTTTTCCCCAACCATCCCTACCCTAAAAAATCGGTAACCTAACCGCTAAAATTTTCGGGATACCTCTCGGTGCCTAGCGGCACCGTGCAGCCTTGTGCGGATTTAGGTTAGATAAGAGGAAAAATTGATAGGTTAGGTCAGCGTCGCGGTGCTGACCTAACCTATCAATTTTTCCTCTTATCTAACCTAAGTCCGCACAAGTCCAACCAACCTAACCTAACTCCAGACAACAATAGCTAACCTAACTCCTAACAAGTCGAACTAACCTAGCCCATCGGCGTATATTGCCGAAGATACCCGAATATGTCGGGCACCGCTATATCGCTTACATTCTCTTGATTAGGAACAGCTTTTGATATCCGACCTAAAGGCAATTTCACCCTATAAGGCAATTTCACCCTATAATGTAGCTGGAACGGTAAACATGACTGTCTTCAAAGTGATTAACGTTCCTTAACTTCTTGAGAATAAAATGAAAACACAAATGAGCGATTTGGATCGTGGCTGTTGGCAGAAAATATGTGCAACAATAATCTGGTAACAGTTATTGATAATATTTGTTATGTCGAAGGCAAACAGCTGCTGACTGGTGGACTACACACACCAATTACAGAACCATTTTGTGACAATATAATGTTGGTTAAAATTTACGATCGTTCTGACGCCGAGCAAACAACTGCAAACAAACGGATGTGTATCTTAAAAAAAGAAATTTGTGGTACATTTAACAGCTATCTACGAAGAAAGTTCGACCGATTTGTTTCCGCAAGGCATGATGTTAAAACTAAGTTTCCGTTTTTTCTGGAAAGCACTAACAAGATGGGCCAGGGAGTAAAAGAAACTATCGGAAAAGAAGGCATCGAAAGCATTAATAAAAATTCCAAAATCCTATATGTGTTCCGTACAAAGTGAAACTAGCAGATGTTAAGTTGGAAACTTTATTGGAAGAACTACCAGATATATTAGACGGACTCAACAACGATTATTATTATCTTTGTGACATGGATGTAACCCAAGATTTTGCTGGCATATTTAGCAAGATGGAGATGTGCAATTATTTAACAACAAACCAAAACTTTTGCTACAAGGGCGAATACGAAGAAAACTGCAATACTATAGTTGACAACGATAAAACTGTGGGAATCGATTGTTTAACATGGCTAACAACCAATGCAAGAATTAAGATATACAACAAATTTGTGTGTCAGATAACAAGTCCTGGTGTTAATAAACAACTTGGAAATCATATAATAGATTTTTTACTTTGTCCAGATGTATGTTTAAAAGAAAAATTTGCGTCTACTTTGGCCAAAGTACATGGTATTACGCTACTGGAAGCGACAATATACAACTGTACAATTGGAAACTATGTCAGTGCGGAACGGGTGTATAATCCCTTAAAAGACTGTTTAAGCTTATTGGAAGATAGTAAGTTATACTTCCTAAAGGCGCCAATGTACTCGGTACCACTTGCCAAAATGTGGAGTAAGTTATCGGACAAGCTACAAAATAGCTGCTGTTTAGTGTATAATAACCTACTAGAATACGTGTATTGGGGGAATAGCAATACAAAGAAATTGACTGGCTTGCAAATTAAGTCGTCCGAAAAACCAGAGGAAAGGAAAAAATTGATAAAGTATGTGCTTTCGGCTTTTAGTTTTAACTATTTACCTGTAAATTATTTGGAGATAGTAGAGGAGGAAGGCAGCCAAGATAAAATAAAAATCTTACACAAGTGCTACATTAAAGCAGGTAGTACATATTTTACACAATCTGCAACACCATATTCTACAATTCCAAAAGAAATAATCATTTCGGAATTGAGGTTGATAAATACGCCTAACATTCGCCCAGAGGTTGTACGACAACGCGTAAATATTGGCAGTAAACTCAATCCGTTTACGCAAAAGGAAATGGCCCCATTATGCACGCCATATGCTCTAAGTGGAAAAAAAAACATCTGGAATTAGAGGAAATTAATGCAAATAGCCGAAAACACTGCGACAATATGCGAACAATACAAAGATGTGTTAGACAAAGAACATCTTATTAGAGAAAATGAGGAAGAATTAAAAGTTTATTTTGTGCCGATGGACAGACTTAGATACATCTGGTTTCTACAAGCTGTATGCATTTGTGGTTAGTAAGAAAGACTCTTTTAGTTATGTAGGCGTCTTTGCGGAAAAGGATGGTACTAAATCCGTATACTTTTTAAAAGGTTATTATAAAAACGTATTTATCAAAATGGCAGATAACATAGACGAACTAAGGAATGCGGGTTTCGTAACCTTGGCGTGCACCACACGCAAAGGGGTTCCGCTAAGCATTGTATATTTGCCTAAAAAATAACCTTTCGGATCATTTAGAACCGAGGGCCCTATAACCTATAATGACCATACATTCCCAAAAGTGGTGGAGATGCAACTACGCAACAGTGAGTGGGAGAATAAGGATTTCCTCTAATACCGACAAAAAGAAGTCGATCAAGCTAACAAGATACGTATCCAGGATATAGTGGGAGAGCCGCGATTAAAAGATTTTAACAAGCTGCAAGAATTACACGAAGGAATGGATCTGGTTGTCGGTGGAATCACAGAATCTATATATAGAGACAAACTTCAGTACATTTTACAATTCGAGAATCTAGACGGTCTCTATGTGTCAAACTATTGGCTAGAAAAGGAGATATAGGACTTGGGTGTCGATTTAAATTTTAAGCTGCGAATAAAATTAGATAAAATTAAAACCACTCCAAACAAACATAAAGAAAGGACTGTTTTCTGTGTATAACTTTGTATTTAAATTAAGTTTAAATGGCTCCATGATTGGCATTAAATATTTTTAAATTTTGTTATGTACAATGTCACAATAAAAATTTTAAAATAGTATTACATTGCTTTTTATTTAAAAAAGGCTATGATGGCACCACGACCTTGGAAAAGTAGCCGAAACTAGGTAACCGAGAGAATAGCGAAGTGGTGATTTTACCTATATAAAAATAGATGTCAAGGTACACTGTATATTTATAATTAAATAAAATTGTTTTAAAGGAATGTGTACTACTTTTCTGTTTACACCGATTTTTTAAATCAAGTTGGCTTAAGGTTAAATTAATAGTAGATTCAGACTTCCAAGAAAAATTAAATCGGTATTACCATACACGACTAGAAACTGTTTATAAATAAAAAAATTATAAAATTATAAGGGTTGATGTTAAGATAAAAATTAAAAAAGTGAGAATACAAAGGTCGTGCGGTGCCGATAGGCACTGGAGGTATCTCGAAAATTTTAGGGGTTAGGTTACCGATTTTTTAGGGTAGGAATGGTTGGGGAAAAATCCCACACGGTGGTCCAAAAAGAAGGAGCAAAGCGGAAACCCCTTAGAAATAAGACTTAGCAGATCTTGCTTATGGGAATTTACATGTAAAAAGTGGATCGGATGGATCCAATGGGTGGACCCCCTAAGGTGGATCTGTCCTCGGATCATCCAATCTTACTACTGACTTCTGTTTGAGAAACGCTCTTAATTTTCCAAACTATGCTATATATCCACGTTATGATGAATGGTGGGAGTTGTTCTCAACATAGAATAGTGCTTCCACAATGTTGGAGACATACTTATTACATAACTCATTAAAGTACGCAAGTATAACATCTTCAGAATAAATGGTTGTTTTTGATATCTTCTCCAATGCATGAACAATTTACAAGCAGTCTCATATTTCGTTTTTGAAATTTCTGGTAACAAGTTTAAGGTAGTAGCATTTGCAGCTTCCACAACGTTTGGAGGCGTCAGTTTCAATTTGCTTGTACTATCACTGGCCACTTCTTATGGAGAATTTGCTACAGAGATTTTAAACGCTTTACAGATTAGCATATTTCATAACAGCCGTAGAAAAAAGTATTTACACAGAAACTAAATTATTTGCTTTAAAATCTAAGTCGTGGAGTAAAGCTGGTTTCAGGTCAAATTGCCCGCATGCAAAAATACGTAAGACCTGTTTCAAACCAAACTGTATGCACGCAAAATTACATTAGGGTGGTTTAAAACGAACCAACATGCGCCCTTGTCAGTAGGTCACAAAAATGTTAAACCGCGTTGAATCCTAAAAAAGTCTGGTCAAGTGAGAAGTTGAAAAAGCAGGTTAGCTACAAAATATACAGAGCCCGGTTTAAAGCTTAATTTTACAAGGCAAGTGCCGGGAATATTAGCAGTATTACAGGTAAAAAATAATGTTTATATTAATCCAGTATTGTGCGCGCTAGATAATCTTAATCATTTTACAAAGACTTTATTTCATCTTTTACTTATGGCTTTTTCTGCTAGATAAATTCCAGAACGTTTAACTTTTTCAGCTCTATTTCATAAAAAATACTCCTTTGATTTTTTACTGCTGTTGGGTTTTAAGACATACAAGGTGTAGATTGGATTTTGGAACAGCGAATTTATATGTAAAACTAGTAATGTGCAAATATTGGCTCTCCTAATTGTTTTAGAAGAAAATGTTTAATACAGAAAATGTAAATTCCCTATGTTCCAAAATCTAATCTACATCTACATCTAATTTAGTTTTTTACGACTACCTGTATTACCACGTTCAATACAATTAGAAAATCATCTCAGCATGTTTTATTTCCTTGCAAACGACTTAAAACAGATTTAAAGAACTAACTAAAATTGTCAGATTCTTGTGTCAAATTAATCAATTTTGTTACCTTTGGTTGTCACATTTTTCATGGCTATTGCTATTTTGTATGATTTTTTCATTTTTTTTTCTTTTTATTGTTAAGTCCCAGAGGGTGTTAGTAAACAAAGAAGATTTGAATTGGAACCTATTTTTAATGCTCTACATTTTTTGTATTTAGCATTTTCTTCTAAAATAATTAGGAGAGCCAATATTTGTACATTACTAGTTTTACAGGTGAATTCCTTGTTCCAAAATTCAATCTACACCCTGTATGTCGTTCGATTTGTTTATCTTTTTATTCTTAAATATTATATTTCACCAGTTTGATGATATCTCTCTTAAAGCGTCTCATGTGTTTACTTATACTCACGTTGTCATTAACTGAATACTTTAAAATGTTGGTTGCGCAAATTTAATATGTATGAATGATTTTTTTTAAGAACAACGTTTGTAATAGTTTTACCAACTTTTACAGGTTTTATTCCCGTAGTGATGTGAACTGTATTGTTGCATACTTTCACAATATTGCTTAACTTCTTTATTCAATTTAAGAACTGTTCTGGTTGAACAAGCGCCACATAATTTTTTTTAAAGTTCTAACTTCACGTTCTTCAATACATTCTTTCTTGAAAAAAAAACACTGTAGTGGCTAATGCTGTTCATCCGCCTTAAGAACTGAAAATGTATTTTGAAATATTCTTTAAGGATCAAATAAGATATTTAAGATTAAAGAAACAAACTTAACAGATTCACCAACATACATTTTAGAAAATCAAGAGAGTAAGGGACTGCATTTTATGAATTGAAGTTGCCAAAAGGTTAACCATTCAGGAATTTACGTATTAGAAATATTACTAAGTAAAAAAAAAATAAAGTGCTTGAGAAGTGATGAAGATCTTCTAGCACACATAATACCTGGATTGACAAAACAGTGTTTGCTAGATTTATATTTATGGGGTAAATCCTTGTCAAATTAAATTAAAATAAATACAGCACAATTTCTATAATTTTTTTATTCTACTATTCTTTCAACAGTATCGTATTCTTTTCTGGACATTGTAGATTGTTATCGCTGTGTCTACTGCAATGGGCGAAAATAAACAGGTGCTGTATTTTAATTCTGACACCTTAGAGCAACCGAGTATAAGCATATTAGTTACAATATATTGCAGCAGGTAGATTTCTAACTACCCCCTTTTTCCAAACTCTTCACGAATATTTCTTTAATAGGTCTTACAATTTGCTTTAAATACAGTGGTTTGTATAATGACACCACTTCTGCTGTAGAAGATCCACCCCAAGTAAGACCATGAATATTCTTTATCACGCAGTCGTTATGTTGTATATGATCTTGAGTCAAACAATTAGTCTTTAATAGTAGATTTAAAAAAATGATTCTAAATTACCTTTGCAACAAATCCAGAACCGTAGTTTGATCTGAAATCGGCTTTATCACACTACTATTTTTCTAGTTGACATGCTCACCTCTGTACGAAACAAGTATTTTGTGGATACCCTTAAACAATTGCTCCTAGTTTTACTTTTCTAAGATTGTTTGTCATATGCTAGCGTTTTTAAAGGCAAAATCTTCAAGTTTATAAAGCCTACAATAAATAAAACTATCGCTCAGCTTTCTTTTTACTTTTTCCTGCCGTAAATCTATACTAATTGATTGAGTATTATACCAAACTTCTACAATTTCTAACAGTAAATTGTCTTCGTTTTAATTCTAGAATTTTATTACTTCATTATATTTTAACTTTTGATGGATAAGCTTAGTCAAACTATACGTGCACCGGATAGAGTTAATTTTTCTCTGTAAAATGATGTATCACAAGCTAGGGCGTGGACTTGAAGTTTCAAAGCGGTGGTAGCTGAGATTGTGGAGGCGGAATATAAAATTAATGCAAAATTGTGTTTAAATTTCTCCCTGGATATAAAAATTGGTATGTTTTTATTAAAAATAATATCTACAAAATTTTAAAGGTTAGGGTGGCTAGTATTGAAATGAAAACATGTATATACAACATATAATTATTTTTCGTCCAAATATCCATTACAACTGTCGTAACTGTTTCATTTCTACGTACAATTATAATATCTATATATGAGTTTTTGCAATATAATATACTTTTTATACAAAAATTGAATAAAATAAATTAACCTTTGGATTCATGTATAAACCAACTCTAAAAGCAATGATTGCAATCACACTATCACTATATCTATCATTATAGAAACTATAAAGTTTTCTTTTAATTTAAAAACGACAAACGCATTTTCAACTAGTACGTGCTAAAACTTTTGGATAATCCACCTTGTGCAGAAAAACCACCAGAAAAATTATTCAAAAGCTTCCTGCAGTTTCCAGAGCTTGAGATGGAATCTGTAAATTAAAACTGCAATTCAATGGAGCACAGATAACCAGATAACAATTATTTTTTAAATAAATAACGAAATATACTGTAACGCTAGCGCGTTATGTAAATCAACATTAAGTAGTAGAAAGACATTTATTAATTTTAGTT
Source organism: Platerodrilus igneus (assembly GCA_036346225.1). Lineage (NCBI taxonomy): Eukaryota > Metazoa > Arthropoda > Insecta > Coleoptera > Lycidae > Platerodrilus > Platerodrilus igneus. Next base: position 2,264,210 of record JARFIW010001109.1, on the reverse strand, counting down.
AGTTAAAAAAGCTTTTAGTATGAAAACGCCCTAAAAATGTATATAAACTCTGGTAGTTCACATTAAAAACGTGGCTATTTTCATGTAGTATTAAAATAGGGTACAGAAATAAACAGAAGGGCATCCAGTATATTAAACTTAAATAGTAACAAAGATCAGGACTTTACACTTTTCGTACTAAATTTAGAAAAATATAGATCTTGGTAAATCACCGGGCATTGGAGTGTTTATTAGTACACATTCACACGAGTTCAAAAACAAACTACTGAACTATGGAATTGAACCGGTACACGCCATAACCACAATACTCATAAATTACAGCTATAAAAATATTTTGCAAACGTAAACAAATAACGGCGCTTTCTGTACCCGATGTAAAATTATGAGAATAGGATGATAGGTCACATAAATAAAACCACATTGATTGAAAATCGAGCAGTTAATCTCTCCACACCGTGAGAACGAAAAATAGCACTCAGTGACCGTGGGACGAATATAAAACCGACGTATCATAAAACAGGAGAAGTCATCTTCAGTTATTCGAGGTCAAGCAGTAGAACAGAGCTTTGAGGTCGATTGACACAACCATCACCGTGCGAATGAGGTGGTAAATGGGGCAGTAAAAGTTACTGTTTAAAAAACACCGAAACTGTTAGTGAACAGATGTTCAAACGTTAGTAAAAGGCGGAAATAAAAGCATGGTTAATCGTGAAATTGGCCTGTGTTTCAAACTTTATTCAACTAGGAGATGGAATAATTAATCTACCTGCAATAAATTCCGAACCACGGAGGTCGATAGAGCCTTTCTGAAGACAAAAAAAATAAATCCGTTAGATTTGTTTTCCATTTTATAAATAATATATCCTGCTTTGTATCGCATTTTTGTGATTGGTGGTAATAATATGGATGTGCAAAGCTTATTATTAAGAAGGAGGATTACGTTGGTGCACGCTTATTTAAAGCGAATTATATACACATAGATTTACATATGGAAAAATCCATTATTGTAAAAGGAAATTAGTACGTTGAAATTAAATTGGTTTAACGTTGATCGTTGATAATATACGTTGTTTTTTTTAGCTAAATGTATACTTGGCAAATTCTGGGTAGATAGTAGTAATTTTCTCTATTGTTATTTACTGTGACATTCATGTTTGGTAATATAGGTTAGGTGTACAAGACGGGGAGTTGTTTTTATTTGTATTTATACTACTAGATTAGTAGAAAGAGGCGGAGAAGTTGCGAGCAAGGCTCTATCAACCTCTAACTGCAATGGAAACCGCTGAAACTGTTTCTTGGAGCACCCATCGTTCGGGCAGACATTATTTAGGTAGGTTGGCACTCAAAGACTTTGTTAAACAGGGAGTTCAAAAACCTTACTTTGTAGGTGTTAGAATTTAGTAAAACGTTATGTGCATTTATAAAACCCACAGCGTACGACTGAAAGCTAACTAGTGTACTAATTAACAGTTACGTCACTTCGTCGCGGGTAAAGTAAAATTAATTACTGTACTAAACGTCAATTCAGCACGTAAAGCTAACACTCTAATAAGGTTGGAGTTATTTCTTTTAAGAAATTTAAATTTTAGTTAACATGCATTCTTGATCTAAGGAAAGATTATTTCTGTAATCTTACATTGTTCATACACAGAGGCTGCCAAATTTCTTATTGTGTGTTTATGGCTAGGAATGATACCAATCTTACTTTGTATTCTAAGTTAGTGCAGTTTTATAAATTATTTGCTTTGATTAATATTATATTACGTTGGCGCCTATGACATCATCGTCTTGGAACAAAGAAGGTTCACATACTCAATTATGCCAAATCAGGAAATGGTAAAGCCCTTTTTTGGTTTAAGTTAGTGCTTCAGTAAGAAAACTTTTACATGTGTTAGATAGAAAAAATACCAAAAGTAATTTTAATTTTCAGTCCTAATTTATTTTCCGAGTTCTGCAGAAGACCATGTCGTCGTTTTATGGTGGGAAGGTATTTATTGCAGAGCATTTTGTTAATACCATCGAAAGGGATAACATGCAAACTTGAGCAGATACAGTTAATTTTTGAATAATTAGGTGTCTAACTGATTAATGTATTTGTTAATAGAGTTTGGAGTTATTTCCTACCAGGTTGGTAAATTTTACTTTTAAGAAGAATTGGTTTTCTTAAACAGACCACTTCATGTTGGAATATGCATATTTATTAAAAACGTCTAACTTTTTAACGAAGTCCAAGAAGCTTCAGTAGGATCTGGTTTAAACGAATTGTGTTTAGGAGATAATTGATTTTATTTGTTTTCAATGGTATCTACAGCCAAATTACTTGTCAGATATTTATAATAAAACCTCTGAAACTGTAACCTGCAGTAACCGTAAAATACTGAACATTTGTATTTATCAGCATTAACTTTTAAATGTACCATACTCTTGTTACTAGTTTTAATAAATTAGAAAGTAATTTGTTTGCTGGAAACGTTTCTATTCCATTAAGTAACTGTTCATATATGTGGATAGTGTTTAAAAATGTTTATATGTACTTGTATTTGAAGCGTAATTGTGCAATAGAGTGAAGAGCTTTATACACTGGTGTTTTCCCAACTAATGTAAAAGTAATAGTTTTCAGCTTTGATATAATAGAGATATTGTAATTACCTGGAGACGCAATTAAGTTACAGGGATTTATCATTTGATTTTGGGAACCCTTTTTTTCAGTTAGCAGTTTTATATTATGTTAGTTTCTTTATCATTACGTTTATGTTAGGTTTGTTTTAAATCTAGTGTACTCAATTAACACTTGTGGGAATTTAAGTCCAGAATTACTTTCCTGATCTCGGGTTTTAACGTCCTTTTGTTACTTCTTCCGGAGATTTTCTCTAGAAACCCCGATATTGGGAGAATAGGTGGTGTACAAGAAAAATGCTGATTGATACTGGATTTTTCATACTATGGTATTTCGGCACCCACTTTGAATACTTACACCACCCTTCCCACTGTGTTAGTCGGCAACCATTCTTATTAGTACAGTCGAGGTTTTCAATACTTTATCGAGACACTGATGTTTTAGCGATGTACTTCACCGAGTTTTTCTGTGGACTACCCGTTAGATTACCTGGAGCCAAAATTGTACACAGCAGATACTTCACATGTGATTTTCCAATGCTCCACCCGAAGGTACTACATTGGCCAGGAGACGCGTTTTTTGTTGCCTGAAAATTTAGAATTTTGCCGAACCCTTGCCGTTCCAGACAAGGTAGGGATCTTAACGTGCGTGACAACACTCACACACGGGACCTCCATTTAACCTCTCATTCGAACGAAGGCGTAATTTTTGTGAAAAATGCTCACCTGCCATTTTTCAAGCAGTCGGCCGTGTCGGGATTCGAACCCAGGACCTTGGGGTCCGTAGTCTTACGCTTACTACATTGATCCACAGCGACGCCACACAGCAGATACTACAGAATATTCTGTTCTGCTCACTCTCTTGATTTGGCTTCTATAGATATTTATTTTCTTGTCGGAATTTCTAAAGGATGGGATTTGTGCAAGAAAAAAACACGTTTGCAAAACGTGCAAGAACTGAAACCTAAGATAGTAGAAAGGTGTTTCGGTGTGTTTCCAGACTTTTTAGAATTGCGCAGAAATCTTATTCATAAAAGACTTGTATACTGTCTCGCCAAAGAAGGAGGAATTTTTGAATGCTTTAAATACATTAATTAATAGCATAATTCGTATTGTTGTTTTTTAAAGGTAAAAGTAAATTTCTTGCAATGGTACTGTGTATGTAATTCAGAATTCTAGTTAGCCATTGCATGTGTTATTTCAATAGATGATGCAACTACTTGGTGAAATTTGTATGATAAATTTAGTACCTAGAACGTGGGTTTTTAGAACAAGATTACCGTTGACATAAACAGAACAACATTGCTCTTGAAAATCAAGTAGTTTAGACGCACAAAATATGAGAGCGAAATTTTGAAGAAGGGGACTTATATAACGATTAGGTTTGAAAAAGTAAAGAAGTTAAGAAATCAAAAATGATTAATTAACAGCAGGTGTGTAGACGGTAAAGGTGTCTAAGTAGGTTAGAAAGATCAAGCACGCGGATATCGCGGAATTTATATTCCAGGCGGTCGTGCATCGGAAAATGACATTAGCCAATAAAGGGGTGATCAACGGATTTCACTCTTCAACCAAGGTAAGAATTTAAATAGATTGAATGGGGTAATCTACATGTCGGTAATAAATAAAAAGGTTAAACATTGGCGTTCCTGAATGTGCTAAATTAAAAAAAATTGAAAATGAAATGGAATTTAAATGTGAGTACCGTTTCAACTTCTTTTGTTTGTTTACAATTCAAAAATATGTACATGTAGAATAGGTTGTTGTAAACGATTCGTAGTTATTTGAAAGGAAATTAATGTTTAGGTTGGACTATAATATAGCGACGAAACAAGTTTTTTTTTTAAATTAAAGCATAATACTATTGAAAAGGGAATTTAAAACTTTTATAATGTTAAAATAGGCATGCGTATTGATTTTAAACGCAATCTTTATTTGTGGGATATATTGTTAGATATTTTTGTTTGAAAATGTAGTATTTTTAAAGGACTAATATTGCTTAAAGAATTTCTTTGAGTAATACTTAACTAGTTGGATGTTACATTAGGTTTGCTTTCTTAAGGTCAATGTACGTATATTTATACTTTCGGAATTTACTGTTAATGGAGTTTGAGCTTAGGTGGAATTTCATTTAAAGTTATGTATAATATATGTAAAGATGATAATTGTGAAATGATATCCAGCTATTTCAGTGACGAAGTATTTAAAAGAGGCCCTTCATTTTACAAATTTTTGTAATTTGACAAAAAATTAATGAGTGTTTTTAAGGAATTGTAGAGAAGGGTAAAGCATAAGGTGATAAATTTTAGATAACCGATAGCGAAGAGAACTATCCCGAATAACCGTCTTCCGGGTAGCGAAAATATTGAGGAAATTGCTGGAACAAGAAGGTTTGACGCCTCTCACTTTTGACAACTAGTTAAGCCTTTCGAGGTAAGTAGCACTTGTAAACTAGTTTTGTATTTTGGCCATTTTACGTGTTTATTTTTACTAAGTGTTTATCATTTTTTCCATAGGAACCCACTTCCGCACCGCTGTAGTTAACCGGTGCGTCCCGGTAGAGTGAAATTAATTCAGGTACTTAACGTCAATTCAGCACGTAACACGTATTAGTTTAAATACTGTAAAGAATAAAAACAATCCTCACTATTCTTTTTTAAATATAGTAGCAAAAGCTAAGAGCAACTGCTGTTTCCACCAACTTTATAATTCGTCACATTATTAAAGAAATTATTGAATTAAGCAATATTTACCTGGTGCAACAGATGACAATATCCAACAAACTAAAAATAGTAAATGGTAAAAAAAGTTTAATAGTTACATCAAAAATTGAATCAAATAGGCTTCCTCCTCCTCCTGAAGCGTATGCTTGAAATCCGCCACCTCCACCTCCTCCTGCACCACCAAATCTAGCAGCTCCTGCATATCCACCACCACCTATATAATCTGCTCCACCAAAGTAGCCTGCTCCTCCTCCACCACCGCTCGTTAATACCTCTCTGAAAAGTATAAAGGAATTTAAATTTAACTAAATAAAAATACTAAAAAATAAAGGTTTAAAAAGCTTTTCACTTAACTATCTGCGTATATATGTTTTTGAAAAATAAAATTAATAACTAATCTCCAAGAATATTTCATACAGGAGTTGATTAGGGAACCAAAGGTTGCAAAATCTAAATTTAACGTTGTAATTATTAGAAGCATAGCTCGTACGATTCTTTTGCAAAATCGATTAATTCTATGTAAAAAAAAAGATATGGAGTTAGATCTCTTCTAGCATTTTATTAAATATTCTGCATGAAAACTACCATTTGCTGTCATATTTTTCGCACTAGTTTAAAAATGATTCATATTACTGTAGGTTTTGCAGCGTAAGCGTATGTGCAGTGTTATACGTTTTCTCTTAGAATTTTCTAACACTAACAGCTATCACGATGTTTAAGTCACAAAAACGACCTTTTGCGGTTTGAATCGATTAATAAACTAACATAAATGTTTTTGAAACGGTTATATTGCTCTCGGTAAAGTATAACTAATTGCTGCATGATTCTACAACACTTCGAGTTATGAGCAAGGTTTCATTAAAATTTTTTTGGTAAAACCATTACCTTCCTGTGGAATTCTGACCAGAAAGAGGAAACTTAATGTTCAGGGCGAGTTTTAAAGCGACGTTTCAAATAATCCAGTATACATGAAGGCCTTCTGAATCATGGCAGGGTAAAATTTCTCTAAAGTTATTAGATTAATTCAGAAATATGTCGTGTGAACATTGTTCAAATCACACCCTAATTACAGCTTTCTTACAATATAATAGTCGTATTTAAGGGCAATTTTACCTTGTGGCGCTATAAAATTTTATTCTTGCTGGACACTTATAAGTGATCCTCATATCAAACAAATGTTTGAAAAATGGGGATTTTAAAAATAAAAATTTTTGGTTGTTTAACCGTGTAGTAATTATAGAAACCGCACTCTATAGCTTGCAGTATTTGCGCTCTAAATTATCTTAATCAAGTTACTTTATATTTAACAGGCGCTATTGTTAGTATTGGTTAAGTTAAAAAGCTTTCAAATCTTACAAGTATTGTGGATTGTGGTATATTTATATTTAAGCGCTAAATGCCTTCATTATTAACATTTGTGTGTTGTTTTATTCACAGTAAGTGTCTTTTTTTGCTTACGTCTATAATGAAAGTTCTTCTGAAACGAATATAAGCGACATTATGTCCTTTCAGAACCGGTTCAAAATGTCTAACCCTTTTAGAAGAACGTGCAGTCTGAGAATTGTACTATAATATAAGTAAAATAGGTCTTAGCTATTTCACTAGTGATTTCTTCGTTGATGCGCTAATTTAGGAATACGAGTAAATTATTGGTTAGTGTTTGACCAGCGGTTGCTTATAAAAGAGTTTTAAATTAAGAACAAAATCAAATTATTAGTTAATGCTTGAACAGCTGTTGATTGTGATAGCGTTTAAGTGTACATGGAACAACAGGTACTCGTATGATTATAAAATGAAAACCTGAAGACCTTAGTCGTGAGCATCATCCATCAAACTGGATTAGAATTTAATCTTTCGCCATCCATTGTTTGGTTAAGTAGTTTCAACGCTAATCGTTTATTCTGATTAATAAAGTAAGCAACACCTGTTATGGGTGCAAACTTCTTGTTTATGATTTAATTTGTTTAAAATACGTTGGCATAGATTTTATACCCCATTTAGTAGAGGTTATGAATACATTTAAATATGAAGTTAAATGTTCAATGCTTCGGGATTTTATGGAGTTGCTTATGAGTTGTTTAATGAATTGTTAATTATATAAAAAAATTTATTTTGAAGAAAGTATCATAATGTAGAACCAGCTGTTTTTTTGTAAAAACTGTTTATGGTAGCTAAATTGTTTGTCCTATAAAATATTTAGAGTTAAAAATACTTTAGATTATTTTGGTATGTGTATGTTTGAAATTGAATACTTTGTTACCAGGTATATTAAATGGAAAGTTAATACTAATAATCTATTAATGTGTTTAGATTGATCTTAGGTATTCCAAAAATTTTATTAACCATCTGTAAAACATTCATGTCTTAAGGCTTAGTGGGTTTATACAAAAGATGTGCTCCTCATTAATGTAACTAATTACATGGAACTATTGATCTTAACCAGTTAGTTCGACTGTAGGCTAGACCATTAAAACTATCTTGTAAATATTTTATTAAGACCTTTAATTATACATCAAAATTTATTTAATTTGATAAATATAACTATTTTATTGGGCAATACTCTTATTATTTTCGATTGTTCAACACAAACTATTAAAAGTCGGTATGTTCTAATTCTTTTAATAAAATTATTATTTATTTTGGATTACAAATGTTGATTGCAATGTATTTACTCACTGTAACTTTTCTTTTCAGTCCCTTTTGTTATTGAACCAAGTAAACAACAAACCTACAATCATTCTCGTACTTACTGCAGGGTTTATGCCCGAGCTCTGCGATAGCAACCCTTTTCCCTTCTTCTAAAGCCGTTTAACATCTATCACCTGGACTTTCTTTTGTGGTAGGTAATACGTCTTTGACTTACCAGTGCAACATAAAGAGGTTTTAGTTGCATCAGGTAAATAAATAATACGTTTCATCCGAAACTTATTATCTCTGTAACATGTTTGAATTAAAATTAAAATCAAAATATTTACAAACCAAAGAAAGGAACCTATATAAAATTATTTACTCCTATGTATGGAAAACACGTCGACTAGTAAAACATAGAATACACTACAAATGCGGGAACTCTCCTTACACATTGTTAATAAGTCCTTGAATTTGATGTATATTTGTTATTGAGAACGCATCGACTGGTTCTACAAAGCAGACGTTAATTTGAGTTTTTTCCTTTTTATCGATTTTAGTTGCCACCTGCTACAACAAATAATAAGTTTGTGGCATTCGGGTTCTTTCTTGTATATGTTGGTTATACGTTGGATGTATCTTATCAATTCCTTTTTAAGAAACAGTTTTAGTTTCATTTGTGTAATATTAGAAATATGCGATCTTCTTTAATAGGAAGGCAATTCTAATATCTAGAAGTGGGACTTAACACATTATGGTTGAGAATAAATAAATTCAGTCACTACTTATGTAAAATGTGTTCCATCAGATGTCAACAACAAAAAGTTGTGCCCCAACAATAAATTAGCAGAATTTACAAGATCATGCCGTGATACAGTTAAAACTGAAACGTCATGCCAAGCTGTATGCTTTGATGTTTCTTCCCTACACCGTTTTGATGATTTCCCGTATGGACAACATGGAAAACTTTTCTTTGCTAAGTTGTGGGTTACTTATCGTACAATTGCAGATGTTTTGGTGTGAAAATTGAACTTACTTCGCTGAAAGCCGGAATATGCTAATGCGACAGCTGTTATTTGTTGGTGCTATTTATTAGATAATATTTATTAAAGAATGGGTCGACAGTGACTGTCCTATAAATTTGTTTATATAAATTTTGTAGAGTCAGTACTGTTTAAATGTGATATTAGTACATCATTCAGTACCGCCTACAGCGAAATGCACTTCGGTCTGTAGCAGGGTCTTTCTTTGTATTTCTGTTATCTACTATGTAAGTATATGCTTTTTTTAATGAATATTTTACATATTTAAAGATTTCACAATCGTGGTAACCACAGGACTGAAAACAATTCACTATATATTGTTGTTTAATTTTTGCTTTATGTACATGTTAGAATTTAAACACCGCATGTGGGTCCTATAAGTATATATTTTTCCTAATGTATATTTTACATATATACAGATTTGAAACTCGTGGTTACAACAACACTGAAAACAGGCCACTCTTTATTTTTGTTTAATTTTGCTTTACGTACGTGTTAGAATTGAAGTAGAAAATCAGTTTAAGGTAAAGAAAGGGGGTATAAATTACTTTTGTGTCAAGTGTTGTACTGTGTAAGTCCTCCGGGAGGTCCTGGATAAATGTTTTTTAAAGTTGGTTTTTTTTATACCATGTTTTTTCGTTAATGGTTTGTAAATAAAATTCTTAATTAGAGGTTGTCTTTTTCTTTCTTTGTGACCCATCTCACTCTACGACTTTTCGCTAACATGGCTTTCTTCGGATTCCCTTATTTTTGTTGCAGTATTTGCTGCGGGTAATTTTCTTTGCTTATTTTACTTTTCTTTCTTTTTCGTACGGCATACGGTAACACCCTCGTTCTCTCTCTCTCTCTCTCTCCCTCTCTCTCTCTCTCCCACTCTCTCTTTTTTACTATCGCTCTCTTTCTCTCGCTCTCTCGCTTTTTGTCCTTTTCACTTGCACACATACACACACGTGCACACACAAATACCCGCACCGCAAGTCGATACACACTTGCGCTTGCGCGCACGCACACACACAAACACATAGGAGCACGCGTATACACAGCCACACAACATATATATACGTCATCATCCTAGAATTAGACAATGCGATAAGCTATACTTATATAGTGTGAAACGTTAGGTTTAATTAAGAACTACCGACTTTGTTAAAATAAATCGCATGTTGTGTACTCATCGACGAGGTAAGTGTGATTTATCTACAACAAAGCGCTTGTTAAAGTTACTTATATTATTAAATAATGCTTCCAAAAAAATAATAAAGAAACTTGATATTGTAAATACCAATTATTACTAATTTTCACTTAAAATTGAGTAAACTTTAGGTGTTGCTATATATTTTAATTGTTACAACTATACTTACTTATGGTATACTTTTTGAGGACGAACTTTAACTTTTACTTCTTGTTCCTTCGGAACTATAGGGGCCGGCACTTCTTCTTGACTAATAGTTTTCTCAAGAATTGTTGGCGCGGCGGGCACCTTTATTGTTTTTTCTACGTAAGCTGGCACACGTATTGTTTTCTCTACGTATGTCGGTACTTGTATCTTTTTTTCTACATAATTAGGAATATATGTGCGTTCTATAACCGTTTTCTTTGCGTGCAGTGCCGGTGGTGGAGCCTCAGTTGCCACATCTAAAATTTTTTCGGAGACAACTTCAACGCGACCACCATGTGCATGTTTTCCCACAACTCCTCCTCCAAATGAAGCTGAAAAACTTGCTCCACCCAACGCGCCAATTCCACCACCTCCACCACCAATACCAACTCCCTCAACGTATCCGCTTGAAACAGGAGCTGGATGCTTTTCAATGCTTACGGTTTTGACGATACCACCACCTCCTCCGCCGCCTCCACCTCCGCCAAATGAAGCTGAAAAGCTTGCGCTTCCAGATGCATCCGCTGCTCCTCCAGCTCCTCCTCCAACTCCACCTACCGCTCCACCAGCTACGTCAACAGACCCTTAAATAAAAATCTTATATTAGGCATCAAAATGCTACAAAAAGAAAATGCATTCATAAACAACATTATTAAGCTATATAAGTAATAAATATTTGGTAAAATTATATACAAGCAAATTAGAAAACCAGGCCGTATCCTTGGAAGTATTGAGTTTACCGAAATACTGTTAAATCCAAATCTTTTGAAATGCTTTTTGCAACGAGAGCATCAACCTGTGATATATTCTTAAGCCATTGCACCTAGATACATGCCAACTGGATTTACTACATGCTAAGTTTAGGGTACCCGATCTACAATGAAAACAAAAAATGTTAGTAGCTTTGACGATAGTTTGGAATAAAATATTGCTTCAACTTGTCCACAGGAAAAGTTTTTGATCGTTCGAGACCTTAAAATTTGCATTCTCTATTTAATATCAACATATGCTCTGCCAAAGTACCAGAACGCGGTTCATTGGTTTCGGTTATTACACACATACCTAATTTCCAAATTAAGGTTCTTCAATTCTTTTTTTTTCATACACGGTTAATGATTTTTCATACATATTTGGTAATTTTCAACAAACTTAGTGTTCAAATTTTGTAATCATTCGTGAAACCGTTGAAAGGTTTGAAATTAGTCGATTTTTAAATACGATAATAAATAAATTTGTTTGTTGTATCTTCTATTAAAAATAGTATTTTAAAATTTGAACCCTTCTTCTGTAGTATAAATCAATAATGGTTTAACAATTTGCAGAAAATGTATGTTCAGTGTGTTCTGACAAGCAGCAGAAATGCAGGTCTTAATTGAGGGATGCTTGCACCGGTTAAAATGATACTAGAGCGCAATTGAAGCAGTTGCTCTTTCTCGAACCCTAATTATCGATTTACTTATAGATTATTAATCTTTATTGGCGAATGTAATAAAACCACTTTTATTACAAACAATTCAAATTCGAACAATGCTGTTTGACAAGTTTCTGACTAAATATGATGTATTTTAAACTTGTTTTAGCAAAATCTATTCTACCATAACCTATTTTACGAACACTAAACGTTAACAGATGCAAATCAAAGTAAGTTATTTACGTCTTTATATATATTTTTATTCGTGTTATTTTTTCCATTTATAGCTTTTAATAAAAGCAGAAATGTTTGCCGAAACATTAACACATCGATTAAATACATTCAATTATTTGTTTTATTATTGGTTGATCGTTGATCGAAGAAACAACTGCCAAAGGACCCACCAAACCCATGTTCTCTACGGAGTAAGTTTTTGCATTATAATTTGAAACTCTTTGAAGCACCGGCGGAGTTTAACCTTACATAAATTTGCATGATAATATATGTTATTTTAAACATGTAAAAATAACGTTACAAGTTTGACTTTGTTTTATTACACCTTGCAAGTTACTGTAGTAACACCAAAAGCCTCAAAAAAAGTTTTTAACCCTGTTAGACTGTAAACGTTTGGATAGAATACCATCCCTATTATCTTTATTCGATCCTAAATATACTGTAATGAACTACAATTTATTGTTCTTTATTTGATCCAAAGTAAGTCTGATTATTCACAATAATTTACCGAAAACTTTATTGTACTGAGATGCCGCTACAGAGATCACCGATGATAATTATTAACAATGTTTGCACTAATATATTTCTGAGCATGACGATTAACCTATATTTGTTACTAAATTCGACTAGGCAATTTATTTACAAATCGTTAATTTATTTACATAAGCGCTCACTGTTCTATCGTTATTTCTGTAGATTTTGTAGTGATCCGTGGTGTCGATTTCTCATTGGTTAATAATTATTGCAAATACTATATTGTACATTTCGATATTTGAAGGTATTTGTTACAATAGCTCGGTAACCACTTGCAGGTTTCTGAACGCATTCCGTTAAGTCAGAATTTATGTTATAAGAGCGCATGTGTAGGGACCATCGATCGAGTCGACAAGGGTTAATGGACTTTGTTTTGAGATTTCAAGATGGATGGTTGAAATTTTTTCACTTGGCGGTTTTTTATTAAACAGAATATTTTTAAATTTCTAATGTAGTGGTTATTTAAGGTAATCTGATTACATCTTGTAATCAGAGCGTTGTTTTGAATGTGATGTTGAAACTTATTGTGAAACCGTTAGTTATTTAATCATTGAAGAATATTTATGTGTTACCTGTTGTTTTTGGCTTAGAATTTGATGCCCGTTGTTTTACGTATAAAGGTGTGTTGTTTAGTTTAACAACCGAAAACTAATATTTATTTATTTGAATTGTTTATTTAGTAACTAACCCAGAGTAAAACTAATACTTATTTATTTGAAATAATGTTTATTTAGTATTTAATATAGAGTTGTAACTCCAATTGCATTGCACATGTTACAGAATCAATAGTAAATGTACCCTTATTGTGATTTTACGAACAAGTAATGAAAAAGTACCAACATCATTCCTTAGATTTATTGAATCAAATTATTAGGCAAGTTTATATATAAACAGTATTATATTTTTGTTATATTTGTTTTGGGTTTTATTCAATTAACCACAAAGTTGTGTATATTTTTTTGTTTGTAACTTATAATGCCACGACGTGTTTAATTTTTAAAAAGTAGGTTTTAACCGATGCAATCATAATGAATAATTTTTATTGTTTGCTTACTATATTTAATATATTTAACTAACATGCATTTATATAAACATTTAGCGCTTGAATCTAGGCTTGTACTTGTGATATAGAATTTTGGACTATGTATTTGCTGCCTACGTATTTAACAATGTTTGATATATTCATGTTTCATTTGACATTTTTATCATGTGTAATTATTTTATTTCAGCATATTAATCACATATTCCACTGCATCGCTCATACCTCGGTTTAAACGTAATTATATGTTTGTTGTTTTGTTTATCCTATTATCTAGCCGATGTTCCTATATAATTAACTAGTATCTAACGTTTGTGATAATTGTTGTAATGTAATTAAATTGAACCTCTGGTATGATCGATCATCTCGTGCCTTTCGCGTTTGCAGTTATGACTATGTTAAATATAGCCTATTAAATAATAAACGCCTTTCTAACTATGCGCAATCATACTATAAGTTCATTCCAGCGATTCATGTCGTCTTGTCAATGTACTTGTAGTTGTAGTCTTGCAAATAATAAGAAGTCGGTTAGCATTTGTAAAATATTTTGTAACACGGACTGGAAACTGTTAATGTATGTATGTGGGCGCGTATGATCGAGCCTTGTTCAATATTACTAACATTTTATCCGTGCGGGGAGAAACATTGGTAGTCAAGGTGCAGGTCACCTTCTTAGTATCCCCCCTTTTCAACTTTAGCTGGGTAGTATTGGCCTAGCCGACTTCAGTACCTACTAGAAAAGACTAACCGGTTTACACTAACTTTTTTTTCAGTTGTCATGTGTGGTATGTCTGGGTAACAGTTGACATCACGTTAATTTCAGTGTTGGTGACCTGGGTACTTGCACGTTACCCGTTCTTGTCGAAATGTGCCAAATGCAGTTGGAAGCGTGAGGTCAGTTTAGGGTTTTCTCTGCTGTACTCGTTCCCCAATCGCTCAGATTGAGTACGGCACTGTTTGCTTTGAATGCCATTTTTTTATGCTTTCATGCGAATGACCTATTTAGTGGTTATTCTTTTGATTAAAAGTCAAGTTAGGTAAATTCTGTAGGTTTATTTCAAATATCCCCGCCTTAACACCATCTTCCCAGTGTGAATTTGGGTTACATTATAACAACACAACGTAGGGGTCTTTGAGCCACTGCCACTAGATCTTAGATCATAGAGCTCGGTGTACCGTTTATGGAGGGCGTTTGGGTCAGCCTTCAGGTCGGTTACACTACAACTTTAAGCTCAGTTATTTAATCCTTAAATAACAATTTATTTTATATTAGATCCGGATTAATACTTATACAGAACTCTCTGCTGGGGAGTACGATTTGTATATCTAGTTGTAAAGCTGTAACAAATATAAATTCTTGTAGAAGCTATTATAGTAAATTTTGAAGTTTCTGGTTAGCCATTTGATTTTAAGGTGTTAAGAGATTCATATCAGCAGATAATGTATTTCGGTTTGTTTTGATTTTCTGAATTCTTTTCAAATTAAAATCTAGTTTATGATATCTAGGAATGTACGTGGTTAGAACTGTTTATCATTAAGGTCAATTACACCCTAGTTTGAAATTATACCTTGAAAAGTTATCTGTGCGTGTTTAAGGTGAACGCAGGCATGACTAGCAGGCAGTTTGTTAACAAAACCAAAGTTTACAAAAGAGGTTGTGGCCATTTTCATACTAGTACTTAGAATTTGAAAATGTTTTTCAGGCCTTTTGCTTGGATAGAGAAAAACGCCTTTAATCATTAAGAAAATGTGGTTGTTTATTCGGTTTGAGTTTGTGCTCCAGCTGAGGAAATGTACTAGAATTAATTCCTGAAAACAACAACTCTAGGATAAGTAGTTGTGACATGAGATATTCCCAAGTTTTGTTTATCATCAGTGCGTTAAGCAAAGGTAATATTAATCAGCATTTTTATGAAAATTAATTGTAACGCGAGTAATATATCCCCCAAATTAATATGTACAAATTTAAATGCAATTATTATGTCTTAAGAAATAGAATGTTACATTGTATAATTGAAGGTTAAGTTATAAAAGGTTAATGAAAATTCATATCAGACGTGAGAACGGAAGCAACTACTTTGTATTCCAGACGCAACCTGATACTGCGGGTGCAGGACACAATGAACTATAAGAAAGGAGTTTTTATAACTAAGATTACTAAGAACAAGATATTGTATGTTATCAAGAAGTATCAGACGTGAGATCTGCATTTTCCACAAGATGATGGGAGAGCAGGGATTACATAAATACTCTGAGGAGGCCATAATGGTCAGTCAGTCTCTAACTTCATAACTTTAACATTGTTGGTAGTTCAAGCTACTCACTGGTAATTATTAAACATAACTTTGATTATTTGTCAATTAAAACGTTAATGCACATAACGTACAAGTTGTTAAACCATTTTTGTAATTACTGTTTAAAATTAAAATTGATAGAAGCGTTTTTTTTTGGGAAATAAAGACTTTTTAAAAAGAAGCTCTCAAAGGACCAAAACCTATCTCGCGTATTGTCGGAAACGATTGATAGTGAACTAGTATGCCGCTCTGCTTCCAAGTACGTGACACATTAATTATTTCGATCAATACTCACATTTATTTGGCTAGTGTTGACTCTGTTAAACTTGTTCATACACCTGCGATGTAAAAGCTTGTCGGCTTATTAACCCCAATGTTAACAAACACAATTATAGTCTACAATTTCATTCATGTGTATTATGCAACTGAGGCATGTCTGTACCAATTAAATTTGTACTAATTTTACTTTATAAAGTACTTCAGAATTTAAATTCAAGTGATATGAAATATTTTAATAAAATTTAAGATTTTTTTTTAAAGTTTATAGTTATAATACTATAAAATGTTTTGGTTTATGTTTGTCAAGATTTAAATTTCTGAGTTATCTCAGCGACTAAACATTATTCCGAATAAAAAGTTTTATGTAGAACTTTTTATATATTTCACATGTGTGTAGAGTTTTATTACAAAGTAAACAGTATATGCTGACATTGATTTGTGTATTTGTAATCCAGCGTGCCAGGTCTGTCAAAAATTGGAAACTAAATCAATTTTTGTAAATAACACTACTTAATTTTGAAAAACTTAAGGTGTTGACTGTTTCACGAATTTTGAACTTGTTAATGACATCGAAATGATTATGCTGTTAGTTTGCAAAAGTTTGGAGTTGTTATAAAACAAATATTTTAGTTAACATTACAGTATCGCTTCAAACTAATCTATTTTTTTTATATATATTTGCATGATATTTGAAGAAAATATTAGGAAAGTAAAATTGTTTGTGTTGGTGGAATGATAGGAATGTTAGGAATGATAGGACGTATACTAACGCATGAGGGAATAGTGCATAATATATTGGAAGCTGAGAAAGAAAAAAGAGAGGTAGAGGTAGACCTAGATTAGACTATTGCACACAGATAGTAAAAGATGTAGGCTGTAGAAATTTCAGGGAATTGTGTATGCTAGCTCAGAATAGAAGACAATGTTGGTACGCATCCAACCAGTTCTATGATTGAAGACCTAATGATGATGAGTGGATTGAGGAACTGAGGGCTTACTAAAATGTAAGAACAGTAAAAATAGTAGTATTGAGGACTGATAGTTAGTATATATTATCGATCCTTCAAGGTGAAATATTTGCCTTTTTTTCTTAACCTTTATATGTACGGCTAGGTCTGGGCAGATCTTTGCAAACTTCAAAACGAAATGTGCTTCAAACCATTCATAGCAGCAAGGACGCGTTCCGTGCTATTCTTTACTGAGGTGCGTAGAATGTGATATATTTTAATTATTCTTTTTAGCTATGTGTTGGTTTGATGGGGGGAATCAAACATGTGCAACGATTCACACATATTTTGAAAAAGTCTGCGCATACCTTCTGTTGAAATCACATAACAGTACACTTAGGGTTGTTTTATACTCAGATTCAGTTCGACTGTTGTGAAGGTAACAGCAAATCTACTTGCAATTAGTTACAGTGAGAGCATTTTTTCGGTTATTACAAATGTTTTTTAAGGAATTAAATAATGTTCGAGAATATAATTTCTTTTATCTTTATATATATTGCAACTTTACAAAATATAACATTTTGTAAGCGAATTTTTATTAGGTATATATGTGATATTTTGTTTGAAGTAAAATATTGTTTACATTTCATTCATACGTCATCATCATTAGGTCTTCTGTCCTGGAACTGGTTAGACGCGTACCCTCATTGTATCCTATTCTAAACTAACCTATACATTTCCCTGAAGTTTGCACAGTCTGCATCTATCTTTATCTGATCTACGTCTACATCAACCTCCTCTTTCCTATCTCTGCTTGAAATATATTTCGTACCATTTTCCAAAAATGCCTTAGAACATTTTCTGCGCTTTTATTTCGCCTATTTTTTCCACAGATATCCTTATTCCCCTACTATTTGTATAACCTATTTGTTATTAACTTTGTCTGTCCATGCTATCTTCCTCGTACATCTGAAGCACAACATTCCAAAACGCTGCAATCATTTTTCTGTCTGCTTTTCCTACTACCTGTATTTCATAGGCATACTGTGCTGTGCTCCACACATATGCCTTCAACAATTTTCTTCGTGTTTCTATGTTTGTTGTCTTTGATCATAGGCACTGTTCTTTCATGTTAGATGCAGTTCGGTCACCTTCTAATGTTTTACAATTATATACCCTATTTCTCCAACATTCAGTGGTTGTGAAGGGAGGTAAGCAGCCTGTGGCTGCCAAGTTCCCCCAGCAGCTGGACATTGGCCGATTTAATACTTTTTCCAATATAACTTTCCGCACAGTCAACATTAGTTGCAGATATTTCACAACCAACACCTATAGTAGTTTATAATAATCATCAGATTTATCTGGGCTTATTTTTTCGTCATTAGGTTTTCCGTCACAAAACTGGTTGGACACGTACGTACGTACGTCTTGAACTGGCCCACACAGTTCCCTGAAATTCCCACACAGACTATATACAGCTGGGTTCCTCTTCTATTGTTTTTTAGTTATATGCCCTATTTCACCAAAATTCAGTGGTTGAAGGGGGTTAAGCAGTCTGTGGCTGCCAAAGTCCCCCGATACTTAGACATTTTTCGAATTAATAGTTTTCCTGTAAATCGTTTCACATAATTAACATTATTCAAGGATATTGCACAACCAATACCTGTAGCTGCTTATAATAGTCATTCTGTTTAAGTACAGTTATTTTTTTCGTCATTAGTTTATCCATCTTGGGACTGGTTGGATGCGTACCTCCATTGATTTATATTCTGAGCTAGGCTACACATTTCCCTGAAATTCCTACAGTCTACATCTTTCACTATCTGTGTGCAATAGTCTAACCTAGGTCTATCTCTACTTCTCTTTTTTCCTATGTCTGCTTCTAATATTTTCCGCACCATTCCCTCAGCTTCTAACTCTTCCTTGCTAGATGCTAATACCGCTATGTCATCTGCAAATCTAAGCATATCAATCTTTTTTCCCTACATAGTAATTCCAAATGTTTTCATGCATTTGACAGTATTCATTGCCTCTTCAATGTACAAGTTAAAAGTTAATGGTGATAGGCCATTCATACGTACATACATACAAAAATGTGTCCCTTTTTACAACTATTTGTGCCTTTATTTTTATTTTACAGAAATGAATCCCATTCCAACATTTAATTTTTACGGTCTACCATTATTTGCTACTGTTCTTACTGCTGGTGAGAGTGATGAACCTGGGCGCACTCTACAAAATGATTTTAGCGAAGACGATGAAGAACCTTACTGTATAGCTGATAACGATGAAGATGATGAAGAGGATCTTCCTCGAATCGATTCCGACGAAGAAAGTCAGAGCTTAATTGAAATGCAAAGTTAAGCCGACGAAAGCAATGACGAAGCACAGACGAAAGGGGAAATAGAAACAAGTGTCGGTGATGGTACTAAAGAGGAGAATCGTTCTGTTATAGCCAGAGATGGAACTGTATGGGATTAGAAGCAACCACCAATTAGTACAGTTGGCGTGCACAACTTTGTTAAGCAACAAGAGGGTCTGAAGCGTGCGACTAAGTTTTAAAATAGTGTAATTGATTCTATTAAATTTATAGCACCTGAGATGTGCGACATAATTATCCATGAAACCAACACAGAAAAGCCAATAAAGAAATAAGACAATGGAATATTGAAAATCCAAATAAGAAACAGAAAGTTTGAAAACCAGCTCCTGAAAAGGAATGGGATGTATATATTGGGTTGTTTTTATATGGGGGGGGGGGAGAGGAAAGCGAATGATATATGCACACGCATTTGCTTTGGGGTCAACATTTGTGTCCTAAATTCCGGGCAAGTATGTTAGTTTGTCGTTACAGGGCCATTACTAAATATATTCGTTTTGATAATGGCAATTCTCGTAAAGAGCGCGAAAAAGCAAATAAAGTGGCAACCATTTGGGATGTATAGTTGATGTTCAATAGTAACCTCGAGAACGCAATGAATCTATACAATGACATAACCATTGACGAATAATTGTTTTCTTACACGGAGCGAACCAGATTCACTCAATATATACCAAGCAAACCAGCCCGTTATGGTATCAAAGTATTTTTGGTTTGTGGTGCTAAAACAAAATTTCCTTTGAGGGACTTTTGTACACAGGAAAAACGGCTTGAGAAGTAGTTGCAAAAAGCAGGGTGAGAGAATTGTTATGGAGCTTATTGCAAATTACAAAAACAGTGGCAGAACTATTGCAGCACATAGTTTCTTCACAACTTTGGATGTTGCCAAAAAGCTGATAAATGATAGATTTACTTTTGTAGGCATTTTATGGAAAAATAAGGATACATACCACAAATAATGTTATCAAACAGTACACGCGAGCTATTGTCTACAGAATTTTTGTTCCATGAAAATGATATTGCAATGATTTCATGTGTGCAAAGAAAAAGGAAGTGTGTACTGCTTTTGTCAACTGTGCACTATGATGAAATAGTTTAAAGGCTCAAAATGAAAACTAATAGCAATCCGCCACTACAACAAGAACAAACACGGCGTAGATATACTGGATCAACTGCTGATGATCTACACTTGAAAACGCCGCACAAAGTGATGGCGCCTGACCTTGTTTTATAACATCTTGGAAATTGCAACATTAGCATCGTACATTATCCATTGCTTATTAGACTCTCACACACGTAGAATTGATGCTCGAAGATATTTCTTACACATCTTATGTGATCAGCTTGTAACACCTTACATGAAGAATAGAAGTTCAAAAGCTAGAATTGTGGGTCGGTATAAAACAAGCAAGGTCCCGGGTTCGAATCCCGACACGGTCTGCTTAAGAAATGTTAGGCAAGCATTTTTCACAAAAATACACCCTCGTTCGGATGAGAGGTAAAATGGAGGTCCCGTGTGTGAGTGTTGTCACGCACGTTAAAGATCCCTACCTTGCTTGGAACAGCAAGGGTTTGGCAAAATTCCAAATTTTCCAGGTAAAAAACTCGCTTCCTGGCCAATGTAGTACCTTCGGATGGAGCATTGGAAAATCACATGTATGGTATAAAACAAGACACACAATGGAAAAATACACTGGAGCACCAATAACGGTAAGTAACGAGTTAAATTTTAATTTTCTTTCTAACTACTAATAACTTGTTTATACTACTAATGATCGTTGGTTCAATCGGAAAATTCCAATTCACACATTTTGTCAAAGGACAAAAGAAATCGTGCTATATATACCGCTAATAGATCCACCATAAACGGAAAACAAGATTTCTGTGTATTGCATGTGAAAATTCTATATGTCTTAGTCACTCCGAACCATCCATACTCCTGCTGTAAATGCATTAATGCAGCACAACAATGAGAACAGCAACCACAATAAGAACAATAACAATTAATTTTGTTTTAATTCTATTACTTGTTTATAGTATCTCCTATTGCACCTTTAATAAATGTGCCATTTACAACGGTAATGTTTTGTTATTTTGCATTCACTTCGCTTTTCTTGTCTAATCAGTGTGGCAGAATAGCATAGTTTGCCCAGACCTTCCCGTCTCGTCCCATACGCGTTAATCTAAAGTGGTAAAGTACTATTCATATTTGACGTATTAATAAAGAAGATTCTAGAAAAATGTTGTGTTGAAACTCTTAAAATGAAATTAAATGATCTACACAAGGAGTCAATTTAGTATTTTGAAAGAACATAATTATTTTATGTTTCGCAAACGCATTAAATGTATCTTTACGATAAATTAAGGGAATATTTTATACTCAAGGGTATATTTTTACGAAAAATAAATGGCTGTATATCTTAAAGATTTAAACGCTTTTTTACTAAGAAGACTTTGTTTACATACGGAAAAAATTAAAGCTCGTGATTGTTTTCTTTATGGTTGATTTGTATACTAATAAAGTACGGATTAAAGCTTCAATTTGCTAAATACAATAAGCTTAATATGTTTTTTCAGATATTTTAAATGACTTTTTTGTATTATATCTTAATAATTGTAACATACACGGGTAGTTTGTTTTGCTTTGCATTTTAATGGCTTTGTATTTATAATACGCTTAATATTCGCAAATTTCAATATTTCCGGTTTCCTTCTATTTGGGTTTTGTTTATAAAATTTGGGTTTCCATGCCCTACGTGATCACTTTATCACAGCAATATATATATATATATATATATATATATATATATATTTCTATGTAGTTCTCGCCCCACATTGTTGCGTCAGATTAATTTGCTATGAAGTCCTCCCCCACGCTTGAGCAGCCGGATGTAATAAACGTCCAGTTTCCTGCTGAACGCCAACGCTCTGTGTTTTTCTCTAATCTTCTAATTTTAATTATGCCACGACTAGCCCAGTTTAATTCACACAGAGTGCACAACGTTACGATGATCAAATTAATTTACTCCTTTAATTCTTACCTGTTTGAATTGATAAAACGAAATCAATCAATATTCGTATAATGAAAGGAAATGATATCTACACTTCACAATTTTGTAATCCCTTAAATACACCCTTCAATCAGTTAATATTATTTGGATCATTTATCCCAAAAATTATATCCCTTTAATTTAACTTAAAGTCACCAAAAAACGACACCTTTTACTAAAAAAATCTAGAACGTTCAAGACCTTATATCCTAATCACATAAATTTCAACGTATTAAATATTTTTGTTGACTTCTAACAAATTTGAGGAAAAAGAAATATATTCAGTGTTTAAATTTAAAAAGATTCTTTATACTAGTTAGCCCTGACCTGTGATATCCTGATTTGCTGTTGCGTGTTGTGGATCAACACCCTCTTATTATTTTCAATCGAAAACCAATGCTCAGCTTTGTGCTCCTTAACGTGCTTTGAACCAATAGTTTTGTTACTCCTTATTTCCAAAATTCACCTCGTGCTTTACTTTATATTGTTCTCGATACGCCTTAGACCTCTCCACTTAATCACTAACTGGATTTCTGAATACCACTCAGAAGTTCTGAATACCAGACTAAGATCCTTCTTAATATCGTAGGTTTCTTAGATTTCTTATACACGCCTTAGAATTCGTAGTTTTCTTAGAGACACCTTAGAACTCGTAGGTTTCTTAAATACACCTTTGAAGCCCTACATTATTATAAACATTTAATTTAAATTAATTAACAAATTTCTACTCATGTTTTCCGCAAAACGGCAACAGCTTTTTCATATATCTTTAACGCAATTCGTCATCAACTATTGTTATACAACACCACCTTTCGCAATAATATAATTTAAAATTTATTTATTTGACGCGTAAATATTCGAGTAAGAGTGTTGCATGTTCGACGTGCTTCAAACTGAGACTGCCCTTTCTTATCAACTCTGGGCGTTATATAGCTTTTGCTATCTACATTTGGATTGGTTTGTCCAAACAGCCTTACAAAGTGTTATAACCAACCATGTTTGTTTTTGGTATTCTTAGGCTTTTTAAGCTGATTTCTGACGAAACTATTTTGAAGTTACATATCATGCGGGTATTTGCTGTTGTTTTATGATCCTTGAATTGAACAAAATAACTGATGTAATATGAGTGATGTACATCCACATGTTTTCGTTTATGTCTAGTATTTAAAACTTATCTTTGAAAGTGCGTTTCTTATCAAAGCACTTTATTATTCCTTCTTTATTACAAGCATAATTGTATAAAGATTTACTAGGTTTTAGCGTATCTCATGTGTATCTATTTTATAAACTTATTGAACGCTTCTTCACGTAAAGTAGTAAAGTTAATGCGTAGAGGTAAACGGTATTAATTAAGGATAGTTTGAAGTTATTCGAACGTCACACTTCTGTAAATGTTGAATCATGCCTTCAAATTTAGCTAATTAAAAAAATGCATGAAAAAACATTATGGTTCTTGATCCTACGTAAGCGGACGAGCCAATATTTTCAACCAATCAAATCGTAGGAGTAGCAACAGGAGTTGACTCGAAGCTTCTGGGCGTGTGACGTTGCAGCGCTCAATCCTATAAAACTCAATGGAAATCAAATACACAACTCAGTTGTTCAATACTAATTTTAAACGTAGTGGTGAAGTATTGCAGTAAACAGACGACTTTAATTGAAGACTTTGAAAGTTTAATGCCCTTTTGAAGATATATAGAAAGAAAAACCTGAAAATATTAAAATGTCCCTATACTTAATTTTTCTACCCTGTATAAATATAAGCGTATTTCATTAGCACATAAAAAAGGCCCTCATTAAATCCCGTGTGAAAAAATCGTCAACTTAAAAAGCCCAACTTTAAGCCGTGTGTGTATGTAATTCTTGAGTAATACCTTAAAGCTAGTTTTTATTTTAAAATGTTAATACACAAGCTATTCGTTTATAAATAATTATTCTGTAAATACCAAAACTAACTTAGATGGTAAGCTATCGTTTTTACGATATGCGCGGTATTTGTTAGAAACGGAATAGGCTGCATCACTGAAAGGTAAATTGCATTTACAATCAATAAGAATGCAATTGCGAAATTTAATCAATTATGTAATTAAACCTCGTGTGAACATTTATTACAGGCTGGAAAACACTCACTTTGAAAGTCCATTATTAATAGATGGATCACGTTAATTTACATTTGCTTTCGAACTATCAACTTTAAGATATAAATAAAATATTCATTAAAAATACTATTTTTGATGAGAGAAGCACCTTTTTTTAAAGAAACCCATTTTGGGTTAATTCCAGAACAAATTATATCATTTAATCCAAAATGAAATACGCTGCATTACTAAACGGTAAATGGCATAAAATAGTGTCAGTTTATCGTATTTTCATTTAAAATATATACATTTTTCTTAAAAATAACACTTTAATCTCTAAAATAAAACGTGTAATTCCAGAATTTTCGTTATTTAATAAGAGAATACGTCATTTTATTAGAAATGTTTTAAAAGCTAATTATTTTGTATAAATGAATAAACGCCCCGATTTAAGGAACTCTAAAATGTCATAAATTAGATAAGATAACTTTACGTATTACAGAGAATGAGAGACTACAAACATTAATTTTGTGTATTAGAAAGGAAAGGAAGGCGTTTTACGCTATTTGACAATAACTATAGCAAGTATAAGTTTTGGATTTTTTTGTTAGCAACTTATAAGGATGTTTAAATGTTAGTACCTTAAATTAGAATAAGTTCTTAATTTTTGTGAAGGGGATAATTTCCAACAAATTTTGAGGTTGCAGTTCGAAGTATTTGACCTTTACTTAATTATCTATGCAACATCGTTGGCCAATTACACTCACAAACGGGATAATACAGGATCGGCAAATGATCCACAAATAAATTAAAGAGGATTCTGTAATTCTTAACAAAGATCGGGTAAGGATTATTTTATAAGTAACCTTTGGGAATAATTTCTTATATGAGCTTAAGCTGTAAACTGTTCTATAAATGTAAGAGATTCTGGACATGCATATATGTTTTTTGAGATTTCTATGTTTCAATTCACTTTCGTAAATTCCACAGCATAATTTCGTTGAGCTAGCCAACCAAAAAATAGGATGGCAAAATAATAGTTTCATATTTGCATCCTCACTAATACAATTCGCTGTACTGTAGTCGCAGCATTAATTTGGGTTCTCTCAAAGCGAGTCCTATCAAAGCAAATTAGTGGCGCTCTAACGTGAGAATAGTCACAACAAAAATTAGTGGTGTTGCAACGAGAGACTAGTTACAGCAATATATTGTGCGTGTGTTTGGAGAGGTGGAAGAAGCGAAATTGTCTAATTCACGTACAACATATTGAGATTTGAGACATCTAGTAGAAATCCAAAAGTCCTAATTTAAAAATGTGCTTTAGACGATTTTCAATTCAAAACTATCTTGATCAAATAAGCAGTAAAATCATAGGACACTATGTTTGACGTTCCACTGTGATCGAGTAAAATTCTATGCATAATAAATTCATATGGTGTTTCGGGATTGTTTATTTTAAAAGAATTTTTTCTGCTGTTTTGTAAGTATTAAATGACAAAAACAGCAATTTGGTCAAAGGTAGCTTGTCATGTAACATCTAACTTAAGTTATTAATAAACAAATACATTACACGTGCTTACCTTCAGCATAAGGAGATGGTGCTGGTGCCACTGCAAATCCTGCATGTTTTGAAAACCCGCCACTAATTATTCCACCATGGGGTGCCTGAAATGAACTTAATGTTAGTATTTTTAAGAATGTTGAGTTAGTAAATTGCGGTAATTCGAGATTATTATGAATCTGAGAAAAGTATGACAAATATGTTAGTTTAGTCCCCAGCTTCGTTGGGTTTTAGATCCTTTATGTTCCTTTTTCCTATGTTTTGAAATTCTTTATTTTGCTTGTTTCTTAAATCCTTAACCTACAACTACAAAAAATTTTTGTGCTACACATAGCCAGGGTCAAACGTTTCACTTCTTTTTATCAAAACGGTGAAACTTAATAGCTTATTATTGAACTTCATTTTCCTTAATTTGTTAATTTCTTACATCTTGTTTCATGGATATGTTACATATTTCACAATTTAGGATATCTTAAATTCAATGTTTTTCTATTTCATAGTAACTCTTAAACTTGCTTTACATCACCTACCTAAAAATATAGGTATTATAACCGAAAGTTGTTACGTGTTATTTCATTGTGTATCAAATTCCTCTTAATGTTTAAGTTTTATGTCTAAATTGCGCCTCTATTATGAACATTTACGTATCACTCCTGTTAGGAATTGTGCGGTTGGCTGTCAACGGTCGCCAGATTGTCGTTGACCAATAAAGAATTATTTCTTTAGCACAAGTGGGATGTGATTGCTAATCCGGCAGTAAAGTAGCCTCCTCTTACCAGGACTTTGAAGCGTGATCTGTGAAGAAATCGAACCTTTCTTTAACATTGTTAGGTCTTGATCTATTTTGTTTCTAGGCCTCTTATGCAAAAGGTATCGCAGATTTGGATAACCACAAATTCCCTGAAGATTGTCTTGAAGACGCTGAGTTAAAAATCGTAAGTAGTTGATAATTTTCTCATCGCAAGATTTTGTATTTTAAATATTAGACCTGTTTATGTATCCATCAAATGAACGCTTAAGATATCTTAATTATCTTTAAAATATTCAAATTAATTATAAAGTTTCTTAATGGATTATGATATCTGAGTTAACTTTAAACGTAACAATTAGCGTAAAGTAACATCGCGCACATAGTCCCAAGTAGATTTAAATCGAAATCATAAAACTAAACGATCAACTTCAAAACCACCTTGAACTTAAATTTTTTAACTAGTCTCGAAACCAGAATTGATTTTTAGCCGAACTTCGAATGAATTTAATTAACATTTTAAATTAATTATTAACTCTGCTTTCCATCTAGTACAATACTTATTGGCTGTGTACCAAATAATTATTGTTTATTTAGCTCTCCCGCGTGGGTGTGGATTGCCGCCTAGCTAAAAGTTTCAACGACGAAGCTTGTTGACTTTTCCTATAACAGAAATGAGAACACAAGATAACCTAAAGTACGTTCAGAGATAGGTATAGGAAATGAGGGATTTACTTCATCACAATGTTTATAATGCCCTTCCCATACACTCGTTTATGATAGGTTAAGAATGCCATTATGGCCGCGCGTCCAACAACTTTAAAACATCATGTCTGTACCACGATCCCTGAGAAACGTAGTTTCCACAAAATCAGACGACACAAGCTATTACTGAGAAAACCAAAGGTAATTTCCACGAGCCTAATTAACTAATCCTATATTAGACAAATATGCGTTATAACGTAAACTAATTATACAAACTAAACTTGATTACTGACTAAAATAATTTGTGGAGCGCTTTTTAACGCACAACAGTTACGACTAAGTTCCAAAAAGAGAAAACATAAAAAAGAGAAAAGTGTTTTGTACAGGAGCTTATGTACACGGAAGACTTTTTTCTAGTAACTTCTCTGTGCTATCTGCTAAACCATGGAAATCTTTGAGTTTCCAGGAAACGGAACCAGTAGTCACCCGATCTGCGTCATCCAAGCACGCAGTAGTCTTATTTGCCACCGTAGTCGAAAGTATTAGTCTTAATACTTAAGACTAAAACCTATTTCTCACTATAAAAATCTAAAAACAAATTTAACTTTATCATACATTGCGTTCAAAGAAATATACAATTTTTTATAATACCTTTAATGTATTTTTTCAACTCAAACAAATTAGAAACACAGGCTAGACAGCAAAGATACAAACATAATATGTTGCTGCACTACAACTTTACGCTAACAAATTAACCAGTGATTCTACAGTACGGATAAAGTTCTTATTGTTATCCTATCAATATATAAAGCTAAGAAGCAGATTAAATAAATAACCATTTATGGTTTGGAAGATCAATTAGATGAGATAAAATCCAAAGATAACTTCAACGGGAAAGATAATGGCAAACAATTTATGATTCGAAGGCCCTACTCTCAGCATGGCACACCGTCCCTCCTATATGTAGATAGAACTAAGAAAACTCCCTAAGGAGTAGAGCGAGTTTGAAGGCGCTATTCTCCGTGACAAAACTTGGAAAATAACCATATTACTTTTTAGATACATATAATTTATTATAGTTAATATAATATGCAAGGTAAGATCAAAAAACGAAAAGTATAAATAACAATTTGTACGGGCATTTTATTAATAGTTTCTACTCTTTGCGAATAAAGCTGAAAGATTTTTTTATGAAAATGGCAAGTTCCAAAGACATGATTAAAGTAATTGACTGATGCATAATTAACAATTACAATACTGAAAAGTTAGTTAGATAAAAGTCTTTTCAAGTTAAAATACTTTAAAGATCTTTAGGTAGAAGTAGAAGTAGATTATTTTATAAATTCTGAAAAGTTTTATTCTGTAAAGATTGAGGTATTTATTGTCGTCATTTGTAGGTATAAAACAAACCTATATTAAAAAAAATAAAAACTACTTATCCGCTTTATTGAAATATAAGTAATCCAACGATCTTGTTTCAAAAGAAAAAAAATAGTTATAATGCAAATCTTTATATACAAAGGGAGAATACCAATAATAAAATACACTAAATACTGAAATTTTTCTGCAATAGATACGATACAATAAGTTAATAGACCATTCTCTTAATTATAAATTAATAATTTTTAATCATGAAGACACGCGCGTTCAATCTAAAATTTTAGTCTGAATAACAACCGTTTTAGACAAGTCATATGTGGTGTGATATTGAAGTGTAATTTTCAAACCAAAATAATTTTTAAAAATTTTCGTTTTTCAAATTTTGCACAATAAATATGCTAATTAGATAGGTAATTAGTACATTATATAGGCTAGAATCGCGAACAGAGGGCGCAATGTATTACTCAGAATTAACAAATAGAATAATATAAATTACGATTCAAATTAACATCATCATTAGGTCTTCAGTCTTCATTGTTTCCTAGTCTGAACTAACCTATAGCTTTCTCTGAAATGTGCACAGTCTGCATCTATAACTATCTGATCTAGGTCTACATCTACCTCTTTTTTCCTATCTCTGCTTGTAATATATCCCATACTATTCCCCAAAAATGCCTTACAACGTATTCTGCCCATCTATTTCTCTTATCTTTTTTCCCAGATATCCTTGTTCCTCTACTATTTCTATAACCTATTTGTTATTATCTTTGTATGTCCATGCTATCGTCCTCATACATCTGAAGCACAGCATTTCAAAAGGCTGCTACCGTTTTTCTGTCTGCGTTTCAGACTGCCAGTATTTGATAGGCATACTGTGCTGTGCTCCACACATATGCTTTCAACAATTTTCTTCTTGTTCTATGTTTGTTGTCTTTCCTCGTAGGTGCTGTTCTTTCTTGTTAGATGCAGTTCGGTCACCTTCTATTGTTTTACAATTATATACCTTTTCTCTGATCTTCAGTGGTTGTGAAGGGAGGTAAGCAGCCTGTGGCTGCCAAGTTCCCCCAACACTTAACCATTTACCGATTTAATATATTCTCCAATATATCTTTTCGCACAGTCATCATTAGTTGCAGATATTTCGCAACCAACAACTAGTTGTTTATACTAATCATCAGATTTTTCTGCGCTTATTTTTTCGTCATTAGGTTTTCCGTTTCAAAACTGCTTGGACACGTACCTGCACTTATTTATATTCTGAGCTAGCCTACATAGTTCCCTGAAATTCTCACACAACATGTGTATACAGCTCGTTCCCCTTCTATTGTTTTCTAATTTTATGCCCTATTTCACCGAGATTCAAATTAACAATGTAAATTAATTATTACCTCTGCTTACTACCTAGTTCATGCATATTGGCAAGTTGTGTACCAAATAATTATTGTCTATCTCACTTATTCCCCGTGGGTGCGGTTTACTGCTCTAGCTTAAATTTCCTGTGACAAGGCGCGTTGCTTTTTCCTACAACACAAACTAGAACACGAGATAAGCTAAGGTGCTATAAGGGGTAGGTATAGGAGTCGACTTTATCACAAGGTATACAATGCATTTCCCGCACACGTCGTTTAAGATAGTTAGTCATGTTGAAAATGCCGTTTCAACATCTTAAATACCGCCCGTTCGTGCACGTTCTGATAGGTCCGAATACGTCCTGTCCGTTCTACGACCCGTGAGAATAGTTGTTTTCACAAAATCACACGATACCATCGCTATTATCAAGAAACTCCAAAGGTAATTTCCACAAGCCTGTTTACCTAACTGTATTATACAAATACGAGTAATAACAAATTAATTATACAAAAATACTCTAAACCTAATTATTAACTAAAATAATTTGCGGAGCGAGCACTTTTTAACGCCGAACATAACTGGTTATGCTTGTATACAAACGTGTCCATGTCTAATAATACAGATTAAGGATGACCAATGCTCCAGGTCCACAAGTAACTCGGTTGACCTACTTATACAAATTGACCGAGTTATCCAAATTGAGTAATTAATTAACATTTGGTCTTATTAACCCACTAAGTCACGTTGATCCAGTAACTCAAATTATCCAAACTCATTAAGCCATTGTTTCAAACAGCAACCCGTAACCCGAAAATCAAAACTCGAGTCGAGGGCGTACTTCCTTAGTTAGTTAGACTTGAAGTTTGACAACTGATCCAAAGGGTTACAATAATATTCAGGGTTAATTGTTTTACTTTTCTGAAGATAATCAATCAACAAAACAACATTGCAATCCCCAAAATTGTTGCCAAAACTTTACTGCTAATGAAATTGTATTCAATCCTTTGTTTCGACTGTTTGTTTTTTCGCTCTAGTTTATAGTGATGGATCTAAGTTTCTTCAAACGATGCTTGAAAATAGTTTTATTTTGCTTAAAACGATGCAAACAAGCTTTCGAATGCGTTTTTATCAATAATTAGCTAATGCTGCATCCATCTTACCGACTAAGATTGTTTCATGTAATTCTTTGTGCAAAATATTTTAAGTTCGTTCTTTTGAAATGCTATTCGCTTCTCGCAAATTCCTTCAACCTCCGAAAGAAATTGGCAACCTCCCCATGTAATCGTTAGTAAGAGTAAGGGAAGTGTTACGACTCCGATTTAGGCGTCAACTGCTACAGGTTAAATACCCTTTAACCTATAACTAATAAATTTTATGGTTTAGTCATTCAAATTTCTATGCCAAGGTTATACCATGCTTTTACTCATATTTTCGTTCTTTGACGACGGAGTTGAGTTTTCAGACAGTCGTGGTCTGGATTCTCATAATATTTTTGTCATATGAATCTTCTAATTGTAATAGAACACTAAAAAGATATAACAGAGGTGGAGACCATAATTAGGTTACTACATCGAAAAATACTCACTACACTGCATTCCGACCAAAACACAACCGTTTCGTTGAGCCTCGGTACTAAAGTGAAGTTTAATTCCCGGAAAAAGTAGCTCGATGTACAATACATTTCACATTTTCCCAAGCGCGGTAAAAATCGCCGAAACAAGTTTAGCATATTTACGCCTATTAAAGCATTCCAAACTTACAATGCAGCTAATAATTTATAATCTTCAATAGTGCCTCTACTTTTTCAGTTCCCATTGTAAAGGATATCGATGACGCAATTAGTTCACTTCTTTCCGATTCACTTTCGGACTCCGTTAAAATATTTTTCTTCTCTCTATCAAAGAAAGTTATATAATTTACGTTTATCGAGTATCGCCGTTTTAATTGTTTAAATAATTTTGACCCCTAACTGCCGCAGGCTTGGTTGGCTCCTTGCGAGCTGAGTTATAATTATCCCTACGTGGATTGATTTCTCGCGGTGGTCTGTTTAAGCTATGCGAAACCCCCTAAATAAGTGTCATGGGTTTTCTGTAAAAATTTCTCCACTGCATTCACCGCACTAAATCCATCGATAATATTGCCACGTTGTACGTCCGGTGAAAAATGCTTAGACAATATGGGTACTAGTTTATTGTCGAGAATATTTTAGGTTAAAAATCCTGCTTGGTGCACAAAGCTTAAGAAATATTATCTTACTGATAATAACTATAACTAAGCTCCATGAATAAATCTCACTGGCTCTCAAAGTTTAAAAGTCTATCCCTAATAGCGTTTTCAGACTCCTCAAAAAATCTACAAATATTCACTTTAGCTGATGCCCATTCGACGGCGGTACTCCTAAGGCAGTACAAGGCCTCTCCCATTGGGTGCCAAAATATTGTAATTTTGATTTGAGATAAATAAATTCGTGTGATGATATTTTCGATATTTAGTTAAGTATTACCAAAATGATTGTTGGTTTCATTTAGAGCTCCGACTAATGCAAAATTTTCCGAGCAGGATAATCCTGGGCGAAAGAGTTAACTCGTCATGCTCAGCTGTAAAGATTACTGTTTCACCTCTGCGTCGCTTTGATGACTTCTATCGGGAAGAATTGGTTCTGAATTTTCCAGGTTACTCAATGCAAAACCGCAGGCGTTGAGATTGGTCTTGCTTCACTCGAATCGTCCGAGTGTGCTTATAACGGCGCCTGTTACTGTTTGAGCATTTACTTAGAGATTAAGATTTACAATGACTGACAATAAAAATGTTCTATATAAAAATTTAAAGTACACTATTATTTAAGTGCGATGCTTTTACACAATTTTTTTGTTACAGCTGCAGCGAAATGCATATCGTGTATAGATAGTTTTTTTCTTTATTGCTGTGGTTTGCTATTACTTTAATATTTGTTTTTGTATTTATTTACCAAGAGCTACTTGTGGACAATATGTAAGTATATGGTTTGACTATTTCGATACCAAAAATTTAAACTTGGGTTAATCCAGCGACTGAAAACAATTCACTAGATATTTTTAAATTTTTGTTTTATATAAATATTAGGATTGAGGGTAACAATTAGTTTGAGGTAGTCAGGAATGTATTTATTATTTTGCGTTGATTTTTGTACTGTGTAAAACCTCTGGGATGTCTTGAATAAATATTGTTTTCTACGCGGATTGGCTTTCTTTACTTGGTACATGATTGTTTAATTAGTGGCTTGTAAATAAAATTCCCTTCATGTGAATGTGACAAATGGTAAAACTACTCAAATATTGCAATTAAATTAATAAACGAAGTTAATCTCATCATCATTAAGTCTTCAGTCCTGGAACTGGTTAGACGCGTACCTCCATAGTTTTCTATTCTGAGCTAACTTACACATTTCCCTGAAATTTCCACAGCCTACATTTTTCACAATCTGCGTGTAAGAGCCTGATCTAGGTCTACATTTAGCTGTCTCTTTTCCTATATCTGCTTGTAATACAGACCACACTATTTCTTAAAAATGCCTGAGAACGTATCCGGACCTTCTATTTCTCCTATATTTTTTTTTGTTTTCAACAAATATCTTTATTTCCTACTATTTCTATAATTAGTTTGTTATTAACTTTGTCTGTCCATGCTATCATCATCATACATCTGAAGCATAACATTTCCAAAACTTTTTTCCATTTCCTGTTTGCGTCTCTTACTGTCCCTATTTTATAGGCGTACAGTGTCGTGCTCCACACATATGCTTCCAACAATTTTGTCCTTATTTATATGTTTGTTGTCTTCGAACAGAGCCGTTGCGCTTTGTTGTTAGATACAGTTCGGTTCTCCGTCTATTGTTTTATAAATATATACCCTATTTCACCGATATTCAGTTAAAATATCAATTAAAATTGATTAGTGCAACGATGTAACCGGTTGGCATGCTATCATGTACGCGACCATTTCCCGACTCACGGTCGCGCCGTACCGGGGGTGCAACGGGTGCACAGCACCAGGGCGGCAACCTACTAGGGGCGGCAAAATAAAAAATAGAGAAATTGGACCATATACTTATACATGAAGAGTAAAAATCGCCATTACTAACGTTATGTCTTAATCTATTTTTTATTATTATTTTCAAATTGTACATGCACATTCATGTCTGCTTCAAATATTTTAAATAAAAGCTGATAGCATTTGCCACATTGTACTCATATCACTCAATATGTTTTGACTTATTTTATATAACGGGAACTTGATATACAACGTATTGCATTTTTTTGCAAGTGGGCAAGCATGACATAACTTATTACTTATAATTTATTTTTATTATAAACAGATCCGTGCCGATTGCTGTTATAAATACAAAAAAGTTACCCAAGAGCGAGTCGATCTCGCAAAATTAGGGTTCCGTACCAATATTACAGTGAGCAATCAATAAACCAAATTAAGCTGTTTTTATTTTTTATGTATATTTAAATCTTGTCCAAATTTGATTGTGATAACTGAAAAATGAATATATTGTTCCACATTGTACTGGTACATTATTAGCAAATACCTTGTCTATCACTATGTATAAAAAAAATTTTCCCAGCAACTATTACACTGTCAAAAAACCTGCAGTTTTCCGATAATCTATGACTCAATAGCTACTATCCCTATTAAAATCAAAATATTAGCTTTGGAAATGTAAGAGAACATGGGGGGGGGACGGTCATTTTCGGCACATTTTGAGCTATATCCTGAAGACTACTGGACCGAAAACTATTAAAAAAATACTTTTAGAAGCGCGCCATAAAGACCTAGCATTGTGTCAAATTTCAAATTCCTACGTTACATAGTTTTCGAGAAAAACCTCTGGGACAGACGGACAGACGAACACCAGGGCGATCTTATAAAGGTTCCGTGATACCTTATAAGGTACGGAACCTTAAAAAGAGTTATACGCAGTGATTGTGCGACAGTGGCGGCTGCAGGCACAAGATTATCGCTTTATCGCTTCGCTATTGTGCAGCATTATGAAATATAAACCTATATAGATTCGGCGAAATCAGCTACATAATGCGGCGCATTTTAGAGACAAAAACAATGAGGAAGTATTGTATTGGTGCTTTGTCGATCATTTCTGCTCTGCACCTGTAGACGGCATCTCATGATAACAAATTTTGAAAGTTATAATGGAAAACGGAAGCTATAGTTTAGTTTAAATTTAGTATTATATTGAACTAATATAAGCAGATAAAAGGGCTGGAAGTTGCAATCAAGTTTAGTGTTCTGGATTCTAGACTAAGTATATTGCATGCCGCTTAAAGTTTAAAACGTAAGTATTTTTAGTTTTCCTCTATTTTAAACATTTAAACTTTTATTTTTATTTGCTCGTTTCTATATTCATAAAGTTTTTTGTGCTTGATTCAGATGGCTGATGGTAAAAAAAACTTTCCGGCTTTCAATATCGAAAAAGAAAGTTCGAGAAAGAAGAAATAAAAAATAACTGGCTGGCTCTTTAAAAAAAATTATTGTATCTACCACGGCTGCAGCAGCACAGCCATCATCAATCCTGGAAGTGGAGGAACAATTGGAGTTAAACAAGGACACGTATATGAAAAATCTACAAATAG
Organism: Platerodrilus igneus; assembly: GCA_036346225.1. Lineage (NCBI taxonomy): Eukaryota > Metazoa > Arthropoda > Insecta > Coleoptera > Lycidae > Platerodrilus > Platerodrilus igneus. Next base: position 2,228,199 of record JARFIW010001109.1, on the reverse strand, counting down.
GACTGCGGCAAGAAAATAAGAAATTCGAGGCGGATGCGCATAACACGACGGATCCACCTTCACCAACAGAAGCTGCTGCTGAGAATGCTGGTATGAAAAGATTGAAAGATCCAGCTCTTTGGCCGCAAGTTTTAGCAGATAATATTAAAATGTCTATTCTAGAAATAGAGTACAATTGAAAAATATTGCATTTCCATTAGACGATTCAAATAGACTTTTTCATATACTTATGAAAAAAATTAAGCAATAATGAAAATGTTCCTAGAAAATGACTAGTTTGTTCTAAGTCAAATAATTCTGTATTTTGTTTTTGTTGCAAATTTTTAAAAGTATCTAATAATATTTTTTTTAGTCATGATAATGGTTATACTGACTGGAAATATTTATTGCAAAATTTAAACAGACACGAAAAAAGTAAGGGACGTTTTGAAAATGTTAAGAAGTGTGTTGAGCTAAAAAAATCTATTGACAATGGTACAACTGTTGACTCAGTCAACAAAAATTTAAATCAGTTGGGAAAAAAGGTGGACGTCAATTATTGAAAGAATTATTTGTATCATTCAATATTTAGCAAAGCAAAATCTAGCTTTTAGAGGAAGTAATCAAAATCTTTTTGAAAAAGGCAATGGCAATTTTTTAAAGCTAGTGGAATCAATTGTAAAATTCGATAATATAATGGCGGAACATATTGGCCGAATTCAAAGAGATAGCAATAGTATGCCACATTATTTAGGTGATAAAATCCAAAATGAATTAATTTGTCTGATAGGTGAAAAAGTTAAACAAAATATAATCGAAACATTGAAATTATTTAAATATTATTCAATTGTATTAGATTGTACTCCTGATGTTAGTCACGAAGAACAAATAACCGTAGTTGTCAGATTTGTTTTATTAATGATATTTCAAAGAATATAGAAATTAGAGAACATTTTTTAGGTTTCTGCCCAGTTACAAATACCACTGGTGAAGGATTAACAGCCTTTTACTTAATTATTTACAAGAATTAAATCTAGATATTATGGACATGCGAAGGCAAGGATATGACAACGGCGCCAATATAAAAGGCAAACATAATGGTCTACAAAACAGAATTCTTAATATAAATTCAAGGCCTTTATTTGTTCCTTGTGCAGCTCATAGCCTTAATTTAGTTGTAAATGATGCTCCAAAAAATTCTCTTGAAGTAACAAATTTTTTTGCTATTGTTTAAGAAATATATGTTTTTTCCGCATCTATCTATTGTTGGCATATTCTAATAAAGGAAATTCCTACGTTAATTGTGAAACCTTTATCTGATACACGGTGGGAGTGTAGAATCGATGCCATTAAAAGCCGTAGATTTAATTTAGAAAAAATTTATGATGCTCTCTTTTTTCTTTAAAATGATACAACAAGAGACAACGATACAAGAAAACCTTGCAAAATCACTAATTGATAAAATCAAATCATATAAGTTTGTGTGTTTCCTAGTAATTTGGTACAATATTTTATGAAAAATAAATCCTGTAAGTAAACTCATGCAAAAGTCTAATATTATTTTACCAGAAGCTGTAAAAATGTTGAACAAAATCCAGAATTTTTCATTGAAATACGATCTGATAGTAGTTTTAGAGGAAAGCTTAATGAGGCAAAAGAAATTGCTGGAGATATAGACTACGAAATTGTTTTTCCAGCTATTGGCATGGTTAGACCGAGAAACAAAAATATTTTTTTTTGATTATGAACATAGAGATGAACCAGTCGAATCACCAGGGTTGAATTTTAAAGTCAATTTGTATATTTATATTCTTGATATCGTGGTATCAAAATTAAATGATAAATTTCAACTATTGAACGAGTGCAATGACGACTTTTAAATAATTTAGACTCTTATAGATAAAGGCAAATTAATGAAATTTTGTATGGATTTACAAATTAAATTAACCGATTCAACAACAAAAAAAAATTGATGCTACTGCAATTGATTTGTGCAATGAAATTGGAATATTGTCAACTTATAAAAAACCTAATTCGAGCAAAGATGTTTTAAAATATCTTGTGGCTTATGATTTAATTAACACATTTCCGAATTTATCTATAGCCATACGAATCTTTTTAACGATGCTTGTCGCTGTGTGAAAGATCATTTTCAAAACTGACAATAATTAAAAATTATTTGAGATCTACTATGAGCCAGAATAGACTTACGAATTTGGCTGTACACGCATCGAGGGCGGCTCCGTGGCGTAGTGGTATGTGTGTGACTACTACGCCCAAGGTCCCGGGTTTGAATCCCGACACGGTCCGCTTGAAAAATGTTAGGCGAGCATTTTTCACAAAAATACACCCTCGTTCGGATGAAAGGTATAACGGAGGTCCCGTGTGTGAGTGTTGTCACGCACGTTAAAGATCCCTACCTTGCTTGAAATGGCAAGGGTTCGGCAAAATTCCAAATTTTCCAGGTAAAAAAAACTCGCTTCCTGGCCAATGTAGTACCTTCAGGTGGAGCATTTGAAAAAAAAATCACATGTATAAGCATCGAGAAAGAAATCTGCGAGACGTTAGATATAACGGATTTAATTAGAGAATTTGCGATTAAAAAAGCAAGAAAAGTCGCTTTTGAAATTTAGAATTTATGTAGGTTAGTTCGTAAGTTTGTAACATGTAAGTTCCGTTGTAAATTAATAATAATCAGTAATAATAAGGTGTACTTTTGTTCTAAATTCTTTTTCAATTTATATCAATAATAAAGTTCATATCAACCCTGATGATTTTTCATTCTTCAAACAAGTTAAAAGTTACGGAAAAAATGTAGAATTTTACAATTAAGGCTGGCGTTTTATTACGTAAACTTGGATACATTTTAGGCAGTTTTTTTGTGACATTGCGTGTAAAATATACAAACATCTGCTAAAAATAGTTTGAATGGAAACCAATTGAAAAAGTTCAAAAAAGTGATAAAGAATTCTCGCCGCAATTCACATTGGATGCTCGAAATGTAGTACCTACTAACCTACTGTTTTAAATGCAATCCCATTTATAAATTTCCATAATATACATTTCGTGTAATATGATAATAGATTAACTAGATAATATCACTCTGGCTTCAGTGGATTGTGGATACGGTTTCCTTATTCTTTTATGCACATCCAAGGTGCCAGGTTATGAAATCATATTTTTACCCAACTTCGAAAGAGGTTTTTAATAAATGTGCTACATGATTGTGGTGAGAACTCTTCACCACCTTTATTAACCTTTCTCAATTCGTTCCATTCAAACTATTTTTAGTGTTTGTAGATTTTCAGGCGGGCGTCACAAAAAACTGCCTGAAATGTATGTTTCCTAAAAATAATCCAGCCTTAACACTATTTGTATTTATAGTCTATAGGGGAGACAAATTATATCTTGCACCCGGGCGACAGATACCCTTGACTCGGCCCTATCTCGACTGACTCTCTGCCTGCCGCTTCACTGAACTACATTCAGAACCACCACTACAGATGCTGCACCTTTAAGACATTTAGCTCCAAAGAGCACCAAAAACACAAAATATTAATATAAACCGCAATGTTTTAAACAAAAGTATTGCAGTAGGTGAGCCTGACAGAAACATGTCACGTTTAAGTTTGACACCAACTCAGATAGACGAGAATAGATTATAAAATTGTTGACTCCGACAGAGAAATAAACTATAAAGACTCGTTTCACTTGGAGGTAGTTAGAATTTTATTAACTCCTACAGAACAAGTACGACTTCAACACGTTTCAAGAAGAAACCCATGTTCCTAAATGATTATATTCTATAAACTTTTCCATTTTATTTTAATGGGGGTGAAGATGTTCTAATCGATTTATCATATTAGTATTCAGTATGCACCTGGGTTAATGTTATTTATTAAAAGTTCTCATATTATGTAAAGTTCGATGCAAATAAAACCTAAACTTTCGTAAGCAAAATTTTTTTCTTGAAAACAAATTCAATTTTTTTTACAACAATCGCTATTATCTAAAATATGTTTGAACAAAATAATCCTTTTGAGATTTATTAACGCATGCTGAATTGCTATAATGTGCAATTTCACCTCCTACGCTTTTATAAAATGAATAATACCAAAAAAGACAAGAGTAAATAAGCAAACTTACCAAATGACAGTACTTAATCGCACTCATGGCGAATAACACCAGCAACGCCTTCATTGTATTTTTTTCTCTGTAACAAAACAAAGTATTAGTCTTGGATGTTTTTCATAAAATTAACTAAACTTTGAGAAATTAAATATGGGTATCAAATGGTAGGCTCTGGTCGGCAACCGAAACCTAACTGTTCTAATTCTCTTGTTTTGTATGATTTATATGAGGTACTAAATTCTAAGAGGATGTCGTACAATTTTCTTTTGAACTAAAAAATTCATCGAAGGTCGAAGAAACAAGTTTGCAATAATAATTAATCCTGTAATGAACAATAACTAAACAATTGACGTAACTTCTTTGAATACCACAAATTTCATGACGATAATTTTCAATTACAGAAATATCTTATATAATGTCTACCTTTCTGAGTTTAGAAGTGTAAAGTCAATACAGCAATTTTTTGCTTCACTTAGTAAATTCGTAATTGTATTTTTGTACTTTGGTCAAATAATTAAATTCATATGCTTCAAATTATTGCAAAAAGCGACATTCAAAGTTCTCGTGGGTAATAATTGTGACCTGTACCTCATAGTATAATCATTGCACGTATAACATAATCCGCAATATAAACTTAATAGTTCTCTTGAACACCTTTGTTTTAATACGTTGTCTGCTGTGCATTTCTTAGAATTAAAGTCAAGGTTTAATCAAATAAAAAAAAAGTGGTTATATACATCTAAAATATCGTAATTTAGTTTCTAGGGTCATACACAATTGTAATTCTTATTAAAAATGAATAATCCACGCTATTTTAGCTTGAAGTAATAAATTAGAAACAATGAAACAATACCTATGTGAAATTTACTTTACAGTTGCTTTCAGTGGCGCAACTACGGGGGGTGTATTGGGGCAAAAGCCCCCAGGAGTAAGTGTTTTTAAGGTTCCGTACTTTACAAGGTATAACGGAACTTTTATAAGATCACTTTCGTGTCCACCCGTCCGTCTGTCACAGAGGTTATTCTCGAAAACTATGTAACGTAGGAATTTGAAATTTGGCACAATGCTAGATCTTTATGGCGCGCACATATATCGACAGTTAGAAAATAGAAAAAAAATATTTTTAGATTAAAATGACAGGAGTTAATTCGGTCAAAAGAAAAAAAGTTTTAATAAACACATCGTGTGAGGTATAATTTGAAAGAGGATTTTAAAGGGCTTCTAAAAATATTTTTTTAATAATTTTCGGTCCAGTAGTTTTCATGATATAGCTCAAAATGTGCCAAAAATGACCGTTCCCCTCCTGTTCTCCTACATTTTCAAAGCTAAAATCTTGATTTTAATAGGGATAGTAGCTTTTGAGTCATAGATTATAGGATAACTGCAGTTTTTTTTTGACAGTGTGATAGTTACTAGGAAAAACTTTATTAAACACAGTAATGGACAACGTATTTAATAATGTACCAGTACAATGTGGAACAATATATTCATTTTTCAGTTATCACAATCAAATTTGGATAAGATTTAAATATACAAAAAAAATAAAAAACAGCTTAATTTGGTGGATTGATTGCTCACTGTAGTATTCATACAGAACCCTAATAGTGCGAGCTCGACTCGCTCTTGGCTAACTTCTTTTTAAAAAGCATCGCTTAAAAAATGTAAAACCGCATTTTGTCAATTTTAAACTCTAGTATTGTTTGGTTGATATTCTAGACATTTGATATTGTGTGAAAGAAAATTTTGATGGTATAATTTAGTGTTCAAATTGGGTGTAACTGTAACTATATAAAATCACATGAGTATTTGTAATTGGCCAAAATTTTAAGTATGCTGAGCGTTTTATTTATTTGACCTATCTCACGTTTGTGTAAGATTTGAGTATTGTATTTTAAATGTGTTATTTTAGTTATTTATATTTTAGTGTCCTGAAGAAGAAATTGAAGGAAATTTCGAAAGCTAGACATCACAAATAAAGAGAATGTCCAACTAAAATACTTGTTTGGTATACCTTTCCCTTAATCTATAAAATAAATACATATCAAGACCATTAATAATAATTTGATTAACACATTACATATTACTCATATTTAGACCAGGGTAGAAAATTAAATGATCACATCAAATAATTTTAATCACCATGTAGAAGCTTTGGGAAAAGGTACGCGTTATTAAAAAACCGTGGAGCATAAAATTTCATTCGTTTCATTAAAAATAAGGGAGATAAATTATGTACAAGACGCTTGCTATAAAAAAAGAAAGGAAGCAGTATTAAAAAGCTCTACGTAAGAAACAAATAGAAATTACGTGCAAAAATTTATATTAATTAACTCAATTTTAAGAAACCGGTATTAAACAAAATGTACTGATAATAATTGAATATTTAATTAGGATTCACTAAAAAATTAAAGGGTATTATTTTAATTGGAGTTAATTGAACCGTTAGTAACAGATAATATCTATAAAAACTTGTAAAAACCCAATAAAATACCATGAAATAAAGCTCTGAGAATTAATAGTATGTTTGAACACCTGCGTATTTTTAAAAAAGCTCATTCTGCGTAAATTTTGCAGATAATTAATGGTTACAGAGAATGTTGGAGAAACCGTCGCTTATATTAACGGGAAGACTAGATACGGGGTTATTTAACCCAGATAACAGTCCATGTGGACTGAAAATAATCGATAATAAGGAATATCAATTTGCACCAATAAAGAACAGGTTAGATAGGGACAGATAATATGCGCAAGACCGAGACACATATAGTAAAAGGCGTGAGTGGAGCAACGTCACGGGGTTGCGATTGGTTGAAAATAAAAGGCAAAATTGAGAGGTAAAAATAACATTTCTGTATAAAATCCGATTAGTTATTTCCAGACGTTGCAAGCCGTGTCGAAATTTCTGAGATTTAACTGGGGCGAGTGCAAATTTCGTAAAAATCGCATGCTGGGCTGCGGAATGGGAACCTAGCATGCGAAATTCTTTAGAATTGTCCGTTTTGGGGACTAGACCGACAGACAGGCTAACCTCTATATATACCCAGGTGAATATGAACAAGCTCTCTTAGATCTGCGACTTGATTCAATGCGTTAAACAGTGCTTTTTAGTTTTCCGAGTTTGATAGAATAATTTAAAGTTTGCTCGTATATTTTGGTGATTTAAAACAGATTGTTCTTTACGTGCTACAATGAATGTACGTTAGTGCACTTAGAAAAGAAGATACAAGGTAATAAAGTTTAGTATCACTGTACCTATTAGTAAAATTTACAACGACAAATGAATACACAAAAGTAGGCAGTTTTGGCGTATATTGGTGAAAGAAGTATGAATTTCTTTGTTATTTTTCGGGGGTATTAAGAATTAAATGATTCCTAAACGTGTCTGGATCCACAAAACAAGCTTCTGATTTAGGAGAAGGCTCAAGTGTTCCCAGAGACTGTCCCAGAGAATACACAGCAATATATATATATATATATATATATATATATATATATATATATATATAGACAAGAGACATAGTTGGTAGTTGTTAATCAACTCGTAGAGTAATGTAACCCTAGGTAGGACTCGCGTACTAGCTTTCCCTGAATAGAGAGTCTAGAGTACTAGAATCTTGTTTGTCAATTTCTAAGAAAAAAAAAGGTTGCAATTCCACGGCTACATTTTTGAGAAATTATCACTAAATTCGCAGACCAATTAATTATAGCACTAAACGTGAAAGGATTTGCATAATTGGGGTTATTGAGAACGAAGCTTATGCATTATATATTATATTCATGGCCATATAATAGATCTTCTATTTTTGGTTTACAAAATGTTCATTAGCGTCTGATTATGCAGTATATTTTATGCTAAAGTATTGTAAATACACCATTAAAAATAAGTGTTTAACATAAAATCTATAAGCATGTATAACAAACAAGAAAGTTATACAAAAAGCAGTACTAACTCTACTGAACAACTTTGAGAGGTTCCCAAATCATGCATAGATTTAATATATAATCTGACTTTTAGCAAAGCAGTTCAAAATATTTTTATAATATAACGACATATGTATATAAACTATTAAAGACTCGTTTAACAAAAGAAAACATATGACAAATTTTAAACTTGCAAACTAGGAATGAGATGAAAGACATATCGATCAATAACTTAACCATTTAATTCGTTTGAATACCATAAATTTAACTGCGGAAATTTTTAATTATTACAGTATCATACGTAGATATCTACCTACTTGTGAATAAGGAGCGCAAGTGAATATATTAATTTTTTGTTTCATTCAGCAAATTTATGTTTGTATTTTTGTAATTTAGCCAACCAATCAAGTTGGTCGTAAAAAGAGACACTCAAATATCTTACGGGTAATAACCGCGACCAAAATTATTGAACATAATGATTGTAGGTATCTCTTAATAATTCAAATACAACACCAAAAACTTACCAAATATACTTAATGGTGGCCTTGATCATTTATTTTTTAATAGTCTGCCAGCTGTGGATTTATAAGAAACTACAGTCAGGCTTTGATCAAAAGAATGAAAAAATAATTTTATTTACAATCGTAATAGTATAAAACACTTTATTAACCTATTTCAACCTATAAAAGATGATAAATCAATGATTGATTCCTTTGTGTGATGATGTATTTTGAGTAAGAAGGTTGCAAGTCTGAATTACATCTCACGGTCGGTAAGTTGTTCAGTTGTTAATGTTAAACTGATATGAAGAATATATATATATATATATATATATATATATATATATATATATTGCTATGCTCCCCAAAATTTTTCGCGCCCGTCGTTGCGCGCCGTATTATTTATTGCTATGAACTACTGGAATTATCGAGCCCCTACGTTGGGCTGTTATATTATTATTGCTATGTCCCTCTAAATTATTCTCGTTCCATCATTTGGGCGACCATATTAATATTACTATGTATAAACAAAATTGTAATTATCTCCGACGTTGGGCTGTCTTATTAATATTGCTATCAATTCCTTCCAGAAACTTAACTGGATTTTATCTTGAACCAACCTTGTCTACCAATAACAAAATTTGACACGTTACAACCTTCCTCGTAATCAATTTCCTATTCAACTTATAGCTCCTCCTTGAACTGTTTAAATTATCAAATCACTCCCATTCACTTTATCTTATGACCTCGACTAGCATTTATTTGGAATTATAAAATTCAGGTAATTCGATTTTATATAATGAAACCAATATTATGTACAGCTTTTGTAAATTATTTAAAATATACTTTTTGCAAATCTCATTTATCAAAATCATATACTTTTTACTCAAAACCCAAAGTCACCAAAAAACCTATTATCTTTATAAAAGAAAAAGCTTGGAACGTTCAAAACTTCTTATCATATCACGCACTTCATGCGTATTTAAACCTTAGTTTTGGTGAACTTTGTCACATTAATTTATATTAAGCAAATTCAATATAAAAAATATAGAAAAATAAAAATGTCTTATAACTAAAAATCTGACCTGGTCTACTATCTTCGCATTGACGCATCCATTTGAATAAAAATTATTTTCCCCCAATTCAGGATTATTACATGCACATTCAAAATATTGTCTATCCACACGCTTGAACCATTTTATGGACTACCATTATTGACTTCTACTTATGCACCCCTATTTATTGTCGTCTCATTTCAGACTTAGAATTACTTCTTATCAATTTCCCCAAACTAAGAATTGGATTATCATCATTTATTTTCCCTTGACTTAGAACTTGAATTTTTCTCCCCGGCTTTAGAATAGAATTCTTATTATCATTGTCCCCTGACTCGAAGCCCTATTATTAATATGTTTTAGTTTAAAATAAAATTCCTCAAAATCTACTTACGTTTAATCGGCAATTATAATTTTCATCTTGGCACTTATTTTATCTTTCACTTTTAAAATTATTACGTATCACTTTATTTCATAGCGGCGCACTTAGGCCTTTGTTGAGTTGCAAACTGACTTCGTTATCACTGTACCTGTTAATATATCTTTTCTCTCCTACTCGGTGAGTGGGTATGGTTTAGAAACTCGTCGCTCATTTATAACCAATCAAATATTTGCATTCAAAGTAGTTTCTGATGTAATTTTCTATGCTTCCCAATAATTCTGATCTGGTCGCAGCTGTCTTTGTTATCAAACACGCGGTGTTTTGATGAATCTAATTGCTTTTCCATAAACAACTGATGCAATTCGACTTTTAATTTTCATATCCGCCTGTTGTTCACGCAACTTTTTATCTCCTTTTTTATCAAAGTTCTTAACTACTTGCACGCAATTACATTTATGCTTCCTGAAGCTCTATTTCTATCTCCGTATTAACCTAATTATTTGGAACTCTTTTGAATGCGTGTTTAATTACACTTTATTATGTTTACATATAAAGTACGCGTGCTTCCACTGAAAATATCATTATTTGCTTTACCTAAATTACCTAAAACTCTATCTACAGGGTATTAAATATTTACTATCTACTTGATGCATGTCTTCCTGGTTTCTATGCGTCTTCCTGTATGTATTTGCGTCGCTTAAAACTATTTATACTTTATAAACAGAGTGTTGATTGTTTATTATTTACAAACTATCTCCATTTCTCAATTTTCTATTAAATAACTGCAGTTTTCTGCTGCCTATAGTAAATTTCTCATTTCTAAACGACCTTTACTATAAAGTACACCCTTAAACAACCCCTTATCACAACAATATATATATATATATATATATATATATATAGTTATAAAAACTTATTTCTGTAATAGATGAACACTCTTTTTGTACATTTATTAATAATGGACTGGTCAGCATAAATATTTTAATGATAAGGAGTTGGTGTGAAATTCAAATGTTTAGTTTTATTTTCTTAAAGTTTTGGCGACTCTTTTCGCCTTTATCAAAAGCATCTACAAATGGAAGCGTTGTAAATTAAAACTAACATAGTATATGAATAAGTCACTCACCGTATAGAATTAATAATTGTCAAATTATTTTTTTGAAAATGATAGATGATGATGTTGACTAACATGATAATTATAATAAATTCAGGGGAACTTGAAGGAAAGTCTCTTGAAATATTGTACGTTAAAAGTCGAGACGATGAAAGGCTGATATGGTTGAAGATGATGACGGAGTGTTTCATGAACACGAAAACAACATTGGTGTAATCTACATATGAAGGAGTTAATGTCGTGTATTGAATTTGAAGTAATTTGAGTTGTATAGAGTGGAATAGAATCTGTGTGAGTCTTCTACATCTTGTTTGTTGTTTAAACATTGTTGTTCTTTATGCATGTGGTAAGATTCTAAGAAGATTCTTGTTTTGTAATCAGGCTCCTTGTCTAATAATTCAGCTTCTTCGTATGCGGGAGTATGTTTGGTTGCACACACATGTGTAGCAAGTGCACATTTGTTGGAATTGCGTTTACAGTCGCTTCTATGTTGGGTTAGACGACTTCTCAACCATTGGGAAGTTTGACCAATGTAAGAGGTTTGGCAAGTGCAGACGATCTTGTAGATTAGGTTACTATCTAGTAATTTAGGTGTAGGGCTCTTTACTTTGGTGAAAACATTCTGAATAATATTGTTATATTCGAAGGCAATGGTAATGTCTGGTTGTTTGAGTACTTTAATCAACAGTGGAGCTAGTCTTTGTATGAATGGCAATTTTTTGTATATAATGGTATTTAGGCTATTGTTGTTGTTGTGTTCTGTTGATAAGTTTTTGGGACTGTTGTTGATCGTCAGAGTATTAGTGTAAATGGGTTTACGCAAGAGTTGTTTCGGGTAGTCATTATTTAATAAAGTATTGAAGAGAATTCTCTTGTTTTCGTTTAAAAATTGTGTGTCAGAGATTTTCTGTATGCGATGTTTCATGGCATTGACTGTACCGACTTTATGTTTGAATGAATGGTTAGAGAAGAAATTTAGATATCTACCAGAATTGGTAAGTTTGGTATACCAGTCAAAGATTAAAGAGTTGTTAGGTCCTCTAATGACTAGGTATCGAGGAAAGGTAACCTTCCATTTATTTCTGTTTCACTTGTGAATTGTAGATGTTCATTAAAGCTGTTGAACGTATCTATGGTTTCTTCGATATGGTGGGGCGGAGCTGAGCATATGATGTGATCGACGTACTTGACGAGGAATGTTATTTTATAAGGTAGTCGTGAAAGTACAGGGTCAAATAGGGAGTCTATAACTATCTGGGCAATGACTGGTGATATTGGGGAGCCCATAGGTGTGCCGAACAACTGGAGATAATAACAATCTTGAAAAGCGAAATAGGTGTTGTTGAAGATCAAGTTAATAGTATTTAGGAAATAATCCATTGAAATCTTGCAGTCAGGTTCAATGGTTGACCATTTTTCTTTTATGATATTGAGGATTAAGGTTAGTGGAATGTTTGTAAATAACGATGTTACGTCTAAAGAGACAAGAACGTGATTTTCGGGAAGTTTAAAGTTTTTGCATTTGTCTACAAAGGTGAAACTATCTTTGATGTTGTAGCCTTCAGGTGGAAAAGCAGCTTGAAGTATTTTTGAAACGAAGGTAGCTACCAAATATGTGAGAATATTTACAGACGAAATGATAGGTCTGAGTGTAAGTATAGGTTTATGGATTTTTGGTAGCCCGTAGTATTTGCCTGGGATTGCATTACAGATGTACAATTGTTTCTTTTCAATATTGTTTAACATGCCTTTATTGTGGAGTAACTTTATATGATCGTTGACACGCTTTTGGGGGGCGAAAGTTGGATCTCGACGTAAGAGTTTGTAAGTTGTAGTATCAGGTAACAATTCTAAAAATATATCGATACATTGTTGTTTGTCCATGATGGACTGGTCAGTCTTATAGTAAAATACTAATGGTAGTCTTCTTGGGATGTAGTCCAATAATAAGAAAGAAATTAATAATTAAAATTTAATCAACAACTTATCGTTTCTGTATGAATTTTTACCATTTTCAAAAGCTACGATGGAAACAGAAAATTAACATTAGCAAAAATACATACTAAGACGCTGACTACTTACTTTGATTACATTGAAATTGTAAAATTTGGTGAACAAAGCTAAAAGATTTACATGGTGAATTTGGGTCAGTAATTAACATTGAAGTGTGCCATTAGGGCACGTCATGCACTGATGGCGGTTAAAAAGGAAAGTAAGAACGAATGTAACAAGGGATTCCATATCAAACATAGATAGCAATAGACTCTGATCAATACCAAGAGGTGGATAATAACCATTCATTTTAAAAAAACATACACTTCAGATATCTTCTCTGTATTTTTTCTAGATCGTACTTTTGATATTGGTATATAGGATACTATATAATCGCACCATACTCTAACTTGCTTTTAACATACGCATAGAACAAACTCTTGAGTGCTAATATATTGGTAAAAGATCTACAGTGCATATTAAAAAGCCTTACATTCTGATTGCTGCTGTAGAGGTTGCAGATATGTGGTTTATAAAATGAAGTTGAGAATCAAATGTAATGCCTAGATCCGTCGCCGCACTGCATCGACTTAGCTGTACAGTATTGCACGTATAATGGTAAAAAACAGGTTGAATCTTTCTAGTAAAGGTAACAACTTTGCATTTATATACGTTAAGATGAAGGCTGCTCGCAGCACACCACTGTTGTACTGACATTATTTGCCGTTGGAGAATGTCACAATCTTGAGGGATGTTTATTCTGGCAAATATCTTCATATCATCCTTACATGTGATTTTCCAATGCTCCACCCGAAGGTACTACATTGGCCAGGAAGCGAGTTTTTTTTACCTGGAAAATTTTGAATTTTGCCGAACCCTTGCTGTTTCAAGCAAGGTAGGGATCTTTAACGTGCGTGACAACACTCACACACGGGACCTCCATTTTACCTCTCATCCAAACGAAGGTGTATTTTTGTGAAAAATGCTCGCCTACATTTTTCAAGCGGACCGTGTCGGGATTCGAACCCAGGACCTTGGGCGTAGTAGTCACACACATACCACTACGCCACGGAGCCGCCTTCTTCATATCCTCCGCAAAAAAAAAAAAAAGCAGCTTTTCGCAGTTTACAACGTTAGGTAAGTCATTGATGAATAACAAAAATAGTAGCAGACCCAAATTGGATCCTTGAGGAACGCCCGACGGTGCCAAAAAGTTTTCTTAGCTGTAATGCTAATACATGACATACTGCATACGGTTATGTAGATATGATTAAAACAATAATAAAAGTGTTTTGCTAAAGCCAAATGTGTTTAATTTTGTAATAATGATGGAATGGTCTATCTGATCAAATGCCTCTGCAAAATCAGTAAATATTACATCAACTTGACCTTCGGCATCTAGCGATTCTGACAAAAACTGGGTAATAAGCATAAGGTTAGTTGTAGAAAAGCGGCCCATCACAAATCCGTGTTGACATATAGAAATGTAACTTCTAACTTTAGATATATTTGAATATATAATAGTATTTCGAATACTTTAGAGAAGTTACACAGTATACTTATTGGTCTATAATTGTTGATTTTCGATGAATCGCCGGATTTTAGCACAGGACAAATTCTGGCAGTTTTCCATACATTAGGAAAAATTGTAGTTCTCAGAGAGAGATTGAATATAATGCTGAGCGAATAAGAAAATACTGTGCAACTTTAACTAAAAAACTGGGAATACTATCTGGACCAGAAGTCATTTTGTTTTTCTATTTAATGATGGCTGATTCAACTTGCCTGATTGTAAACTGCTCAACATTTATGATAGGCAAGCAGGTTATTAAAGTAGTTATACCTGTACCAACGTTGGAGGTCGAGTACACACTGCTAAAGTATTTACTAAACGCGTTCGAAATGGCTTTAGGAAAATCATATGTTTGGTTGTCGATATACAATTTTCCAGGTATGCGGGTACCACCGCGTTTTTCCTAAATGTATGACCACAGTTGTCTAGGATCGGTAGTAAATGATCGCTGAATATTAACAAGATATTTTTTATAGCATGCATTCATTTGCGATTTAACTATGGACCTTAGTTTTTGAAATTCTTCACGCTGATCAGACCGTTTAGTTATTTTATATTTTTTATAGTACGAGCTTTTCAGTTGAATGTATTTGATAAGCTCCTGCGAATACCACCTGGGATATTTGTGCTTTTTACAACTAAATAGTGGTACGTAAACATCAAAAAGCGTATAGACATAATCGTAAACGTATTTACAAACTACATTCACGTCCAATTATTTTAACAGAAATGACCAATCAGTATTAGCAAGGGTATTATACAAACCAAAGAAGTCGGTTTTTTTAAATTGTACGCCTTTTTACCACGACTAATGGGAAATGTATTACTTACGACATTAGGAAAATCTATATTTGTCTTCAACGCTGGGTGATAAAGGTCTTTCTTTACAAAAGGTAGTGCATCGCGTCTAATTACACACTTGGTATTTGAAAATACAAGATCAAGTGTTCGAACTTGTACATTTGTAATGGAGTTAAATTGTTTCATATTTAATAGTTCAGTGAAGCCTCACATTAGCCTACTTTTGCAATCGTCAACATCTGGGTTATTAAAATTTGGTATATTAAAGTCGCCCACAATTACGACGTTTTTCTTATAACAACATTCTAGTTGCTTGAAAAGGTCAACAAGTACCTGATAATCTGCAATCGTTGTGTTAGGAGGTACTTAAATAACAAGTATGTACAACGAATTTGAGATCAAATTACACTTACATCCAATGATATCAATATTGGGTAGCACTGACGTAGTATGAGATAAATCCAGAATTTCAGCCAATATGTGATTCTTTACCGCTAACGAAGCACCGCCACCCCACCCTTTGTTTATAACATCATACTGACGATCAAACCTAAAAACGTTAAACGAGTTTGGAAAAATCTCAGAGCTGAAGATATCAGGTGAGAGTGCAGTTTCAACTAAACATACTATATCAAATTCACATCCACAACACTGATGTAAAACACTGTTGAGTTTTGGTGCGCAGTCCTCTAGTGTTTTGATAGTAGCACTCTAATTGATTTAATTGTGAAGAAGATCTCGTGATTAGTTTTTTGAGTTGGCAACTATTATCTGGGGAATTCCTTGTATGTATCGTATAGTTAAGTTTGATTCGCCCTTATCAATTCTGCTTCTGAGTTCAGATCTAAGTTTAACCATAAATTCTCGCTGCCTTGGAGTCTCATCTAGTTTAATATTAATAAAAGCTTTCGCCTGTTTCAAAAGAGCTTTGCTTTTGACAACTCGAGGCGCATCAACAGAGGTTGTCAATGTTACTTTGATGGGGCGCGGTTTATGAGTTGCATCGACCTTGCTCAGCCGAAACACACTTATATTGCTAACAGCAATATTGGGAATAACTTTAGGAAGTTGTTTAACGTTATCTAAATCATTTGAGGATTGCTTTTCCGGATTTTCTGGTATGTTAAAAATAATTATATTATTTGCCCGACTCTGCAGCTCCATAACTTCGTTAATTACTTCCTCAGAGCTTAGAACAAAATATATTGCTGCTTGGATACAGATAGGTTTTTTAATTCATTAATTTCATTTTTAAGCTCAGTTATCAGCTGCTTCAGCGCATCTACTTCAGATTTTTCAGAGCTACTGTCTTTGATGGAAATACTTTGCACTTCGGATGTGATAAACCAGAACACGTTGAATGCAATGGATTTTTACATTTATCGCAAATAATTTCTTTCTCTGGATTAAGATCGCGGATACATATTGAATCCTTGTTAATTATCGGCATAATTGCAGACATAATGATTAAATGAACTAATATTTATAGAAATAGTACCGGACCTCACGAAAGCACGTCCGTTGTATAGCGCGTCCATATATCGTCTCTATCCTTATTTCAGTTTTCCCCCATGATAAACAAGCGCTTGGTACGTTACGTTTCCATCCTATTCTCACTTATACTACAGGTGACCTTCCTTGTTCTGTTTCTTGCCCTACATTTCTAACCGACAACAATAATTCCTTCTTTCGTGGACATCGCCTACCACCCTTCCTTGAACTCGATGTTTATTTGTCTTGTTTTATCTACAAATTATACTCGGAAAGCTATTAAACTATAACTACCTGTTTGTCGTTAACACAATCCTTAAAATTTCATCGGTTTAAATGCTCACCCTCCTTGCTTGAAATATTAGAAAAGCGTTCTAACAAATATACCTCTTCACTATAACGTAACTGTCGAAGGTTACATATCTACTTGAAAACTATAATGCTCAATGTTTGCATTTAAGAAACATTACTTAGACAATAATTTAATTTAAATATGATACAAAAATCGTTAAAGCTTTAGGTGCACATCCTATGCTACACTAATTACCTACAATGATTAATAGTATATTATTCAACATACGGTAATGTAGGCAATAACTCACGCAGATGAAGTTTGCGGCACGAGTGCCGTAATTCATCAAGTGAGTTATTGCCATTACCGTATGTTGAATACTATACTTTATCTACGACTATAAGCACAGAAACAAGTTTTAACAAACACATGTAATCAAGATTATTTTAAAAAAATTCCAGTACAAATTTGTTTGACATTACGTAAATGTCAATGAGCATGGCTACTTTGATATTTTTGGTAGGTAATTAAATAGAAATATAAGCTGGAAGCGTGAGTTATTATAACTCACGCTCATAACTCACGGTGTTTAATTATGAACACTGTTACTTGTTCAAAAGTATATGAATAATGGTCTTATAACTAAATAGGAGTAGATAAACATGTTTATAATTCTTAAATAAACGCCAATAATATTTACATCTGCCGAATTATGAAACTTAATCTTGTAGCTTCCTTAATTATTACCATAGAATTATCGATTTCTACGCTAAAGTTAAAAATAAGAGTCGGGAACATTCTGCGAGTCGGAGCGTGGAATGTTAGAAGTATGAAGCAAGTAGGTAAGCTAGAAAACCTAAAAATCGAAATGAATAGGTTATCACTAGATATAGTAGGGATCAGCGAAATTAGGTGGCCAGAGGCGGGGGATTTTTGGAGTGGAGACTTCAGGGTAATTCATACAGGAGCAGAGGAAGGAAATTTGGGCGTGGGGATAGTTATGCGGAAAAAGATAGGATACTGTGTAGAAAATTACTTACAAAAGAACGAAAGAGTACTTATGGTTAGATTAAAATCTAAACCGCTAAACACAGTAATAATACAAGTATACATGCCCACCTCTAGCTACAGTGACGAAGAGGTAGAAGCCATCTACAAAGATATCGAAGACATATTAAGATACGTAAAAGGACAGGAAAATTTAATAATTACGGGGGATTTTAATGCCGTGGTAGGTGAGGGTAGGGAAGAAGCAGTAGTAGGTTTATTTGGTTTAGGCACGAGAAACGACAGGGGAAATAGGCTGGTAGAATTTTGTGACAAGAACAATTTAATCATCACAAACACATTATTTCAACATTATGCTAGAAGACGATATACGTGGAAGATGCCAGGAGATATAGGAAGATATCAAATAGATTACATTCTTGTTAGACAACGGTTTAGGAATCAAGTAAAAGACTGTAGAAGCTACCCAGAAGCAGATATAGATACTGACCACAACATCGTAATTATGAAGGCCGCACTTAAAATTAAGAATGTGAAAAAAAGAAACGGAAAAAGGCACTTAGACTTAGACAAACTAAAAGATAAAGGTATTCAAGAAAGATTTGAAAAAAAGTCAAATGAATTGCTCAAAGATATCGAGAAAATATCGGATACTAAGGAAGTAGAAACAGAATGGAATAACATTAAATCCAGCCTAGACATGGCGGCCAGAGATATCCTGGGGTATACACAAAAAGAAAATAAGAAACCATGGATAACACAGTATATCCTGAATTTAAAAAAAGAAAGACGAAAATACAAAAATAAATCAGACCAAACAGGAAAACAGAGATACAAAGCCATAAAATGGGAAATTATTCGAAAATGCAGGAAAGCTAAAGAACAATGGATTGATGAAAAGTGCAAAGAGATACAAACGAAGATGGAAATAGGAAAGACAGACGAAGCATACAAATTAATTAGAATGAATTTTAGGGATATAAAACCGTATAGCAAAAATATAAGGGACGCACAAGGAAACGTCATCATAGAAAACGTAGAGAAAGTTGGTAGATGGCAAGAATATATAGGGAATTTATATGCAGGAGAGGAACTAACTGCATTAGAACAGGAATCAAACATTGAAAATGACGACTTGGGATATCCTATACTTAGAGATGAGTTTGAATTAGCATTAAAGAGTCTGAAAAATGGTAAGGCGCCGGGTACAGATAAGATGCAAGCAGAAACTCTAAAAGTCGCTGGACAAGCAGTAACAGAACGTCTCTTCCAACTTGTAAGCTATATGTATGAGACAGGCGAGATACCCAAAGATTTCAAACGTAGCATCATAGTAACTATACCAAAAAAGAAAGGCGCGGATAGATGTGAAAATTTTCGAACAATAAGTTTGACAGCACACGTGTCAAAAATATTAACTAGAATTGTGCAAAGACGAATGGAAAAACGGGCGGAAGGAATACTAGGAGAAGACCAATTTGGGTTTAGGCGAAACAGGGGAACACGGGAGGCTATTTTAGCTCTGAGAGTGATAATGGAGAAAACAATAGAAAAGGGAAAGCGTGTATATAGGGTTTGTAGATCTGGATAAAGCATTCGACAATGTAAAATGGAAAAAAATGTTTGAAATACTAAAAGAGATTGGAATGAGTTATAGGGATAGACGAATAGTACATAGCTTATACAAAGAGCAAACAGCAGTAATAGAATTAGAGCAGGAACGTAGAGAAGTAAACATTAGGAAAGGGGTGAGACAGGGATGTGCCCTATCCCCATTGATTTTTAACTTGTACATAGAAGAGGCAATGAATACTGTCAAATGCAGGAAGACATTTGGAATTACTATGCAGGGACAAAAAATTGATATGCTTTGATTTGCAGATGATATAGCGGTATTAGCGTCTAGCAAGGAAGAGTTAGAAGCTGCTCTAAATGAAATAGAAACGGTTCTAACAGAGACATACGGTATGAAAATTAACAAAACTAAAACTAAAGTTCTAGTTTGCAAAGGTAGGGAAAATAAAATCAAAAACAAGAATACAAGTATTTAACACGAACTTACAAGAGGTTAAGGAATTCTGCTATCTAGGAAGCCAAATAACGCAAGATGGGAAAAGCACAAAAGATATAAAACAAAGATTTGCACAAGGTCGTGCTACATTTAACAAGAAAAAGCAACTACTGTGCTCAAAGACCACAAACATAGAAACAAGGAAAAGATTGCTTAAAACATATGTGTGGAGCACAGCACTGTACGGCTGTGAAGCCTGGGCAGTAGGAGAAGCGGACAAGAAAAAGCTAGAAGCCTTTGAAATGTGGTGCTACAGACGTATGATGAAGATATCATGGACAAACAAAGTTAAGAACGAAGAGGTACTAAAAATGGTAGGGGAAGAAAGAAATATGTGGAAAACGGTAAAAAATAGGAGAGATAGGATGATAGGCCACATACTACGGCATGAGGGAATAGTGCGAAATATATTAGAAGCAGAGATAGGAAAAAAGAGAAGAAGAGGCAGACCTAGGCTAGACTACTGCACACAGATAGTAAAAGATATAGGCTGCAGGAATTTCAGGGAGATGTGTAGGCTAGCCCAGAATAGAAATCAATGGAGGTACGCATCCAACCAATCCCAAGATGGATAAACTAATGACGAGAAAATAACTGTGCTTACACATGATGATTACTATAAGTAACTACAAGAATTGGTTGGACAACATTCTCAAATAATGTTAAGTGTGTGAAAGGATTTACTGGAAAACCATTATTTCGGCAAATATCTAAGTGTTGGGGGATCTTGGTAGCCACAGGTTGCTTACCCCTTCACTGAATCTCGGTGAAATAGGGCATAAAATTAGAAAACAATAGAAGGGGAACGAGCTGTATACACAGTCTTTTGAAATGCTGTGCTTCAGATGTATGAGGACGATAGCATGGACAGACAAAGATAATAACAAATAGGTTATAGAAATAGTAGGGAAACAAGGATATCTGGGGAAAAAGATAAGAGAAATAGAAGGGCAGAATACGTTCTAAGGGATTTTTGGGTAATAGTATGGGATATATTACAAGCAGAGATAGGAAAAAAGAGGTAGATGTTGACCTAGATCAGATAGTGATAGATGCAGACTGTGCAAATTTCAGGGAAATCTGTAGGTTAGTTCAGAATAGGAAACAATGATGGTACGCGTCTAACCAGTTCCAGGACTGAAGACCTAATGATGATGATGACGCTAAAGAAATATTTACATTATAAAACCCGCTACTTTAATGAGTATTCATGATTCTATCCTTATGCTACATTGCATTTAAGCATTCTGAAAATTCTTTCTAAAATTAACTCGTACACTAATAATTTGCAAAAGCGCTACACATTGTTGCTTTTTGGTATTTACATATTGAAATTTGAAATAAATGGTCAAATAAATTATCTAACCCCATTTACCATTCAAATACCACCACATTATTTGCTGACAGCAATCTTTTTGTAAACGTCGCTACCTGGAAAATTTAGTAGTACCTAGTTTTTAATAGTCAGCTAATTAGCAAACCGATAGAATCTATTACCATTTCTTTATTTTTGTAATTAAAGTGAACACAAGTTTGATAATCGAATAGAAATATAAAAATGGGAAGCATTAATGTGTCAGATGCTAATTTTGTTTTTTTGCGTTTATTCTGAATGCATGCGTTATTTCTGTCAATTCAATCATATTTCTCTTTGACTAAACTGAAATTCGTGGTACAAAATATTTTTCCGTATAAGTGATCTAATAAAGAAGAATGCCAGCGAACATTCTATTGAGCTGAACATAATTGCACTAAGACAATTTTTAAGAAAACATCTTTAGCGGACGTCTTTTGATCAAATTATTTTCTTTTCACTGAAGCAGATTGTGTTGAATAGTTCAGGTGGAACAAATATAACTCAAGCGCATATAAATCCAAGCGCATATGAACCCAAGCGCTATAAACCCACGACCATCATTCTCTTGTATTGTCTGTCTTATCTGTAATATTACAATTTTTGTATAATTACTTTTGATAAGTGCAAATTTGAATAAATACGTAATGAATTGTTTAACACATTGAGCTATTTAAGTTTTCGATTTTTATAGTTAATTCAGATAGTTGCAGGTAAAGGAAAATCTTTCTAAGAGTTTTAAAACATACAGGATCTTAAAATTACCGTTGATAGCTTGTAAGTTTGAATCTGTTCGAACTGAAATTATCCGTGCGGACAAGAGCGAAAGTAGTAAGGTACGCAAAGAAAGTAGCCCGCACTGAGTACCGCAAAAAAACCAAGGGGAATCCAAAGTTGGTTGTATGTTTACGTTTATACTTACGTGTATTCTTGCACATGTTTTTTCTTTTTTGTTTTATTTATTTTTTGTATGTGAATTGTTTGCATGTGTACATGCACACACATATATGTATTTCTATACATTTATATATGTTTATATGATAAACTGAATGTGATTCTATTGCTTCTACGTCTTCCTACTACCTGTACAAATTTCTCATACAGACGTACATACTCTTGCGTTTTAGTTTATGCTTGTTAGTTAATTAATTATTTTAATACTTGTTTAATGTTTAAAATTTATCCAAGGAATTATTATTTTTGTATCGCTAATTTTAATCTTGTAGTACCCGTTGACATTGACACTTATACCTTCAAAATTCTGAAACATATTTTAAACATATTTTAAATCTAAGTCAAACCTCACATTCGTAAGTATTTAACTTTTAAAATTTATTTATTTGTTTACCATTGTATTTATTTAGTTACTCCTAAAGAAGAGAAAAATAAAATCTCGAAAGCTTGAGTTAAAGAAAAAAGAGTAGACTTTCTTAATTGCTGCAATCCCCAATAAATTGAATTATTTTAAATATATATATATATATATATATATATATATATATATATACCGGTGATCCAAAAGTCAGTTTACCGAGAAAGTGTATATTCAGTACCTCTCGGTAAACTGACTTTTGAATCACCCTGTATATATATATATATATACAAAGTAAAAAGAAATTATTGGCAAGTGACTCAAATTCAGCCACGAGGGCAATCTGTCGACGCGTTTTGCCCTAATTGGATCACTTTGCCAATAATTTCTTTTTACTTTGTATTAATTTAAGACTCATTAAACCTTATATTCTTATATATATATATATATATATATATATATATATATATATATATATTGCTGCAAACTACCTATGTACTAAGGCCCCACAATTGGTTTTCATAATTGCTGCGAACTATCTTCGTGGAAGACTGTTTAAACAAAAACCTTTAAATAACTTACTTTCTGGGTGTCACTAAGTTGCTGCTAACTCGGGAGCTGATCACGCGTTGATATGCTGTGCCTGAAATACATGCCACGACTGCTCAACCTCTTTCTACCATTTATCTAACACCAAAAAAAAAATAACTGCTACGAAAAATCACATACATTTATTACAGACTCCGAATAAAAATTATACACGCCAAATCACAATTAAAAATTCACGTTCACACATTTTTAATCTATTATGTACAATGGCTTTATGAAATAATACCTTTCGTAATTTATTTTGAATCAAAATTACTCAGTTCAATATATACAGACAATATTACTCAAAACTAACAGGGCTTTCTTCTCGTATTTACTTTACATCAGGTTTAGTACGAGCTCATAGTAACCCTAAAATCTTCGTGCACAGATAGCACATCAATCCCCGACGTTTTACGTTGTACATACCAACAATAATTAATATCAATCATTTTAAATCCAAATTTCCAAAAAAGTACAATACAATAAAGCCATATAAAAATTATATCAGTCACGTTTCAAATATGTCCTTTTTAGTCGTAATTTATACACTCGGTGCACCAAAGGTCATTGAACACTAGTTTATACACGTAAAAAAACCACAACCAACACTGAAAACAACAGATACCTGGATACTATTACAAGATAAGGCTGCTATCATTCCCATCCCGACTGCTGCTTACTGGAACACCATCTTGCCTTGCCATGATCATATTCTCTAACAGTAACCATTCAACTACGACAGCACTCATCTACCATTATTAAATGCATCCAATTTCCCCAAGCTCCTCGACAAATACCACACTCGATTTAACAACCACTGATATTTATTTCATTTCCATACGTACGTTCATTTGCAGACTTATTTCAAAATCAAATTAAACAAAATTTTACTTACTGATTTTCGTTCACATATATTATGTTTTAACCATCAGCTGGTTTTATGCTATTAAAACTTATAGACTAACATCACTTTGGTCGAAGGACTCAGATAGAACTCGAAGAGAACTTTCAGAGATTGAAGTTTAAAGGGAGCCTCACAACAACCTGCTGGAGTTTATATATCATTTCTCACCCCCTAAAACTTGTCAATACAAACATAGCCTTCCACGTAAAATGCTCAACGGTCTTCGCTTCTCACAACTGCACAATACAAACAAACACTAACGGCCATTATTTTCTAGAAATATCGTAACGTTTGTTTAAAATTCCGAGTACAATTTACCAACCGTCACGGTTTTCGAAAATTGACTCCTTATCCCCGTATTTATACATTTGTTACCAATCACGTTGCGTTTCTCAAATCCCCAACTTCACAAAATTAAACTTCCATTTGCTTCTAATGCAACAAGGGAAACATTTATCTCTCTCCAATATGCGCTTCCAAGATGATCTCTCTTTTATCTTTCACTCGCTTCTGTTGGTATTGCCACCTCTTTGATACAATTCCTTTACCCTAACACGTGTTACACTCTTCTCATTTGTATTCATTTTATCCCTTACTGCCTTTTTTGTTTCTCATTGGTAACTTGAACTTGTAGCGTCCAACGGTTATTTACACACCTGAGTTATAAATCTAATATAATTGACGTCGCAATCCAACACTAAATGGAATTTATTGTTTGTTTGTTCAACGTTATCTCAAAATACCGGGAAAATAAGGGCAGTTAACTTCGTTTCTTATTTGCATGTTATTAGAACAGCGTTGACAAACAAACTTTAAAACTTTCAATACCTATAACTGCCTCTTCGTTTTTATACACTATACTAAAATGGTTTAAAATGCTAGCGCTTTTGAAATCACACATCCTCTTTGCTGTAATTAAATACGGAATTTAGATGATCGCTTCTCCTTTACACATTTAAATTGATACATTATATACACTATCTTTACAAATATATACACCTGAAAGATTATGAAAATAAACTTTTAGCTTCCTACGTATTCCCGTCGGATTACTGACTTCTAAACTACCTACTTAAAAAACGTTTTCAAAGCGTACTCTGTTGTTTTGTAAACTAGAATAATGAAATAAACTATACAAATAAATGCCAATACTATTCTAACCCCTCAATATCACAGTAATATATATATATATATATATATATATATATATATATTTCAAAATTGATTTGTGGGTTTGAGGTCACTGGATTAAGTTGATGTATGTATATATATATTTATATATATATATATATATATATATATATATATATGTACCAAATTTGTAATCTAGCGTATAAAATTTTTTAGATAGCCTGTAATCAAGAATTTAAAATAAATTCGAAAATTTAGGCCATAAAAAAAGTTTTCAACTTAATCCAGTGACCTCAAACCCACAAATCAATTTTGAAATACAAATATTTGGGTCGTAATTATTTTCACTTTATATATATATATATATATATATATATATATATATATATACGCTAAATAGTACCAAGATCTAAGAAATTCATTTTAAAAATGTTAGATTAGTGTTATTTCTGGCGGACTAAGTTAAGCCACAAATTTTGCGGCTTAAAATTTAAGGGTCAGTTAAATTTTAAGTGTGCAATGCATTAACTGCTACTTAATAGATTTAAGTTACACAAATAATAAGAAGAAATGGTTCAATTGAACCCAAATCACTTGATAAACATAAGTGTACAAATTCTTATAATTTAATTGGATGTCTGCGTTATAACTACAGTGCTGCCATAGATTAAAACGTTAATGCTTGTACTTTAACCTAGTAAAAAATTTGCAAAAAAAAAGATCAAATATCCTAACCGCAAAACAATGATTTCATGTAATTGCATTTTGATTGTTATTCACTTACCTTAAAGCTTTTGAAACAACTTATTCTTTTGTTCACGGACTAGCGCGCGTTTCTCAAAGCTACTGAATACTAAATATATCTTAAGGTAAATATATACTATAAAACAAGTTCGTAATGAATAAGAATAATTTTAGTATGGGCAAAATCCCCAAGGTTGTGAATGATGCAGATCCTGAAGTGTTGCTTTAATAGTTACTCAAGCTTAATAAAAGGTAAACAAACATTGCTTAATATTCATAAAGTGACCATCATATTTTAAATAACTGAAGTGTAATTGTTGTTGGTAATCTGTCTTGGAAGAAGTATCAGTAATTGGTACTTAGCTGTAAATTATGCATACAAAAGTTAAGAATAATTAAAACGAAATCTCATTAAGAGTTGTTAAATTTCTACAGAGTTCCTTAAAAGTACCTAGTTTATAATAAATGTTATCCAACAAATTTCATATATACTCAATAAAGAGTTAACGAACTAAATGTCAAGTACGACTAGTCAGCCAAAACCTTCAATTAGAATAGTTTCCAAGAACCTGCATCTATATAAACTCTGCGCATTAGTTGGTCGAGTTGTTATCTTCGATGCTTCGAGTGTATCTTATTAGCTATCTTCAGGCTCCTAATAGTCGCTACTCCGACTTGTTGTTGCTATTGAAGATGACAAAAGAAACGACAACTAGTCGGAGAAGCGATTATAAGGAGCCTGAAGATAGCTAATAAGATACACTCGAAGCATCGATGATAAGAACTTGACCAACTAATGCGCAGAAATTTGGGCACCATTAATACTGCGAAAGATGCTCTATTAACACCCCACAACTTGGGTGCCATAAATTGCTGAGACGTCCGTTGCTGGTCGTCACTTACTACTACAAAGGACCCCACTTTCTGAGTCCCAAAAATTGCTACGATCTTCTACTATTAAAACCCTACCATTGGGTCGTCAAAAATTGCTACAAACTGCTAGTACAGCTGATGAAGTCCCACATTCATGCTACAAACCTTCGATGCTACATATATACCTAAAAACTTAAAGTGTGCCATGGCTGCTCAGCTGCTTTCTATAAACAAAACTAACGACTCAAAAAAATTCTGCTACGGTAAATCGCCTAAGTTTATTAACATACTTATAGAAAGATACACGTCAAGATCCGCATAAAACTCCTCGTTCACTCATTATTTATACATTATATATACTGGGTGCTTCAAAAAAATGTATACACACTTTAAACTATTGTAGTTTTCCCGCACTACAAGGCTAATGTTATATTTCTTCGCCAGGTGCCAGCATAATCGTCCCTCTATGTTATATTATCAGTTGGAATTTGTAATATCAACATGGCGGACGTACGTTTGAGTTTTGAAGTTCAAAGACAGTGGAGAAGGGAGTATGATACAGAACCACCTTCAAGATTAACAATTACACGCATACGAGACAAATTCGAAGTTCATGGAACAGTGTGTGATGTGCATAAAGGTCATTCAGGTCGGCCTCGAACAGCTACAAGTGATGAGTCATCAACGACAGTCTTGGAACTGTTTCAACGCTCTCTAACAAATCTTCAAGGCAAGGGCACGTGAAAGTGATGTAAGTGCTAGCAGCGTGCTACGCATTCTGAAGAGAGGCAAGTATCGTGTTTACATTCCAAGGCTGGTGCAACAGCTAAATGACGACGATCCAGATCGAAGGTTGCAATTTTGTGAATGGATTCAGGAGATGGTGATACGTGAACCGGGATTTATGGGTAGCATCATTTGGTCGGATGAAGCCCAATTCAAACTTAATGGAACTGTCAATAGGCACAATTGTGTTTACTGGTGTGAAGAAAATCCTCACATTACAATTGAAAAGCTGTAAATTTGCCTGGTGTAAATGTGTGGTGCGGTTTGTCTTCAAGGGGACTCATTGGACCTTTTCGATTTGAAGGCACTGTAACTGGTATTAATTACCTAACAATGCTTGCTGATTCCATATTTCCTGCCATTCGTGCATTATACGGTAATGATGATTTTATTTTCAACAAGATGGTGCTCCGCCGCACTATCACAGGGACGTACGAGCTTACCTGGATCAAAATTTGTCGAGCCAGTGGATAGGACGCAGGGGGCCAATCGAGTTTCCAGCACGCTCTCCAGACCTTACACCACTGGATTTCTTCTTGTGGGGCACAGTAAAAGATGAGGTGTACAAACGTAAACCACGTAACCTAGACATTCTTTGGAATGAGATTCAAGCAGTGTGTAGAGAAATCTCATTGGACGTTTTGATACGATGTACAGAATCTGTGGTGACTCGTACTCAGAATTGTATTGATGCTGCAGGTCACCAATTTGAACAGTATTAACATTTGTTATTTATGTTTCATTTACATTGGATTTTCAGCTTTCTATTTTCCTGAAATTTAACTTTGTAGAACGGTAAATAAATTTTCTATGGAAGTTCAAAGTGTGTATACATTTTTTTGAAGCACCCAGTATATATATCCCCTTTTTAAAATAACACCATTCAAAATACATTTTGAAAGCAATAATGATCCCAGATAAATATTTACAAGTATATTATCATAGAAAGTCATTTTATTTCGCCACCTAGCAAGTGGAAACAAACAACAGCTTTAAAATAAAATCATACAATGTATTGGCCTCATTGCTCGCTCTCAGTTGGTAAATTTACAATGGTCATTCGAAAAGTAAAAAACATTCGGCTGTATCTTGAAATTATTTTTATTATAGCCAAATAAAACATTTCTTCGACATACCTGATACTTAACTATTTTGCTACATAATCGCCGTTCAAATTTAAACACTTGCGGTACAGTTTCACCAATTTTGTTATGCCTTCTACATGCTTAGTTGCCGTTATGTTGTTTAGCCACTCAGTAATAAGTTTGTCGTCACTTCCATGGTAGTTTTCGCTCAAAAGGCTCTTCAGTTTCGGAGATGGAAATCACTGGGGCTAAACATTTCCTATCGAAACTGTTGTAGCAAGTTTTTCGTCAATGCAGCAGAATGTGGTCGTGCGTTATCATGCATTAGCACAATGCTGCTAGACAACAATCCGTGCCGTTTGTTTTGAATAACACGGCAAAATCGGTGAAGCGTTTGACAGAAAGCCGCTGCATTATTTGTCTCTCCTCTGGGCATGTATTCAATGAGTAGAACATCCTTTCGATCCCGGAAAACTGTAGCCATAACTTTTCTGTGGCTTAAAATTTGTTTTGCTTTTTTCGGAGTTGGAGAACAAGAACGATGCCATTCCCTCGAATGAAGTTTTGCTTTTGAAGTGATATACGAAATCCATGTTTTGTCATCAGTAGCCATGTGTTTCAAAAAATTATTGCTATTTGACGTACCGACTGAGAAAAGTTAATTCAGTTCACTTTTGTCTCTCTTTATGTTTTTTCGTAAAAAATCGTGGGACCCATCTTACACACACCTTTTTGTAACCCAACTCACTACTAAAAATTTCATAAAAGGCAGTTGAAATTCCAGAAAGAACAAACTTAATCCATCTATCGTGATACGTCTGTCTGTTGAATTTTTCTAAATCCTTGATTTGAGTTCGTCAGTCGGCCCGGACGCTCTTCATCGCGCACATTTGTCAATCCACCTTTAAACATAATGCACAATTTCCGTACTAAAAGCTTCGTTCATCACATCACTCTAAACATCTGCCATTTGTTTCTATAAAGGGTCGCACGCTCTCGCAATCAAAAATCGTATTATTCTACGAACCTCATATTTGTCGGAATCGTTGATTCCGTTGCAAATTTTAAAGACGTACAAACAATCAATGCACGACTCTATTGGCTCGTGGTTACCGCCAGAGTAACAAAAGGGAGTAAAAGACGCATAACACGGCGACAGAGGTAGAGGTAGAACTGCGCAGCACCTCACATCAAAACGTTCTTTACTTTCCGGATGACACTCGTATAGCTTAATTCTTTTGCAAAATCTGTAGGATTCTCAGATCGTTCGTTCTCTAAGTGAATGTTAACTGCAAATCAATCAAATTTCTTATAAGCGCCAAACACGTACAAAAGAATGAAATGTGATTCTGTAAATAAGTTAGTTTAGTAACTTCACGATTCCATATATGAGGTTTTATAAATTTGTAGCAAATAGAACTGGTTTCCGTGACACTGTGGCTTATGATATACCTTACCTGAAAACTTTTGTCAAATTACTGAGGTATTGTTTGTTCCCAAAAGCTACCTGCAAACTAATGTTAATGGATTGACCCAACTCAGTGTATGTTCACCTCACAACACTTCTTAAAATAACTAATACTTAACGTTCTTTAATAAGTTTACAAGTTTCACAATAAAATATGAATGTTATTGAAATATAAAATAGAATAGATCTTTGGCCTTTGTTTGATGTTCGTACTGCAATCAGTTGTAATTTTTGATACGACCCATTCAGCAAAATGTAGGTTAACTTTTGATTATGCTCTGTATCTAACACGTATCTTGGCACCAACAGCTTCCTTATCTTATAGATAAGATTTCAAAGTTTTAAATTAGAAGTGAGCTAGAATCTAATTCGGTTCAAACCAAACCCAAAGAGATTACTAAAGCTGAATATAATATGACTGAAGTTCTATAAAATTTGCGTAAAAGAGTTCAAATAAATTCTTACACTTACGTTTAATTAAAGAGCTTCGTGTAAAAATATTGAAAACTTTCTGACTTCGCTTGTAAATATTTAACTTTTATTTAAATTTCACTAATTTTATTAACTCTTACGCAGATTAGCGCTCTGCATAGTCTATTTTTGCTTGTACTTTACGGAACAAAATCTCCGTTTGGACCTTCTGTGTACCTATTTATATGATGTTCAGACGTGGGGTTTGTGGAATATCTAATAAAGCTTCTAAACTCTAATGTTCAATACCGTTTCCGATGGCTTTTACTTTTAATGGCTTTATATCAGAATAGCAAGATTAGGGTAGACTTGCACCACACCTGGCTTAAAATACAAGAATATGTGAACTTGTGCCTTGGATCTTGAGATTAACTGCAAATTGTGCTACACTAGATATGAAATACCATAAAGCAAGCTATTTTGTTCAACTATCTATGCAGATTAAAATTTTTCTTGTTCTCATATTGTAACAAAATTATTGAAATTGAATTATGAGCGTTTCTTATGAAATAAATTATTCTTAATATTATAAATGGTTTAAATAACGCAAATTTGCTGTTAAATAAAATTCGACTTATGCAATATTTATAAACTAATAACATAAGTTTCCTTAACCTAATATATTGGTTTCTAATAATGGAAATTAAAATCAAAGATACAATTCATGAGATATTTACAGAGTTTTGAAGTTGAAAACATACGAAATTTAGTGTGGAATGATGTTCTTAACAACTTTGCTTATAAAAACCGATCAGAAATAACATCTCTGATAAAAAATGTATACACTAGGAATCAAAGCATTAACATAAGTAGATCAGTGCTGTATTGTTTAAGGTAGAGAAAAATGTATCGGTGTATTTTGTAAATATAGTATGTAAGGCACTTCTTACTCAAACTACTAGTATTAGAAACGGATAAGGTAGGTTAAGAAAATTTACATTAGGATATTAGAACTTAGACATCCTTTAGAATCATTAATTTCTGAATATTACATAAGTAAAATATTAGTAGCATAAATTTAATACATTTGTTATATTAAGCCCGTTCCGAATGGACCTGCACCTTAACAAAGTTCTAGATTACTAGAACAGGTGGAATGGCTTGCTTGTTCTAATGAGCAACAGAGCCAAACTACAGGTTCAACCAAAGTAGTAGGGTCTTTAGTGAGGCGCCAAACTAAGACAGGTCCCCGAAAGAGGTAAACGGCACTTAGATTGGCAGAGACCATAGGGGTCGGTTGGCAATTTAAGACACACTACCGCGATGTGGAAGGCAACGGGAAACCATCACATTACCTTCCAAGTACACAGCGTATTTAAATTGTAATAAACATGATGGCAGTTAAAATGGTCCCCCATTCGGATCTCCGAAAGGGGACTACTCCGGAGATGCGATCGGAAAGTTCAGAATAAGAGTCAAGAACATTTTGCGCGTCAGAGCGTAGAATGTTAGAAGTATGAAGCAAGTAGACAAGCTAGAGAACCTAAAAATTGAAATGGATAGCATGATAGCAGGGACAGACAAAGTTAATAACAAATAGGTTATAGAAATAGTAGCAAAATAAAGATATCTGTAGACAACAAAAAGAAATAGGAGAAATGGAAGGGCAGGATACGTATTAAAGCATTTTTGAAAATGTGTACGGGATATATTACTGGATTAGTAGATAGCACAACCGTATTAAGTTAAATTGTGTAGACTACCTATTTATTGAGGCGGCAAAGGAACCGCGGTGGGTTCAGTAACCCAGATATAGGGCCAAATGGCTGCGGAGAAATTCCTTCGATTTAGTGAACTACAAAATAATGAATTCAAACAAATGCACGTCGATATACATATTTAGTTTATTGCGATTGATAGATTATTCACAGAATTCAACGCTTTAAGCGAAAATTAACATTTTATGGTTTACCGCTACATTTTAGTTCGTACAAGCACTTCACCCTCAACGACAGTTCTCGAGCTACTGACCCCCCGGGTTGCTTACGGAGCAGAACGTAACAACCGCCACTTAGACCAGTCCATAATATAAGGGGTGGTGCGCATCAAGTCTGTATATTAGTATTTGCACATAACTTAACACTAGAAATATTTTAAGGCTGTTAGGGATGACACAGTAACTGTAACAATTACAAACAAAGATAGGAAAAAGTAGGTAGATGTAGACCTAGATCAGATAGCGATAGATGCAGACTGTAAAAATTTCAAGGAAATGTGTAATTTAGTTCATAATAGGAAACAATGAGGATACGTGTCTTATCAGTTCCAGGACTGAAAACCTAATGATGATGTTGTATCAAGGACAAGCTAATTCATGAGAGATGTTCATAATTTATAATCAATATGAAAGCAACATAGATAAATTTTAAACTGTACAGATAATTGTACAAACTAGAGTATTATTTTACATATTGTGAAGCACAAATTTCATTTAAACAAAATTTCCAATAGTGTCCGTGACGATTTAAATTCGAGATCCTTAACTCTCATTATTGTCCTTCCAAAAATTGCACCCTTTAACACCTACGTAAAGTGAGCTGTAGTTGGTAGGTAAGACAATCGTTTCTCTTTGTACATTGTTTATCATGACAATCCAGTGTATCTTAACCGAGTATTATTATGACGACTTTTAGAAGACTGGAAGGCATATGGTCAGATATAAATACTATCGTTGACGGTGGTCTTTCTATTTTAATTTAAGGTGATATGAAATAAATTGTTGATTGCACCTGTTCAAAACACGGTTTGGTGTTTATGTATAATACGATATTTGTTTCTTAGTTTTTGTGTAAATATTAATAGCGAAATTAAACGTACAAGGTTGAATTAGTAATAAATATAATGTACTCGTTGCTTCAACAATGAATTTAGCCTAGTAGATGTCGTTTTTGCTGTCAACGAAGACCTCTGTAGCGGTGTTTAAGTAGATTAAACATTCTTTCTAAATATTAATGAATAATTAACCTGTAATGGCGCAAATAAAAAGTACGTTACATTGGTGTCAAGAACTTACAAATAAGCACTAAATATTATTAATTAACGTATGTCAGTTAAAATTCTGTATTTAGTGTGTAATCTGCCTGCACTATTTCAACGTACTGTAAAACATTTCTAAAAAATAATATTTTCTGTTCATACTTTTCAAATTCTAAGATTTTAAAATTTGGGTTGACTTTAATGCTGCTCTTATGTTGCGTTATGCGTTAGCTTAGATATTGTGAAGTTCGATTAATGTATTTATGAATGCTATAGCAATTTAAGCGGTTTATTTGTATACAACGTTTCTTTGTTGGAAGTTTGCAGTTTTATCTTGTAATTTTAAAAAAAGGGTAAGGTTTATATATACATACACAAAAACACGCACGCGCGCGTGCGCGCACACACACACAACAGGATTTGGGATATCCTATACATAGAGATGAGTTTGAATTAGCATTAAGAGTCTAAAAATAACAAGGCACCGGGTATAGATAAGGTGCAAGCAGAAACTCTAAACGCCGTTGGATAAGCAATAACAGGGTGTCTCTTCCACGTTGTAAGCTACGTGGGGTGCTAGATATATATCGGGAACTGATAACACTAGTGTTGCTAGGTGCGATCTGACGTTTCTAACCTAAAGTTTAACATTTTTGAAAATATACATACTTCTAACATTTTGCCATATGAACACTATTTGTTTTGTTTTGATTGAGTTAAAAATTCGTCTCGGCCAAAAAATGGAATCAACTCGGGAACATTATCGTGCGATGAGAAGCTCCAACTAAAACCACTGTAAATCATTCGCTAGCGAATGAATTTAAAGAAAGTCGTCCAAAATCGGCTGTTGTGCCTAAAAACATCGATGCTGTGCGCGAATTGATAATGCAAATCGTCATGTGACCTATCGTGAAATTCAGGTGTCCCTAGGCATTATTAGTATGACAAGTATACATTCGATATTACATGAGCACTTAACTGTGAAAAAGCTATGTGCGCATTGGATCCCACATAATTTAACACTCGCTCAAAAAAAGATTCGTGTCGAATGGTGCCAGGGAATGCTTAAAAAATACGATTGCGGTGCCTCAAAAACAGTGTATAACATCTACACAGGCAACGAATGAACCCAAAAGTAAGCAGAAGTCGACTGTATGGGTCTTCCGAGGTGAACAAAGTCCAACAAAAGTTGTTGAAGCACTCCGAAGAAAATGATTCCCTGTTTTTTCGGCATAATTGGACACGACCGTTGCCTTATAGGATCGTAGGACAGTTAATTCTGCTTGGTATACAACATTTGTTTCGCTCAAGTTTTTGGAGAAATAAGAAAAATAAACTGATGACGCGAAACTTTTCTCCATCATGACAATGCGAGCTCTCACACATCGACTCAAACAAGTGACTATTTAAGCACTCAAGACATTGAATTGAAGGGTCATCCACCGTATAGTCCTGACTTGGCACCTAATGATTCCTTTATGTTCCCACACGTGAAGACCAAACTGCGTGGACAACGATTTCGACACCAGAAGAAGCGGTTGATGCGTTCAAAACCCATGAATTGGAGATATTTGAATCGGAAGGAAAAAATGCTATGAAAATTGGTTCCCACATATGCAAAAGTGTATCACTTGTCGTAGAGAATATTTTGAAAATCAGTAGAGAAGATTTCACACCTTAAGTTTTGTTTTTGTTACTTATTCCCGATACATATCGATCACTCCTCGTATATGCATGATACCAAAAAGAGAGGGGCTGATAGATGTGAAAATTGTATAGCATATTTTTATGCCACAGGATAATTTAAGGTATTCGCCTATAATAGAGCATCAAATAACCTATCGTATTTCTTATTATCGTGAAAATACGTTAATATCCCAGTATCATATTTAGAAATAATTATATAGTATAATTATTAACCATATTCAAGTTGTTGAACGCACCAACGAATATGAAGTGAAAGAACGCGCTTTGTCCTTGATGAAACGAGGTCGTCAAGTAGTTCTGCGGCTTGATTGTTCATTCACGTCTGATACCGATAAGGCGCAACATGTATTTCAGGGTATTACGATGTGATATACGCATAGGTTAGACAGTGAAAGCAAATCTCTAAGAATAGAAATTCATAATTCATTCATCAATGCGCACAACAGGAATATGTAACAAACTTTTTGTAGTTAGTGACACGAGGCAAAAAAAAACAAAATGGCAGGATTTTAATCCTTTAGAAATATGATGTAGACGTATACTCGGATTAGTATCAACCGTTCAGAAATAATAATTTTGTAGATTTCGTAAAATTGGAAGAAGTCCTGCTGAAAGTTTTACTTCGTAGCAGCGAGAAATTTTAAATGGTTAATTCATAATTTATGGTAGTAAAATGCATTTAATTAGGTTTTTCTAAACCGGTAAGCTAGAAATCTTTTATTTGTTAACGTTCAATTGTAAATAGCTAAAACTCATTGTTGGAAAATATCATGAGGAAAGTTTTAGTGGGTTAAAAGTTGTACTTGTAATTTTAATACCCGTTTGAGTATTATTAGAAGTGTCGATTATAAAAAAAAGGAGAAAAGCTTGTCTGCTTGACAAACAGGTCAAATGTGCTTCACATAGATAAGAAATTGATTAAATTTTAGTGGTTTAAACTTTTGATTATTTGATTTTATATATGTCTGTGAACTAAAATATTTTTTTGAAAGTTATTCTACAGATGTCTAGCAGCATATTTAAAACATTTAAATACTTTTGTGGACCAACATATTAGATCTGAAATTGGGGAGCTTTAATAAATATGTAATTAAATTTTTGAAGATCTAAGCTTTGGTCAATAAGTCTAATATGTGAAATTGATTGAAGATGTATATAGTCTTGAAATTTTTTGGTACATAGTTACCTTATGAAACTAAAGAAACGTTTATCAGTTGCAATTATAAATGGTCAAACATTTTAATAGCTTTTATTTAGTGTTTGAATTTTAATGGGGTGAGTTTATTGCATGAAGGTAAAACTTGGTGGACATATGCTAACATATGTGCTTTTTAATTATGAGACGCAAATAGCTGTCTCCGTTAATTTATTAATATCTATGTAAATTTATTTCAGGTAGATGGAAGACCCAAAAAGGATTTCGACAGAAAACTTACATCTCTCGTGTAGTGCGAGGCTTCTCAGTAGTTTCTGCGAGTCTCTTTGCTCTTTTTGGGTATATGTGACATAGTTTCATTTTAAGAAAGTAGTTTACATTTCAATTGCTTCAAACCCGCAAAAGGGAAAACAGTGTTCAAGATTATTCGTTTCGAATACAAAAAGGTAAGTATGTGTAACTACCCGAATTAGTACTGTATAGAGAATAATTCGATAGTAAATATTTATATGGTAGTTACGCATATTTAGTAAAACTCAGAAATATCAGGTTACAAATAATCTCAACAGAAGTAGTAACATAAATACTATGTGTAATATTTTCGATGTATTTATTTAAAGTGCAAAAGACATAAAAAAATAATAAGCATGGGATGCTAACATGACTAAACCATACGGCAACACACATTTTCCGCGTGGTTCAATACAAGCTCAATATTAAGACTAAAACACAAAGACATGACCTCAAAGGGTGGGAGAAAAAGAATAGGCACTAAACTGCGGAGAAAAACACTTAATGAATTATTCGCAAGCAGTTAATTAGAAAGATCATGTAATACAAGCATGTAATATTAAATGTTAGTTCACAAATACAGCTTTAAAATGTAACGTAAACTTACACAAAAGGTAAAATTAAGCGATGCGCGAGCTCTTGTACAACTTCGCTTGCAGATTCGGCAAAGAATGTTATCCGTGCGCGAGATTGTGAAAACTAGATTGTGTCGTAATAAAGGAAATCCGCAGGTTTAGTTTCAATAAGTGTGTTAAGCAAGCTGTTATTTGCACGAAAAAAATTGAAAACTATTTTCTAGACATTGTTAAGATTTTAAAAGATGAAGTAAAATATAAACTTTTATGTTTATACTTATTGTTAATGCGGCGGTTAACCTCGATAACCACAGATGGTGAGATCAGTGGACATGTATACTTAACAATAAGAATAGCGAAAACCTTCAAGTACTTACCTAACATATTAGATTTAGCGGTGTTCGAAAAACCATAGCGACTCACAGCACACTTTTAACTAAGTTTTCGCGGTACACAAGAACACGAACTCTAGCTACACGACAGTCAACAAGGAAGTCATATATTGAAAACTTGCCCGAATAAAAGCTCTAACTTATCTAACCACAAAAAAAAACAATTTAACACCGTAACTATATAAGTCAGTACCATCTACATCAGGGGAGCAAAATCACCCTGCAATATCAACCTGTATTATCTGTTCCAAAGCGATAACCGATAATGAAGTAGAATGCGCGATTTGTAATAACAACTTTCACGCTACCTGTTTAAAGCTGAGGCAAACTGTAAGTACTAAAAAATAATGCTACTACTCCTGCAGAGAACTAAAGGCAAAACCAAACTTGAACACAAAGCCGATAGGGGTAACGACGAAACACCTGACGATGAGCCAGAAATCGATGCAGTGCCGAATCTATCTATAAATGCTCAAAATGCTAATCGAAAGTCGTTCTCAGTCACACAAAAGTCAAAAAGTCTCAAAAAAAGACACGTTTGTCAAACTCCCTGCATAAGCGTAAGGAACTGGCATTAGCACGTCTTGCGGAGAAAATGGCCATGCAAAAACGACGCGATAAAGTTTACATCACAAAGAAACACAATATTCTATAAGAATCGTACACTTGCCTGGACGAAGCGTTGGTATATAATGCTGAAGAGGAATATAAACAGAAAGAAAACACTGTGCAATGGTTACAAAAAATTGACACCAAGTCTGAAGGTAACGGAAGACCACGACTTGCTAGCTACTGCCACTATGAAACGATCGCACTGGCGAACACACGGCATTTACATGCGAATAAAATACCCTAGTTAAACGTACCGAATCAACACGATTTCATGCAAAGCACAAGTGTCAATACAGTCAAATGCTCTTTTAAAAAACCGGAAGAGATTACAGTCAAACAGCTAGCAATTCGACAGTCAATGCCTAGAGACCTTCTAATATTCAGCGGAGATCTATCCAGTGGCCGTGTTCATATCTAGCTATGTCCGCTCCACTAAAAGCTGTCAGTTTTCAGACGAAGAAAATCTTATATGGTTTCAGCGTTCTTTAAAAGAAGAAGCTTTAGCTGCAGTTCCGAGCAAATTCATATATCCAGAAACCGTATCTAAGGTGCTTAACACTCTAAGAATGCTATGCAGTCGGCCGCAGCAGATGATCCAAATGCTAATCGAAGGCATCCGAAAAGAACCGCTTGTAAAAGCAGAAAAAATAGATGCAATAGTTCTAATTGTGTCAACATCATACGGATGAATAATGTTGATACTACAATATGAAGTTTTTGATTAAATGATTTTGTATTTGTTTTGGGCTCAAATTGTAGCCATTTGCGTTATTGCGTTGTTATGGTGAAACGACAGTTAAAGATAAACGTACTTAGTACCAGACGTGGTTCTACAGATGGCGCAGCATTGCATAAATTGTAATACATTGAAAATAATTTAATTATTTAAGGAAACTGTCTATTTTTATTAAATAATGCGTTTAGTTATGCTTAGCATTCTTGTTTCTCGCTTAACCTGCCCCGGTGCCTGAATGTACAGCAGGTTCTTTGTCAGGTTCAATTGGTGTTTTTTTGCAAATTGTTCTGCAGCGAAGATGGTTGTTGAAACCTACAACATTAAGGAACACAAAAGATATCTAGGTAAAATGAAACATTGCGGAATTCACAGGTAAACTTTACTGCATTCTTCAACATGTACCAAAAACGTACATGCTAATACGATACAGTAGTTTGAAATAAAGTCCTGCAAAATGCGTGCTCCTACATGAACCACCAACCATAAAACTTTTTCATTCATTAGGATAATAATCATACATTCTTCTAAACATGAAAAATGCGTGTGAAAAAGCTGATTCGACAAAGTACATCAATAAATTATAGGTCCTTCATCTTTGACTCGTGGGAATTTATAACCGCAATTTTATGCTTAATAACCAAATATACTACAATAATAATAATAGCAAACTAAAGTTCCTTCTTTTGAATTAAGAAACATTCCAATATCTAATATTAAAGCAAAACTTTGTGCTTCCAAAAAGGCGTAACCGCATTCTATGTGTATACCGACGCTAAATAAAAGTATTCATTAATGATGAAGCGGTACTTTAGTAGAAACATACAAATAAGAAGATTTATTTCCGTAAATTACAAGAAATATTGTTGAAAAGTGGCGTATTAGATAATCAGTCCATGGCGGTTGTTCGTGAGTAAAACGGTGTCCAATTTAATCCTTTCGTATAATAGAACCCATGAGTCACGGCTTCAAATTTTTCAGTGTAGATAGCGGATTTGTCAGAAGTGATAATGGAACTGCAACTGTGTTTTGATGTGGTAAATGGTGTTGGAAAGCAGTGCTATATGCTTATGGGAAGTTATACTTCGTCAATTTAGCAACAAATACGGACGGATGTCCAATGAACTACATCGGTTTTCTGGAATTGGGTATTGGGTTGCATATGGACAGACTGTACAAACCCAGTTAGATACGATTATGGCGATAAAGTGGTTGGATTTAGAGTATGAATAGGCTGATATTCACATAAAATTTGGTTAGTCTAACACAACTTTAGCAAGTCAGAAAGCGTATTTTGTAACGTATCCACAGATCTCTTATGTGGTTGCAAGCGCAAGCTAAAAGTAGAGTGATTGGATACCTGAAACTGCTTTTCTTTTATGGCCTGAAATAAATGCATTTTAGACGACCATGGAATTATGTCCATCCACTACTATTGATATATTAACCCAAGTTTTGTCAAGTGTAAAAAAATCTGACTATTCGATTCTATTGTTGACGTATTCTAACATACTTTCTTGCGGAATCGGGCACACCAGTACAACTATTTTGAAGTTGGGCGTCTGTGAAACAATTTTGTTGTTGCTTCCAATAGACTCACAAACTTCACGATATTCACGGCTTAGTCTGGGAATTACCCCAAGGGTGAGCAATGAGAATGGGCGTGGATGTAAAGTAAACTTAACTATACACAGTAATGAAAAAGGGAGAGGGGAATTGAGCGCCACTACATCTATATGGGCAACAAAAGAAACAAAAGTATCCTATGAGAAGATGCAGAAACTCACAGGCTATAGAGACTATCAAAAACATCCAAGTTGTACAAAACAACACGTCTGGAAACCTCTCAAATGAATCTACTTCACTTTCTGCTGCGATGATTGTGAAAGAAAATGTCACACAATAAATTTTTAATTAAGAGACACAGTTTGCGTCTTACAACAAAAAAAATCAGCAATACTCATAAATTATACACCTTGAAACTGTAACACTAAAAGTGTTGTACCTAAAAATAAATATTAGAAAGAAGTTGTTTACTTTACTTTAATAACATTAATATGCTTGAGTGTCCCTCAAGTTTCATTATACAAAATTTATTTTCTTAAATTGTACTGTCATTAAATTTAGACACTCATAAATAAAAGACTTAGTGTTTTGAACCAAAAATATAATGTAAAATAATTCTTTTCTTTCTTTTATATATTTTTATATGTAAACAAAATCACAATTTTGATTTTCAAGAGTACAATTAAATTTTTCTATGTAATAAAGATTCATAAATTTTCTCTTTAGATAATGAAATTTTGACACTTGATAACATTTTCACAAACAAAATTTTAAAAACCCCAATTGACAGATCTGTTAGATTGCTTTACAACAAGTTTAAAAAAAACTCACACGTAGCTCTGTTACAAAAGGTATTCAAAAAGCATATACATTAAATAAATTAAAATTGTTCAGGTTGACATGGCATAGGAATAACACAGTTAAACTATTAATTATCAAGCTTACTATAAATAGACATATTTAGTTGAAATCTGGACTTTACAAACCTATTATAAGACCACATGCTTATTCCACGTATTCCACAAAATATTTTAATTGACCTCAGAAGAAAAACAGGTTTCTCTTTCTCTTATAGAATTTTAAATTTCGACACTTAGTAAAAAAGTATTTGACACACAACCTTTTTCTTGAACACTATAATTTTACGATTGTTTATATGAAATACTAAATGCAAAATTTATATTCTCTTTAAATTTAATATCTTTAGTATTTGTACAAACATTTTCAAAAGTTATAAACGAGATAATAAGGCTTCAACCGTAACCAACATAAAAAAATTTAAATACTAACCGGGAATCGGTTCCTACACTTATGAGGGTTCTAAATACCTGACGCTGATACACGTAAAAACTCTAGCTTCA
Source organism: Platerodrilus igneus (assembly GCA_036346225.1). Taxonomy (NCBI): domain Eukaryota; kingdom Metazoa; phylum Arthropoda; class Insecta; order Coleoptera; family Lycidae; genus Platerodrilus; species Platerodrilus igneus. The sequence goes on along the minus strand of JARFIW010001109.1, from coordinate 2,185,801 downwards.
AAAAAAGATTTTCAAATCAGAAGCACCGAACTTCATCCTGGCAACAAAATTTCGTTTATGTGAGTTCCGAAGTAAATGGCAGACATCATGACGTCATACTCCTCAATTACGCAAACACCATGTGAGCGATCTCAAATACTTCCTGTTACAAAAATTTCTTCATAATAAAACAATGCACTAAAAATTAAAGTTTCTTTTAGCATAAGAATTACCTAAAATATTATTATCTCACTGTTAATGGATACCGAGCTAAGATAACCACGTTGTTACGTTCATTTAACATTTAGGCCGCTTTACTAAAGTCCGGAGAACCTTTAACATCCCGGGCCCTTCTAAAACGGCCGTCAACCTTCCGTTGAACTAAATAGCGATCCTCAAATTCCAGCTGGCACACAGATGCGCTAACATTTCCTTTCGCCCGCCCTGTTATCGTTGCACTCAAGAAAATGGCCGAATTACCCTCGCTCCTATCAATATATGAAACAGGTGAGCTGTCTGAAGCGTCACCTCGTGACACTTTTCACAAGCGCTATATTAACTTAATAATTCTTAAAAATGGATACAGACCGCCTACGGAATAGGTAACACAAGTGACTTGTTTATAACGTATTTGTTACGATTGAATATATTCTTAAGATAAAATTCGAAACGGATTAAATAGTAATAACGTTTATTTCTATTACGAAATTGTTCCTTCTAATATTATAATGCGAACCAATGAAATCAGATGCCACAGAACTGTAACAAATAGAAGCCACTTCGAAAGTTAATATCTTAGAATTTATATATGTTATAGTACATGGAAGATTTTAGAACCGTAAATGTAAATTAAAAGCAATGGCAGCTTATTTTAAGATGCGTTATTTTTTGAAGCATATTTACGAGTTGCACGTCAACAGGAGCGACACGCGTTCTGCATAACTCAATAATTATATGATTCAATTTCAATAAATTTTAAAATTCTATGCCTATCAACAATTCTAATATTTTTTGATAATGCATTCTCTAGAACTGCGGGGTAGACTGATATATTTAATTCACATATGCTTTCTGATTTTATTAGAAGACTGAATATCTTACGTGTGGCGATGTTTCGTGACTGGTAGCATCGAAATCCAAACCGCTCCTCGCGCTGCTTGGCGCCGCTTTACACTACGTCAAAATGTACGGGACCATCGCCTTTTGGGTGCAAGGATATTATACGTGATCGGTTGTACCGCGAGCTATTTCACGCTTTGCGGTCCTTGTCGCCGCTACAGGGTTATGTCAAAGTGTTTAATATCCTAACTTTTTACGCGTCCGGATCTGTAACGCGGTTTTATCACAACCCACCTCTCGTTTTGGCTTCCTTGGTGTCGACTTGCGACTACGCCAGTGTACGAGAATTATGATAAGTTTAAAAGTATTCTACTTTTAAATCTTAATAAATACACTCGTAATTTGTATAAAATTGGTACAAAATTAGTATAAAATTACTTACTTATTACTTAAACGTTATATGGGTGTTTTAAAATTACAGCAACCTGCGCATATATCCCAAATATATCGGTGAAATGATAGTTAATGCCAACAACAGCTGTGACGTTACTTCAGTATAATTTAAAAATTGATGTTACCATATGAACACTCTCTTTACATTTTTCATCCTGAAAAAGACTGGTGGGAGCTTTATAACTTTTACAAATTTTTCTATTTCATAACTGCTACTAAGTATAAAGCAAAATTATGCCTCTATAATTGATTGAAATAATCTGCGATAGCTGCGGTGTAGTGCTTCTTTACAAATTCTTAACGTACCGTCGAGCCGAAATTGTACACGCTTTGATTTTGACATTTGCAAATCCTGTTTCTTTGTATATGTTTTGTGTATTTTGTTTAAATTGCCTTTGCTAATAATAATTATAAACTAGACTTTTCCAAGGATACGCATCGTTATATATTTTGAAACTGTAAGTGAATCTTTTTAAACTTCGAATTTTTGGAATACTTATTGCTTTTTTAGATGTGTGCTACTCCGGCCGTCGTTTGTCCGAACAACTTGTGCAAAATTGTGTCGAAAGCAACTGGTGATGGCATAACGACTGTTAAGAAAATTACTAAGAAAGGCAAAACGCAACGTTGGTGTTCTGATACAATTTACTTCACCAAGGAAAACCATCACGAATAGCAGCATAAAGTCTACATTAGGCAAATTTGAAAAAGAAATTGTGCGCACAATTATTTATCGATTTGTCAACATGCACTATAAATAACCTACAATGCTTGCTGTATTTGAGGCTGTCAAATCCGAAAGAATTAATTTCTGTAGAAAAACCGATTTGTTTAGGAGATGGTGCATAAGAAATGCCAATACAATCGTAAAGTCTTAATTGAGAAGCCAGGAATCCTAGCAAAAGGAGTCGATTTTTTACGAAAAGCACAGCAATATCGAGCAGAAGAAAGAAATATTATATATTGTTATAAAACTTACTTGCACAGTTCACATGTATCGAAAGCGTGGAGTGATGTTTCAAATCAATGTTTAAACGCATCGTTAGTTAAAGGAAAACAGTTAAATAATGTGCATGCTGGCATCAAAACGGTTTTTTCCTAATGGGTTAAAAATTTGTAAATCAGGACTTAAAACTAGGTATCATCACGATGAAATGAATACTAGAAATTTCTATAAGAGTCTACAAGATAAATTACTACAAAGTTTGAACCAAACCCTGTATTGCACCCTTCATTTTTACAGGTAGGAATGGGTGTACAGCTGAGTCTAAATAAAACTCTGGCGGGACCAGCGTCGACCGTTTGTGGCTGCGGTAGATTGCAAAAGACTATATCTCCGAGGTTTAAAGAACAAAGTTAAATTTTATCCAGACAAGCTATAAGGATGCAATTTAGAACATGACAAAAGAAAATACCTTAATACAACTTATATATTGACGTTTAGTTAATAACATTAATAAAAAAATTAAATATATACCGTTATTTTCTTACAACCAAATTTTTATACGACAAAATCACTAAGTGTAGTTTATATATCTACACTCATAATTTTAAAATTTGTCTCAAACTCTACCAGATAAGATATTAGAAAATCTAACTTTATTATTGTAATTAGACACGATTTCAAATTAACGTTCGAAATAAAAAGAAATCATAAATACGCTTTGTTGTATTTAACATTAGTTAAGAAAATTTTAATTAAACATTTAAATTGAAGATAACCTCAATACGCACAAAAAAAGGTTTCATGAAAGCTTTTCTGTTTACAACTCTTTAGATTATATAGGAAAACAAAGCAAAGATAATATTAAATTAGTTAAGATATAGGTAAGTAAAAGTGTGACTATATTTTACATGCATTATTTTCTATAGATATTCGAGATTTAAAATGCAACACATGCGCATTGTTCCGTCACAGAAATAAATAAGATAAACTCGTACCTGTATTCCAGATATATGAAAGGAAACGTATACTTAAATGTTGAGCTTACGGCTTGTTCAGAACTATAGGATCTTCTTACGGTTTGTTGAGACGAACACCATCGTTAATTATTTTGGTTGTTAACCTCAAACTTCTAATTTGTAAGAACCAATCCTTGTTTGTTCCACAGCCATATGTTTCATCAACGAACATTTAATTGATTTTAGAAGGTACATAAAACGTCAACATAACATTTTTGAACGATAAAAGATAATATTTGTAGGTAGTAAAATTAATGCATAGGCTTAGATAGCCTAGAATAGATAATTAAATTCTCCATCAGAGAATATTTTACAGGAGAATATACCACTTGAAGATACTTCAAGAAGGAATATGCCACGGGAAGAAATGCCGTCAGAAAATATGCTACGGGAGGATTTGCTACGGTAGGACCCTAGAAAATAAACGTGTTACAAAAACGAAATATTGCAATACGCCACGAGGAACAGTCTAAAAATTTAACTATAAACAGCTTATCATCCGTTAATATTTTGAAATTTGGTGAAAACGTAGTTTTTTATATCCTAAATACACTGTAATTTTTTTGATTTAAAATATTTACTTTTTCACCTTATTTTGACTTAATATCGAAAAACAATTCTAATTTTCAATCGAAAATTCTCACGTCAAAATATCCACTTTTTTAAAAAAGTCAATGGGCTTTTTGTTTGTTGAAATTTCTACTCTCTGATGGTGTAAAAAAAATATACATTACTATTGTAAATGTTCGCAAAAAATGCAAAGAAACGAAAAAAACTCAAATACGATTTTTTTTTAATTATTATGTACAATTTTGAGCTATTTATTAAAATTTAGACTTTAATTACTCCGAAAACGTAAGATTCCATGTTACATTGATAAACAAAGAATTACAAATTCATAACATAAAGATTGCAAAAAACCTGAGAAAATAATTGTTCTAAATATAATTAAAGATAGAATTTAAAGGGATTTCATCTAAAAATGTGACTGCTGCTATTTTTCCAGTAAAAAGTTGATTTATTAAATGCTAAACACATGTCATACAAAATCTTATCATATATAAATATACATGTAAAATGCACTACTGAATTTTGATACTTGATACTGATTACGTTATTCATTATAATATTTTCGAATACATTGATCTTGTTACTTATAAATACCTTATCTTGAATTTTAATCACTTACCCATTAGTTTTGTCTCGTTGATGGCATTTCTTGATCGTTAGATTCGACAAACCCTCCCGATTCTAGTACATCTTCGAAATCTTCAAGACCATCATCGTCTTCGTCTTCAATATTATTTCCATTCTGCATTGGTTCATCATCCACAATTCCTCTGTATCCTTAACTTTCTCGTAGCTTTTTTCTTCCACATTAGAGCATATTTCAGAACCATGACAATTTGAGCATAAATTTGTGCATTTTAAACCATGTTTTCGGCAGCCACATTTTCAACTTTTACATCCAGTTTATAGCTGCAGCAAATAGTTTTGAGCAATATTTGCGGAATTAATTCCTTTTCTGTAAATTTGCGCATTATGCCCCGTTGATGTTGCTTCAAGCCCCATCTGTTGCTGTCAGTTTGTTGCCCAGCCAAGTTTGAAGATGATAATATGCCCTATAACAATGTTGTTCTGCTGCACCTTCTGTGGGTGGGAGATTTGACAATATGAAAGATGATTTAATTTTTGCCAATTGATATTTTCGAAATCTTAATTGATTCAGTGTTATATTACCATTTTGACATTTATAAATAGATTTGATTAATTGCACAGTTCACATAATGTATCCAAAGCGTGGAGTGATGTTTCAAATCAATGTTTAAAGCCATCATTAGTTAAAGGAAAACGGTTAATTATTGTACATTCCGGCATCAAAAACGGTTTTTTTTCTAATGGGTTAAAAATTGTAAATCAGGACTTAAAACAGGTATCATCACGATGAAATGAACACTAGAAATTTCCGTAAGAGTCTACAAGACAAATTATTACAAAACTTTGAACCAAACCCTGTATTAGTGATGGATAATGAAAAATATCACTCCACAACTGTAAAACCAAATCCAACATAAGCTGGGGCTTGGAAAAAGAAGACATGAGGTGTGGCTATTGAAAAGAAATATACCTTTTGAGCTTAAAGATACAAAAGCAGAATTATATGCAACCATTAACCCACATGCAAACAATATGTTGTTGATAAAATGTTAGCTGAGCATGGTCACACAGTGATACGATTATCTCCATATCATCCTGAACTCAAACCCATTGAAAAAATACGGGCTACAGTAAAAATCCATGTTGCTGTAAATAACATCACCTTCAAATTTGAGAATGTATGGAGGTTTTGATGAAAATAGGTTTGATTCTGTTGGTCATCAAGAATGAGTAAATGTTTGTTCTCATGTAGCGACAATTGAAGAAGATTACCTTCACAGGGAATATATTATAATAGCCGATATAGAGCAAGTAATAATAAACGTTAATAACGATAGTGATTATTCAGACTTTAGTTTGCCCGATGATAATTGTTATGACGATCTTGGTTATAAACTATTTGAAATAAGTAGTGATCATTCGATATAATCATTTAAAAACAAAAAAGGAACACAATCTGTCCTGTTATTATTATTATGACAAAACAACCCTGCCGGCAGGGTGTGGAGTATCGACGTTAGTGCATAACGCACAACTTTCTAGTTTAATCTCCAGGCTTTGGTGTACCGTGATAAAAGGTTAAACTCAAAAGATCAGAAGCTATTGCTTACTGCTGGCTATTGCTTGCCAATATATATCCAACAACAAACGAAAGCTCGCCTCTTTGATCATTATAATTAATGTTTGTATATTGTATTGTATTAATCGGAATACCTGGCCGAGTCTATTCGATTTTAAGGGGTGTTGATTGGCGAGTACATTATTAAGGGGCGTTCACGTTTGCGTTTCTACGACGCCTGTGAAATTTGTTAGGTGCAACCTAGGTTGCAAACCTACAAAGGTCTAGGAAAAGCTCAAAATTCCCTAAGTATGCAAATTTCCAGAATTGCGTCAAATGATGCGATACGCATTATTCAAAAGCCATATATTATTGACATTTTGAATAAATTAGGTTTTTCTTAAGTAAAGAAAGTTCATTCTCTTATTAAACCAAATGTAAAGATATAAGCATGAGAATGCAATTCCAATATACCCTATCAAAGCGCTCATCATCATTAAGTCTTCAGTCCTAGAAGTGGTTAGACGCGTACCATCATGTTATCTATACTGAACTAATTTACACATTTCCTTGAAATTTGCACAGTCTGCATATATCACTATCTGATCTAGGTCTACATCTACCTCTCTTTTCCTATCTCTGCTTGTAATATATCCAATACTATTCTTCAAAAATGCATTAGAACGTATTCCGACCTATTTCTCCTATCTTTTCCCCACAGATATCCTTGTTTCTCTACTATTTCTATAACCTATTTGTTATTAACCTCATACATCTGAAGCACAGCATTCCAAGAGGCTGCTGTCGTTTTTCTGTCTGCTATTCCGACTGCCCGTATTTCATAGGCATACTGTACTGTGCACCACGACGCATTTCAACAATTTTCTTCTTGTTTCTATGTTTGTTGTCTTTCATCATAGGTGCTGTTCTTTCTTGTTAGATGCAGTTTGGCCCCTTTCTATTGTTTTACAATTATATACTCTATTTCTTCGACATTCAATGGTTGTGGAGAGGGTAAGCAACCTGTGACTGCCAAGTTTCCCCAGCACTTGAACATTTACCGATGTAATATTTTTTCCAATATATCTTTTCGCACAGTCAACATTAGTTGCAAATATTTCACAACCAACACCACTAGTTGTCTATAATAATCATCAGATTTGTCTGCGATTATGTCTTCGTCATTAGGTGTTCCGCCTCAAAACTGATTGGACACGTACCTTTACTTATTTATATTCTGAGCCAGCCTACACAGTTCCCTGTATACATCTCGGTTCCCTTCTATTATTCCTACAGCCTACATCTTTTGCTATCTGTGTGCAGTAGTCTAACCTAGGTCTACCACTTCTTCTCTTTTTTCCTATCTCTGCTTCTAATACCTTCCGCACTATTTCCTTGTGCTGTAGTATGTGACCTAACATCCTATCTCTCCTATTTTGTACCGTTTTTCACATATTTCTTTCTTCTCCTACCATTTTTAGTACATCTTTGTTCTTAAGTTTGTCTGTCCATGATATCTTCATCATACGTCTGTAGCACAACATTTCAAAGGTTTCTACCTTTTTCTTGACCGCTTCTCTTACTGTCCGGGCTTTACAGCCGTACAGTGCTGTGCTCCATACATATGTTTTAAGCAATATTTTCCTTGTTTCTATGTTTGTTGTCTTTGAACACAGTAGTTGCTTTTTCTTGTTAAATGTAGCACGACCTTGTGCTAATCTTTGTTTTATATCTTTTGCGCTTTTCCCATCTTGGGTTATTTGGTCTCCTAGGTAGCAGAAATCCTTAACCTTTGTAAGTTCGTGTTACATATTTGTATTCCTGTTTTTGATTTATTTTCCCCTCCTTTGCATACTAGTACTATAGTTTTAGCTTTGTTAATTTTCAAACCGTATTTCTCTGTTAGAACCGTTTCCATTTCATTAAGAGCAACTTCTAACTCTTCCTTGCTAGTTGCTAATACCGCTATATCATCTGCAAATCTGAGCGTATCAATCTTTTTTTCCTGCATAGCCATTTCAAATGTCTCCCTGCATTTGACAGTAATCATTGCCTCTTCAATTTACAAGTTAAAAATTAATGGGGATAGAGCACATCCCGGTCTCACTCCTTTCCTAATGTTTACTGCTCTACGTTCCTGCTCTAATTCTATTACTGCTGTTTGCTATTTGTATAAGTTATGTACTATTCGTCTATCCCTATAACTCATTCCAATCTTTTTGAGTATTTCGAACATTTTTTTCCATTTTACATTGTCGAATGCTTTTTTCAGATCTACAAACTCTATATATACGCTTTCCCCATTTCTATTGTTTTCTCCATTATCACTCTCAGAGTTAAAATAGCCTTCCGTGTTCCCCTGTTTCGCCTAAACCCAAATTGGTTTTCTCCTTGTACAATTCTAGTTAATAGTTTTGACTCGTGTGCTGTCAAACTTATTATTCGAAAATTTTCACATCTATCTGCGCCTTTTTTTTGTGATATTACATTTGAAATTTTAGGGTATCTCGCCTGTCTCATACATATAGCATACAAGTTGGAAGAGACTTTCTGTTACTGCTTGTCCAGCGGCTTTTAGAGTTTCTGCTTGCACCTTATCTGTGCCCGGCGCCTTACCACTTTTCAAACCCTTTAATGCTAATTCAAAATCATTTCTAAGTATAGGATATTCCAAGTCATCATTTATAATGTCGGCTTCCTGTTCTAATGCAGTTAGTTCCCCACCTGCATATAATTCTCTATATATTCTTGCCATCTACCTACTTTCACGACATTTTCTATAATGACGTTTCCTCCCGCGTCCCTTATATTTTTGCTATACGGTTTTATATCCCTAAAATTGATTCTAATTAGTTTGTATGCTTCATCTGTCTTTCCTACTTCCATCTTGGTTTGTACCTCTTTGCACTTTTCATCAATCCATTGTTCTTTAGCTTTCCTGCATTTACGAATAATTTCTCAATTTATGGCTTTGTATCTCAGTTTTCCTGTTTCGTATTTATATTTCGTCTTTCTTCTATTAAATTCAGGATATCTTTTGTTATCCATGGTTTCTTGTTTTCTTTTTGTGTATATCCCAGAATATCTCTGGCCGCCATGTCTAGGCTGGATATAATGTTATTCCATTCTGTTTCTACTTCCCTAGTATAAGATATTTTCCCGATACCTTTCAGCAATTCATTTTACTTTTTTTTGAATTTTTCTTGAATATCTTTATCTTTTATAGTTTCTCTATGTCAAAGTGCCTTTTTCCGTTTCTCTTTTCAAATTTTTTAATTTGAGTGCGGGCTTCATAATTATGATGTTGTGGTCAGTGTCTATATCTCAATGCGCTATTGGTTGTTTAAGATATTTGACATTACCTAAACGTCCAGATATTGCTTACTAAAGTCATTTTTCTAAGTCAATTCAGTAATGGACATTCACTAGAACATTGGAATCTTGTAAAACGAGTGCTTTGCTATCTTTTAGCTACTATTAATTTGAGTATCATATATAGAGGTCCTGGTTGTTGGCAAACTCGTAAGCAGCAGACAGCAGACTGTTGCCATATCATCGTCTAAGATCGAATATATATAGCGACATCAGATCTATGTAAAGAAATTGTTTTTTTACGAAGACCTATGGCAGTAATCTTATATTCTCCGACGAAATCAATCAATTTCTATATGGACCATCAAAGCGCCATAAAAATTGCAAAAAAATCTGGTGTTTCATAACTGTACAAAACACATAGACATTCGCTACTATTTCATAAGCGATGCTGTTAGTGAAGGAAAGTGAGATTTATTTTTAAACGTACAAGTGAAATGACCGCGGATGTACTTACAATGGACTTGGAAAGAGTTAAGCATGAAAAATAGGTGGGAAGCATATAAAACTATAAAGTTTTTGTTAGAATTTAAGCTTTTGTGGGACTGATAGAATAGTAAGCTTAATCTAATTGTATACTAATGTATGCATGTGCGCTTTTTGTAATGCCACTGCCAAGTTGGCACTAGTCTGAACTTTGTGTTAGAGTTAGTTGTTTTGTCATAATAATAATAACAGGACAGATTGTGTTCCTTTTTATTAGTAAATGATTATATCGAATGATCACTACTTATTTCAAATAGTTTATAACCAAGATCGTCATAACAATCATCATCGGGCAAACTAAAGTCTGAATAATCACTATCGTTATTAACGTTTATTATTACTTGCTCTATATCGGCTATTATAATATATTCCCTGTGAAGGTAATCTTCTTCAATTGTCGCTACATGAAAACAAACATTTACTCATTCTTGATGACCAACAGAATCAAACCTATTTTCAGCAAAACCTCCATACATTCTCAAATTTGAAGGTGATGTTATTTACAGCAACATGGATTTTTACTGTAGCCCGTATTTTTTCAATGGGTTTGAGTTCAGGATGATATGGAGATAATCGTATCACTGTGTGACCATGCTCAGCTAACATTTTATCAACAACATATTGTTTGCATGTGGGTTAATGGTTGCATATAATTCTGCTTTTGTATCTTTAAGCTCAAAAGGTATATTTCTTTTCAATAGCCACACCTCATGTCTTCTTTTTCCAAGCCCCAGCTTATGTTGGATTTGGTTTTACAGTTGTGGAGTGATATTTTTCATTATCCATCACTAATACAGGGTTTGGTTCAAAGTTTTGTAATAATTTGTCTTGTAGACTCTTACGGAAATTTCTAGTGTTCATTTCATCGTGATGATACCTGTTTTAAGTCCTGATTTACAATTTTTAACCCATTAGAAAAAAACCGTTTTTGATGCCGGAATGTACAATAATTAACCGTTTTCCTTTAACTAATGATGGCTTTAAACATTGATTTGAAACATCACTCCACGCTTTGGATACAATATGTGAACTGTGCAATTAATCAAATCTATTTATAAATGTCAACATGGTAATATAACACTGAATCAATTAAGATTTCGAAAATATCAATTGGCAAAAATTAAATCATCTTTCATATTGTCAAATCTCCCACCCACAGAAGGTGCAGCAGAACAACATTGTTATAGGGCATATTATAATCTTCAAACTTGGCTGGGCAACAAACTGACAGCAACAGATGGGGCTTGAAGCAACATCAACGGGGCATTATGCGCAAATTTACAGAAAAGGAATTAATTCCGCAAATATTGCTCAAAACTATTTGCTGCAGCTATAAACTGGATGTAAAAGTTGAAAATGTGGCTGCCGAAAACATGGTTTAAAATGCACAAATTTATGCTCAAATTGTCATGGTTCTGAAATATGCTCTAATGTGGAAGAAAAAAGCTACGAGAAAGTTAAGGATACAGAGGAATTGTGGATGATGAACCAATGCAGAATGGAAATAATATTGAAGACGAAGACGATGATGGTCTTGAAGATTTCGAAGATGTACTAGAATCGGGAGGGTTTGTCGAATCTAACGATCAAGAAATGCCATCAACGAGACAAAAACTAATGGGTAAGTGATTAAAATTCAAGATAAGGTATTTATAAGTAACAAGATCAATGTATTCGAAAATATTATAATGAATAACGTAATCAGTATCAAGTATCAAAATTCAGTAGTGCATTTTACATGTATATTTATATATGATAAGATTTTGTATGACATGTGTTTAGCATTTAATAAATCAACTTTTTTACTGGAAAAAATAGCAGCAGTCACATTTTTTAGATGAAATCCCCTTTAAATTCTATCTTTAATTATATTTAGAACAATTATTTTCTCAGGTTTTTTGCAATCTTTATGTTATGAATTTGTAATTCTTTGTTTATCAATGTAACATGGAATCTTACGTTTTCGGAGTAATTAAAGTCTAAATTTTAATAAATAGCTCAAAATTGTACATAATAATTAAAAAAAAATCGTATTTGAGTTTTTTTCGTTTCTTTGCATTTTTTGCGAACATTTACAATAGTAATGTATATTTTTTTTACACCATCAGAGAGTAGAAATTTCAACAAACAAAAAGCCCATTGACTTTTTTAAAAAAGTGGATATTTTGACGTGAGAATTTTCGATTGAAAATTAGAATTGTTTTTCGATATTAAGTCAAAATAAGGTGAAAAAGTAAATATTTTAAATCAAAAAAATTACAGTGTATTTAGGATATAAAAAACTACGTTTTCACCAAATTTCAAAATATTAACGGATGATAAGCTGTTTATAGTTAAATTTTTAGACTGTTCCTCGTGGCGTATTGCAATATTTCGTTTTTGTAACACGTTTATTTTCTAGGGTCCTACCGTAGCAAATCCTCCCGTAGCATATTTTCTGATGGCATGTCTTCCCGTGGCATACTCCTTCTTGAAGTATCTTCAAGTAGTATATTCTCCTGTAAAATATTCTCTGATGGAGAATTTAATTATCTATTCTAGGCTATCTAAGCCTATGCATTAATTTTACTACCTACAAATATTATCTTTTATCGTTCAAAAATGTTATGTTGACGTTTTATGTACCTTCTAAAATCAATTAAATGTTCGTTGATGAAACATATGGCTGTGGAACAAACAAGGATTGGTTCTTACAAATTAGAAGTTTGAGGTTAACAACCAAAATAATTAACGATGGTGTTCGTCTCAACAAACCGTAAGAAGATCCTATAGTTCTGAACAAGCCGTAAGCTCAACATTTAAGTATACGTTTCCTTTCATATATCTGGAATACAGGTACGAGTTTATCTTATTTATTTCTGTGACGGAACAATGCGCATGTGTTGCATTTTAAATCTCGAATATCTATAGAAAAATAATGCATGTAAAATATAGTCACACTTTTACTTACCTATATCTTAACTAATTTAATATTATCTTTGCTTTGTTTTCCTATATAATCTAAAGAGTTGTAAACAGAAAAGCTTTCATGAAACCTTTTTTTGTGCGTATTGAGGTTATCTTCAATTTAAATGTTTAATTAAAATTTTCTTAACTAATGTTAAATACAACAAAGCGTATTTATGATTTCTTTTTATTTCGAACGTTAATTTGAAATCGTGTCTAATTACAATAATAAAGTTAGATTTTCTAATATCTTATCTGGTAGAGTTTGAGACAAATTTTAAAATTATGAGTGTAGATATATAAACTACACTTAGTGATTTTGTCGTATAAAATTTGGTTGTAAGAAAATAACGGTATATATTTAATTTTTTTATTAATGTTATTAACTAAACGTCAATATATAAGTTGTATTAAGGTATTTTCTTTTGTCATGTTCTAAATTGCATCCTTATAGCTTGTCTGGATAAAATTTAACTTTGTTCTTTAAACCTCGGAGATATAGTCTTTTGCAATCTACCGCAGCCACAAACGGTCGACGCTGGTCCCGCCAGAGTTTTATTTAGACTCAGCTGTACACCCATTCCTACCTGTAAAAATGAAGGGTGCAATACAGGGTTTGGTTCAAACTTTTGTAGTAATTTATCTTGTAGACTCTTATAGAAATTTCTAGTATTCATTTCATCGTGATGATACCTAGTTTTAAGTCCTGATTTACAAATTTTTAACCCATTAGGAAAAAACCGTTTTTGATGCCAGCATGCACATTATTTAACTGTTTTCCTTTAACTAACGATGCGTTTAAACATTGATTTGAAACATCACTCCACGCTTTCGATACATGTGAACTGTGCAAGTAAGTTTTATAACAATATATAATATTTCTTTCTTCTGCTCGATATTGCTGTGCTTTTCGTAAAAAATCGACTCCTTTTGCTAGGATTCCTGGCTTCTCAATTAAGACTTTACGATTGTATTGGCATTTCTTATGCACCATCTCCTAAACAAATCGGTTTTTTCTACAGAAATTAATTCCTTCGGATTTGACAGCCTCAAATACAGCAAGCATTGTAGGTTATTTATAGTGCATGTTGGCAAATCGATAAATAATTGTGCGCACAATTTCTTTTTCAAATTTGCCTAATGTAGACTTTATGCTGCTATTCGTGATGGTTTTCCTTGGTGAAGTAAATTGTATCAGAACACCAACGTTGCGTGTTGAGTTCCTTAGTAATTTTCTTAACAGTCGTTATGCCATCACCAGTTGCTTTCGACACAATTTTGCACAAGTTGTTCGGACAAACGGCGGCTGGAGTAGCATACATCTAAAACAAAGCAATAAGTATTCCAAAAATTTGAAGTTAAAAAAGATTCACTTACAGTTTCAAAATATATAACGATGCGTATCCTTGGAAAAGTCTAGTTTATAATTATTATTAGCAAAGGCAATTTAAACAAAATACACAAAACATATACAAAGAAACAGGATTTGCAAATGTCAAAATCAAAGCGTGTACAATTTCGGCTCGACGGTACGTTAAGAATTTGTAAAGAAGCACTACACCGCAGCTATCGCAGATTATTTCAATCAATTATAGAGGCATAATTTTGCTTTATACTTAGTAGCAGTTATGAAATAGAAAAATTTGTAAAAGTTATAAAGCTCCCACCAGTCTTTTTCAGGATGAAAAATGTAAAGAGAGTGTTCATATGGTAACATCAATTTTAAATTATACTGAAGTAACGTCACAGCTGTTGTTGGCATTAACTATCATTTCACCGATATATTTGGGATATATGCGCAGGTTGCTGTAATTTTAAAACACCCATATAACGTTTAAGTAATAAGTAAATAATTTTATACTAATTTTTGTACCAATTTTATACAAATTACGAGTGTATTTATTAAGATTTAAAAGTAGAATACTTTTAAACTTATCATAATTCTCGTACACTGGCGTAGTCGCAAGTCGACACCAAGGAAGCCAAAACGAGAGGTGGGTTGTGATACAACCGCGTTACAGATCCGGACGCGTAAAAAGTTAGGATATTAAACACTTTGACATAACCCTGTAGCGGCGACAAGGACCGCAAAGCGTGAAATAGCTCGCGGTACAACCGATCACGTATAATATCCTTGCACCCAAAAGGCGATGGTCCCGTACATTTTGACGTAGTGTAAAGCGGCGCCAAGCAGCGCGAGGAGCGGTTTGGATTTCGATGCTACCAGTCACGAAACATCGCCACACGTAAGATATTCAGTCTTCTAATAAAATCAGAAAGCATATGTGAATTAAATATATCAGTCTACCCCGCAGTTCTAGAGAATGCATATATCAAAAAATATTAGAATTGTTGATAGGTATAGAATTTTAAAATTTATTGAAATTGAATCATATAATTATTGAGTTATGCAGAACGCGTATCGCCCCTGTTGACGTGCAACTCGTAAATATGCTTCAAAAAATAACGCATCTTAAAATAAGCTGCCATTGCTTTTAATTTACATTTACGGTTCTAAAATCTTCCATGTACTATAACATATATAAATTCTAAGATATTAACTTTCGAAGTGGCTTCTATTTGTTACAGTTCTGTGGCATCTGATTTCATTGGTTCGCATTATAATATTAGAAGGAACAATTTCGTAATAGAAATAAACGTTATTACTATTTAATCCGTTTCGAATTTATCTTAAGAATATATTCAATCGTAACAAATACGTTATAAACAAGTCACTTGTGTTACCTATTCCGTAGGCGGTCTGTATCCATTTTTAAGAATTATTAAGTTAATATAGCGCTTGTGAAAAGTGTCACGAGGTGACGCTTCAGACAGCTCACCTGTTTCATATATTGATAGGAGCGAGGGTAATTCGGCCATTTTCTTGAGTGCAACGATAACAGGGCGGGTGAAAGGAAATGTTAGCGCATCTGTGTGCCAGCTGGAAGTTGAGGATCGCTATTTAGTTCAACGGAAGGTTTAGAAGGTTTAGAAGGGCCCGGGATGTTAAATGTTCTCCGGACTTTAGTAAAGCGGCCTAAATGTTAAATGAACGTAACAACGTGGTTATCTTACCTCGGTATCCATTAACAGTGAGATAATAATATTTTAGGTAATTCTTATGCTAAAAGAAACTTTAATTTTTAGTGCATTTTTTTATTATGAAGAAATTTTTGTAACAGGAAGTATTTGAGATCGCTCACATGGTGTTTGCTTAATTGAGGAGTATGACGTCATGATGTCTGCCATTTACTTCGGAACTCACATAAACGAAATTTTGTTGCCAGGATGAAGTTCGGTGCTTCTGATTTGAAAATCTTTTTTTGAAGCTAGAGTTTTTACGTGTATCAGCGTCAGGTATTTAGAACCCTCATAAGTGTAGGAACCGATTCCCGGTTAGTATTTAAATTTTTTTATGTTGGTTACGGTTGAAGCCTTATTATCTCGTTTATAAACTTTTGAAAATGTTTGTACAATTACTAAAGATATTAAATTTAAAGAGAATATAAATTTTGCATTTAGTATTTCATATATACAATCGTAAAATTATAGTGTTCAAGAAAAAGGTTGTGTGTCAAATACTTTTTTACTAAGTGTCGAAATTTAAAATTCTATAAGAGAAAGAGAAACCTGTTTTTCTTCTGAGGTCAAATAAAATATTTTGTGGAATACGTGGAATAAGCATGTGGTCTTATAATAGGTTTGTAAAGTCCAGATTTCAACTAAATATGTCTATTTATAGTAAGCTTGATAATTAATAGTTTAACTGTGTTATTCCTATGCCATGTCAACCTGAACAATTTTAATTTATTTAATGTATATGCTTTTTGAATACCTTTTGTAACAGAGCTACGTGTGAGTTTTTTTTAAACTTGTTGTAAAGCAATCTAACAGATCTGTCAATTGGGGTTTTTAAAATTTTGTTTGTGAAAATGTTATCAAGTGTCAAAATTTCATTATCTAAAGAGAAAATTTATGAATCTTTATTACATAGAAAAATTTAATTCTACTCTTGAAAATCAAAATTGTGATTTTGTTTACATATATAAAAATATATAAAAGAAAGAAAAGAATTATTTTACATTATATTTTTGGTTCAAAACACTAAGTCTTTTATTTATGAGTGTCTAAATTTAATGACAGTACAATTTAAGAAAATAAATTTTGTATAATGAAACTTGAGGGACACTCAAGCATATTAATGTTATTAAAGTAAAGTAAACAACTTCTTTCTAATATTTATTTTTAGGTACAACACTTTTAGTGTTACAGTTTCAAGGTGTAAAATTTATGAGTATTGCTGATTTTTTTTTTGTTGTAAGACGCAAACTGTGTCTCTTAATTAAAAATTTATTGTGTGACATTTTCTTTCACAATCATCGCAGCAGAAAGTGAAGTAGATTCATTTGAGAGGTTTCCAGACGTGTTGTTTTGTACAACTTGGATGTTTTTGATAGTCTCTATAGCCTGTGAGTTTCTGCATCTTCTCATAGGAAAAAAAAAGAAAAGAGAGGTAGATGTAGACCTAGATCAGATAGTGATATATGCAGACTGTGCAAATTACAAGGAAATGTGTAAATTAGTTTAGTATAGATAACATGATGGTACGCGTCTAACCACTTCTAGGACTGAAGACCTAATGATGATGAGCGCTTTGATAGGGTATATTGGAATTGCATTCTCATGCTTATATCTTTACATTTGGTTTAATAAGAGAATGAACTTTCTTTACTTAAGAAAAACCTAATTTATTCAAAATGTCAATAATATATGGCTTTTGAATAATGCGTATCGCATCATTTGACGCAATTCTGGAAATTTGCATACTTAGGGAATTTTGAGCTTTTCCTAGACCTTTGTAGGTTTGCAACCTAGGTTGCACCTAACAAATTTCACAGGCGTCGTAGAAACGCAAACGTGAACGCCCCTTAATAATGTACTCGCCAATCAACACCCCTTAAAATCGAATAGACTCGGCCAGGTATTCCGATTAATACAATACAATATACAAACATTAATTATAATGATCAAAGAGGCGAGCTTTCGTTTGTTCTTGGATATATATTGGCAAGCAATAGCCAGCAGTAAGCAATAGCTTCTGATCTTTTGAGTTTAACCTTTTATCACGGTACACCAAAGCCTGGAGATTAAACTAGAAAGTTGTGCGTTATGCACTAACGTCGATACTCCACACCCTGCCGGCAAGGTGCACCAAATCCTACCACCAGGGTCTGGACTTACACAAAAGGAAGTTACTTCGTAAAACATTTTGGTACCAGCATCTACTGCTGAACGCGGTTCATCGAGACCTAATGCCGCGACGTCCCCGTCTTCACCGCCCACCATCACTAAAGCGGAACTAACTGCTTGCGCGCCCGAATGCCACACCCCGCATCAGTTTTTACGCCTTTTACGAAGAATCCGCCATCAGTATGCCGTTCTACGCCTCGTATCATCGATAAAGGAATCCGCACAGTAATGGCATCGGCGTTGATCGACCCGCCACGTAGAACACGGTATACCGACGTCGATCCAACAAAACTGTTACTTGCAGATCCCAGGAGACAACGTATCTGTAAATACTTACTCCTACGTTAATACTTTTTAACATAGGTTTCTTTTTGAGCCGTGTTTCTGAACAGCAACACGCATCAAAGTTCAAAGTGAAGCCAGTGCCGGATTTTCATTTTTTGTGTACGAACATTAATATAAATTTTCTAGCGCTAAAGCACATTTGTATTTCTAGCATTAACAAAATTCGTTCACATAAAAGCTATTCTCATGCATTAATTAAAGGACATTTGTATATTGCATATGCATGTAGGATCTTATGTAACTGTTATTTTAATTTATGTTATTGTATATATTTCTTGCAGCCAATGTAAATAAATTATACACATTTGTTGTCTCTATGCATTAACCAAACAAAAGGTGACCCCACAAAAGTTCAAAATCGTGAACTGCGCATCCACACCTTTGATGTCAAAATGATTTTTAAAAATCTGGAATAGGTTGTAATTCTTTTGTACATCATTATGAAACAAAAAAATGTCGACATTCAAAATAATAGCCGCTATAAAATTTTTCTGTACTTCTGAAAACAATCACAGCTCATTTAATGATCTTTTATAACCTGAATCTTCTAAGACTTTATTTACCTTTTCGTTTCAAGCTCTGGATGATTGCTTGTAGCAACTTTATTTTCCACCTAATATATATCCGTATAATCAATCCTTTTATTAAATATTAAATAATATAATACATTATAATGTTATCCAATCCACTTAATTTAATAACATCTATTGTCCAATAAAGAACTAGTATTTAGTTCATGTTAAAAGTTAAATTCTACGGTGACAATATATAAGCTCTTGTTTGGTATCCTTCCTAAAGCCCCCTCTACTCAGGAAGCGCAAGGTAACGCTGTTACCGGGCAGCGACAAGCTCGGCCCGCACTTCTAACACAGCTGGGGTTAAAGCAGGTCGAAAATTGTTCTTAGGAGCGATGTCCTTCATTGATTTTTGGTGTTGGAAGCATGCACGATGGAAGATTGCAAGTGTAAGCCATCTTCAAAAATTGTTTTGGATGGTCCATTTTTTTTGTTGAAACCAGTCGTGGAGAACGATGAAGTTTTTGTTAAAGGACCGTTAGGAACAGTAAGTGAATTTGTTTCTATAACAATATTAATTAAAATTTTCAGTGTAACTTTGGGAATAATTTAATTTAAAATATATTGCAACGTAAATTATAAATAAGCAACTTTTCTGAATGGTATTCATGCGAAATTGATGAAAACAATTCTATTCTTGTATAATATGGAATCACATATATAATTTATTCAAGTTAATTACAAACAACATTTGCTTTCTTGTGGTGTGAATTACTCCTGGAACATCTGTAAATTGAAACGCAGATAATGGAGGCCAAGTGACGTGTTTTCCAGAATGCAGCACAACTATTTGTTTAAAATGTCAATACATACGTCAGCTTTCAAGCAGGTATTTAGGTGCAATTTGGAGCTCTGGTATGTACAAAAAATTATGTTCGTATGTTGTTTGAACTGTGGACGTAGAAACGAGATAAATTTTACTTTAACCGACTTGTGTTAACTTTGAACAGGTCAAGGACAGACCTCAATTATATTTTCGTTGTTATACGATATGAATCTGTAATTTGTTCCTACATAATTCTTTTATTAACTCAATGAAACATCAGAAGATGTCACTACTAATTAGATAAAGTAAATTCTTATAACTTTGAACCTTTAGAAATTAAATTTCTACATTTGATATTTTATGAACAATTATCTGTAATTATCTACTGTAAAATTAAGGTAGATCTACCATAATTAACTCTTTCTATAAATAAGCAATTTTATGCTTTGTCAATTTGTTATATAAACCTCACTAAATAGTAATTGGTACGGATATATTCAGTACCATTGTAATTAACTCTTTCTAATTTAAATTAACATATAAAGGAAGACATATTTTTTGTAGAAAATTACTTTATTGGATACCAAAAAGAATAGATTCTTATTTTCGGACTAAAGACTATCTTTTATTTAAGAGGAATGAAAGTCGATTCTGATTGTATTTAATTATTTTTGAGTTTGAATGCACAAACAGTGCTTTTCTTTGTTTAATTTGTTCACAGGTGCAATGGAGGATTGCTAAGATCAAAGTCGAGCCATAAGGTAAGATACTTCAAAGATTAGGTGGTCTTTAAAAATTATATAGCGGTTATAGGAGAAAGGTTTCCGCATTAGCCTTGTACAAGGGACTTGTATTAGGTCTCCCCAGTATAAAAAAATACGGTGGCGCCTTATTCTTATTACTAGTGGTCGCAATTACACCCCGACCCACAGCTCATTCTCTACCCAGACCATATAGTTCGACTAGCCGCTATATCTTCGAGATTTCCTCAACATAGAGCCACCTTCCATCCGAACTTGCCGTGGGCTCCTTTTTAATTATCGGAAATTCTCTTTAAACTAAGTTTAAATTATTCGAAAAGGTTATATGCTTAAGACCGGGTTTTACTATATATTTTGGTTGTTCCATGAATACCTGTTCTTCCAATTCATCGTGTAAAAACGCTGTAGTGGCATAAAACTGGTCTATTAATTAATCTAATTTCAATGGTAATGCGATAATCATTCTTAAGGTATACACGAGCAAACGATGAAAAAGTTTCAAGGTAGTCAACGCCATATGATTGTGAAAAACCTTTGGTTACCGGTCTAGATTTATATGGAATATTATTTTCGCTATCTTTCTTTAATTTAAAGATCCATTTGCAATTCACTATGTTTGCATTATTAGGACGGACAACTAGAACCGACACAAAATTTTTGAATAAGAATCGTATTTAGTATTCATGGCCCTTATCGATTTATCCTTATCATAACAATCTAATGCTTCATCGACTGATATGGATTTTTGGGAAATTTAGTGACAGAAAGCTGTAAGCACACTTTATCTGTTTGACCTACATAATTTCTCAGCCAAATGAGTGCACAGCACGGCATACTCTGCCAGAGTAGGAAATATTTTCTGTTCTGGCTCAAAAAGAATTAGAAGTTACTTCACGTTTAACTTCATTTTGCATTGTTAGTAAAATGATTATCATCTGTCTTGGAACAATCAACATATTGGTTCCTGAATCCATTTTACCATTTGAAAAGTCTATACAGTGCATGATATCCTCAAGAGATATAATGGCTCTAACTTTTTGAAATTTACTTAGGCTATTAGAATTTGCTAATAGTATCCTTTACTGTGTTCACAGTTCCCTACCATTATCATGGCCTTAAATTTGGAGTAAAATTTTTTTAAATTGATTTTAAATATGTGCGTGGGCGTGACAACCGAATACTCTAAGGCTGTGGTGTTCAACCTTTGTTAACCCACGTACTTCTTTTCGTGTATTAATAAGTATGTGTATGTCCTAGAAACACACTTTAGTTTTAGTAATATGTGTTATATTAGTTTAAGTTCAACTGATAAGTTAAACTGCTAAAGTTTAAGTACGAATATGTAATTTAAATTAAAAACAAGAACTTTCATTTTAATGGACATTTAATTACAAAGTTTTTATTAATCAGACAAAATTAAAAAAGTCTCAGAAAGTAATTAGTGGGAACGCGGGGCTTGTTTTGTTTACAAAGTTTGAAGCATATTTATTTTCCAGAACTCTTCTATTTGAATACTTTTGACTTAGAATTATTTTTAGTCCCATAAATATTCGTTTTGGTAAAATATTTAATCCAATAATTATAAAGTACCCGGTATATTTTTGTCCCTCATAAACAAATTTTCGTTTTCATAAAATTTTCAAATTTCGATAAGTTTTGTTTAAGTTCAACTAAGGTTAAGCTAGAAATCGTATAGTTTTCGTCACAAGGTCACGCCTGATGTGGTTGGTTTCAATACGCGACAAAGAGCTGCAACGTTCAAAACAAGTCAGTCGTTTCTTATCTGTCGTACAACGAGGAAGTCTTTCCCGATTTCTAGGGCAGGCGATTGGAGAATCGCATTGAGTTTGCGACCTAATAAATTGTGGTTGTAGAAAGAGATCTGGAGTGGCGTTTGTCAATGTTATATGAAGTTATTTTAAGTTATATCCAATTAAAGCAAATTAATCTAAACTATGAAATTTTATAATATTTACGGTTATAAGGTAATAAATTTTTACAACTGGAAGGCATATTTAAAATATGCTTCAAATGTAAATGATAGTTTGTCGTAAGAAAATTTCTACGATGGCACTTATGCGAAGGCGTAACTTAGTGGTGATTTGAATAAAAAGCTTCCTACCTCACATTTTTTGAAGTGGTCATCAAAGTCATTGGTTAGCACAGGTCTGAACATCCGTTCTACCCACTTCGTTAAAATCCAACATTAATGCTAAGAGGTCCTAATGGGATATGGTTGTTATTTGGTTCGTAAGTATTTCAAGGTTTATCACATTTCGTGACAGATGGTGAGTCTAAATAATAAAAATCTCACTTGCTGTTCAAGTCCAACGATTTTACTTTTGAAGGTTATTAGAGTATAAAAATTTCATTTTTAAATAAGAGTAGTTTAATCAAAGATTCAACGTGATAAACTAGAGGGTTGAATAAATTCTCAGTAGAAATTAAATAAACATTTAATTTGATTAATCGTTGCTTAGGTCAATTTTATGTATCATATTAATATAAAATCAAATTCTGGTGTAAATCGAAGATATCATATCTGCTCTCTACGATATAATCTAGAAATGTAAAAAAAATTTATTAAAGGCCCAAAATTTAACTAGGGGCGACTACAAAATTTAAAGATCAACTAAAATTGTACCGATAATATTTCAGTTATAATAAATGTAAATAGTTTTGTATTAACACTCATTAATAGTGTCCTAAACGACACAAGGTATTCATAAGTGGGAAATTAGCAATCATAAAATTTTATCTAAAAGTTCGAACCTAGCATAAAAATATCAATCCAATTTTAACCGTATTTACAGAACAAGGTGGTGTATAAAATTTAGGTCCAGCACAACTGAAGGAAGAGGTATATTTTTCATGTATTTGATATATTATCTAGGGACGTAAATAGCGATCCCTTGTAATTTAAATATTTAACCTTTTCTTGCAGGTACAAAGGTTAAAGGTGTGACAACAGAGGTTTTGTGCTCAGATGCGCTTGTACACTAAATGGTTTTTACTTTTTCCTCTTAGTACTTTTTCGTTAGAAATAAAAATGTGAAGCCTAAGCATTATCCGTTAATACATCCCCCCCCACCCTCTCAAATTTTCAAATGACCGCGGAAGTTAAGAGTTTCAAGTTAGTCCGGAATTTTACAGCTTTTTTCGTGGCCTTTGTGTATGTAGAGGTGCGTTGTATTTTCCTTGGCAACCACCCCGGGTTCAGTGTTTCAACTTGTAATATTTAGTCTATTTTAGCTTCAAATTATAATAATTACAGTCGACCAGTATTGGTAACGCTCAACGTAACAAGTTTACCAATGTTTGGTTCTAGTTTGGTCAAATACAGCCGTAAATCATCTTCAACATTGAACTTATTTCTATAACTTGTTCTTCAGGTATGCTAAACTAAACCCTAGAAGGTAGTTCACAGCAATGCCTGCTAGTTCTTTATGTTCTTTTTCAATACCAGTACAGAAGTTAATTATCAAAGTATTGCAATTCTTTTGTGTCAATGTAGGATCACACGATATTTTGATTAGCCGTTCCTTTTGCGAACAAGTCAAGTTGCTAAGATTTTCTGTAACATCAAAAGAGAATGGATCACGAATACAGTCCATTGTCTTCTCTGGTGGCACTTTTCAAAGTATACGAACTTTAACAATTGCTACTATTTTATTACGAAGACTGGACAGTTAATAATGACTATACAGACACACAGTCAGAATGTCGAAAGAGGGAAATAAATGCACCGTTGCCGAAAGCGTGGTGAAGGTGTCTCGTTGTTGCGACAGTGTGCCAGTAGCCAGCGCTGCTCTTCCTGTCTGTTACTGTGTATTGCATACTTACACACTACTGTTCTAACTTACTCCAGCCACAAATACAGTAGTAACGAGCGACGTGTTTGCCTGCTGCTTTACTGATAGATTTCACTTTTAATTTATTACTTAAACTTTTGCCACAATTAAATTTTTGCATGTATCAATATAATTTTGTATACTTTTTGGTAGTTAATTGCGTACCCCTTACAGATTTTTGTGGACTTGCAAAGGGTTCACGTACTACCGATTGAGAACCGCTGCTCTAAGCTGACTTAGGTTAACTTTGAAACCAGTTTATTATTGTTCACGAGGTAATCCTGGAACACCAGTTGTAGGGCTTCTATTTTTAAGGTAAACGCAGTTAATACGGCCTCAGCCCAATATGATTTTGGTAAACGAGCATCAAGCAAGAGTGCTCTGGCCTTTTCAATAACGGTTCGATTACATCTTTCTTGAACACCATTTCGTTCTTAAGTGTAACGTTTAGCTAGTTCCTGTACAACGCTACATTGTTTAAATACAAATAACAATTTTATATTACAGAATCCTGAAGCATTATCTGATTCTATCCTTTTAATTTTTAAACCAGTTTGAGTTTCTACCATTTCTTTAAACTCCGTTAATTTTGTTGAAGGTTTTTGATTTATGCTTTAAAATATATCAAAATGTTTTGGGCGAAAAATCTTCTGTAGTCTTAGCACATATTTCGGTCCTCTCCAACATGGTTTAGACATCGGTTCACATATGTCTGTATGTAGGAACTCCAGCAGTTTAGTGGCTCGTCTAGCCTGGCTCTTTGGGAACTTTTTTCGTACTTGTTTGGTCTTAATACAAGAAACACAACAAGAACCAGAAGTATCTTGACAGTTAATTCCATCTGCAAGTTCATTTTTAATCTAGCAATACTACGGTTGCCGAAATATTCTAGACGTTTATGCCAAATATTCCCAGTTATTAATTTGTTTACAGATATTAACGTATCTTCCTCAATTGTGTTAGCTTTCACACTTGTTTCTTCATTGCAAGAATGTTGATCTAATCGGCTTTAGATCTAGTAGATCTAACAGTTCCTTCCCTACTAGTAAGATTGTTGTTATCGGCAGTACGAAAAACTGACACAGAATCAAGATTAAAATTTTTCATTCAGTTCTTTGTAGGACTAACATGCTCGAACAACTATTAACATACTATGCATTGGTGTCGAAGTCAGCTGTTTCTAATCCAGCCGGAGTAAAAGCGGATCTTTTTCCTCAGACCTAGCTATCGACTTATTTGAACCTGGGGTATCTTTATGAAATTTTCATTTACCCTTAGCTTTATTTAATTTAGGGCATCTGAGTTTGGTATGACCTGCAGTGTCACACTCATGACAAACTACCTGCTTTTGCTTAAAAGGTTTGGTTGCCAAGCTAGCAGCTTATGCTCTTCACGTAAACCGCGACGAGCATCACCTTATACAAGAGTTTTAATTACATCTTCACTACTAATTGTTGTATGTGTTGCACTATAACCACTTAGCGTGGTATCAAGCGAATCTTGAAAACCACTTAAAAGTATTTCATAGTCATCAAGAGTTATTTTAATATCTGATAACTGACGTAAGAGTGACAAAATTCCGTTTACTTAATCCTTCATTCACATGTAGTCTTCATAACGAGTTCGATATAATTTTCTCTTAAGAAATAGTTGTCTGCTTAAATCAGCACTTTGGAAAGCTTTTCCAAGTTCTCTCAGGCTTGTTTAGCTATAATTGTACCCCAAATGTGACTGACACGTATTGGGTTTACTGACAGAGAGATTTTTACGAGTCCGCGAGTTACATATCCCCCAAATTAGGATATATATGTAACCAAATAGAATTATTAAATCTTAAGTTAGATTGCTACAATGTATAAATTGAAGGGCATATTTGAAAAAGGTTAATGAAAGTTCACAAGCCAGAGAACGGAAACAGACATTGTATTCCAGACGCAACACGATACTGCAGGTGCAGGTCACAGTAGGTTATAGAACAGCAATTATTAGAATTAAAATTACTAAGAAGTAATACTTTGTATTGTATAAAGAAATGAGCAGACATGAGCTCTGCAGTTCCTATAAGCAATGTGAGGGCAGGTATAGCATAAATACTCTCGAGAGACCCAGATGTTTCGTATTGTAATGGATTTTGCGGTCATATCCTTCAAATATTTTCCTATCTATGAATTTCTTCATTCTTTAAACCCTACTTGATGTTTTCAGATTGAACTGAAAACACTGTATTATATCCTTTTCTATAGATTTCTCTCTTCCTCCAATACGCACCCCAAGGTCGTTGAGATTTTCGAAGACCTATAACTTGCCCTTTGCAACTGTTAGAAATGTCATAAATACTTTTGTTTGTTTGTTGTATAAAAGTATGTGTTTTAATTTAATAGAATTTCGAGGGTTGTAGTGATTCAAAAAAGAATTATTTATAAGGAAAATTATATTTTAACCAGCGACAAACCATATGCGAAGCACTTTTCTAAAGCATATACAAAAAGGAGTTTACTTACGATGACATTTTGACTTGTATAGCATTAAACCTTGTCTAACATTAGTTAGCTGAAGCATAGAATGAAAATGAACTTGGCCTTTTACATAACGAAAATTATGTTTTAAACAGCGACAAGCCATATACAAAGCACTTTTCTGTAGCATGTACAAGTAGGAGCTTACCTACAAGGACCTTTTTACTTGTATAGCATTAAACCTTATCTAACGTTAGTTAGCTGAAGCATATAGTGAAGAGCAACTTGGTTTTTTACACGTCATCTAGATGTATACTTTGGGAGCTAACACAAGTTTAATAACTACGCGCAATACAGTAACTACTACAGACCAGCGTTCGGAATCTACCGTAGCCAGCCAGACTCTGAATTGAGACTCATCTCATTAAGATTCAGCGACTGGTTGCGAACGCTTGCACGTTCACCGCAGCCGTTCATGTATCAAAAAATATAATAAATTTAATTTTAGCGAGTTGTCATAAACAGCGCTTTACAGAATAGGAGTTTAATAGTAATTTTGAACTCAAAATAATTCAGCCCAAATAATGGGCCTTATGATTGACTTTTATTTGAAACTCAGTCGCCAACATGTTCCATAAATGTTACGATGAACTGTATAAGCAAGTGCCTAGGTAGAAATAATGTTTCCTCAAAAATTATTATAATTGGCGACTTTAAACGTCGATTTTAACACTCATCCATAAGGCAAGCTGTCACTATACACCACATCACTTGGAATGAGCTCGTTAGTTACAAAGCACAGCACAAGAGAAAGAGTAATAGGCAACGTGCTTAGTAATGCTTTAGTTCGATGTGGGGCAATGCATTAATTTTTGTGCTATCACAAGCTAAAGAGCTAGATATGCATAAATAAAAACTAGCTTATTTTAGTCTATTGACTGTTCGGTGTACATATAATACCCTTAGCAATAAATAAATACTGTTACAAAGCTATTTCAATCCGTGCGACTTAAAGCTAAACAATAAAAAAACTTAACATATTTAAATTCGAAGAAGAACTCGTGAACTAGATCCATCATCTTGCACCACTGGTCCTTTAAAATAATTACCTTCATTATCGGATGCAATAGAATTTTTATTAGTTTTTCTTGCAGCTCTAATTTGAGAATTACGATAAGCATTTAATCTCAGTCTTCGTGTACTTTGTACTAGTTCTTTTACTGACTCCAAGGTTGCGATGGGAATCTGAAATATTAAATTAAATATGTAGTTTTGTATTATTAGCATTATTATATTATTTTATTATTATTATATTAATTGTATTAATGTGTAAATAGTGATGAAATGTTGTTTCTTTCTAAACTTAAGTTGTAAATTGCATTTATAAGCTTTCTTTATACCAGTGTATTTAAGTAGATTTCTTAGATAATGTGTCTAGAAGAAAGATGTTTTTGAATGTATCGAAGATTGTTTATAAAAGTAATTTTTTTTGGAATTATAACTGTAATGTTGAGATTTTTTTGTTTCATTTTCGTAAAGTCCACAGTATATTTATCTCTAAGCTGGCGACAGAATACGGGTATATTAAGATAAGAATCTACATGAGAAGAAAAACGGTGAACAGTAAAATTTCCCTATATTTAGTATTTTACCCCGTATAAACATAAGCGTATTCCATTAGCACATAAAAAAAGATTACTATATAAAATGTTAAGTACATGTAGCATTCATAAAGCATAAGAACAAAGTCAAATTTTAAAATTAGCATTCACTGATTGTGGCAACTTATTTCAGCCATGTGTAATTAAATATTCCCAAAGGATTGTTTATTCAAAGCAATTACGAGCTTTAATGTATACTCGTTAAAATACCAATTTTATGAATTTATAAAGTAAAGTATATTTTCAGTGTGTTGATGTTCTTTAATACACGTAAAGCAAGTTTTAGTGCATTTATTGAAAGAGAAATTGTCCAAAATGTTCGAGCATTTACGTTATTTAATAAAAAAAAACATCATTCTTTCGGGAAATGCTCTAAAAGCAATTAAATCAACAAATTAATTTTCTTGCATGAATAAACGCCTGGATTCAAAGGACGCAGGACTACCTAAAAAGATCTAAAACCGAAAGAATGAGTTTAATAGGTCTAATTATATTACAAGGTAAGAGAAAACAGCGGTTGGTGTTGCTAAAGCGTTTACGATAGTCATAAATTATACTGACAGCTCATTAATTAGAGATAAAGTGCGAAACAACGATGGAATATTGCAGCATTTGAGTGACTAATGCTTTTAAATAGGACTTAGAAGAATCTAGATCTTTGACCTATTTAGAATTTTAGTGTATAAGACGGAAGCAATCCAGGAGCTGTCATTCATTCTTCAATTCATTTTACGACAAGCAATGTAAGTATCGAGTAATTTGCAATTCATTCAAGATTAGAAATATATTGTGTCGACGTTCAAAAAGGACCATGCAAGTTGTGAAGCATAATTATTTGAAAAAGTGTAACGAATATTTATCACATTAATATTAAACAATTTTGGTACAAAATTAACTGCTGATTTTTATCAATTAAAAATAAATGCAATTTGCAATTTCTACGTCTAGACTGATTATGGATGGAAACTTGAAGTGGAACCAGGAAGTGTTCAATGCCGTTAATTACAATAGAAAATTAATTTTTATAAGCGCTGTTAGACGATACGAACTGAAAGTATAATTTTGTATTTTTGTAACCCAATAGGATATTTATGTACAAAATTTTTTGCCCAGCGTCGTTAGCTAACTACACTGACAAACAGGGTAATACAAAGATAGGTAAATTATTCCGAGTGGAGGGAACTTCAATAAAAACGAAGCCATAATGGCTTCGGCGTACGTCTTTTCTGGCACATCTAACTGCAACGGGAAAAATGGAACTGTAGAAGAAGATATCAGAAATTTTTAAAAGTCCGGAAAAATACTTTAAGTCAATTGTGTAAATAAACCTTTTAGGTAGTCGTGAAAATAATGGTCTTCTAAGTAGTTAAAATTAATACAGTGATAGAACGCGAACGCTTCGCAATTTTACCGGAGCGCAAAAAAATGTGCACCAAAATGGAAAAATAGAGATAGAAAGCGAAAGAAGTTGTTACTCGCCGAAAACAACACAAAAGAGCTTTCAGATAGGCTGTGATCGCGTTAAGAACAATTTATTGTACTTTATTTACCACTAACGGCTAAAGTAGTGTCGCGAGCAAAGAGAATTCTGACATTCTTGAAAGGATTGAACTCGAATAACTAACTGAAAAAGAATTATTAACTAGGCTTGCCTTGAAATAACGTAAGTAGGTAAATAAGGCCGGTCCTAATTCAAAACGCGACAGACGTATTTTCCATGTGTAAAATACGTCTGTCACGTTTTGAATTAGGATCGGCCCTATATAATTTCAATGTAAAATAGTTGTGAAAACATTTGAATGTAAAATAGTTGTGAAAACATGAATTCTTATATACTTTCAATGTAAAAAAAAATTCTCCTTGTCAGGAAAGAATAATGATAGTGATTGGGCTAAAATTATTGAGTAGTTTATAGTCAATCCAAATTAAGTACTGGTGAAAAATTGTTGACGCCGTGAGCAGATCCACCAATTGCAACGTACGACCTAATGACACCAATACAGAGTATGTATTTCGTTAGCTTAATATATAGATTTAATTTTCTTAATGCATTTACTTGATATATAATATTCATTTGAATCTTTTTTTTTTTAGTTAACACGAAGAAGAACAACCAGAAAACGACCGCGCGTCAAAGATGAAGAAGACAGCCCTCATAGAATTGATAATGCAATATTTTTTTTAACCGTTCAGAGTTGGAGTGAGTTAGAACTGTTCTTTTATATTTGGGAAACTTAAGTGAATTATAGTATGTTTATTCTAGAGTACATAACATTATATATGTATTTTATAGATTACAATAAAGAAACATACATTGTGTGTTTCATTTCACATTACTCCCGATTTAATAACTACGTAATCTCAATTTACAGAACGGTGTAAAGCAATTTTTGACTATTAATCTGAGTGCATATTTCGAATAGATGCTCTCATTTTTTTTTGCGATTAAAGTTAGAAATGCATTTCAAATAGATGCTTTCATATTTTTTTTTGTAATTGAAATTAGAAATGCATGTGATCTAAAATTGCAGACTTGCCTTCAGTACGTAAATATGGAAATGCAAATGCTGAAGAAGCATTAGACTAGACTATCGTTGACAAGAAAAAAGCAGTCTGACATGGGTTGAATTTTCTGCTGTTCTTATTGTTTAATATCTTTATATATACTCAAGATATGTGTGTGATAATCGCTCAATCTTTATTGTCAAGTTGTAGTTGCGTTCTATAGAAAAAAAAAAAAAATGAAAGCTTTTGTTAAAATTACCCTTGTCAGGAAAGAATAATGATAGTGGATTTTTTTTTAAAGTTGGAGCATTTCATAAATTTCACGTTTATATAGTTCTTGTAGATAAACTGAGTTCGCGATTTAAATAACTACGACTTGCTATTCTTTAAAAGCGAGACTGAGAAAATTGGTGCAGTCAGTCTGCCTATCTGTTTGTCTGTCTTTGGCAAATTTTTCGAGATATCTGTTCAATTTGTTAAATGTTGTAAAAACCAGTAAAGAGCTATTGCGTTGATCAATTATAATTGCTTTCAGGGTTGAGAGTCCCATTCGTGCTGTCTGAGTTTAATTGTTTTTTCTGCAGACATCAGCATTAAAGATTTCTTACTGACTACAATAATAATACATACACAATCTTTTCTATTTGTTTTTTATTATTATCAAACCATTCTTTTAATAACAAAGTATTTTGTTTTTGCAATAGATAGGTTTCCATCCATTTCTTCTTTTTCTATACCCTTCACACATACTTCTTCACCGAGTCGGATAATTTGCTTCGGCTAACATTGTAAAATTATATTAAAATAAATAATACAGACACAATCTTTCTATTGTTTTTTATTATTATCAAGCCATTCTTTTAATAACAAGGTATTTTGTTTTGCACATTGCAGATTATTATTGCTGTGTCTACAACAATGGATGTTATATTTTAAACGGTTGTTGATTTTTAACTCCGATATCTTAGGACAACCTAGTGCAAGCATATCAGTTACAACGTTTTGCATTAGATAGGTTTCAATCAATTTCTTCTTTTCTAGACCCTTCACAAATACTTCTTCACCGGGTAGGATAATTTGCTTCAAATAAAGCGCTATATATGATAAACCCATTCCAGCCGTTGAAGATTCATCCCAAGAAAGACCATGAATATTCTTTGTCACCCAGTCGTTATGTTTTATATGATCTTGGCTCAAACAACTGGACTGCATTGGCAGTTTAAAAATTTGATGCCAAACAACACCTTTCTACAAGTCCAAAACCGCAATTTCTTTACACACAAACTCGTTTTTCTTGTATTTAAATCCCTGAATATCAATTATATACATGTTTGTATGTAAATATATGCAGTAAACTTCGACTAATTAAATTAATATCAGGAGCAATCTCCTTATATAGCAGATTACCACCATCTGCGTACTTTGCCAACCCACTTTTCAACCTATCACAAGCGTGAACACATTTTGAATTGAAACCGGCCCATATGTAAATCAGAATCCACTTTAATTAAAACACAATTGACTTGAATGCGATATTTTGCATCTGTCATACTGTCTCGCTAGAAAACCAAATTCAAAACATCTACACACATTTTCTCTGCACTTACATTTTTCAACATACGTGTGTTTTGAAATATGTTCCATTGAAAGTAATATAAAGCCGATCCTAATTCAAAACGTGCCCACAAGTATTTTACATTTGAAAAGAATTCAGGTTTTCACATTTTACATTAAAAGTATATAACGCCGATCCTAATTCAAAACGGTGCACGTGTAACTTGTCGCTAGAAAACCGAATTCAAAACAGCTACACACATTCTTCTCTGCACTTACATTTTTCAACATACGTGTGTTTCATTGAAAGTAATATAAAGCCGATCCTAATTCAAAACGTGCCCACAAGTATTTTACATTGAAAGTATATAAGAATTCATGTTTTCACAACTATTTTACATTGAAATGTTTTCACAACTATTTTACATTGAAATTATATAGGGCCGATCCTAATTCAAAACGTGACAGACGTATTTTACACATGGAAAATACGTCTGTCGCGTTTTGAATTAGGACCGGCCTTATTTACCTACTAACGTATATCAAGCTGTATATTTTGAAAAGCATAAATAATTTTTCGTTCTTTACATTTTTTTGTCCCAAAATATGTACAGCAACCCTCGTATTAACTTTTTCAAAGCGAAAGGGTAATAACCATATCTATTTCTAAATGCAAGTGTTATTACTTGTGTGACATCAACATAGTCACCAAAACTGGGCCAGTTATTATATTGTGAAGAGTATATACAAAAAATATACACCAAAACAGCATATTTGACAACTGCTTCGAATTGCTACTTTTTTTAGAGACTGATAAATGTAATAGTAAAATTGTTCAACGAATCGTGCATATCATATATATCTTACCGTGTGAACTATTCTGCAGTGTGTCAAATGTTTCTCCGAAGAATACCATGCGCAAAGGATGGAGCGAGAACGTATTTGTTAGGCAAGAGACCGACAAAGATATGCTTACTAAATAAAGATAATTATAAAATTAGAATCGTGTTTACTTATGAAGGATCCATTCTCAGTTAAATCTCGAACGGGTGAACATCAGAGAGAAAAAATCAGACTGCACACAAC
This sequence comes from Platerodrilus igneus, assembly GCA_036346225.1. Lineage (NCBI taxonomy): Eukaryota > Metazoa > Arthropoda > Insecta > Coleoptera > Lycidae > Platerodrilus > Platerodrilus igneus. Next base: position 2,152,018 of record JARFIW010001109.1, on the reverse strand, counting down.
AATCCTGCTCTTTTTAAAGCAATTACCACTACGAGAATTAATCTACGTCAACTGCACTTCAAATAAGAAGAATTAAGTCTGTTCCTTTCAGAACAGCATGTCAAAAGCTTCGGCCTTCAAGAAACAGCCAAGAGCTTCAGTCACCCTCACAGACAATACAGACGTGAAGATCGATCTCAAAAAAAAAATCGCCTCTCTCGAAAGCAACATTCATCTACGTTGAAAACCGAAAAGAAACGAAAAAAATTGAAATGTCCCTACAGCCAAAGTTACAGATACCGCCAACACTACAGTCAGTAATTTCGAAGTCGTCAACACGGACACAGCTGCAGACGCAAACGGCGGACCTCCTGCAGCTGACTCTAATATGCACACTTTCGACAATACATCACCTAGTACCTACGTTGGTGTAACAACATCCACTGTCACTACTCCAGGACAAGCGAAAACAGCTCCACCAACAACCATCAACACCAGAATTCCACCCACCTTCCTGGATAGATTTCCTAACTTCCCTGCTGCACGCGAAAGAAATAAAATCCTGGGGTAAAAACAACATATGACATTCGAACTTTTGGACAAGATGCGAGGATACACGCTACCGACCCAAGCGAGTTAAGATTCATACAGGACTATCTGAAAAACAGAAGATTGAGTTCCAGAGAACTAAAAATAATCATGAACTGACTGGCATCTAACATCGACACCGAAGACATTGAGTAGGAGCTGATCGACCTGAGTTTTAAATTCAATGACGTGACGAAACTGTAGTCCAAACAACGCACATGCTGCAACACATTCCTAATAACGATGGAAAATCACCCAACTTCAAAACACATCACATCAGGACATTCCTCTACTGCAACAAAGTCAAGTTTAGTGGCGTTCGAATTGTGGATGGAGCTTCCACGGTGCTTCTCGTGCCAAAGGTTTTGCCACTCAAGCCTAAACTGCGTCTTCAACCCAAGGTGTGTGCAGTGTGGAAAACAACACTATGCAGTAGACTGAAATAAGCGGAGGGAAAGTACACCAACATGCGCCAACTACAATTGCTCGCACCCCGTCAACTACTGGCAGTTCCCTGCATACCAGCAGGAACTGACGAAGAAAAATTCAACCAAATAACACCGTAACAAAGATGAAACCGCCACGACAGCGAAAAAGACGGCTTGAACGTTGCTGGGAAGACCGCCACAACCCAGCAGCCGCCAAGCCGTCTCCAACTGCTTCATTCGCACATCCACCTCGACTGACGCCATCGACGAAACTTGCTCCACGGAAGACGAAGCCCAACGCCAGACCAGGGCTAAGAAAAGCAGTAAGAGCAAGAAAAAGAAACCTAGAGCCCGGGCCTAGTCAACACCGACGACTCCACTACAACCATCGATCACATCTCCAGCTCCACCAGCAGAACGCAGCACAAAAACCATCAACAAAGTGACTGCTCCAATAGCTAGCAAACCGCAACGTACTCTTTAAAGATACTTTACTGGAAAGCCAATGGTAACAACAGCAAAAGGACAGAACTCAAATACTTTCTACAAGAATTCGACATTTGCGCAGTACTGCTAGGAGAAACGAAACTCATACCAAACACAATATTAACGTTGTACAACTACGACATCTACAACACGGATAGACCAACAGCACCCAGGTAGCCATGTAGCTGGAGGAGTTCCATTTCTAATACACCGACGTATACCTCACGACCAAACTGACCTGCTACCGACCGACATGAAATGCGTAGAAGCCGGCATCAACACCACGTCAGACCACTTCAGTTAATATCGGCCTACAAAAGCCTTACACAAAATATGACAGAAGAACTAGTTGAGCTCCTGGCAGAAGATGACCTAAATGCGAATTATCCTAGCTGGGACTTCAGTCCTGTAACATAACCGGACCGGACGCACCAACACGAATACCAACAAATCACGCACATCAATCAGACGTGTTAAACATCACAATCACAAGACACCTCCACACCCAATGCAGCTGGAAGCGATAGAAGACCTGAGTTTGGACCACCTGCCATTAATAATCACAATGCACACGCAACCACACACGACAGGCACGAATGCTACGATATGAAAAACCAACTGGCAAAAATATAACGTAACACTACAACAAAAAATTGCAGACGGCAACCCTAACATAAAAAACTCATAAGACATTGACGGCGCCGTAAGAACACTGACGTCCGCTCTCCTAGAACCCATCGACAACAATACACACCTCATACAACGGAACACCAAACAACCAGCCTTGCCACAATACATAAAAGATGAAATAAAAACCATACGAAAATGTGTAAGAAAATGGCAACAACCACAAGACCTCAACATCAGAACACTGCTCGACGTCAAACAAGCCACACTAAAAGTCCTTCTAGACGACTAGATAACGACTAGCCAACATGCTAGACGAAGAAGGCGACCTGTACAAGCTAAACAGAAGACTAACCTCTAAGGAAAAGTCATAGACAAACCCCACTCAACAAACCGCACGGGAAAATCTACAACGCTAAAGACAGCAACAAGATACTTAGCAGCATTACAGCAAACAGTTTCAAAACAACACCACCGATCAGAGCCACGTAGTAAACACTGTAATTGAACAAATCCTTCAGCTGCAACCTGAACATGAAATTGACTTCATAGCACCTAAAGAAATAAAACAAATAATCGTGAGGTTGAACGACCCAAAGGTTCCCGGCAAAGATAGCATCCCTCCAAAAGCGCTAAAACAAATGACAAAAATTGTGCTGGAATACCGGATAAAATTCTTTAATAGCATCATCACCCATCGCTACTTCTCCGAGACATGGAAAGCAGCTATAGTGGTTATGATCCCCAAATCAGTACAGCGCCAAGATTAGAACTGAAAACTACCGACCAAACGCTATGCTAAGCGTGATGTTAAAAATATTTAAAAGACTTTTGCTGACCAGACTGGAACCGCATCTACCAAATCGACCCGACCAGTTTGAATTCAAAGTAGAGCATAGCACGACGCTACAAGTAATATGAGTGACCTACAACATCACCGAAAACTACAACAGAGCCAAAGTAACCATCGATATTCAAAAAGCCTTCAATAAAGTCTGGGTGCAGGGACTGATCTACAAACTAGCAAACATACAGAACACGCCGATATCATTCATACAACTCTTACACAGTTATCTAACGAATAGACGCCTTCAAGTACGGGTAGAAGACCAACTATCGAACGAAACACATTACCCTCGGCGTAGCGCAGGGTAGATGGTTCTTGCTTGAGCTCTTCAATGCCTACACCCATGAAATGCCATGTGAAGTGGACATCACGTTCGCAATGTATGCCGACAACACCATTTTTATGGCAAGAAGAGAAACACCAGGAAACGCAATCAAGAAAATGTAACGACACCTAGACACGCTACAGAATGGTTCAGACAATGGAACATCACTCTAAGCTAACAAAAATCATAGGCCATCCTCTTTTCCAAACACAAACTATCACTGCACTAACCACCAACTCTAAAAAAGCGCCAACTGCCATGGAAGGTATCCATAAAATACTTGCGGTCATCATATAGAGGCGTCTCGTATTTAGACAATACGTAGACTCAACAATACAAAAAACACGGAAATCCTGGGGTACCTCTATGGAATGATCATCGCACAAACAATCTACCAACCGAGAAGAAACTAAAAATATACAAGGCACCTGAGACCGGTCCTGAGCTACGCATCAAAAGCATTGCTTACTTACCTTTCCAGAACACAACTGCATTCACAGGACGCGTTCCAAAACCAGTTATTATGCACAATAACTGATTCATCTTGGTTTGTAAGAAACATAGTAATTAGAAATGATCTACAAATGGATACCTTCTTCGACCACTGCAAACACTTCGCCAACACCTTCAATACCATCGACAACACCCACATTCTCTCCATACAAGTTGCAGCACCTAGAGATAACATGCAGCAGAAGAGGAAGAAAGGACCAAGTCACAAGATTAGAACACCACAAAAACACAATCAAAACGACATCCACAAGGCAGTAAAAATCAACAGATTAATGTTGCATAAGTAAAATGGCTTTGAGAGAACCAGGCCCGTCAGACTGAACTTATGAAGAATAAAAAAATAAAACTCTAATTCCTTAATGTATTCCTTATTTGTACATACATAATACATACACCATGGTCAGCTTGTCAACGCATAAACTGGATTACACTTGCAATAATGTTATGCTAAGAAAACTTTGTTTTATTTTCGAAACAAGTTTCATATTATAACTAATTTATACTTCAACCACTGACAAGGTTGTCTACTTAAGTCATCTGCTGTGTCTTTTGTCGTCGTCGGAGCAAGTGACCATTTCCGTTTATTTATACAGAAAGATTTATTGCAAATTGGACAACGCACGACGTTCTTATTATTTACATAACACTGGCAAGTTCCGTTTGACAAGCTGCATGCACTATTATCACCTGAATGAATGCATCTATATTCTACTACTCACTCATATTTTGGCAGTTAATACTTTTGGACGCTCACTTCGGGAGACGATGTGGTAATAGGTCAGGTCATTCTGGGTCTGTTAATTAAAACCAGTGTATTAGTGTCAAAAAACTAGAAATAAGGAAAATTTGAAAAAACAGTCATGCAATATGCTACACATTTTCAAATAATTGTGTATAACTGGGACTATAAAAGATAATAGAAAAAATCAACAAAATTATACGCTTTATATTTTGTGGCAGCATTTTGTTTGAATAAATAAAGTGATTGGCGTACATGAAATACTATAAGCTAATGGTAAAGTTCAGTTTTTGGAGGGGCGATTTATTTAGTATTTTATCTGTATACACCACATATCAAAATATAAATGTACAACACAAGGATCTTGGTTGAAGTGAGAGCTACAAACGCTGGAGTTGTGCAATCAAATTCCTAACGTTCTAATTATTATTAAACAAATTAAATCGCCTTTCAAACAACAGAGATTTGGTTTTGCCGGTTAAACGTCAAAGACTCCTCAGTATAATAAACCATCTATAGGTTTCATTTAGTTGATGGTATTCGGCGCTTAGGAAACGCTATACAAAATAAACCTTCTAATAAAATATATCGATTTGTTTAATTGGCAGGTGTTGTCTTATCAAAACCCCGAAAAGGTAGTTTTCAATTTGATTTACCGCCGACGGACGGGTTTTATGACAGCTATGGATATTATCCGCCATAGAGACGTATCTGACCGACAAACTTTCTTCTTTTTTGCTTTTACTACGAATTCATGGTGTGCGTGGAAATTTTAAACAATGATCGGCCTTAGGACGTCTGCAATGATGATTCGTTAAATGAAAAATCGTCATAATCCAAGATTGAACTCAAACAAAATTGTACCATAGGTATTGATAATGTTGTTATTTCCGCATACAGTAGGTTTGTCGATTTAGTTATCCAAGGACTTTGTTGTTTTGGTAAATCGGTGTCGAATAAAAATTTTATATTGTTGGTGCTAGCTTTTAAGTATAAGCTGCGTGAATGTAAGACATAGTCGATCTCAAACTTCTGTTAAAAGTCATTTAATTACAGAACCCTGTGTAATTCTTTCCCTAATCACCGAATTTCGTTCGGTAGCAGCATGCGTCCCACTATTTTGAGTGTTGGAAGGGGTTTTTGCTTTGGGCTCGAAATCTAAGTTCCATGCTTTTGGTTCTGTTAAAGAATTGTAACATCATTGATCAGTTTTCCTAGAAGTAAAGTTGACAGTATCGACCTGTGGTATCGATACTGAGTACTACTCGAGTAATGTCCCCTTAGCAGCAATACCGTATAAGTATCGCATAAATAGTATCGATACTACTCAGTATCGAGTACTTTGGGAATTCATTTTAAAATAAATTATTTACTATTCAAAAACCAAGAAATATTAAATATATATTAAAAAAACACGAAGTACATATAACAACTTTAAGACTATTAAATAAAACGTGTTAAGACCATTTACTTTCAGGACGATCTAAAAGGAACAACAGTTCTTGTAGTCTTTTTGATGAACGACGATTTCTTGCATGAGTAATTGTAGATCCAGCCTTAGAGAACAGTCTTTCCGACGGTACGGAAGTAGCTACGATAATGGCATATTTTCGGAACTGCTGGTAAAGTCCTGGAAATACTTTTCTTTTCGAGATTTTGTTTGGAAAACATTTTCATGTTTGCTTTTTAAATGTTTCAATACATTTTATGTGTTTCCACACGATTTTAATATTGTAAAACACAGTTTGCATTTAGAAGAGTCCTTAGTTGTTTTCTCAAAATACTTCTACACAACACTACTAATATTGTAATCGATATATATTATTAAAAGGTTTTTAATATAAATAAAACAGGGAAAAACCGCTACCGCGTTTCAACACAAAACACACATTCTTTCCAGAATTAAAATAGAATGTGAAATAATAACTAATAAGCATCAAGCAAGCTCGTGCCCCACGCACGTGAATCATGTTAAGCAAACGGGGAATCACATAAACGTAGTGCCTGCGCTGTAAATCGCTGGATATTGTATTGTAGTTGGGTGGTTGGCACCTTTCCTACACTGTGGCGTATTTGTATTTGGTTGCACTTGCAGATTACTTTAAAATACGGATCAACGCAAGCTCCGCATGTAAAACGTATAATTTTTAAATTTATAGAAATTACACACAAAAACTAGCAGTACTCAAAGTACTCGATATTAGCTTTTAAATAAGTTCAATACTCATTGTATCGACCATAGAGAATCGAGTACTCATTTTGTGGTATCGGAGGTGAAAGTATCGATACTTAGTCGGTATCGATAGTATCGTTTCAACACTACCTAGAAGACAGGAGGTTTTCTCCTAAACCGAACTATATAGCGAGCAGATTGAGTTTTGTATCCTCCGAGATGGCTTGAGCTTACGACCTCTAGATTACCGGCTTGTGTAGTGGAAGTTATCTTAACCAAACTGATTTAAGAAGGGTGTCTAAAACAGTAGTGCCGGCTCGGTGTTGAAGGTTTCTCTAACATTGCTAAGGGTTTATTACATGCAGAATTGAAGTTAAGTATCTGAATTAATTTTACTCTACCAGGGCGAAGTAACGGAACAGTAAAATAATACACCGGCTAGCTTTCAGTGGTACGGGGTTTGTTCTATAAAAGCAGATAACTTTTGCTAAATTCTGACACACCTACAATGAAAGGTCTTTGAACTCTCTGTCGCATAAAGGCTTCGGTGCTAATCGACCTGGGTAATGCTTAATAATATCTGCTCGGAAGATGAATATCACGGAAAACAGCTTATGGTTTCCACTGCTGTTTGAGATTGATGGAGTTTCGATTGTCACTTTCTCTATCTTCTTCCACTAATTTACTATGAATACAAATAAAAATCCCCACGTCTTGTACATCTTCCTATATGATCGATCGAACAATAAGTAGTGACAACAAAAACAAGCACAAAATATAACCTACCCTAGTTTTGAGCGTCCGCGTTTTCCTATGAAGCAGGATTATTAATAACACAGCTTCCTCGGAACTTAATCAATAGTTCTTTGTATAAGTAAGCTCCACACAGGTATGAATATTAACAATCAATTCAATTCATTGTCACAACAAACAGTGATGATTATAAGGCAATTTAACTTATAGATGTTTTGGTTTCATTTATTCAAAACTCCCTCTACTTCAACAGGCAGAACTCACAGGGAAAATTCCAACCTGTGTGGTTGGTAAAAGCTCCCCAATACTTGTCACTTTCCCTACGAGACCGGTACTTAATATCCGCGTTAATTGTGCTCGAAGATCTGATCAATGAGTGACAGTCTCGATATTTGAAATACAGTTCCGTACTTTGTAATATCTGTCGCTGGTGCCGCGATCGAGTTTCGAGAGCTTGCTGGCGAATGTTTGATAATGTGGTCCGAACTGATCTCCTTCTAATATCCAGAGATTTTATAAATTTTTTCATTCCAGGGTTATTACTCTATTTTTCGTTCTCACAGCGTAGTGCGCTTAGAGTTGTTTTAAGGTCGAGGTATAAGTCGTACCCTTCGGTTTATCAGTTGTGGAAATTTTGATATGTAATATTGTTGCCGAATTTCATTAAACACTACTTCAGAGTTTAAATGTTTAAACTTTAGGCGATAGTGTCTTACCAACAACTTAGTCATATGATGTTCAGAAGGAAGAATTATTGGAGTCACAACCTCCTTCACAAGATATAAGTCGTTTCCCACTACGTTCCAACTACCTTTTCAGTTAGACAATTTGTTTCTAAATACATGTTATAATCATCCTCTATTCCAAGGGCTTTTAATACATCCCATGAGTTAGATCTGCCACGTATGTCAAGCCCATCGCAAGCATGTATCATTTTCACTTGCAGAACAAGTTAGATTGCTCCTTTTCAATATCTATTCTTTTCAATAAATTATCTACGTAGTGATTTCTTACGATAGCCTCTACAACTCGAGAATATGTTCCTTTAAATTGTTCTGCATTTACATTCTTAATAAATTGTGCACATGCTGGCGAGCACGATGCACCTAAGGTCATTGCGTTCATCTTGTAGGCATCAGGATCTAAGGATTCATCTACACGATATAAAAACAGATGGCTAAATTGATTTTTCTGTTATATATGAACTTGCATGATAATCTCTTTTATATCGCCGGTGACAGCGATTTTTCTCTTATATTAACCTAAGCAAGATACCAACTAATGACGAAACCTGGTCTAGAACTTTTAATATGTTGTCCACTTGCGCTGCTGCATCAAATAACATACGAACCTTACCAGGTTTGTTAGGGTTCAAAACAGGAAACGCAGGCAATTACAATAATCGAGGTGTATGTTTTTTAGCTTTTTTTAGTGCAAATTTAGAAGTATGACCCCTTTTCTAACAAACTCTAAAATTTGCTCCGTTACTGCTAATGCCAGTTTCTTATCACGTCCTGTCTCTGTCTATAAATAGTGCATCCTCTTCAATGTTTTTGAGATCAAACCCCGCATAGAACTACCGCACCGCTTTATATTATTTTTTGAGTGTAGTAATAAATGTTGTGGATCCAAGAATCTTCAGCGCTCTAACTGAACTTCAGGTAAGAATATTGAAGGCCGCATTTGTTTAATATCTGTTTGATTATACACCCGCTTTTCTCCCCTGAGTATTTTTTTTATGTACTCAATATCATGTTTGCACAATAGTCCAGTTTCATGCTTATTTCAAACATGCGCAATCGTGCTGTTTATCCTATCTAGCGGCTCCGTGGCGTAGTGGTATGTGTGTGACTACTACGCCCAAGGTCCCGGGTTCAAATCCCGACACGGTCCGCTTGAAAAATGTTAGGCGAGCATTTTTCACAAAAATACACCCTCGTTCGGATGAGAGGTAAAATGGAGGTCCCGTGTGTGAGTGTTGTCACGCACGTTAAAGATCCCTACCTTGCTTGGAACAGCAAGGGTTCGGCAAAATTCAAAATTTTCCAGGTAACAAAAACTCGCTTCCTGGCCAATGTAGTACCTTCGGGTGGAGCATTGGAAAATCACATGTAATGTTTATCCTATCTATAGCGCGCCGCGCTTCCTCTGAAAGTATTTTAAATGAAGGTGCCTTGACACCTATACTTTCTAGCAAAGAAACTTGTTTTATTATTTCATGCAAGGTTTCTTCTTGCTGTGTGATGATAATAGCATCACCTATATTATGATTGCAATAGTACATGCTTTCAGAATCCCACTTTTAGATGCAGCAAATATTGTCCAGCCTAATGCACATTGTATGGCTATACATTTATCATTTTTGCTGCTATTGGCATAGTAATGGCCCAGTTGTTAGCACCAATCAGCATCTTCGGCCTTAAATTCTGGTAGGATATCACCTTTAATCCACTTAGGTAAGTATATGAATTACTACATAACTTAATAATCGTGCGTGTGGGCTGATAAGCTTAAAGTCTTTACAGTTAGTACATCGTGAAACTTAACCTTTCCAGCATTTTTAAACGTACTACTAATTCTAATTAAGATGCACAACAATTCAGTTTCTGTGTGTTGCTGATCATTAGTGTATGGAATACATACAACTGTTTTAGGACCCGAGATATTTATTTCCTTTGCGAAATTTTTGTCAATGAAGGTGCCAGATGACTCTTTGTTAAGAAACATGCCAATTTTTTTTTGTTAACTTTTCATTTCTTAGCAGCATCACCATATATCTAAACTGTGCGTAATTTAACCCATCACTATTGATTTTATGCGCACAATTTGCAACCATTGTTCCTTTGGATATTCATCAACTTTCTGATTGAGACCCAACGGAATTTTCTTATAATGCAGCAAAGTATGATGCCCTACACGACAGCCATCAACTTGACAGCGTGGACCTGCCCTACGTCTATATGAGGACTTGCCTCAATGCTCCGTAAGGCAACTCTTACAAACACCATTGTCTTAGATTAGGCTCTAGTAGTTTAAATGTCTCCACATCTAACACATTTTACTTCGTTTGGCGACTCACTGTCGGCTGTTTTTGGAGATTGTTGCAAGTATTTTTAGTCAAATGACTTTAGGTATTTTTTCTGCTCTCACTAATTTCTACCTTTATATTTTTGATTGTTAAATTAGATAAACTTATTGTTGGGATTGACAAAGCATATCTTGTCTGTTAGTTGTTCCAACCAATTTACAAAGGAAGTCAAATCATACGCAGCCTCTTCAATATAGTTTGCCCATTTGAATTTCATAGGATGCGGAAGCTTGTCCACCATTTCTTAAATAATCTGCCATAGTTGTAGAATTTATAACAGTCCACAGATTTTGTACAGAGTTAGCAAATCAAAGTAAAGTTTCAGGCCTATACTCGCGAACCACAGGATCTTGTCAATTTTTTTCCAAATATGCTCTTAACAATTAACCCGGTTGTGCAAAACATACGTTTTAATGTAGAGATTATACGCGGAACGCCTTCGGGTGAATCCATAAAGCATTTGACACATTTTTCTGGTAACACCTTCAATACACTTCTGTAGTTTTGCTAGGTTTTCTTGATTATTAAAGGCACGTGCATTTTAAGTATATTCCTAGTTGCCAGGTAATCTGGCCATTTTTCCGGTTTTCCGTTAAAGACAGGTAACTCTCTGCGGATCGAGTGTCTAGCTGAGCATTGGTGTTTGCTTAAATGGTCACTGGGTGTGTGCGTCTACGCTTATATGATCTGAATTCGCAAATGATTTGGACGATTTATGAAATTTAGATAGAAATTTACTAATATTAAGTAGGAAGTAGGTCATCCTTCGTTCGGAAGAGTTTGGTCTTGCAATAACAATTCTTTACGTTGAGTGATAATATCTAGTTTTTTAAGCACTAAAGAGCTTTTATTACTATGTTTGGAAAAGTCAGTCTTTTTGAGGCAACAGATATTGCTCTAGATTTGTTTTTTTTTCGGTCTTTGGAGAACCTGGTTCGTTTTCTCCTTACACTATATTCATTTTGTTTGAAACACAAATTCTACGGTAAAATTCAACAGGCGTCGCCGTGGATCAATGTAGTAAGCGTAAGACTACGGATCCCAAGGTCCCGGGTTCAAATCCCGACACGGCCGACTGCTTGAAAAATGGCAGGTGAGCATTTTTCACAAATATTACGCCCTCGTTTGGATGAGAGGTTAAATGGAGGTCTCGTGTGTGAGTGTTGTCACGCACGTTAAAGATCCCTACCTTGCCTGAAACGGCAAGGGTTCGGCAAAATTCTAAATTACCCGGCAACAAAAAACTCGCCTCCTGGCCAATGTAGTACCTTCGGGTGGAGCATTGGAAATGTAATTGAACGGTACCATTCAACAGATTAAGCTTCTTTTTCTGTAAAAATTACACATTTTAGGTGACACCAAACTTCACAATCTTTAATGCCATCTTGTATTATATGCCGGTTATTTGGTGCTTTACATAATAGCTAACGTTAATCTAGCATTTCTCTTTTGAAAGTAGATGTTTTTGGTGATGTAAAACAATATTCAATTCAAAACGACACAAGAATCTGATTTACTGCTAATTCAAATTTATTACACTTTTTGACCAATTACACAATAAAGGTACAACCCAAGAAGAAGAGGAAACTATTAATTGGTATTATGAGAGTGATTATGCTCAAATACAGTATTCCTCTACAAAAAAAGTCTTTATAATAATTTATTTTATTTCATCGGTCTCCACGGACTTACCTCGCTTCTTTGATTTTGTTTTGTATATTTTAATATAATATTTAACACGAACCCCTCGAGGAAGCTTTACCTATTTGTAGACAAAGTAGGCGTTTTGCGAGTTTACGAAAGATTAGCAATGCTCTAGTTGATCACACCAATCAGCACCTTCGGTTCTAAACTCTAGTAGGATTTCACCGACAGAGTAAAACCAGCATATATGAAAAGCGAACCGTTTGAAGCAGACAACACGAGTCACAAACAACCAAGTAGTACTCCACCTACCACAAGAAGTGGCAGAAGGGTACACTTTCCAAGGCGATACATCACTTTCTATCGTGACTAACACAGTCACTAGTGAGGGTATATGTAGGTATGCAACCCAAGTTGCACCTAACAAACTTCATAGGCGTCATTGAAACGCAAACATGAACGCTCCTTAATAATAAACTCGCCAATCAACACACTTTAAAATCGAATAGACTCGCCCGGGAAATCGGATTTTTACAATACAAACATTAACTATAATGATCAAGGAGGCGAGCTTTTGTTTGTTGTTGGAAATATATTGGCAGGCAATAGCCAGGAGCAAGCAATAGCTTCTAATTTTCTGAGTTTAACCCTTTATCACGGTACACCAAAACCTGGAAGTTAAACCAGAAAGTTGTGCGTCATTCACTAACCTGGATACTCTACGCCCTGCCGGCAAGGCGCACCAAATCCTTCCACCAGGGTCTGGACTTCCACTAAAGGAAGTTACTTCGTAAAACAGTTTGGTATCAGCATCTACTACTGAAAGCGGTTCACCGAGACCTGATGTCAGAGTTGTCTGTGACGTCCTCGTCTTTGCCGCCCACCATCACTGAAGCGAACCTAGCTGAATGGACGTGTGAATATCTCACCCCGCACCAATTCTGAGGCCTTTAACGAAGAATCCGCCATCAGTATGTCGTTTCACGCTTCGTATCACCGATAAGGGAACCCGTGCCGTACATGGAATCGGCGTTGATCGACCTGCCACGTAGAGTACCGTATACCAACGTCGCTCCAACAAAACTGTTACCTGCAGATCCCAGGCGACATCGTATTTGTGAGTACTTTCTTTTATGTTAATACCTTTTAACATAAGTTTCTTTTTGAGCCGCGTTTCTTAACAGCAACACGCATCACAGTTCTAAGTGTAGCCAGTGCGCAAATTTCCTTTATTTTTGTGTACAAACATTACATGCATTTAAATCCGCACTATACATTTTCTAACGCTAAAGGACATTTACATTTCCAGCGTTAACAAAATGCATAAAAACTCTATTCTCGTGCATAAATTCAAGGACATTTGTATATTGCATATGCTGTAGAATCTTATGTAATTGTTATTTTCAATTTCATGTTATTGTATATCTTGTATATCTTGCAGCGAATATAAATAAATTATACACATTTGTAGACTATATACATTAACCAAATAAAAGGTAAACCCACAAAAATACAAAATCGTAAACTTAGCACCCACAAGTTGTTATATTTACCTCAGGTATGTAAAATATAGTTCTATGTATTCTCAATATTAATTTAAGTTTCTAGGCGCGAAGTCAGGTGATTAACATGACGACATGCATTATGGGAATTTTTCAAAATGAATTACGACACAATTACTTATTTGCGAATAGTATTTTGATGGTCGATAATGTATTGTATCACAACGTAGCAATTGAGAAACACCCGACGAATAATTCTCTTAAAAAAGATATGATGGAATAGTTGTCTTCGTAGAAATGTTGCATGAACCACAAAAAGCAAAGGCTGAATTTTATGAAATTATTAAGCTGCACAAATCACACATTAAAACATTTGATTTGGACATGTTGTTACATGAACATGTGTTACGTTTATTTTCAACATACATTAAGTACCCCGTTTTCCCTTGTTAATTCAATACCCGTTCGAATAAGTTCCGGTTCTACTTTTAAACCCTTCAACATAATTAATAATAAATACGCTTTCTAATAATTCCTCAACTTAAATCTACTTGCTTGGAAACGACAAGTTTATGCTCGTTAACTTGTTATACATTACGACCGCGTATAATTGCTTTCTCTGAGGTTTGCAATCTCAAGACGCATCGAACCTAGGTCGCGTACTATTGATAACGCGAGGATTGTAAAGACTTGCTAGAAAACGATTCTTTTACTCGATTTTTTCTGTGCTATGACAACTTTAAGATTTCCTTTGTTGTAATCTCCACAATTTCGTGCACACACTGTGTGGTGAGTATTTAATTTTTTTAAAAAAAAGGTTGTACTTTTCGGCGTAAATAAATTAATCTTTACCCGTAATTATTGTAGTTTCTTCCGTCGATCTACTACCAGTGGGATTACTGCCCTTTTCTGTGTGTTTTCGCCGTTGGACAAGATGGTCTGATGAGTTGCTGCCCCTTTTTGGTGTAGAAGGGTGCACAGGTGGCGTGGTCCCAGGCAGCTACCGTATTGGTTCGTACCTATTTATATCTAAACATTACTGGACTATGTTAGAACGTATGACCGTAATAATTGAAGGCATTGCTTTTTGTTCCTAATGACCCAGATTGGTGGCGAAAAAATGATTATTTTCGGTGCGGGGGGTATGGGTTGGTAATTTTCACGTAGTTAAGAAATTGGGTTTTCCTTTGTTGGGATTTCAAACTGTTGGTTTCTTATTAAATTTATAAATTGGGGTTAATTAAGAGATATGTCTTGCTAATATTCAATTAATTAAGAATTAGGTTTTCCTTTGTTGGGATTTTAAACTGTTGTTTTCTTGTTTAATTTATAATTATTTTTTTTAATTAAGCGGTATGGGTTAGCACGCTATAATTACGTAAGAATTTTAGGTATGTGGCTTTGTTTACTGTGGGAGTTACGAGCGGCTGTTTTTAGTGGAGTTTGGGTTTTGTTTTGCTGTTATTTAAAAGGGGTAGCGACCTAAAAACTGCAGCTCGCCATTTTTGACGTATTGTTGTTGTTCTGTACGAGCAGATGTATATTGGGGTTATTAAATTTTTTTGTTGGGGCTTTGAGAAATACTGTGCTTTGTATATACTCTGTTTTAATTAAAGGTTGTATGAATATTTTTATGAGTGTGTAATTTTTTTTTATTTCAGGCTTTTCTTTACCTTTTGTAGGTATTTTACCCCGCCCACTCGCCGATTGAGCCCGGTCAGTTTCTTTCTTCCTTGTTCTTTTTTTTTGGCTACGTTTAGGTACGTAGCTCATGGTCATTCTGTGTTGAGAATACCTTCATGCCATCCAGAACTAAACCTTATTGAAAAAATATAGGCAAATGCTAAAAATTGGGTTGCGGCAAAAAATGTAACGTATAGATTACGTGATGTCAAGCAGTTAGCAATACAAGGGTTCAACAGTATTACGACTTCAGAGTGGAATGCTGTATGTTTGCATGTAAACAAAACTGTGAGAAATACCTAGAAATGAAACTTATTCTAGATGATGTTATCGACAATTTACAATTTAGTGTTAACACATGGGAGTCTGATGAAGAATATGGAAGTGATGATATTGATTGCAGTGGTATAGATTATTAAGGGATTAAAGTTATAATTCATACTTGAAAAAAGCTTGCTGCATTATGCTCTCAAGCTTGTCTCAAAGTTGTTTCAAATTTATTGTAGTTATTAATCGCTTATTACTTAATTGTTATTTTTGTTGTTTTGTATTATTCTTTGTTATTTTTGTTACTTTGTTATTGATTGTTAGTTCTGAAGACTGCTCAATTTTTACACAAAGGAGGTAGGTATATACAGATTGATGATTAAAACATATTAGATCGCATTTTGTAGGTGCAAGTATGAATAATAAAATAAGTACGAAAGTAGAGGGAGCTCCAAATTTTAATCCAATGGAGTAAGCACTTTTAATGCAGTTGATGATAAAACATGCTAAAGAAATAGAATACAAACAGACTGATGCTAGTACCATTTTAGCAAACCAAGCAGCATGGGCTAAAGGGTGTGTTGCCTTCAATAAAAGTTCATCGGAACATTACCGAGATACACAAGTTTAAAAAAGTAAATTTAATAACTTAAAGAAACGGCCAAAAAAGAAATTTGCTGACAAATAGCGTTATTCTTATGGAACAGGAGAAAGTCTAACAAAAAAAGTGGTACATAATAACAACGGACGTACAAAGCTTTGAAACTATTAGTAGCCAGATGACTGAAAATGCATCAAAATATTATGATGATTGTTCTTAAAATGGTTCT
Source organism: Platerodrilus igneus (assembly GCA_036346225.1). Classification (NCBI taxonomy): domain Eukaryota; kingdom Metazoa; phylum Arthropoda; class Insecta; order Coleoptera; family Lycidae; genus Platerodrilus; species Platerodrilus igneus. The sequence continues at coordinate 2,135,546 of JARFIW010001109.1, read as the reverse complement.
GACGACCAACTCTTTGATGCAAACCGTACATCTATTATACTGCAAAACATAGAAACTAATGATCAATTTATGGGAAGGAAGAGTGGTATCTTTTACCGAAGCACACAGTAACGCAATTGGATGTGCATTTCAACCAACCTTCAACGTCTCATAATACAAATGGTATCTATAATTATTATAAACTACAGTATGTTATGAACTAATTGCAGATTATTTGAACTTTAGTATGCCTGACTTTGAAATTGAACATTAGTAAGACGAAAGTTGCACGGTGGACGATTTAATAAAAATGACGTTGAAATCCTTAAGTCATTACCAAATGGTAAGTTTAATAATGCAGTTCAAATGTCCAAGTAACTTTAATTATTTGTAGAACGGAATAACTCACATTGGGCAACATATTCAACAAAGATGCTAAAAACGCAATTTCTTCATTGAACCGAGTTCTACTCACATGGCGTTTATTTTCAAATAACACGAGCTATGATTTAGCAGCTATACAAGGTTCTGTTCATGTGCATCAAACTAATTCACATGTTAATTACTGAAGCGTTCTTATTTAACGGCGATGTATCATTTATTTTAGTTTCATCACTATCACTTAAAAACTCTACAATTTTTACTAATAGGGCTGTTTTATTAATGTGAGTCACGTCAGCTCTTTCTAATCTGCAGAAGAGGAAGACAAACATCAGGGTAAATAAATATGGTCTAATTATTAACTTAATCAACTACTAATTGTTTATATACCTGCAACACACCGTTCCCCAAATACTAAACTCATACTGTATTAAATATTTTTTAATGTTTTTGATATGTATTATCTTAAATAAAAAAAGAGAAAAACCCCGTCGCAGTAGAAAGAGCATTATTTAAGATACTGAATGCAGCTTGATATTGTAACCCATGTGTTTCGTATTAATTAAAACTCGAAATTATATTGTGGAACAAAACTATGCAATATGCTTGTGCCTTTTATAGTGTAACGCATGCGAAGGTAGTTTTGTCAAGTTTGAAGACGACTTTTCATTCGACCCAACACCGGAACGGTTGTGTCGAGTTACCGGGCAACCAATAAAAACAATGAACTACAGTGCCTGTAACCAGCGCATTCAACCGACTCTCCCGGGGGCATTGCAGCAACAACGAAGAGGACCACACACCAAAGACAATATCGGTGAGTGACTTTATACATTATTATTTGTCGTTTACATGCATACAAATTTTCGTACCTAAAAGCTCGCGTTTTGTTATCTTTTGCAATACAGTCCACTAAATTGATAAGACGCGCCAGCTCATTATTCATCGTTAATTAATTAACATTTTGGTCCTTCTTCGCGTGATAGAACAGTCCATGGTTAATAAATTTAATTGGTTTCGTTATATAGCTTGTATGTATGTAAAATTTCGATTAGCAAATATTCGCATCAAATTTGTTCTTATTTGTATAAAAAAATTCGATACACAAGTTGTCTATTAATTATTGATTATTATTTTGATTATATATATTACGATTTATTAATAATTTATTTAGAGAGCATTATTAATCATTTTCAGATATAGTTAAATCGTTCGTATAGAAAAACTGTTGCTAATGTTGGCGAAACCTTCAAAGTTGTTTTCCTGTTTTACCGTTATACGTACCTGCATTCTTAAGAGTTTATAACCACCAAATAGTTTTAGCTACATTTCTTGTTTGAATGACTAATCGTTTGGATTTTTTATAAATAAATAAGCAACCATCTAGCTTTTTGTACAGTTAAGGGTAGTCATATTCATTATAAAATAAGCTCTCTAAAATGCATTTGAAAGTTTTATGAACTATTCATTTCGCATTTTACACTACAAATTTGGGTTATGACTTTATTGGATCATTTTCGGTAATTGAATTTATGCAATAAGATTATTGTCGGCCGTTGTTAATTGAAATAATTGTCGTTTGTTATTTTCATATAAAATGCCTGACACAGATACGTCTGTAACTTTATTAAAGCTCTATGCTGCTAGGATTGACGAAATTTTTGAACTTTTTAAAAAGGCACAATACAATAATTCTGTACATAAATTATTTAAGTTGAAATGTCGAATGGTTGAATCTATTTACAAGGATTTTACTGAAAAGTATGATAGTGTATTTGTAAACACAGAACCGGAATTGCAAGCGGCTTTAGAAAATTTGTGTCGAAACGTAAACGATGAATATTATTCCATCCTTGATAGAGCAAGAAATATTTTCTGCTGAAGTGAAAACTCCTCCTGCGAGTCACACAAGTGGACAAGGCGATATGTTTGCACTTGAGTAAAATTACCAAAAATTACTCTACCACGTTTTGATAATGATCCTAAAAACTTTAAGACCTTTCAAGGATATGTTTCATGTTTTGATAGATAAACAACCGCATTTAACGGACATAGAAAAACATTCTTACCTTTTTTCAAGCTTGTCAGGTGAATCATTGACATTGTTGCGGTCTATTCCTCTCTGTCAAGAAAATTACAAATTAGCATACGACACTTTATGCTCTAGATTTAATAATAAACGTCTTTTTGCTAATCACCATTGGGGTTTAATAAAAAATTACCCGCCTATGCATGCTGAAAATGTGTAACAACTTAGAAATTTAATTGACTGTTTCACAAAAAACTTATCGATTTTGGGATCGTTATAATTTGATGTTGAAAGTTGGGATTTCGTTCTTCTAGATCTTTTATTATGTAAACTCGATGAGGAAACTCGTAAACGATTCGAATTGCATTTTAACTCTACTGATGTGCATACATTCAATTGCGTCAAAAACTTTTTATCAAAACAATGTGTAGCCTTAGATAATCTTGTCTCAAGCAAACAGCCGAAAGTGCCTAAAGGTACTATTAATAAACAAGGTCTCACTCTTCGAATTCTGACTTGAAGCCTAAGACATTCTTAGCCGAGACTAACACTTCTCCTTAGAACAATTCGTTGTCCTGCATTCTTTGCAAAAAATCATGTGTTGTATTCGTGCGAGCAATTTCTTAAATTGTCTGCGAACAAGCGTCACGAGCAAGCCAAACATCTTCGGTCATGTTTGAACTGTCTTCGACCAATTCATAACATGTCGTCTTGACCGTCAAAATGTTCGTGCAAAACTTGCAATAAAAATCATCATACATTGTTACATTTTGTACAGTCGACTGCTACGTCACCACCTTCTTCAACTTCAACTTGTGAAGAAATTTTGCAAACCAGTTCGTCTAATAATGCTACTTGTTCTACTACAGTTGGGTCTGAGGCGACTACTTGTCTAGCTCTGTTACCCACGGTTTGTCGGGAAAGAGAAATCAACCTCAAATTATTCGTGCTCTAGTAAACACTGGGAGTCAAATTTCATATATTAGGGAGTCTTGTCGTAAGTCTATTGGTATATCGTCTCGTGCTTCTTCGATTCCTATTTCTGGTTTTGGCCAGACTTCACACCAAGCTTTAGGTGTGATATCTGGAACAATTCGTCCCATCCAGGAATATGATTCAGTCCCCACGCACAACAATTTGAAAATAAACTTAATGGTTTTGCCGTCTATTTGTGGTAATCTTCCAAACAAGTATATTCAATCGTATTGGTCATCATTTGGAAAACATAAAACTGGCAGATGAAAACTGGAGACATCCTTCTCCAGTACAAATTTTATTGAGCTCTGATGTTGCCAGTCGTATTTTGCTCGATAGGAAAATTGATGGCAAAGAAATTTCGCCTGTTGCTGTCAACACCATATTTGGTTACATGATATTTGGTACTGTCGATCCCATCACAACCAATCGTATTCATTCGTTTTTCGTATCTGTCGATTCTTGTATAAATATTAATCTTAAACATTTTTGGGAGCTTGACGACATTCCTTCGAAGAGTTTGTCGTCCCCAGAAGATGACCTTGCTCACCAATCTTTTGATAACTCGTTGTATCGCTTACCCTATGGTAGGTTCGGCGTGAGCCTCCCATTTAGAGAAAATGTTCGTGAATTTCCGGATTCGAATTCTATTGGCAATAAGCGTCTATTGTCACTAGAGCGTCGTCTCGAAACTAATCCAGACTTGCGAAATTTGTATGTAGATTTCATGCGTGATTACGAAGCATCTGGTCACATGTTGCTTTTATCAACGCCTCCAATTGACAATAATGCGTATTATATTCCACACCAGGCCGTTTTCAAACTAGAAAATAATAAACCTAAATTGATAATTGTTTTTGATGCTTCGGCTCAAGCTTCGAATGGTATTTCATTGAATGATACCTAACACTGGACCTAAGCTCAAGAATGATATTGTAAAAAAACTTTTGGCATTTCGTACTCCCAAGTTCGTTTTTGTCTGTGACATAAAACAAATGTATAAGCAGATATTGATATCACAAACGGATTGTTCTTATCAATTGATACAATGACGATGGAATCCTTCAGAACCAATTTCAACCTATCAGTTGAACACAATTACATATGGAGTTTCATCCGCTCCTTTTCTTGCCATTAGCACTATCTTCAAACTAGCTGAACTAGGAGAAAGTAGCTACCCATTGACTGCTCATGCTTTAAGAAATAATTCGTACGTTGATGATGTATTAACTGGGTCGTTCACGCTCCAGGCAACTCATGAACTAAAACGTCAACTCATTGAACTACTACGTGCTGGCTGCTTAGAACTACGCAAATGGGCTAGAAACAGTCCACTACTGTTAGAAGATATTCCTATTGAGTATCAATAAGTAAAACCAAGTCTAGTCGCAAATGATCCGAAGTTCACCGTAAAAGTGCTTGGTCTTCAGTGGCACTCGATACATGATAATTTTTCATTTGAAATGCAGCTTTTAGAAAATCGTCTTTCCAAGCGGATTTTGCTTTCAACAGTTGCTAGGATTTACGATCCTCTAGAATTTATTACACCAGTTACCTTTTCACTCAAACAACTCATTCAACAATTTTGGGTGTTGGGGTTGGATTGGGATGATCCTCCTCCTGAATGTATTGTCATATTTTGGAAAAAAATTGTTGCTGAATTTTCATATATTGATTCAATCCAAATTCCTCGCTATATCGCTATTGATGAAGCCTGTAGTATACAACTACATGGTCTTTGTGACGCGTCCGAGAAAGGATATTCGGTTATTGCATATTTTCGTTTAGTATTTCCGTCAGGAAAAGTATCTGTTTACTTTGTTATGACTAGATCAAAGGTCGTCCTTTTGAAATGTTTGTCTATACCAAGCTAGAACTATGTGCTACCGTACTTTAGTCCTAAATTAGTACATTTTGTTAAAACTACATACTCAAATGTAGCCTTTGAAAAAATCTGTTGTTACACTGATTCTTCTGTCGCTTTGACTTGGATTAAGTCACCTGCCTATCGTTTAAAAATGTTTGTGGCTATCCGTGTTAGTTACATACAAGAACGTATTTCTCCCAACAGTGGAGTTACATTAGTTCTTCAAACAACCCTTCTGATTGTGCTACCAGAGGTTTATTTTCTTCGGTAGTGCTCGCGCTTCCGCTATGGTGGGCAGGTCCTGAATTTTTGTCGTTGTCTGAAGAAAATTGGCCTTTGCCAAAATTGTTCGTCTCTTCTCTGGAAGCATCTTCTGAGGAGAAACGCATTACTTTTATTGTTACTGTTGAATCAACTTGGCTGGACGACTTATTAAACATATTTCCGTCGCTACACAAAATTCAACGCATAGTCGCATATTGTCTGAGAATCTTTAAAGTTGGAAAAGGTACCATCAATTCCCTATTCTTATCGTCGGCGGAGCTTCACGCTGCTCTTATGCTTATTGTTAAGGTGATCCAATTTAGTTCACTTAATGTTGAAATCGAAGCCGTTCGTCAAGGTGAGCCTTTGCCTAAACATCTGCAACGTCTAGGCTTATTTCTTGATTCGAATGACATTTTAAAAGTAGGCGGGAGATTGATTCATTCCAGTCTTCCAGATTCCGTAAAACATCCAGCGGTGTTACCCAATAAACATCGTATAACAGATTTGTTGATTAAACAAGTGCACACAAAAAATTTACATTCGGGAGTAAACACAACGACGTACTTGCTTCAAGAACGATTTTGGATCATCTCATCTCTTCGCGAAGTTCGTAGAACACTATCTAAGTGTTATCATTGCTATCGTCTTCGCCCTATTCCTGTCAGTCCAGTTATGGCTGAATTGCCTTCATTTCGTGTTTCTCAAGCTAAAGCGTTTAGTTCCGTCGGTATCCATTTTACCGGCCCTTTTACGATTAACATGCATCGTGCAAGAGGCACTAAAACTTGCAAGGCATATCTTTGCGTGATTGTTTGTTTCGTCACTAAGGCTCTTCATTTGGGAGTCTTATCAGACTTGTCGACTGATGCTTTTATCGCTTGTCTTCGTCGTTTTATTGCTCGTCGTGGTCGGTGTCAACACATTTTCGGCGACTGCGGCACAAATTTCGCCGGCGCTAGTCGCCAACTTTTAAAGGATTTTCGACACTGTGCAAAATCGTTAGCTATTTCGTGGCATTTTAACCCCCCGTCTACTCCTCACTTTGGAGGTATTTGGGAAAGCGCCGTTAAATCGGTAAAAACTCACTTATTTCGTGTCGTAGGAAATCAAGTGCTCGCGTAGGAAGAGTTTCATTCTTAAATCACACAGATTGAGGCATTGTTGAAATCAAGACCCCTGATCAGCGTGAGTTCAGATCCCAATGATCTTTCGTCACTGACACCAGGTCACTTTTTAACATTAGAACCTTTGACAGCACCTCCGGACCCAGACTTGTCTCATTAAAAAATTTCTAGGTTGTCTCGTTGGCAGTTGATTCAAGCCATGCATCAAAGTTTTTGAGTTCCATGGCACAATGAGTATTTACACCAATTGTATCAACGTGGTCGGTGGTACAAGTCTAAGAGATTTGACGGCGTTGACATTGGTACTTTGGTGCTCATCAAAGAAGAGGGTGTTTCTCCTTTAAATTGGAGACTCGCCAGAATGATAGAGCTTCATACTGGAAGCGATGGGGTACCTCGTGTAGCCACCGTAAAAACTTCACGAGACAATTTGAAAAGACCAATGGCCAAATTAAACCCATTGCCGTCTCAATAATAAATTTTAATTATTTTAGTGTTCTTTATTATAGTTTCGTAAGCATTACTATATTCATTTAGTTTTACATACATACAAGACTCGTTCAAAATTAAAGTTTTCGTGTTAAGTTTAAGAAAAAAAAATAGCCCAAAGCTATTTTTGGTGGGCAGAATGTTTCGTATTAATTAAAACTTGAAGTTATATTGTGAAACAAAACTATGTAATGCGCTTGCGTCTCTTATAGTGTAATGCGTGCGAAGGTAGTTTTGTCAAGTTTGAAGGCGACTCTTCATTCGACCCAGCACCGGAACGGTTGTGTCGAGTTACCGGGCAACCTATAAAAACTATGAACTATAGTGCCTTGTAATCAGTGCATTAAACTGACTCTCCCGGGGGCATTGCAGCAACAACGAAGAGGACCACACACCAAGGACGATATTGGTGAGTGACTTTATACATTATTATTTGTCATTTACATTCATACAAATTTTCGTACCTAAAAGCTCGTGTTTTGTTATCTTTCGCAATACAGTCTACTCAAATTGATAAGACGTGCCAGCTCATTATTCATAGTTAATTAATTAACACCATGTAAACTACATTATGCTACACCACTGGTAAGTTATTTTTGAGCAACTTGTGAAATGATGTTGTACCCTTCTTAAAATAATTTTGCTCTACGAATGAGCCTTGGCAGGTTACTATACTGGCTTAAAACCCAGAGTATAGTAACTAAATTAATTTTAATCCGATAATTCCTTGATTGCCATATATTGGCGTTGAACATCAACATTAAATCTTTATAAGGTTAATCCACGCTAATCATTACGGCCACGTAGAAAATTTTTATTATCTACGAATATCTGTTTTGTGTAAGTGTATATAAAAGCCTTTTTCAATCAAGAGCGTGTATGCTTAATATCTATGACAGCTTTCGGAAATTTTTTAGATTAAAAGTTAAGATTCTTATTAATTATGCGAAGCTAATACGTTTTATACTTCAGGATGAAGAGAATTTAAAATTGGAAACTGCTAACGCTGTTGGGAGCATGCAAAATTCAAACAAACATGTTATGAGTACCACGGAAATCTGCTTAACAATTACAGTGTCGTGTACAGTGGTTTTGTCACTTATAATGGCTCTGTGTATTGGTTTATTATTGCAGTATCATTGTAGTAAATGTAACGGTGAAAATACGAAAAAATTAATATGTACATGCGACCACGACTTCATTCACCAGTTTCGGAACTTCAGCCCGTACCATACATGGCTTCAATAGCTATTCCTCTTTATATAGATGTTCGTTTGAAAAAGTTTATTTGCAATGGAATTATAACTGAGAATCTCTGGGTTCTAACAGGTTGGCACTTAAATACATTAATAATAGTGATATCACATCGGTATCTTCAATTGTAGGTGAAGAATGTGTAACAGATTATAGAGACTACCTAGAATTTGAATTAAGAACAGGATCTACATTTTGGGACTATGACAGTACTATACACTCTGTAGGACGGATAGTATTGACTCAGGTTCCGAACCTTATTTTACTCAGAGTAACTCCACCCCTAAAGCTGAATGCGACTGTTAAAGCTCTAAGAATACTTCGTACAGACGAAGAATGGTCTTGCGGCGTTGTAGTTGGCTGGCCTGATAACCCAACAAATTCCCAAATCCAATACTCTACTGAGAAATGGACACCCACAAATGTTTGTCAAAATACTGATCGATGTAAAAAGGGTGTAGTAGTATTTGGTACAAGCTTTGAATGTACTTTTACTGGAAGAGCTTTAGTTATCAATATTGGTCTATTAGCGTTTGAATGTAAAACTCCGGACTATCAAAGAAAAGCTTTTCTAGGAATTAATGGTATAGTTTTAGTCGAAAAGGGAAATGAAACCATAAGCCAACCATCTAATTTGGAAATAAGTCGAGCATATGACATTTACCAAACAGACTACTGTGATTAAAGGCATTTGCATTTCAAGCCACCATTGTAAGGTTTTAGCATTTAATGATTTGGAAAATGTAGAGTATTATATACCACAGCAGTTTATATGGGTACTGTATTGAAAAAACTCAAGTGAAATGTTTAGCGTTGATTAGATGCCTGTTTGAAAAAGTTTTATACTTGTAATGGTTCCTTTATAACGCTACAATCATTACAAAATAATAACGTTTCCAACAAATATTTTAATTTAATGGATGTAGTTATATCAAAGATATATTGTAATTCTCTGGCAACAAATTATAAGCTCACTTGTGTTTCGAATACACTTATTTTTAACTTTAGGCTTGGTTGGTAAGGTGATCTAGAAATGGTAATTATAGGGAAGGACCAATTGCTATTATGTAGCAATACCGATGGCAGTGTAGCGGTTATGTAATAGACAAAGCACATACGACAAACTACTTAATAAAAGATATAAATACCTTACAGCCTGTGCCGCACTGGGCAAAAAAGGTCACATACAAAAGGTAGCGGACACACAAGAACACGCACGCTCGGCGTGGTGTCGCCTTCAGGGCTCTCGTTCAACTGTCTTCTGTTACCGTCCGAGTACGACTGATGTCACTTCACGCACTCGCACTACGGCAAAAAGTTACAATCGAACTGTAGGTTACCCGCACTAATGGTATTTATTGTCAACACTACTAAATTGTTCAATGATGACGTAACATACCGTCCACCAAATTCATAGAATTTTGAAAAGGAGGGAAGTAGGTTGGGCGAAGGAAATCACATGGGATTTGCCTTGCTAAGAAAACAGGTAACGAAAGATAGGGTGGTACACTACAGCGAGCGATATCACCAACTATGCAAAGTAAAAATATATATGTAAATAAACAAACATTTAAAAATAATATACTACCATACATGTAAAAAATGTGTATATACATCTAAGCATAAAACAAAATTAAAATACCGGTAGCGGTGTTAGTTTGACCAAAGGTTGTTTTAATGTGCCATGTGCAGTTTTGACTTCAGTGACACGTATAATACCGTCCGCACCGGGAAAGGTATTAATAATACGACCAAACTTCCATTGAAGTGGAGAAAGCTGGTCGTCCTTAATGAGGACAATAGTGTCCTTTTCAACTTGTCGAACACCCACCTTAGAGTGCCATTTAACCTTCTGAGTGAGAGCATGTAAGTATTCATAGCTCCAGCGAGCCCAAAAACCTTGGTGGAGTTTTTGCAGGAGTTTCCACCTGCTCTTTAGTGATAAAACGTTGTTTGAATGGTCCTCATCTGGCGGTGCAGAAAGTGGTTCCATATTTAGGAAATAACCTGGTGTTAAGCAACGCAGGTCATTTGGATCCGAACTCAAAGCGCAGAGTGGCCTTGAATTTAAAACAGATTCAATTTAAGTAAAAACTGTGTAAAGTTTCTCAAAGGTAAGTTTTTGTTCGCCGATTACGCGAGCTAGGTGTGTCTTTACCGATTTAACACCGCTTTCCCACAAGCCACCAAAGTGAGGGGCGCTAGGTGGATTAAACGACCACTTTATTTTTTCTGAAGTTACTGCGCTATGCAGATAAGCTGACTTTAGGCACCTACAAAATTAGTTCCACAATCACTAAATATTTGACAACAGCGTCCTCGACGTGCCTATAAATCGTCGCAAAGTAGCAAGAAACGCGTCTGCCGACAAATCCGAAACAAGTTCAATATGTGCTGCCTTAGAGGCAAAACAAACAAAAATACAAATATAGGCCATCAGAGTTTTAGAGCCTCGTAGTCGGTTAGCCTTTATTAAAAGAGGGCCAGCAAAATCAACACCAACAATACTGAACGGTTTGATTTGGGTAATACGTGCTGCCGGTAGGTCTCTCATAGGAGGAGTTACCAGGACTGGTTTGGTAAGAAAACATCTATGACATGATGATAAATAATTTCGGATTGAATTTAATAGAAAGGATCCAAAAGTTCTGTTGTATAAGACACCGGGATGGTAATACCTTTTGTGAGTTGACCGAATGATAAGTTCGGTTAATCGGTGCCGCTGAGGCAATAACGCAGGAAACTTTTCAAAATAGGAAAGCGAAGAATGTGTCAAGTGGCCACCTACTCTTAAGATATTTTGTGGATCAACAAATGGAAAAAGTTTTCGCAAGGTTTTAGGTAATTTACGTTTGGCCTTGATCGAAGCTATTTCCTTTGAAAATGTAACATTTTGTACATGCCGCACGATAATCATAAGAGCATTGTGTAATTCAATGTCTGTTAAGGGACCCGTATGACGTTGAGCCGTGGGTTTAGAAAATCTATAAATGTAAGCCACGATGCCTTGGATTTTATATAACGATGAAAAGCGACTTAGTAAAATGTCAATGATGTTTGGATCTGTTTGAGCGACAAATGTTAGGATCTTCTTTTCCGTAGTTACCTCAGCAATTGAGGTTGACAATGTTGGTTGAGGCGGCCACGAGTTACTAGGGTAGTGAAGCCATTCAGGTCCCGCCCACCATAGAGAACATAAAATAACCGCGCTTGGCATTAATCCCCGAGACGCAGGATCAGCCGGATTATGTGAACGATTTAATATAAAACCATCGACTAGATGCAATGATTTCTTGAATGTGGCTAACACGGTTTGCCACAAAAGTTTTCCAACGAAAAGATGGAGAACGTATCCAAGTGAGAGCGACCGTAGAATCACTCCACGCTGAAACATCGGAGATTTCAATCAAGCCTTGATAAGACCGAATGGTAAAAGAAAGTAAATCGGTTAATAAAACGGCGGCACATAATTCCAAACGTAGAATTGAAATGCGCTTAATTGGAGCTACTTTTGTTTTAGCGGTATTTCTCTAGTAGTTTGATTTATGAACTGGAAATATACTACCGCTGCATACCCTACCTCGCTAGAATCGCAAAACCCATGCAAATGGCAAGTAAAAGGATCCGAAGGGGGTAAACAACGTGGTAACTTTAATGACGATAATAACGGCAACTCTTCTTGATACTGCTGTTATTGAGACGAAATGTCTACTAGTGGGATGTCATCCCAATTTAAACCTAACATCCACACATGCTGGATTAGGCGTTTTGTAAAAAGTGTTAGTGGGCCTAAAAACCCTAATGGATCATATATTCTGGCAACTTGCGATAGTATGTTGCGCTTTGTACATATTGGGTTTAATGGTTTAACCCAAAATGAGAAAATATCTTCTGCAGGTGACCATTGAAGACCTAATATTTTTATTGATTCGTCAAAATCGAAATCAAATGAAGTATGTTGGCAAAAATCTGACGGAATGCCTTCCAAAATGGAAGCTGAATTAGAACTCCATTTTCGAAGTTCAAAGCCAGCCAAACGTAAAAGTCGAATAAGTTGATCTTTGATTTCTCGGGCCGATTGTATAGAATCTCCACCGGCGACGAAATTGTCAATATATAGATTTGACCGCATAGCCTCAGCGGCTAACGGAAACCTTTTGCCTTCGTCAATGGCTAATTGCTGAAGGGTTTTTAATGCTAGATAAGACAATGACTTAATACCATTGGTTACTGTATTAAGCTGATAAGTCTGAATGGGTTCTTCCGCGGAGAACCGCCAAAGAATTAATTGAAATTTTCGATGTTCTTCGGTAACCAAAATTTGTCGATACATTTGGCGAACATCACAACTAAAAACGAAACGATGAATACGAAATTTAAGTAAGATTGACGAAATGTCGTTTTGGCGACTAGGTCTAGCCAATTGAGTGTCATTAAGTGACATGTTGCTTTTAGCCTTTGCAGAGGCGTCAAAAACCACACGAATTTTAGAAGTATGACCTTCTTCTTAAACACAGGGTGATAAGATAAAAAATAATTATTGTTCCCAACGGGCGGAGAATCGAGTAATGCCATATGACACGCATCAAGATAGTCCTGCATGAAATTGTTGTATTGTGCGCGTAGCTCCGGTTGAGCATGCAATTTGCACTCTAACAAAAATAGTCTTTTTTAGCCATGTCAAAGGAATTATCAAAAATGGGCAAAGTATCGTTGAACAATAACGCAACAATAAAACGACCGCTAGGGTCACAAGAAAACGTGTTTTTGAAAATCAAATCCGCCTTTTCTTCTTTTGGAGAAGTATAAGGCTTGGATGGCAGCTCATCTATCTCCCAAAAACGCCTGAGGGTCTGGTCGATAAGATCTTCTACAAAAGTAAAAAATGCTTGGACAGTATCAGACTGCAAGCTTTTTGTGGGACCAATAATAGTCCAACCAAAATTGTATTTATGGCGGCAGACTGAAAAAATTTGGCATGTATAACACCGCCAGTAATGATGAACGGATAAACATCTGCTCCGAGGAGCATGTCAATGGTTCCTGGAGAGTTCTAGGTCGAGTCTGCAAAGTGCAGGCCGCATAAGTGTTCCCAATTATTAGGAACTTCAACGCTAGGTAATTTACCAGATATTGATAAAAGCACAAAAGTTGTGACTTCTAGAGATTTTCCAGAGTCTAAAATAGAGCGAATGGTACAGCTGACGGCACCCCTATTGACCGCTGAAGTTGTTTGCCCAAGTCCATAAATCGGAACTTGAGCACGTATGCGTGCAAGCCAAAGTTTGCTCACGCAACCGTCTCGAATAAAGCTATCTTGGGAGCCAGGGTCTAAGAGTACCCTGATCGGTTTGTATTTACCAGAACGGTCTTGACTTCCACAACAGCAGTGGAGAGTAAAACAGTAACCCCAAGATTTAAATTTGTCTGTGAAGACAAAACATTTGCCGGAATAGGAGAGGCTGACTGCGTCCTATTGGCATTTTTATGCATATGTGTAGCGGTTGGTTTACCTGAACGGCTCGAAGCAGGTTGCGCTTCAAAATGTAGCAAGGTGTGATGCGGCTTGGCGCAAATTCGACAAAAATTATAAGATTTGCATTACATGGACGCATGGTCTGTACGTAAGCAATTTACACAGAGGCGTAAGCGTTTGATAACGTCGAAACGTTCTGTCGGAGTTTTCTTTAGAAACGATTGACATCTGTAAATTAAGTGATTGCCCTTGCAAGAAGGACAATGGTGCAAAAATGAATTCTTTAAGTCACTGGAGCTAATTGGTGTATCCAGTGAAACTACGTTAGAAAAAACTCTTGGTTTAAATTGAAACGCTGAGGATTTCTTAGGCACTGATGTGTGAGATGTATGGACAGTCGTCGAATAAGAAACGTATGCGGCTGAAGAAAAGGTTTCCAACGCTGCACATTGTTGAGTTAAAAAATATCTCAAATCATCGAAATTAGGTATTTGTTTCGGATCCGATTGGAGTTCAAAGCGTTTTCTAGTGAACGGATCGAGTTTTTCTAAAAGAAAATCGACTAGAATAAAGTTCCAATGTTCAGTAGGTAATTTTAAGTTAGAACAGCAAGGTTCTCTGAAAAACAATCAATAAGTGCCCTAAGTTTCTTAGGATCTTCTGATTTTAAAGGTGGAAAGTTTTTCATAACTTTCCAATGCAAAGTTGCTAACAAACGTGGATTGTTAAATCGCTCACGCAAGGCATTATATGAAATAATAAAATTATCCCCCGAAACAGGTACAGATTTAACAATTTTTAAAGATTCTCTGCTACAGCAGTTAATAAAGTAATTTAATTTCTCAATATTGGTCAACGAAGCATTATTGTAAACGAGACTGTCAAATAAATGAATAAAAATAAGAATTCAGTTACCTCATTATTAAAATGGGGCAGCTTTAAAGGCAACAATTTTGAACCACTACTGCTTGGTGTACTTTCACTAATTTGCGGTGCCCGCATTTCTTGCATCGTTTCAAGATGAAGCAAAATGCAATAATAGGCAGCATCTACCTATTTCCGTAGAGCGTTGTAATTTAATAATTCTACATCGTTACACGATGCTAAGACATCAATTAAAACCCTATTAAAATTGGAGTAAATGTGATTTACTCCCTTGTTTGAATATGAAATAACGTTTTTAAACTTGAATAACTCTGTATAGCGTTGCCGAGTTCCAATATTTCAATAATGCGTATTTTAAATAACTCAAGCTGAGCTAAATCGGTTTTTTGGAGCCATAATAAAAATGTTATTCTGAAAGACATAGAAATCCTGTATATACCGTAACCCTCAGCTGTGCGCTGAGAAATATTAAGATTTATGGGTTGTTGTTCAAGAAAGAAGATGTAAAATATCACATAAATCAATAGATCACGTTTTATGACTATTAGCATCCAGTGAGTCTTAAGCAACACGTCGTAAAACTAACGGTTTGTCAAACCCTTAGAAACGTTAGGATAAAATTTACAATTTAGAGCGGGCGACTTTGAATATGAAAGATTCAAAGGTCTACCAAATTTTAAAATGTGGTTAACATATGTGAAGAAAGACTGCAGCTTTACATTTTATCACCCCTTACAGATGTGTTCAATACTTCACGCCTGCAAACCGACTGCAGGGTGTGTATGTAATACAAAAAAAACGCGCAATGGTTTTAATGCAAATTAGCAAATTTTATATTAAAGGATTTGCTTGTAATTAAACGCTTGGTTTAATTACGCAAAATCGCTTAATTCAATGTAAAAAGAGTATATAGCTAGTATTTTACACATTTTAACCCGCCAAATATGGGGTTTAAACACAAATTTAAAGCTAAAGTAAATGATTAAAACAACGTTCGCTGGAATGCAAAAATAATATTCATTTTAGGACATGCGTATAAACATAGGACAGGTGAATTCGGATCGTATTAGGACCAAATGTGGTTAGTAAGGTGATCTAGAAATGGTAATTTTAGGGAAGGACCAATTGCTATTATGTAGCAATACCGATGGCAGTGTAGCGGTTATGTAATAAACAAAGCACATACGACAAACTACTTAATAAAAGATATAAATACCTTAAAGCCTGTGCCGCACTGGGCAAAAAGGTCACACACAAAAGGTATCGGACACAAGAACACGCACGCTCGGTGTGGTGTTGCCTTCAGAGCTCTCGTTTAACTGCCTTCTGTTACCGTCCGAGTACGACTGATGTCACTTCACGCACTCGCACTACGGCATAAGGTTACACTCAAACTGTAGGTTACCCGCACTAATGGTATTTATTGTTACCACTACTAAATTGTTCAATAATGACGTAACAAGGCTATTATAGCTAATTAACAACTACTGGTAAACGTACTTTAATTCAAACGTGGTTATACAGGGGGCGTAATATTATTACACAAATTTTATCATTGTAAATAAACAAAAAACGTAATGAATAAACCAAACTTATAGTTCTCGCAATTTCTAAACAGACTTCGTCGCAAATGACGTGACGCCATATCAACTACAAATGATATTTTTGTCTTATTGTAACTCCAGAAAAAAGTTTCCTTCTCGGTTTGCAAATCTTGCAATGTTGCCGCCTTCATTTAAGACATTTGTTGACAACTAATATTACTTGCATTGGTTATGTTAAATTTTCGTTGGCGTTTCTTATTTCTTGTCATTAACCTCTAGCATAGTTTTGTCCCGCATTTTGTGTTATTCTTGCTTGCATTTAAAATTGTTCTTTTCAGAACAGACTAGCGTTATTTTTGTTTGGGTTAATAAATCATGTCCGCTTCACGTTTAGGAAGTACAGGAAAACTATTTGTAGCTAATTTGATAGCGTTTTTTGAACAAGAACGAGATAATGGTGGTCCATTTATTCCCTTGACGGCAGTTTACGAGATAATTTAATCATTTACTTCAATTTGTGGTTCATTGATTCTATTTTAGCGTGTAGCAGCTGCTTTAAACATCAATTTGTCCACGATAACTGCTGTGTCATAGGAAGTTAAAAACCATAAACCCTTCACTTCCAAAAAACGAATTCACAAAAAAACAATTACTGAAGTTGACGAATTTACTAAATCTGGCACTCGTAATGTAATTTACAGAGTGTATGAAAACGTGAGTAAATTTTATTAATTTTAAAATTATTTATATAACATTAAATAATTTTAGGCGCGCATGTTTCTGAAAAAATCGTGTGGCAAAAGGTAACACACGCTGGGCTCTTTAAGGGTAGCGAAAGATCGTTGAATACAGTTCTACATAATATGAGTTTTAAGTGGAAACAAGATAATCCAAGACGGGGACTAATGGAGTTGCCCGATGTTGTCAATTGAAGAGTGCGGTTTCTGAAAACATATACAAGTCAAACAGGAAATTTATATCAATTTGTTTTATTGGATGAAACATGGATTTTTCAAAATGGTTCTGTAAGCCGTTCTTGGAAAGATACAATCTGAAAAGTGTAAAAAGTACAAAAGTTGGCGGAATAAAGTTAGTGAGATTTACATTTGATAATGTGAATGCATGAAGTAGTACTGCATTTTAGGTACTTAGTGTTGTATGCAGGCAATACAGAGAGTTTTATTGATGGCAGTGAATTGGTCTTAGTTCATCGGCAAAAATCAAGATTATTATAGCGAAATAAATGAGGATAATTTTTTACGTTGGTTTGAAAATAAACTACTAAAAAATTTAGATATACGATCTGTAATTGTCTTGGATAATGCTTTATATCAAAGTACTAGAGAACAAAAATACCAAACACTTCGTGGAAGAAAACGGACACATGTGGTTGAATTGCAAGTAGAAGATGTGTTATTATTTGTAGGAACAGACCACCCAAAATTTTTAAAATTGATCGTGTAGCTGAACAGTATGGCCATAAGGTACTAAGAGTGCCACCTTACCATTGTATTTTTAATTCACTTGAACCGATTTGGGGTATTGTTAAAAATTATTTTAATCGTCACGTTGGTAGGGATGGCAGATCTATAGAAAACTGTTTGGCAATGCCGCACGAAGCATTAGCGACCGTTACGCCTCCAGTTTGGGCAGATTCTTTACAACACACAGAAATAATGATTACAGAATGGTGGGATCGCGAAATTCAGTTTGATATAAGGTTTAAATGTACTACTAATTCTAATGGAAATGCATATCGATTCAGTTTCTGGGTGTTGCTGATTATTAGTGTACGGGATACATATAACTGTTTTAGGGCCCGTGATATTTAGTTCCCTTGCGAGATTTTCGTCAAAAAAGGTAACAGATCGCCCATCGTCAAGAACTACGCCAACTTCTTTTGTTAAATTTCCATTTCTCAGCAGCACCGCCGTATATTAAAACAGTGCGCAATCTAACCCATCACTATTGATATTATGCGTGCAATTTGCAATGATTGTTCCTTTGAATTTTATCAACTTTCTGATTGAGACCCAACGGAACTTTTTCATAATGCAGCAAAGTATGATGCTCTACACGACAGCCAATAACTTGATATTGGGCCACTATACTTGCGGCCACGTTTCCAATGCTCCACCCGAAGGTACTACATTGGGTTTAAACGCAAAAAATATAAACGTGCTTCAAATAAATCTAGCTTCAAAATTAATTCATCTTAAATAAACATATAACAAACTGAAAATAAAACTAAAAATAAGGTTTAAGTAATGGCATCCCTAGCGTTGATTTTGGAGCGTGCCCGATCAACAAGATACAAGCAAAAGTGAAAGGGGGAGGGATTCGTAATACCGGATAGCAGGCGCCAGCTCTGCTTACCGGTGCGACCTAAAGGGTCGACACAAAACTATCCAAAGCTAGCTAACTAATTTTGAAATGGATTCAAATTTCTAAGCACATCAACTTGACAGCGTGAATCTGCACTACGTCCATATGAGGGCTTGTATTAATGCTCCGTAAGACAACTCTCCATTAGTTTACATGTCTCCACATCCAGCACATTTACTTCGTTTGGTAACTCACTGTCGGCTGTTTTTGGAGACTCATTCGAGCATTTTTAGTCAAATGACTTTAGGTACTTTTTCCGCTCTCACTAATTTCTACCTTTATATTTTTGACTGTTAAATTAGATAAACTTATTGTTGGATTGACAAGGTATACCTTGTCTGTTAGTTGATCTAACCAATTTAAAAGGAAGTCAAATCATACGCAGCCTCTTCAATATAGTTTGCCCATTTGAACTTCATAGGATGCGGAAGCTTGTCCACAATTTCTTAAATGATCTGCCATAGTTGTAGAATTCATAACAGTCCACAGATTTTGTACATGGGTAGCAAATCAAAGAAAGTTTCAGGCATATCCTCGCGAATCACAGGATCTTTTCGAATTTTTTCCAAATATGCTCTTAACAATTGAGCCGGTTGTGTAAAACATGCGTTTCGATGTAGAAATTATACGCGCAACACCTTTGGGTAAATCCGTAAAGCATTTGATACATTTTCTGGCAGCACCTACAATACACTTCTGTAGTTTTGCTAGGTTTTCTTGATTATAGTAGAAGGTAAAGGCGCGTACAATTTTAGTATATTCCTAGTTGCCAGGAAGGCTGGCCATTTTCCGGTCTTCCGTTAAAGACAGGTAACTCTCTGAGGATCGACTGCCTATCTGACCATTGGTGCTGTTTAAATGGTCACTGGGTGTGCGTGCGTCTACCTTTATATGATCTGACTTCGCAAATGACTTTGGCGATTTATGAAATTTAGATACACGTATGCTAATAGTAGGTAGGAAGTAAGTCTCCCTTGGAAGGCGCTTTGTTTGATTTTTCTTTCTCCAGCTGCAAAACTTCGTCCGGAAGATTTTGCTCATGCAATAATAACTCTTTACGTTGAGTGGTAATATCTAGCTTTTTAAGCACTAAAGAGCTTTTATCACTATGTTTGGAGAAGTCGGCCTTTTGAGGCAACAGGTATTGCTCTACATTCGTTTTGTCAGTTTTTGGAGAGCCTGATTCATTTTCTCCTAGTACCATATTGATTTTCTTTGAAACACAAATTCTACAGCATCATTCAGCAGACTGAGTTTCTTTTTCTGTAAGAATTACACATTTTAGGTAACACCAAACTCCACAATCTTCAATGTCATATTGTGTCATATGCCGGTTATTTGGTGCTTTACATAATAGTGAAACGTATTTTTCAAAGGCCTACTATAACACTACTTTATTAACACCATACTTCAAGTTAGGTGTCTGCAAAACGAAATCTTCCGACGTAACTAGGGGTCTATTCCTTGGGTAGAGCTATGAGCAATGGGGGGGTAAGTCGAAATCTGTGGGGGTCACACTCAAACTAAAACAAACAGGCGCCACCAAGTCCAGATTGATTTATATTAATGGCATAGCAAATTTCTAAGGGCGGACTTGGAGACCCAAAGAAAAAGATCGCCTTCGCTAACATACAAACTTGTCTTAACAGAATAAGACACTGCTCCTGTAAGAAAGAATATAGTTAGGTTACCTAAAAAATGGGAACACTATTTGCGTCCCTCAAGTATATCTAAAATGCATAGAGAATATTTCTTACATAATGGAATCATAAAATTTAACTCTTTCTGTGTTTTGTTTACCAGGTCTGATCAAACCAGATCAGAATAAAAACTTTAAATGTAGATAATTAATTTACTAGAAAGAATTTTCTTTGTTTCAGTAAATAAAATTTCATGATAATTAAATAAAATAAATATGTGATATTCTTGCAAAATTGTTGTAAGGTTTAACAACTGATCCTTACTCAAATATATAACTCTTCAGTGTAACTAACAATATTAAGTTTCTTTATAACCCAACCAGATCTGTGTAGGTCACTTACAAATGAATATATGAAATTTTCTCATTAATTTAACAAAATTAAAATTAGTTTGAAGTTAATAGAATCACCAAGATATTCTTTAATTTTATCAAAAGTGGCAGTACTGTAATGTTAAACATCTGTTAGCCATTATGCAATTGTTGACGGCATTGTTCAAATAAACAGGTGACGTAATAGCAGCTGTTAATTTACGTTGCAGCCATATGTAGTCACATCTTTACAAAACTAAGTGAAATCAAATTTTGATACTGGGGAAAACCAGCCTAATTACAGGTAAACTGAATAACAATTTTGTACATCTAACAAACAAAACGAAATAATGTACTTTCAGAAGGAAGTACTGAGGAAATTCTTAATTCTATTACGAACCCAAATACCGGCTGTCGTCCTTGGTTGCAATGGAAACAACTTCGCAGAGCGGGCCTGCTGTTAAATATGTTTGTTTTCCATGCTTTATTACAGATGCAAGAGCGAAGCGGATTTCTTACATTGGTTCACGGCATCTTTTATTCACAGCGTACTCCTCCGTTGTCTAATTTTATTTCAAAGTGGTCGTGCGGTTTTCTAATTTATCGTTGCAATTTCTGACGTATTGTTGCTTTTCTAACGTATGGTTGCTTTTTCTAACATATGGTGGCTTTTTCTAATGTATGGTTGCTTGCGCTAAATAAATTTTAAATTAGCTAATATGATAACGAATATGCAATATATGGATTAAGTACTAACCGTTACTCAGGAAGTGCTTCACCAAATCAAAGCGACCCGGAGGTCACTCGACATTCTCTTTGAATGCATCTTCACGCTGCCCTAAACTATCGACGAGTGCGCTCGCCGCGCTCCTGCAAGGTGGGAGGATCATAAGTGTGGTTCTCGAACCTCTCACGCGCGCGCTAGTGGCTTGTGGATTTGCACCGAACTCCGAAACAAATAGACTACTAATCCTAGATATAGCAATACTATAAAAATTTGATTGTTACTTGAATCTTTATATTAGTTAATAAAGGTATTTCAATATTCATGGTACGTTTAATGAGTATGTTCCTTTACTGCTAAAATAAAATTGTTACACTACCCCTTTCCTAAAAGAAAAAATTTTTTTTTAAGAAAACTCTAAATATAACAAATACAAAAAATTTTTATAACAATACTAGCCTTTCCTACCTTCCTAACTAACTATGCAATTTTATAAATTTATTCAAATGGGGGACAAATATTTACAAATGAGTGTGTTGGTAACTACGCGTACCTGACGTCCATCGGGAGACAAAATCGGGGAGTCACAATCGGTAATAATCAAAATTGGGAGGGGTCAAATTAGAAAGTCAAACACTCCACGGGACAAAAAATTCAAATTTACAATATTTCCTGACTTGAGATTCTTACTTCTAACAAGGCTAATATTTCTTACCTATAACCAAACACTTACAACTTATTTCTAATTTCAAAAAACTTCACTTCCAGGAGCTCATTTAGCTCTATCTACAAAAAAGGAATGCTTCCTCATCAAGACAGCATAACTATTCAAAACATCATCACTACACGGTAATAATCAAAGTAAGACCCTACTAATAGGTCTATATTTAAACACCATCATCACAAAGTGATAATCAAAACAAAGGTGACCTAATCAAAAGGTTACTCATCAAATGCAAATACAAAATATCATCGCTTCATCGTAAAGAGATGATCAAAACAAAGGTAACCCAGCCATAAGGTTACTCACAAAATTCAAATTCAAAATATTATCATCACAAAGTGATAATCAAAACAAAGGTAACCTAACCAAAAGGTTACTTACAAATCTCAAATACAAAATATCATCACTTCATTGCAAAGGGATGATCAAAACAAAGGTAACCTAACCAAAAGGTTACTTACAAATCTCAAATACAAAATATCATCACTTCATCGCAAAGGGATGATCAAAACAAAGGTAACCTAACCATGAGGTTACTTATCAAATGCAAGTACAAAACTGGGCCAGTCAGGGCTGTACTATCCTACACCCTACTGAATATCCTATCACTAATTTCTAACAAACAACTGATCTCATTAGTGATGGAACAAACGGTGAGACTCACCAAACCAACTTTGACCTTATCAAATCAAAGAACTTCTAATGGTCAAAAGGAACAAGGGAAAGAATAATCTAATATTCTCTCTACCTGGATATGTAGAAATCAGGACCAACAATCAAATAGCCCACCTACTTCTACATTGTAAAGATATCTATTAAAGACATCTTCTAAACACATCTCTGAGCAACGCGCGAGCAAAATGTCCAGCGTGCACACTAAGGCACACCTCAAACCTACAAAATTTACAAAATCTCAAACCACTTACTTCACTTCTCAAACAAAATACTCAATATTAGTGGACCGACACTAAATCAGAACAAAACAAAACGAACCACTACGTCATTACTTAATATCAACAAGATGATCGGATCTGAATTAATCGTCAGGATCATCATTTTCATTTGGATATGATGCATCAACTGGTTACAAGTCCTTTACGTGCCATTTCCCTGCTTTTGTTCCATCTTCGTTTTCTAACTCATATACTAAATTGGAATGTTTTTTCCGAACTTTACTCATAACGAACTTAGGGGCTAACTTAGCGGAAAATTTATCACTCGCACTCGAGAGGACCTTATTAGCTCTCCAAACACTTTCTCCGACTCGGAATGAAATGTCTCTTCTCCTAAGATTGTAGCGTTTACTTGAACGTTGGTAAGCTACATGCAAATTTTCACGGACATTTCCAAAAATATCAAACAAAGGTTGACGATCCAAAACATAAGAAGGTCTACTACTGGAGACAACATCAACATCTTCACCCGGTATAAAATTATCATTATAAGCTTTTCCACTTAAAGGTACTTGACGACCAAAAACTAAAAAATTTGGCGAATAGTTGGTGGACTCATGTTTTGCTGAGTTGATTGCGTATTGGATCTTTGATATCTCCATATCCCACGTATCATGTTCTTCTACGTATGAACGGATTGCTGTACCAACTGTCTTATTGATTCTTTCCACAAAATTGCATTGAGGAGCATAAACAGCATTATACCAAATCTTTTGAATTTCGTACCTTGCACACAAAGCTTTAAAAATACGTCCAATTAATTGTGGACCAATATCACAAATAACAAACTGTGGTACTCCATAGACAAGAAATACTTTTTCCTCCAAAAATTTCTCGATCAAATGTGCCGTGGCACTACGTAAAGGTTGCAAAATCGAATATTTCGAGAACCAATCATCAACAACTAAAAGTCATTTACCTGCTTATGAGTCATCAATAAAAAAAACTAATCATGACAATAGCTAACAAAAAAAATCAGTGTTCAGGTACACTCACACCCTACTACCAATTGAACTGTCGAAACAACTACAATGCTTCACAACGCCTAAATATGCTAGAGTGACAAACCCTCTACGAGTCTCACCTAGACTAACAATACCAAAATTTACATCAAATCAAAAAAGGATGCAAAAAAAAAATTCTAGAGCGCCTAACTCACCTCGAGTCTCGTCTAGACTTATGTAAAGCCGAGCGACCAACTCTTCCTGAGTCTCGTCTGGACTGACATACTGCTGAGCGACCAACCACGACGACAAGTTCCGCCTAGACTAAATTGCGTTGCAATGCCGATCTAAACAAAATCTGCTAACAAAATCAAAAACGTGCTTATGCACAAAGAGCAATTCTCAAACGACACAACGACAGCTCACTCCAATGTACCTTCAAAATAGAATCTCTAGCCTTATCATCAAATTTCGACAAAGATGTTCTTTATTGACTCAAACAAATCAAACAACAGGCTTATCAGCTTCTTTAGCTGACAGTCTTCCTAAAATTTTCCTCAAAACTGGTTTCTCACTCACTACTCCCGTTCTTCTTTAAGTAGACAAACAATTCGGAATATCCGACATGATTACAAAAGCCTAATGGAATCAAACTGAAAGATCTAAATGATCTGAACCTTACAAAAATGATCAAAACAAATTCGTACTGCTAAAGGTAAAAATCAAAAAAAATGTTTTTGGTAAAATTATTTTTGCCAAAACAATATCAAAAAAAATTTAAGGGGTCAAAACAGAATTAAAGTCAAAAAGTAAATTTGACCAAGTTAATTACTTGACTGTAATGGGATTAACGTTACGACCAATCCTTTATCAAAAGCAAACAAACAAATCTAAATGTCAAATAAACTTTAAGCAAACAAATTTCGGAGCAAAATAATTTTTGGACAAATGGACTTCAAAGCAAACTAATTTTTGAGCTAACAAATTTTAAAGCAAATTAAATTTTTGAATAAACAAATTTCGAAGCAAAAATAAATTTTGAACAGACTATTTCAAAGTAAAATTATTTTTGAACAAACAAATTTCGAGGTAAATCAAATTATGAACGAACGAATTTCGACGAATCACTCGTTGAATAAACAAATTTCGACGCCCCTAGCGTTGAACAAACAAATTTCGACGCCCCAAACGTTGCCGGCGCCAGTGAAACGTATTATTCAAAGGCCTACTAAAACACTACTTTATTAACACCATACTTCAAGTTAGGTGTCTGCAAAACGAAATCTTCCGACGTAACTAGGGGTCTATTCCTTGGGTAGAGCTATGAGCAATGGGGGTAAGTCGAAATCTGTGGGGTCACACTCAAACTAAAACAAACAGGCGCCACCAAGTCCAGATTGATTTATATTAATGGCATAGCAAATTTCTAAGGGCGGACTTGGAGACCCAAAGAAAAAAAGATCGCCTTCGCTAACATACAAACTTGTCTTAACAGAATAAGACACTGCTCCTGTAAGAAAGAATATAGTTAGGTTACCTAAAAAAATGGGAACACTATTTGCGTCCCTCAAGTATATCTAAAATGCATAGAGAATATTTCTTACATAATGGAATCATAAAATTTAACTCTTTCTGTGTTTTGTT
The DNA here is from genome assembly GCA_036346225.1 of Platerodrilus igneus. Taxonomy (NCBI): domain Eukaryota; kingdom Metazoa; phylum Arthropoda; class Insecta; order Coleoptera; family Lycidae; genus Platerodrilus; species Platerodrilus igneus. The sequence continues at coordinate 2,109,891 of JARFIW010001109.1, read as the reverse complement.
TACCAGGTCTGATCAAACCAGATCAGAATAAAAACTTTAAATGTAGATAATTAATTTACTAGAAAGAATTTTCTTTGTTTCAGTAAATAAAATTTCATGATAATTAAATAAAATAAATATGTGATATTCTTGCAAAATTGTTGTAAGGTTTAACAACTGATCCTTACTCAAATATATAACTCTTCAGTGTAACTAACAATATTAAGTTTCTTTATAACCCAACCAGATCTGTGTAGGTCACTTACAAATGAATATATGAAATTTTCTCATTAATTTAACAAAATTAAAATTAGTTTGAAGTTAATAGAATCACCAAGATATTCTTTAATTTTATCAAAAGTGGCAGTACTGTAATGTTAAACATCTGTTAGCCATTATGCAATTGTTGACGGCATTGTTCAAATAAACAGGTGACGTAATAGCAGCTGTTAATTTACGTTGCAGCCATATGTAGTCACATCTTTACAAAACTAAGTGAAATCAAATTTTGATACTGGGGAAAACCAGCTTAATTACAGGTAAACTGAATAACAATTTTGTACATCTAACAAACAAAACGAAATAATGTACTTTCAGAAGGAAGTACTGAGGAAATTCTTAATTCTATTACGAACCCAAATACCGGCTGTCGTCCTTGGTTGCAATGGAAACAACTTCGCAGAGCGGGCCTGCTGTTAAATATGTTTGTTTTCCATGCTTTATTACAGATGCAAGAGCGAAGCGGATTTCTTACATTGGTTCACGGCATCTTTTATTCACAGCGTACTCCTCCGTTGTCTAATTTTATTTCAAAGTGGTCGTGCGGTTTTCTAATTTATCGTTGCAATTTCTGACGTATTGTTGCTTTTCTAACGTATGGTTGCTTTTTCTAACATATGGTGGCTTTTTCTAATGTATGGTTGCTTGCGCTAAATAAATTTTAAATTAGCTAATATGATAACGAATATGCAATATATGGATTAAGTACTAACCGTTACTCAGGAAGTGCTTCACCAAATCAAAGCGACCCGGAGGTCACTCGACATTCTCTTTGAATGCATCTTCACGCTGCCCTAAAGTATCGACGAGTGCGCTCGCCGCGCTCCTGCAAGGTGGGAGGATCATAAGTGTGGTTCTCGAACCTCTCACGCGCGCGCTAGTGGCTTGTGGATTTGCACCGAACTCCGAAACAAATAGACTACTAATCCTAGATATAGCAATACTATAAAAATTTGATTGTTACTTGAATCTTTATATTAGTTAATAAAGGTATTTCAATATTCATGGTACGTTTAATGAGTATGTTCCTTTACTGCTAAAATAAAATTGTTACAATAGGTAACGTTTATCTAGCATTTCTTTTTGGTTGTAGATGCATTTGGGTATGTAAAGAAATATTGAATTCAAAACAACACAAGAATCTGATTTACTGTTAATCCAAATTTATTACACTTTTTGACCAATTACACAATAAAGGTACAACCCAAGAAGAAGAGGAAACTATTAATTGGTATTATGAAAGTGATTGTGCTCAAATACAGTATTCTTTTACTAAAAAAGTCTTTATAATAATTTATTTGATTTCACCTGTCTCCAATGATCCACCTACTACATGTGATTTTTCTTTGTATATTTTACTATAACGAACCCCTTGAGAAAGCTTTGGCTATTTGTAGACAAAGTAGACGTTTTGCGAGTTTACGAGCGCTTAGCAATCAATGGTAGGTGATCACACCAATCAGCATCTTCGATACGCGGCGAATGTTTGTCTTAATTTCTTCTTAGAATCTGAATAATCATTATTCCTTTTTAGTTGAATTATAAAGATACATCATTTTTAAACTGTTTCGCTAATTTTTTCTTCTCGACGTTTCCGCTTTTCCGGACCGGCTTCCGGGTTTTTGATGATATGTATTAAGTGGAATTTTCCTGAAACTCCCACAGCCTACACCTTTCACTATCTGCGTGCAATAGTCTGATCTAAGTCAACCGCCATCTCTCTTTTTCCTATCTCTACCGGTAATATATCTCGCACTATTCCCCAAATGCCTTATAACGTGTCCCGTCCTATTTCTTCTATTTTTCTTCCACAGATATCTTTCTTCCCCTACTATTTTTAGAACTTCTTTGTTCTTAACTTTGTCTGTCCATGCAATTATCATACATCTGAAACACCACATACCAAAAGGTTTCTACCCTTTTTCTGTCCGCCTCTCCTACCGTCCCTATTGCATAGCCGTACAGTACTCTGCTCCACATATATGCTTTCAGAGATTTTTTCCTAGGTTCTCTTTGTTGTCTTCGAACACAGCAGCTGATTTATTTTGTTAGATACAGCTCGGTTCCCCTTCCGTTGTTTTCTAAATATATACCCTATTTCACCGATATCCAGTGGTGTGTGAGAAGAAAATAGAGCGGCTCCGTGGCGTAGTTGGTATGCGTGTGACTACTACGTCCAAGATCACGGGTTCGAATCCCGCCACGGTCCGCTTGAAAAATGTTAGGCTAGCATTTTTCACAAAAATACATCCTCGTTCGGATGAGAAGTAAAATGGAGGTCCCGTGTGTGAGTGTTGTTACGCACGTTAAAGATCCCTACCTTGCTTGGAACGGCTAGGGTTTGGCAAAATTCCAAATTTCCTAGGTAAAAAACTCGCTTCCTGGCCAATGTAGTACCTTCGGATGGAGCATTGGAAAATCACATGTAAGGCAAGTGAAAGGAGTTAAGCAATCTGCGATTACAAAGTTCTCCCAACACTTAGAAATCAACCTTCTAATTTTTTAGAACATTTTATCTTTCGAATATGATTACAAACTAAAATTAATAAACCTAACACTCTGTAATATAAATCAATTGCTTCTACTCACTACTTCGGTTTCACTACAATTAACTGTATGCCCTTAGAACTAGGAATTGCCTTTCGCAACCCGTGTTTCCTCTTCAAATACCCATAAGTCTGGAAAGGACATTGCTACGTCAGACTTAACGTTGGTTTTTTCTGTGGTCCAACCGGCTTTACTAAATTTATAACCGTTGGTGAATACTGACAACTTTGTGCTAAACGTTGAACCGTCTAATGCATTGCCACGGGAATTCTGGCCTCTAGTCGTAGCATCCGATGTGGATTGTTCGTAATTTGTACTTTGTCTAAGAGGAAGTAATGTGGTCATTATCTGGGATAAACTTTTGACATTTTCGAAAATTCTACTAGTTTTTTCAGATGTCGGATCGAAATTTACAACCCCCGCCGTTATTGCAATATTTGCATCTGAGGTACTTTGTGATGTATATTTAATAACAGCTGGCAAGTAACCAGCGTCTTTAGTGTGTCCCGTATTCAAATCCTTACTGAAGTCATGCTTGATGGACTCTGGAAACTGTGAAACTAAATGAGTAGTATTAGCCGTAGTTCTTCTTTCTAATTTGATCGTTTTCATAGGTGGATCCTTTAAAATGCTGAAGCTTCCTGTATATCTTCTTGTTCCCGTCATAATACAGTTTTCTGTTTTGGCAATATCAAAAGTATAATTAAGTACTTCTATATCTAACAAGCTTTGAATTGCAAAATCTCCAGTCAGTAACTCAAGCCAAATTCCAAACTTTTTTCTGGTTTTCATGAATCTAATTTTGTTATATCCTTTACATTCGATACCGACGAGATAATTATCTTTAGTAACCAAAGCTCTTCCTGTGACGCCAAAACTACAGTTATCAAAAGAAACAATTTCACCCTTAACGCATAAGGCTGTTGTGCATTGAACACTACCAGACCATCGTATTGTTGAATATACTTCGTTATCATCGAACCAACCTGTGTTTATTCCACAAAACGTGTCCACATTAATTTCAGACGAAATTGTAGCAATAGGTCTGACATTATTATTGTACTGTATAGGTGTTGCTGTTTTTAGCGCAACAGGACCTACTATTTTTGACCTTGAAATTGTATTGGTTGAATAAGTTTGTCCGCCATAATTCCAGTACTTACTTCCTACGCGAACTTCAAGTTCTGACCATTCATCTTCACTTTTGACACAGTCTTCAGCTGGAATAAACAAACTATAATTGCTTTACGAAAAGAAAATAAATGGTAACTTGTCAAAACCCAAAACCTTGATAATAATATTCCGGAACAAGCAAATCGTTTTTCGTCTTTCTTATCAACTGAAGTCGGTACGTTTATCGATACAAGATATTTCTGCTCCAAAGTGCTTGTGTTCATGGTTTGAGTTTGGTCCTTTTCCGCTAAGTTATTTGATGTGCAATTGTGCAAGCAATCGATGCAATGGAGTTGAAAGATAAAACCTATACACAAAGCCATTAGAATAGATAGAATAATAACCATAGTGGCCAAAATGGTCAAAAGATATTGAAATGGATTCATAAAGGTTTTATATTCAGTGGACATATTATGATGCTAGTCACAATAAACGATAATAAATATGCAGTGACAACTGTATGACGTTTCTGCATAATACCAAAATTATTTCAATTATTTTATAATTGCGTCAACGTGATATGGATCAATAATGTTGATACTGCAATGTGAGCTTATTGATGATATAATAGTATTCGTTTTGGCCTCAAATTGTAGCTATTTTTGTTGTTAAATTATTATGATGGAACGACAGTTAAAGATAAACGTATTTAGTGGCAGGCGAGTTAAGGTTCGTGGCTTCGGGCGGTTTTTTTTAAAAAGACTCTTTGAATTTTAACACATTTATTTTTGATTATACAGAAATTAATTGGAATTTTGACAAACTTGAATAATTAGTCTAATTCGAAATACATTAATTAATTGTACAATGAGCTATCTACGAACTGCAATGTAAAAGCTGAACGTTTGATGAACTGCCTGCGAGTGGAGCTCCCGGGCCTTATATAATCTCCCAACCTCCTCACAGTTCTGTGGGAACTTGCAGACCTAATGTCTGATTACACTTGACTTTATTCATGATACATAGTTGCTATCTTAAAAGCTATTCATAATTACAATGTTGCAGGCTTACTTCTGCGTAATCTCGGTACGTGACTTCCTACATCTGCAGTGTCACTTATCCTTGTGCTACTTTGTAGCGCTTACGTTCCCATGAACGTTTATAAACTGAAATAAATTGTAACAAATTGTCTTTTATGACTCTGGGCGTCTTGATTTCGTTCAGGTGTTCCTTGTAATCTTCCATGAGTTTCATGGCGTGGTTTAGGTTGTCTAATTCCAGGTGTTCCATTTGCATTGGTTTTTGAATTATTTATTCGTCTTTGTCTTGGGTAATCTTGATTTGTAAATCGGGTAGATTTGCTAACTTCTTGCTTTGTACGGGATCTTGATAAACTCTAATTATTTCATTTTTTAATTTTAAATAACAATTTTCCTTAAGGGTAATTAATTTACTTCCGGTTAATGCTAAATTACTTTCATCTTGATTGCAATACATTGTTGCGATTACTTCGGTGGGGAAAATGGCTATCCATTTATTTTCCGTTACTTTCTGAATTTTCATGTTGGTGATTTGTACAGGTTTGGCTTCACAATTTTCATAGTGATTGGTAAATTTTAGTAGTTGTACTTCGCAAGGGCTGTCTTCTTGAATTGTTGTTGTCAATGAATGGCATAGGTATTGATTGGGTGTGACTTCATTACATTTTTCGTTCGTATAACCATATCTTTGTTCATTTAAGGATAGGAATTTGGTTTTTGGAATAATAACTTGGTATGTGCTAGTCATTTTCATTAGAAAAGCAAATAAATGATAATAATTGTAACTGTTAGTCTCTACTATAGGTATTTCTATTAGAAATGTTATATCGTTATTTTTTACATAGCCTTTAACTATTTCAAATATTTAAGTGTTTGATTCTATTACATCGAAAGGTAATTTACTGTTGGTTATAAAAGATTTTATTCTCAATAATTCTTTTAATAAATCTATTGGTTCTATGATACTTTAATGTAGGGTATTTAATTTTGCAAAGGTTACTGCGTTTTCTAATGTTGCTAGTATTTGTTGAATTAAAGTTAGGGTTGATATTATCTGGTTGTATATCGTATTGAATCTGATTAAATCTCGCATGCCTAACATGGTAGTTCGCATGTTATTTTCTAAGGTTTCTATTCGATTGGCTATACTATCTTGATTTCTAACTAATTTTCTTAGGGTTTCATTAAAATTGATGATCGTTGATTGAGTTAACGATATTTGGTTACTAATTATGGTTTTGATGTCGTATTGGTTCTCTATTAATTGTTGTATCGCGTTGTCATAGCGTTCTGCGTCTTGATTATCTAGAGTGCCGGTAATTGCTTTGATTATGTTTCCTACTCCGTTGATTAGTCCTCTTTTTCTTCTCGTCATTTGTTCTGTAGGTATTAGTCGATTAAATTTGTCTTCTATATTTTTCAAAATACTTTCTGTTAGTTCATCATTTAGTTCATCATTTCTATTGCGTATTCTTTTCCGAATTTTGTTGTGTCCATTAATTGTTTTAGTCAAAAATAATTATTTTTGATTATTTGAAATTCTTGTTTTAGCTCGGTTAAATCGAATTTTTGTGCAAAGGTCCAATAATCTATAGTGTTCTGCATACTGCCTAATTTTATTGGTAGTATACCGGGGTTGTTCTTTATGTCTTTAATTATAATTTCTGTGTTCGTTCTACCTGGGTGGAGGTTGACGGTAAGGGTGATGATTGTCCATCTGAACGTACAGGGTGTCTTAAACTTTTGAGGTGAACATATTTTGTTGTCTTGCCGTTGTCTATTGCGGCTACGTTTTTGTCGGATATTCGTTTGATTTTAAAGGGGCTTAAATTTCTCGGTGCCGTTTTGTGTCTTTTACTTTGGTAATTTTTCTCGAATACGGTTTGTCCTATGGAAAATTTGTTTATGTCTGAGTTTTTATTACGGGTCGTGGTAATGCGTTCTTTGTCGTTATCTAACTTATCTTTTACTTTGTCATAAGTTATTTTTAGTTTCTCTTTGTGATCTTTAGCGTATTGCCGATCGATTTCTTTGTTATAATGTATATCGTACGGGTTGCGTGAATCTGAGTGTCCTAGGGTTAGTTCTGAGGGTGTAAAATTTGTCGATGAATGAATGGTGTTATTATACGCGATTAATGCGTATGATATTAAGTTAGTTATGTGTTCTTTCTTGTAATTTATTCGTAATAATCTGATCTGTTCTAATAGGGTTGAATGTAGTCTTTCGATTAGTCCGTTGGATTCAGGGTGGTTTTCAGTTATAAAATGAATTTTTGTTTTGTGTAATTCCAAAGTGTTTTGAATTGTTTCGTTTTTGAATTCGCTTCCGTTGTCTAACGTTATTGTTTCGGGTGTTCCGTAAAATGTAAAATAGTGTACAAATCCTTGACTTACGTCTATACTATTTTTGGAAGTGATTGGTATTGCTTGGCCTATTTTCGTAAATGCGTGCACGATTGTTAGGTAACTTTGTGCTTCTACTACTAGAGTATCTGCGTGTAATTTTTGAAAAGGTTTGTCTGGTGTTTTAGTCAACATTAAGGGTATCTTTGGGGGTTTTCTGTCATATTTGGCTTTATCACATAATTCACACTAATTGATAAAGTCTGTAGTTAATTCTTTCATGTCCTTGAAATAGTAACGTCTCATGATTTGTTTTAGGGTCTCGTTTATTCCTCAATGGTTGGTCTTTCCTTCGTGTTGGTTTCTTATCACGTCATTTATTTCGTCAGGGTCGTCTAATGTTATTAATTTTCTTGTGCATCTTATAAGTTCGGGGCCAGAATTGTTGAATAGTTTAACATATATTTCTGAAAATCGTTTGTACAAGTTTTCCGTGTTAAAATAAAAGTAAAATCGTTTTCTCTCGGGGGTGTATTCCTTTAGAAATTTTAATTATCTGTGATTCATTGTCGTCTTTGGTTATTTGAACTTGGTAAATTTTCTTATTATCCACTTTCGTGTATTTTACAGGATTGGGGTTGTTTAATGCTTCCGTGATTATAAATTGATTGGGCTTCATGTCTATAGCTTCGTTTAAACTTTTAATTGCGGTTTCCGGTTTGTCATTTTGTGTCGAATGTATGGTTTCCATTTCTTCTGGGTCTTCTCTAATTTCGGTCTCGTCTACGTTTCCTATCACTGATTCGGTTTCTAGTGCGTTAAGTTGGATTCTACTTAAAGCGTCTGCGTTATTGTTGTAAATTCCCTTTTTGTATATGATCTCGTAGTCATATACTTCTAGTCTGATTCTCCATCTTTGTAATTTCGAGTTAGGTTCTTTGAGTTTGCATAGCCATACTAATGGTCTATAATCGGTGTATATATAAAATTTTAGTCCGTATAGGTACGGTCTAAAATACTTTGTTGCCCAAATTATGGCTAACAATTCTTTCTCTATCGTACTGTATCGTTGCTCTGTTTCGTTGAGGGTTCTGGATGCGTAACTGATGGGTTTATCGTTACCTACTGTTCCTTGACTTAATACTGCGCCTAAGGCTACATTTGATGCGTCCGTTGTTAATATGAATGGTTTCGAAAAGTCAGGGTATTCTAATACGGGGTAATTTGTTAAAATGCTTTTGATTTTATCTACTGCTTTGATAAATTCTGGGGTATGTACAATTCTGTTTCCCTTTTTTAAACAATTGGTTAGGGGCTTTGTTATTTGAGCATAACCTTTAATGAATTTTCGGTAATATCCGCTAAGGCCTAAAAATCCTTTGATCTCTTTATTCGTTTTGGGTATGGGGTAACTTAATACAGCGTTTGTTTTGTCGGGGTTTGGCATCACTGCTTGGGGTGTTATTACGTGTCCTAAAAATGCTACTTCCTTCTGTAGAAATTCGCTTTTATCTAGTTGTACTTTAAATTGTGCGGTTCTTAATCGTTCGAACACTTCTCGTAATCTTTCAATGTGCTCCACTAATGATGTTGAATACACTATTATATCATCTAGGTACACAAGGCATTTTTCGTTGTGTATCCCTCGTAGTATGTCCTCTGTACTTTAACACATTTATTTTTGATTATACAGAAATTAATTGGAATTTTGACAAACTTGAATAATTAGTCTAATTCGAAATACATTAATTAATTGTACAATGAGCTATCTACGAACTGCAATGTAAAAGCTGAACGTTTGATGAACTGCCTGCGAGTGAAGCTCCCGGGCCTTATATAATCTCCCTACCCCCTCTCAGTTCTGTGGGAGCTTGCAGACCTAATGTCTGATTACACTTGACTCTATTCATGATACATAGTTGCTATCTTAAACGCTATTCATAATTACAATGTTGCAGGCTTACTTCTGCGTAATCTCGGTACGTGACTTCCTACGACCGTCTGTGACCTGCCATCTGCAGTGTCACATATCCTTGTGCTACTTTGTAGCGCTTCCGTTCCCATGAACGTTTATAAACTGAAATAAATTGTAACAAATTGTCTTTTATGACATTGTTGCACATTTCCTAATATTTCCTAATAACTTTCTTAAGTATTAGTTTTATATTGATATAACAAATTGGGGATCATATAACTGGCGTAGCTCTACCGATAGCGCATTGCAAAAATTTTAATACAATGATAAACAATTAATAAACTAAAGAAACGACCTACTTTTAATTAAAGAATGTGTTTAAGGAAGGTTTGGCATCCTTGTTTTTCGGTAGCCCTGCGCTGGCGTCTAAATGTACTGCTGGTTCGTAGTTAGTTTCAAATGCTGTTTTTTACAAATTGTTTTGCGGTGAAGTTGGTTGTTGTAACCTACCACAGTAGAAAACTCAAAAGATATTAGGAAATTTATAGGTACATTTTACCGCATACTTCAAGGCGCGATACGGTAAGGTAGTTTGAAATGCGCACTTTCACATGAACTCGTCGTGCCACCAACCATAAAATGGTTTTCACTGGTTAAGACAATAACTGTACATTTATTTGGACGTGAGGAAATACGTGTGAAAGAGAAGATTCGACGGAGTGTACCAATAAATTATAGGTTCTTCATATCTAGTTCTGATGCAGTTTTGTATTTTTATATAATAATTGTCTTAATTCTTCAGATTCATAAACTTAATTTAGTTGCACTTGTGTTGCCACGACTACTTTTATATGTGTTTAAAAGATGATTATACTGTATAGGTTAGATAAGATGTGCCACTTCTTGTTCACAAGTTGTTGGCGTTTTTAACCGCCATCTGGGGGATAGTGTTAATACTTCATATGAAATTATAGGTTTGGTTTGTATGTACACTATACTTAAAAGGTTAAAAATCCTACTACGGTTTACATCTAAGAAAGCATTACAAATGAATTTGAAAGCTTATAGATCATAGACAAACCTCTAGACAAGAAACAAAAGCCGCACTTGCGTACCCTTTATATAGTTACGCATGCAGCCGCTAGCGAAGCTTGCTCCAATGCTCCTCGTTTCAACTATTTCACTCACACGCAAAACCGTCAAAAAACAAAAATCTAACCTACTTTCATTTAGAAATACGTGTGTTTGTTAAAACCAAGTTTTTTTTCTGATTTCTTTTTATTTTACGATTATCGTTTATGATTATGGGAAATAAACGTGTGCGTAGTTGTTGTGTTCCGGCTTGCCGTGATTTGATTAGCAAACGCCATCGTTTTCCAAAATCCGAGCCCGTAGTTTTTAGTCAGTGGATTTATAGTATAAACAATTTTAATTTGTTAAATAAGATGGTGGCTGCGGTGTACAAATCGTACTATGTGTGTAACAGGCATTTTGAAGAAAAATATATCGTTCCTGGCACTCTAAGAAGATTAAGGAGAGATGCAATTCCTACATTGTTTCGGTACATTTCCTGGACGCGAGGCTCTCTTCGTCGCTATAATGCCTTTTAACTCTGGTGAATTGTTGTGGTGATGATAGTTGGTCTTCTTAAATAAATATGTAGGTCTGGATTCCAAGAGACCTGCTCCTGGAATCCTCTTGTTTCGATGCGGTGAGCAGTTTCCCGGATCTTCCCCTTGGTTGTCCTCCAACTACACAGTATTCCGGATCCTGGGTCCACTGGCATGTAGTTTTCGACCGACAGGATGGCTACTCGCCACAGGCCGCTCCATCGTCAGGTAGCTCGTCTAAACAGGACTGACGGATGTGCATCCCCGACGACTTCACTTGTGTACCCATTCCTCGGCACCCCGCATAGCTGGAGAACTCCCTCAGGACGTCACCGTTCCGCTGCTCACCTTTGATCGCCCGAAGGCTGTGGTAGGAATACGTGCGTTGCTGCCTCGTCGGCGTCTGGGCAACAACTCGTTCTACATTGTAAGCTCTAAATATCTGAGAAGTACATTGGATATGGCAGCTGACAATGTTGATTTTTTTAGAATCTATTGGTAATACGGATGTCTCACCACAAGATTTTACATATTCTGAACACCCAAGAAATTTAGATCCTAAGATGGATGTTGAAGGTAATGCCTGACTTAATGATTATTATGTGTATATAGTAATGAGAGGCATTTACGCATTATATCTAACATTGTTGGCTTTTTAGAATCTAATGGTAATACGGCTACCTCACATCTAGAGCTTACCGAAACTGAAGACCCAATGAGTTTAGATGCTAAGACGGACGTTGAAGATAATGAATGACTTAATATTATATGTGTTGTAATTGGAGATATTTACGAATTGCAGAATTTCAATTTTTATCTAAATAAATGTTTGATTGGTATATCCTTTCCAGATCTCTCAGAAAATGTTGATAGTCAAGTAAATCATGCCCTATATATTAAAACCAATGCCAAAGCTTTAACTATTTCTAACCTATCATTATCAAAAAGTTGGCATTTTAAACAAAAATTATGTTTTAGCATAAAATGATGTATGTTTTAGGAATTCACAAACGACAATCTATTCTTAGAGCGGTAGGATGTTTGCGCACGCATCAACTTTCACCAAAGTGTAAAAAGTTATACAAAATGACCACTTCATTAAGAAAGCAGGTCTCTATACATAAGAAGAATATTGCCTATTGTAAGAAAGAATGTGCAGAGGCTACGTGTTGCAATAACTAGAATGAACGTTCAGGATAAGTGCTGCCTTTTAATATTTGATGAAATGAGCATTGGACCTTCTTTACATTATAATAAAAAGCTTGACATGGATAATGGCTTAAAAGATTTTGGTGATTCAAGAAGGGCGGCAATTGCTGATCACATATGCGTTTTTATGCTTAAAGGAATTTCTTGAAAGTGGAAGCAACCAATCGCTCATATATTTACGGATGGCACCGTAACAACTTTTTCTTTAAAAAGCTTTATGAAAACTATCATAAGCAAGTATCAAAATGTTCGTTTTGATGTTGTGGCTACAGTATGTGATCAGGGCACTTCTAATGTTGGTTCGAGATACTGCTGAACATTGTATTAGGAAAGAGGAAGAAAATAAATATACTGGATTTTTAATAAAGGACAAAGAAATTGTAGCACTTTATGATGTTCCCCACTTAATTAAGGGCATCAGAAATAATTTATTGAAAAAGGACCTACATTTTAACCTGAATAATCTAGACCAAGTGGCAAAGTGGAACCATATTCAGCAACTGTATTACTTGGACACTACGGAAGAGGTTCGAATATACCCAAAACTTACGAATGCGCATATACTTGAAAAAATTGAACAAAATGAAGGTGTCGACATGCACACAAGTATTTAGCTATAAAGTAGGTGCACTTATGAAGAGAATTGCTAAATGGAGTAAGTAAATAATTGCTAATGTAACTGACTTTATATATTTATTTTGTATTTCAGATATTGAAAGTGAGTATAAATTAGACCGCGGCTTTGAAGATACTGCAAATTTATTTCTATTTATGGATAAGCTGATTGACAGTCTTAATGGAAGTTCTAAAGTGGGACCTATAAGCAAACCATTAGAAGACGGCGTCACTGAACACTCTCATCATGAGGAATTTTGGCGTGGAGCAATAATCACTTTGAAGAAAATGAAGTTTTTTCAAAAACTAAACAAAAACTTGTTCGTGTTCCTTCTTTAACAAACTTTATTAAAACGCTTCGAGGTCTTATCAGTGTCAAACATGAGCAATAACCAGGCCATTGCCCTTATCCAAGAACCCTGGGTGGCATGCTCAGGAATCTCGGGACTAGGGAGTCTAAATGGTACTATCTTTGCGGCTAGTAACCAACCTAAGCCTAGGGCATGCATCTACATACCCAGGCACATAAATGCCCTCCTCCTGCCACAACTGAGTGGCCGTGACGTCACAGCCGTACAGATCACATGCAGGCTGGGAGGAATTACTGACATAATCTTGGTTTCAGCCTATTTTCCAATTGACCATGACCCACCTCCTCCGGAGTTGATGGCAGTCATTGATCACTGTAATAGGCACAAAAGCATCTGATTATCGGATGCGATTCCAACGCGCACCATGTGGTATGGGGTAGCGCAGATACTAACCCCGTGGAAAACTACTACTCGAGTATATATCGAGTAAGAATCTGGAGATACTTAACTGGGGCAGCGAACCCACGTTTGTGACATCTCGCTTCCAGACAGTCATCGACTTAACCCTTGCATCGTCAGATATTTCAAGGCATATCTTGAACTGGCAGGTGACGCCTAAAGCGACACTGTCAGATCACAGATTGTTAAGTTTTAATTTAAAGGCAGCAGTAGCTGTCTGTAAAGAATACAGGAACCCAAAAGCGACCAACAGGTCTGTCTACCTAGACAGCTTGGAGCAACGCCTTTTGACATCACAAGGTACTGACAACCCAAAACTATAGAAGAGCTACAGAGATACTCGGTCTTTCTACAAAACTCCATCGTAGAGTCCTTTGAACAGGCATGCCCGGTCAGGACAGATTCTACTCGCTCCAGTACTCCATGGTGGGGCGCGGAGCTACAGAAGCTGAAAAGACCCTGGGCAAACTGTTTAATAAGGCAAAGAACACCAGAAGTATGGCTGACTGGGAGGCATATAAAGCCACCAGCGACTATACAAAACGACAATTAGAAAACGACGAGAGACTCATGGAAGACCTTCTGTAACTCAGTCGAGTCTACCAATGCAATCTCTCGCATTAACAGGATCTTGTCCAAAGACCCTCGTCATCAACCATGCTGTCTGAAACGTGTGGATGGTACATACACAACCAACGAGGCAGAAACAGCGGAGTTACTCGCGGACACGCACTTTCCAGGCAGTGTCACACGACCTTTGTCTTACGGTTGGATCAGCCAGCTCGGCTAACGGGGCCGACTGGGAGGTTTCTAACCGGGTAGTGGATGAGAGAAAATTAAATGGGCTATCTCAACTCTCAAACCGTTTAAGTCCCCTGGAAAGGATGGCATCTTCCCGCCCTACTACAGTGGGGAGTGGAGAGGCTGACACCGTTCCTTGTGGTACTTTTTAGGGGCTGTATTGCTTTAGATACATCCCAGCAGTTGGAGAGAGGTTAGAGTTGTCTTCATTCCTAAACCAGGCCGGAAGGACTACTCCCAGGCTAAATCCTACAGACCGATCAGTCTCACGTCTTTTTGCTAAAGACCTTGGAGAGATTGTGCGACAATGATATGAGGGAGAGGATAATGCTTTCTTATCCACTTCACCCAAATCAACACGCCTTTATACCAGGTAAATCAACGGAATCTGCCCTGCACGCTGTTGTAGGACGGATCGAAAAACCCTAGACAATAACATGTCCGCCTTAGGCGCATTTATTGATATTGAGGGTGCGTTCAGCGAAACTACTTTCGCAAGCATCGATAGAGCTCTACGGACACATGGAGCTGAGGACACCCTTCGGCAGTTTACCATGCAGATTCTGCAATGTCGACGGGTACACATAAATGTGGGAAACCTCAGTAATTAGGGTGGTGGATAAAGGCTGTCCCCAGGGGCGTGCTGTCACCGCTACTATGGAATTTAGTAGTGGACAGCCTTCTCAAACGTCTTAATGAGGCAGGTTTCTTCACGATAGGTTACGCCGACGACTTAGCTATTCTAATAGTCGGCAAATTCGAACAAGTGCTGTGTAATTTGATGCAAGCAGCACTAAGGATCACGGAGCTCTGGTGCTCCGACAACTTTAACCATCAACCCCAACAAAACGGCGTTGGTGTTGTTTTCCAATAAAAGGAAGCTGACGGTAACTAAATTGCCAATGCTCTTCCAAACTTCCTGCCCTTATCAGCAGAAGTCAAGTATCTGGGCATTATACTTGATAAGAAGCTGAACTGGGCCAAACACCTACAAATGAAAACTAGCAAAGCCAACCAAGTGTTCTGGCAATGCAAACGTGCCATAGGCAAACTTTGGGGTCTCCACCAAAGGCTGTCCTGTGGC
The DNA here is from genome assembly GCA_036346225.1 of Platerodrilus igneus. NCBI lineage: Eukaryota > Metazoa > Arthropoda > Insecta > Coleoptera > Lycidae > Platerodrilus > Platerodrilus igneus. The sequence goes on along the minus strand of JARFIW010001109.1, from coordinate 2,094,584 downwards.
TATACATCATGGTAGTAAGGCCGATGCTCTGTTATGGCGCTGTAGTCTGGTGGCGCAGGACCAGACTGGCCCATACAGTCCAAGACCTTACTCATATCCAAAGGGTGGCTTGTCTAAACATTACAGGTGCATTGCGTTCCACACCTACTGCAGCCTTAGAAGCCATCTTAGGCCTCCTCCGCTGGACCTACATGTGGAGGAGGTGGCTTGAGAGCGGCAATGAGGCTGCGGTTCAAAGGTCTATGGATCGATAAGGGAGGCGGTGGTAGACACCACAACATACTAAGAGAGGCGGTGCGGAACACACCTATCTTGGGAGGAGTGGTTGATTCGATCGCACCCATAATCATTTCCAGGAGGCGCTTTGGGGTTTGTCTAAACACTGAGGACGCCTCCTTAACGGAGATCTCCATCTACACAGATGGCTCCAAAACAAATGAAGGTACCGGGGCAGGCATTTTCTCCGATGACCTAGACCTTCATGAAAGTGTTGCGCTGGGCAGGCTGGTAACTGTCTTCCAAGCGGAGGTCATAGCCATTATGCACGGCGCTAACGCCATACTGGAACGTGGAATCCAGAACAAAGCTATACGCATCTTGAGCGATAGTAGAGCAGCTCTTCTGAGCTTAAACAAGCAGAAGCTTCTCTCGGGGGTGGTATACCAATGCCATCGTGTTCTCGAGCTCGTTTCTGATACAAACGCCCTTGAACTGGTTTGGATCAAAGGGCATTCAGGAGTACATGGTAACGAACAGGCAGATTCTTTGGCGAGGCAGGGAGCGGCTCGGGGTTTTGTCGGCCCTGAGCCATCGGTTGCTATTGCGCCATCTGTGGTGTTCTCCATGATAAGACAAATAACCCACCGCCGTCACAAGGATAGGTGGGCTTGTACATCAAGCTGCCGGCAGGCAAAAATGTTTATAAGGTCTCCCATGACCAAAATAGAAAAATTTGTCATACGCTTGCCAAGACAGAAACTACGGCTACTAGTAGGTATTCTGTCCGGGCATTGCACTTTAAGGAAGCACCTGCACAGGATGGGTCTGTCAGACAACCCCACCTGTCGCGGTTGTCAACAGGAGGATGAGACGGCGGAACACATTCTGTGCACCTGTCCGGTACTCGCCCGACTTCGAGGATCCATGCTGGGGACTTTTGGCCCGAGAAGGCCGGAATTCGAGACACCCCCTGGTCCGACATCCTCAAATTCACCTGCAAGGTCGGGTGGTTGAGCAATGAAGGACCAACCTAGGGCAAGGAAGGCAGCACAATGGGCCCACCAGGAGGCCTAAGTGCGCGTGGCTTTAAGTCACCCTTCCCAAGTTAATCAATCAATCAATCAGTGTCAAACATTTGTTGTTGAACAAAGGCTTTACTTACTTTTTACCACGAACATTAAATCAAGATTGTGTCGAGAATTTTTTTGCAAGCATTCGCAGTCACGGTGCGCAACACAAATCCAAATTTCAGTCATTTTGAATCTTCTTACAAAACATTAATTATTAATAATTTCACTTCCGCACATTCACCCAGTGCTAATTGTGAGGAAGATTATTCATGCGAGTCAATAAATGATATTAGTTCATTGTTATTGCCTAGCGGTGACTTTGAATGTTTACCAATAAATAACGAAATAAATATACCCAATCTTAATCGGATGTCGACAAAAATAGGCAGGTGTACATTAAGGTATATATCAGGATATATTGCAAAAACGCTAGTACAATATGTACCAAAATACAATGATTGCCAAAAACTTATTGCGGCACAAACTAACATGCTTAGCGACACTGATTTCATTGTGCATCCCAATATAATGCAAGTCGATTAACTGTTCCCAGTGGTTTCTTAAATTTACTGGTATCACAAATAGTCCCTAAGTTGATGTACATAATACCTAGGTTATGTGAAAGAAACAATTTGGGAGTACTTCTTCAGAATTATATTTTGCAGGAATTTAATTTAGATAACACTTTAAATTGCATCCAACATCCAGACTTGCATAAAACTTTCATACAATTTTGTTTAAGGTTGTAATACATTTTTGGATAAAAAGAGTTAATTTAATTCTAAAGGGAAAATACAGCAAATTTGTTAAGGCTTTATCACATGCTCGTGCCAATAACCTTACAATTGACCAATAGAAATTATGGCACATAATAGGTATTTAGCCTCGGGCAGACGATATAGAAAAAAATAAATTGTGGAAGTCCTTTGTTGTATATAATTTAACACATTCCATATTTTTTACAAGCAAGGTTCATGACTACTTCAAAAAATCTGTCCATGTTACCTATTCTCAAAAATAAGGAATTTTGTAATTCTAAGCTCAGGTTATTATAGGAAATCAAAAAGTAGAATAGGAAAGTCTCATAATTCCAGCTCATAAAGAATCTTGAGACAATATGTCAAAATTTTTTGTGGGGATTCCTAATATTTTCTTTCATTTTATGTAATAATTTATTTACTGATTTTCAGAAACTTTAATTTGATAAAAACAGTATGAGCCAAAATTATTTCCCAACCCAAATTGTAATTTTTATGATACAATAACGCTTAGAATATTCATTTTCTGATGAATTATTTACTTCAGAATTACTTTCTTAAGAGCTTTGTTTATTGTTTACAAATGTCTTTATCAGGAACTACATGCTTAAAAGGTCCAATCCACTACAATTTAAATCGGGATATTGTAAAAAACGCAATTATTGCAACTTTTGTTTTCACTGCTAAAAACTCAAAATATTTTGAATAGTGTTTCACTGATGATGCTTGTGAGCATTCAAAAATTGATTTGCGATAACTGAATTATTGTTAGCTACAGTGGATCTCTTACTTGCACGTGCTGCTATTTTTGATAGTTGACATGTATCCAATAATAGTATATCGTCGGTTTGCTGCCAGAAATCATTAACTAACATTTGGCTGAAAAATAACTTTATTGTTTATAACTGCATACTATCGAGTAAGCTGAGTATTTCAGAATTCAATGATTTCTAGCAGCAAACTGACGAATTATTAATGAAGCCAGTAACTAACGCAGATGAAGTTTGCGGCACGAGCCGATAGGCGAGTGCCCTAATTCATCAAGCGAGTTATTGCCATTACCGTATGTTGAATACTATACTTTATCTATGACTATAATCATCACAATAACAAGTTTTAATAAATACATTTAGTTAATAAGATTTGACAGTTCACTGAAATATGACATTACATCAATGTCAGTGCATGGCTATTTTTATAAAATTATTTTTGATACTTAGCTATTATTGGAGAATTATCCTAAATCACTGCTTTGCAGAGAGTTATTTGAAATAACTCACGCTGTTTGTTTTTGTATACTATAAACTGCTCAAAAGTAGTTGAATAATTGCTATGTAACTTAATAGGAGTAGATAAAAAAAGTTGTGTGTAGTGGACCTAAGGTCCGCTGCTGTATGCATGTGAAATGCATTCTGTAAATTAGTTTGAATAGATGCTAGCGTTTGCTCGAAGTATGGATCAATTTTCGTTGTAATCGTATTTTTAAGGTATTTAAAAGGTTTGAAGAAATACTCAAATCCGCCCTTTATGACTACTTTTTAGGGTTTCGTACCTTAAAAGGAAAAACGGAACCCTTATAAGATCACTCTCGTGTGCGTCCACCTGTCTGTCGCTGAGGTGTTTCTCAAAACATATGCGACATAGAAATTTGGCACACTGGTATTATATTGATAGTCAACTATTTGAAAAGCAATTATTTTAAGTTAAGGTGGAGAGTTAATTTGGTCAAAAGAAAAAAGTTCTAATAAATATCTGGTGTGAAGTCTCATTTGAAAGAGCTACCTCTAAAGATTTTAAAAATATTGTAAATATAGGAAAAAAATATTTTAAATAAAAATAGCCGTTTCCTTATGTTTTTTGACCTATATAGTAATAATCCTCATCAAACGTTAGTTAGCTGAAGCATATAGTGCAGATCAAATTTGTCCTTTACATCATAAATAAATAAAAACAGCTTAATTTGGTATATTGAGTGCTTATAAATATACCTCGTCCGTCTATATAAGTCCAATACCCATAAACTTAAAAGTCAAAAAGTTAGTTAATAATAAACGTTCAAATGAAATTCAAATGCTCATCACAAAATGCATCAAATGTAATGATTACTGTTCAAAATTGGGTTAGAACGCCACTCTTCATTTCAATGTTATTTATTTTAAACAGTCAAGGTTTTGTTTTGCGATAAACCAGGCGGTCTTATCTAGCACTGGTTTTGTACACTCGTTTCGAAGCATTCGGCCCGTGCGGTCATGTATTAAAACAATATACATTTTTTGGTGAATGTGTGTGCTACTGCGCTTCTACATAATCCGTCAGCGGAGATTTGTTCTGGTTTGAATGCTGTTAACCACTTCCGTAGGAGCCAACAGTATGAACATTAAGGTAAGTGCATGATCATTGTTTGATTTACCGCTAAGAGTATTTTATCGCAACACTACCCTCAAGTCACAGTCCACTTGCTCTAAGGAAATAATCTGGGGTTTCACGCTTAGTGTAAATTGTCCCATTGTTTCTCCAACATAAACATTTGTGGTCACTTCTGAGAACGAATCCATATGTAAATTTTGTGTAGAGATAAAATACTATTATATTCAATATCACTAATTGCATTGATACATGTGCATAATTCTAATCAAAGCTCAAAGTTTGTTCTTGAACTTGAAAAATAATATAGTTCACCTTATCGCAATTGTGATTGTTGCCAGGTTCATTCTTCGAAATTATAAATTACGGCTCGCGTTATTGTTATTGTAAATAATAAATTATTTAGCGATAATTTCATTCAACTCTGGTTATCAGCTTTAATATGGAACCCGATCAGCAAAGTATTGCTGAATTTAAGAGATTACACAATCGTAAAGAAAGGTTACTATATTTAGGCGATTACAGGACTGTTTTGATTTGATCAAAGATTTACCTTCTAAATTAGATCATTTTAAAAGTCGTGTTGGCTATTTAATGCCAGTTAGAGATGAATTTCTACAAACTTTAGATGCATTGTCGGATTTATCGAATGTACATGCAAATTTTAGAACAGATACAGTATCATTAGAATCCAGTTTTGACGGGTTATACTTCGAGATTTTAAGCGTTGCTGGTCGATACACCACAACCACGAACGTTAGTTCTAACGGTAGTACAACATCGAACAGCGATTCGAATGTTCGCCTACCTGAATTAAAATTGTATAAGTTCGAAGGTAATCCTGAAAAATTTGACGCATTTAGATCTTTGTACGACACCTTGATTCACAAAAACAATACGTTGAGTGACATCGAAAAGTTTTCATACTTGCTATCCTACCTGGAGAATTCCGCTTTAAAGTTAGCACAAAGCGTGCGGTTTTCACCAGAAAATTATTCGGTAGTGTACGACCTGCTGGTCCAACGCTACACAAATAAACGCTTAATTGCTCATCATTATCTATGTAAAATCTTTACACTGTCTCAACTGAGGACAGATTCTTTTCAAGCTCTTAATGATTTGTGCGAAACACTGCAAGCTAATGTTACAGCATTAACCGATATGAAACTTCCGATTTAGCCGATTATATATTTTACATTTTCTCTTGGATTGTTAGATTCCAAAACAAAACAAGAATTTGAAAAGAGCATTACTTAGAACACGAATATCCTACGTTTAAAAATTTTATAAGGTTTTTACGTAATAAATGCTCCAATTCAGCGTTAGTTGGTAGTACCTCTGCTTCAAAGAGCATACCAACGTCATGTGCCGCAAATAAATCTGGAGATCGCTACAATAATGCTGGTAACAAACGCATTTCTATGACTTCGCAAGGAGTCGCGTCTAAGGGTCCTACTGTACACACAGTGGCTTCCGTTTCTTGTCCGGCATGCAATCAAGCGCATAAATTTAATAGATGCCTGAAACTATTAGCATTGTCACCAAAAGATAGACATGAATTAGTCAAGAATAACCGTAGATGTTTTGCTTGTTTAAATCCGCATCCGCTTTCTTCTTGTCAATCCAAATTTCGATGTCTACATTGCGGTAGTAAAAAGCACAATTCTTTACTACATTTCGATAATCCTAGCCCTGTACAGAGCCCCTCTAATACTACGCCTTTATGTACAGGCGCCGTTGTACAGATTGTTGCCAATACCAATGTAATAGAAAAGGTTTCTATGCCAGTAAAGTTTGTACATTCTTGCGCTGTCGAAAACGGACCAGTTGCGCTCTTAGCCACAGCACAAGTACAAGTACTCTCGACTGATGGTAGTTGGCAGCGCTGTCGCCTAATCTTAGATACAGGATCGCATTCGAATTTTATCACTATCGATTTAGCTGATAGGTTAGGCCTCAAACGAAGAAAGTGCCCATTTGAAATACGTGGTGTAGGACAGTCGCATTTAACAAAAGTTCAGGGTCTAGTCGACTGTAAAATTGGCTCCTTATACGACAGCAATTTTTATTTAAATTGTGAAGCTGTAGTTGTACCAAAGATTACCACAAATCTCCCTACAGTTACGTTACCCATACAGTTAAAACAACAATTTTTCTCCCTTAAGTTAGCTGATCCCGATTTCCACGTATCCGCACCAGTTGATATTCTATTAGGGGTGTCAGCTGTTTTAGATATCACGCCAAGTGAGCCTTCATACTTGAAAGGCAAGCCCGCGGCATTTCTTACTTTTTTTGGATGGGTAATCATGGGTGAAGTACCTAAAATGATACATTCACCTACGAACGTCGCTTTATTTACTAATATGGTAGAAACGCAATCTCTAAATGAAACTTTACGTTTATTTTGGGAATCCGAAGAAATATATTCTCCACCTTTGCCCTCCCCGGAAGAGAATGCTTGCGAAGAGCATTTCAAATCTAGTACCACGCGTACGGCCACAGGTCAATATATGGTCAGATTACCGTTTAAAGACAATGTTTCCCAAGCTCTAGGTTCGACTAGAGAACATGCAATCAATAGGTTCTTAAAGCTTGAAGCGCGTTTCAAACGCGATGAAAATTTTCATAAATTGTATGCGGAAAACATTAGTGATTATTTATCACAGAAGCATCTTGAACCTGCGGTTAACGTATCCCAGTATGTGATGACTGATCACGGGGTTTTAAAGAATCTCGCATCACATACCCAGATTCGTGTAGTTTTCAACCCGACTGATAAAGACTGTAATAATAAATGCCTTAATGATATTCTAATGCCGGGTCCGAAACTACAAACTTATATAGGTCTTGTTATCACAAGATTTAGAATTCCACAAGTGGCCCTTACGTGTGACATTCGTCAAATGTTCAGATCAATTTTAGTACACCCTGATGATCGGAAATTCTTGCACATATTTTGGAGGTTTAATCCAAATGAACCTTTAACGGAGCTAGAACACGCACGCGTTATTTTCGGTGCATGTTGCAGTCCTTACCTTGCCCTTCGTGTTCTAAAACAATTATTGGTTGACGAAGGTTCTAAATTTCCACGAGCTTCGTACGCTCTCAGTTCTTCTACATATGTAGACGACATTTTGACAGGAGCAGATTCCATCGAAGATACTCTACTTCTTAAAGCTGAACTCATTGATTTGTTAAAACTGGGTGGATTTGAACTGGGCAAATGGGCCAGTTCACATGCCAATGTAATTGGTAATTCTTCAGATACGATACAATTACCTAATTCCAGTCCTGATTCTATTAATAAAGTTTTAGGGCTTTGTTGGGATCTAAGATTCGATGTACTTAAATGCAAAGTTCGAAATGCCTCTGATACAACACCATCGAAAGGGCATTCTTTCCCGTATTGCGCGAACCTTTGACATTAATGGATACATCAGTCCATTTACTTTTATACTTAAAGCTCTTATTCAACAATTGTGGTTACTAAAGGTAGGATGGGATGACGAACTCCCTGCCGTAGTGTTACAGAAGTGAAATCAAATTCAAGCCGAATTACCACTTCTTGAAAACGTGTCTATTCCGCGCTGTGTATGGAAAGTAGGTGAAGTAAAAGGTCTCATGGTAGGTTTTGCTGACGCTAGCGAGCTTGGCATGGCTGCAGTTATTTATTTACGATTAGAGGTTGATGGCCAAATTTTCATAAATTTAATAATTTCAAAAACTCGCGTGGCTCCACTAAAAACGTGGACGATACCACGTTTCGAATTAGGGGCGGCATGTCTTCTATCAAAACTTATGAAGTCTACTTCCCCAGCATTTGATTCTTTACACCTTTAGGAACCTATTTGTTTTAGTGATTCAGTAAACACCCTGTCGTGGATTCGCACCCTCCGCATCGATTAAAAATATTCTTTGCCAACAGGGTTGTTCAAATCACGAAAATCTACCCACAGCTCGTTGGAGGCATGTACCTAGTGCAGATAATCCCGCTGACCCGGCAAGTCGCGGGTTAATGCCATCGGAACTGCTTTGTTGTGATTTGTGGTGGAAAGGGCCCCACTTCATATATCGGAACATTTCTGAATGGCCAGGTAGTACATTTGAATACTCGCCTGCATAAGGGTTAGACGTTTCTACCCCTATGACACCTCAAGCCTTGTTGTCCGCAATTGATGTTCAACCATTTACGGACATTTTGCTACGACATTCAAGTTTTGTTAAAGTACAAAGAATTTTTGCCTATATACTTAGATGCTCCAAACGATCAGCTGCGTACTGGCAACTTAACGTCATTTGAATATAATGACGCTTTGTTATTTATTATAAGAATTTCTCAGTACGAGCACAATCGAAACGAAATTTTGTTATTAGAAAAGGGTCAACCTTGCATAAAAAATTATCGTAATTTGTCCCCTTTTCTCTCCCCTGTGGGTTTAATCATGGTGTGGGGACGTTTGCGCCAGTCAAAGCTCCCAATTGCTACTAAATATCCCTACCTAATTCCGCGGGACAGCAGATTAGCTATCTTGATATGCGATCATTATCACATATACTCGGGCCATGGTGGAAATCGCCTGGTACATTCCCTCGTAAATAGGAGATTTTGGATTCCTTCAATTCGACACTTAATTCGACATCGTATATTTCGTTGCCTTACATGTTACCGATATAAGGCGGAACCTATCCAACCACCTATGGCGGATCTTCCAGCTTACCGACTCGAACCGGGAAAATGTTTCACACACACGGGGATTGACTTTGGCGGACCCTTTATGGTAAAAGTACTGAATCTGCGCACAGCTAGGTATGAGAAGGCATATATTGCTTTGTTTATATGCATGGTCTCGCGTGCCATTCATATCAAACTCGTCACCTTGTTAACTTCCCAAGCATGTCTGACCGCACTAGATAGATTCATTTCTAGACGCGGACTTCCGGCGAAATTTTATTCCGATCAAGGACGGAACTTCCGCGGTGCTGCTAGAGAAATTTCTGAAATTTCAAAATTTTTTGACTCGTCTAAGCCCGAGATTGCACATTATTTAGCTATTCGGGGCATTGAATGGTCCTTTAATCCTCCCTACGCACCCCACTTCGGTGGATTGTGGGAGGCAAGAATCATAATTGTTAAATTCCATTTAAAGAGAATAATTGGTAGCAACCAATTTACTGCAGAAGAATTTAACACAATCGTTATTAAAATTGAGGGCATTTTAAACTCTCGCTCGTTTTGCTCCTTACCAGTTTCACCCGATGATGGAATTGATGCATTGACGCCGGCACATTTACTGACAGGCGGTCCTATTCGGGCACGACCCGAAGTAGATTTGACAAACATTCCTACTAACAGACTCACTCGTTGGCGGCTTTGTCAACAGTTAATCCAGGGGTTCTGGAAGCGTTGGTCAAATGAATACCTCCACACCCTTCAGCATAGGCCCAAATGGAATACCCCGACCAAACAGTTGGAAGAAGGCGATCTGGTGTTGTACTTGACCCCAGGTACACTCCCTGCGTGTTGTCCTTTAGCAAGGGTAACAAAGCTGATACCTGGAAGTGACGGGATAGTACGTGTTGTTCGGTTGACGACACCCTCAGGTGAAACGGTACGACCAATAAATAAGGTGGTACCGCTTTCACCTCCTTAAAATTAATATGACGTGATCAACAATCACATTAATTGATCATTCTTTAGAGTTTCTTTATTTTCTCGTTTTATCTCTACACAACTACACCAATAGAGCTTATTTGCATTTTTTTTAATTTCTCCCTTTTTTTCTTTTCTTTTCTTTTCTTCACCCCTTTTAGCTATCAAAATTTAATTATTTTGGGTGGGGGGTATGTTCAAAATTGGGTTAGAACGCCACTCTTCATTTCAATGTTATTTATTTTAAACAGTCAAGGTTTTGTTTTGCGATAAACCAGGCGGTCTTATCTAGCACTGGTTTTGTACACTCGTTTCGAAGCATTCGGCCCGTGCGGTCATGTATTAAAACAATATACATTTTTTGGTGAATGTGTGTGCTACTGCGCTTCTACATAATCCGTCAGCGGAGATTTGTTCTGGTTTGAATGCTGTTAACCACTTCCGTAGAAGCCAACAGTATGAACATTAAGGTAAGTGCATGATCATTGTTTGATTTAACGCTAAGAGTATTTTATCGCAACACTACCCTCAAGTCACAGTCCACTTGCTCTAAGGAAATAATCTGGGGTTTCACGCTTAGTGTAAATTGTCCCATTGTTTCTCCAACAATTACTTTTTTTAAATACCAGTCAACCAAGAAGCATTCTACTTACAAAAATATCATAATACCAAAAACGGTAGCTACCATATAGAATAACAAACTTTAGGTACTTCCCAAATCGTATTAGCATTTTATTTGATTTAGGCCTAAGCACCTGAGGTATTAGGTGTTTAGATGAAAATTCAAGTTCATTTAAGATTTTGTCTACAACTACTATTTTTAAATGGCGACAGATTTAAATATTCTACCACAGCTGTAAATTCTGAATTTTGTTGAACTTTTAATGGTTAATGAAAATGTCTAACGTGGTACCTACAGCTTATCCTCATGCAAAATATGCAGATAAAATTTTGCTTAAATTTTTTTTATGACAGCCGCATATTGCTTGGTGGTGACACCTTGACTTTTTCTAAAATGTTGTCAAATTAGTTGAGTGGAGTAAACAATAGTAGTATTCAGGCTTTCGTAGCCATTTTCCAGTAAAACAAATTCTCCAAGGTTATGCCGTGATAGTCGATTATTTCAACTTGATGTTTGTTATTCGATCGTGTTTATTTTTAAAATATCAATTTATTAGTTCATATTTGTATGAAATAATGAAATCTTTCACAAGGAGTTTACAAGTGTTGTTAGCGACACCGTTTTAAATTCTCAAACAATTTTTACGGGAACTAATTGAAACATTTGTAAATATTTTCTTTACATATATGCGAGTGGTTATTCGTAATTAAGTAAAAGATATTTCAAAAACTTTCAGCGGATTCTTAAAAAACCCAAATTAAGTATTTTCTTCGAGTATACTGACAACGCTGCTAGATTAAATATCAAATTAGAAATTATGGTTAATGTTCATTATTTTTGTAGGGTGGCTGTATTTTTACCGTCATACTTGCGTAAGTAGATTTTTAGTTACAATTTCATTGTATACCTGTGATAAAATAAGCACATATTTTTAAAAATATACTTATGTTAACATTAAGCAATAATGTTTGTAATTTATTATTCCTATAATTTGTGTAACTTTGATACTATTCTGTACAGTAGAAATTATAGCATTAAACATGATGTTCTTTATTGTCCATAATTAGTAGAAATATATATAAGAAGCCGAAATAAATTGACCTAAACAGTTTCATTTAATAGTATCCTTCAAATTTTAAAAGTTAATTTTGGGCAACCAATGCCAATTTGAGTAGGTAGGTTTCCTATAATATAGTTTTAAATTTGGCGCTTTGTGTAAAATAGTTCAACATGCAGCCACATGGCGCGTTTTATTTGCATCTCTTTTCATACTGAAGTTACCTATCTAAAGGTTTGTCTATGTTATAGATGCAAAAATTGATATTTCCATATTTCATTAAAATGAACTACATACAAACTTTATGTATGTATATAGGTCAAATTAATAAAACTGAAGATATAAACTTGTACATCATATATGTATTTTAAGAAATTAAAATAAACAGAACATTTTACCAAAATATATTATTGGCCTATTGTATATTATAGGAAGAAGAAAAACTGATTTCAGGTACTATTGACAAATACAACAAAACACTGGCCATTGTTTACAAATTAAAAAAAAAGCAATCATCAAAACGTATTTTATTCTGATAATGATTTGAAATCTATGCCTAGTGGAATTCTTATTTCCACAACCTTTCACATTATAGAAAACATATCCATAATCTACGATTCGGATAAAAATACGTAACCCATTATTCTACTATTTGTTACAAAAATTAATAAACATGAATCTCCCCTAAAAAAGTAATGTGTTAACAAACATCAAGCTTTAACTTTAAGATATCAGTTTTTCTTAATTTTCAGTTTTACAATAAATTATTTGTCCATTCGATATCAGAATGTAACAACATCCATTGAAGGTGAAATAAGTACCTACAAAAACAACATTGATGTAATTTTAAGTCAACTTAATTGAAGTTTTTTAATCACACACCTGGATATATTCAAGAAGTCGATTATCAAAATCATAACTCACGATGAATTTTAGAAATTTAGCAATTCGAATTAAACAATCTTTAAATAACGCTACGGTTAAATAAGCAATAATTCTAACCGTCAAATTAATGTCAGATAAATGACATTCAATAATTGCTGTTAAAATTGTGGGCACCATCTATTCGGATGGTGTTAATACTAAAATGTGCCAACAGAATCGCATATAGAGTGCCTACAGTTAAGCTTTTAAGTGCTTGTTCAACACAATTAATACAATTCTTTCACTGTGTTTCGTGTTGAAGTTATAATCTTTAATAACTGTACTCTTTTAGCATAATAATTTTTAATAACCCTGTCTGTTATTTATATTAAACAATAATAATTACTTCAATAAAAGTTATAAGCCCAACTTGATAATTCATAAATTTTTTTTACCTGTCCATAAAATTCTACATTAAATATTTTTATACAACATTTTGAGATTAAATTTAAAGAATCCACCAAAGCATCAACATACATTGTTTAAAAATTTCAATAGACCATGGACCCAAGAAGTAAAAACAAATTAAATAATAAAGAGAATTTATGTCTGTTACAGAGTCCACAAACGATTAAACACGTCCAACAAGCATAATGTCAACATACTTAAGTTCCATCCCGAATATTATTAAATTATAAGGAATTGAGAAAAATCAAAGTTGGAAGTATGAAATAGAAATTTGTTTATTGCATGAGGATCTATACGACCGTATAAAATTAGATAAATAGGAGAATCCTCTATGTAAAGATAAGGGAAAAAACAGAGGGCTAAAGCAAAAATTGCTCTTAGTGTAGAAAATGGTCTAAAATTACTGATTAGAAACTCTAAATCGGCTCCTTTTATTAAAAAACTATGATAACAAACAGGCCCGTACTCCTTGATCAATTGTTGGATATAAAATTAAATACTCATGAAAGTATAGACAATTACATTTTGAAATTTAAAGAAATAATCAGGCAATTAGAGGAAATATGCAAACCTATGGATGGTGATTTAATAGAAATTTTAATGGTAAGAATAATGGTAATAATGGAATAATGGTAAGACATCAGTTGGTTCAGACTAGTGGTGAGGGAATTAATTGTAAATGATAACAATCTGAAGAAAAGTACTTTAAGTATCAGCAACAATAATTCAAGTAAAAGGGATAAGTTATTTTTCCCACGACCATCTCGTAAACATATCTAATTTGTTCACCTAATTGTCTGTAAAGGTAGAGTCAGAAGGGTTTTATATAGATTCGGGAACAAGTAATCATTTTTCTAGAAACAGAAACTGATTTGATATCTTTAATAAGAATACAAATTATAAAGCGGTTACTATAGCTAACAATTTACAGCTGCTAATTTGAAAAACAGAATTAGACACAAGGTAAACGATGTTATGTTCAGAATTTACCTGCAAATTTGCTATCAGTTAGTGAATTAGTAGAAAACAAAAATGTAGCTGAATTTGATGAAATGGTTGTAGTGTATTAATCTGCAGAAAGTATGAGTGTCAATGGCAAAGTCAGGACAACTACCAGCAGTGTCAATTAGATGTTGCAGAAACTTTGACAAACTCAGCACAGACCTCTGAGAATTCAAAAACCTTCCTCCTAATAGTATTATGATTAAGAATGAAAATAATCAGATGCTTTGGCACCGGCGTCTAGATCATTTAAGCGGTCCAAGTATGAAAGTTTTAAAGAACAAATTGTCGGTTGGTATGAACTTTAAATATAAATCAACCGAATCATGTATTTCATGTATTGAAGGCAAAATGACACGGAATTTATTTCCGAAGACTAGTAGTAAACGCACAATGCAAAAATTAAAATTAATTCATACAGATTTGGTAGGTCCCAAGAATATTATCTTCTTATATTATGTTATTACCAGAAGATGACTATACCAGAAAAATATTTGGTTATTTTTAAATTCTAAGGACGAAATTTTGATACATTTTAAAAAGTTTAAACCTTATGTTGAAAAAAAAACAGGAATTCAAATTAAATCAATAAGATCGGATTGTGGTAGTGAATATGTGAACAGAAAACTTAAAATTATCTTAGTAGCAACGGTATTAAACATGAAAAATCAGTCTCATATGACCATGAGCAAAACGGGGTTATTGAGAGATCGCTAAGAACCGTTTTTAATAAGGCTAAATGTATGCTTAGTGATAGCGGATTAGAAAAGCAGTACCGACAATATGCATGTGAAGTGCCTATTTAGTTAAAAAATAGGTCACCCACAAGGACATTAGTTGGGTATACTCCTGAGAAAAAGTGGCGTGGAAATAAAATTGATTTATCTCACCTTACGGTTTTTGGATGTATTGCGTTTGTACATATTCCGAAAGAGAAAAATGGGATTACAAAGCGGAGACAAAAATGTTTGTGGGTTATCCGGAGGGTATGAAAGAATATAAATTAGTAGACCTCGATAGGCCAGCTAAAGTGGTAGTGGCACAAAAAGTGTAGTTTTCTTTGAAAATATATCACTTGATAATTGACAATCTCTT
The DNA here is from genome assembly GCA_036346225.1 of Platerodrilus igneus. Lineage (NCBI taxonomy): Eukaryota > Metazoa > Arthropoda > Insecta > Coleoptera > Lycidae > Platerodrilus > Platerodrilus igneus. The sequence continues at coordinate 2,079,415 of JARFIW010001109.1, read as the reverse complement.
ATAAGCAATAAAAGGGAGACAGTAGATATTAACAATATTGTTTCTTGTTTAGCAATTGCGGATTCAAAAGTCGAAAAGAATCAAAATTTAAATAACGTACATAATAGCCCAGACCAAAATAATTTAATTATATATGATGATAATCCTAATTTGGATGAATATAGTTGTTTGTCAGATAATGGCGGTGTGCATAATGAAAATAACTTACCTAAAATAGACGTTTGAGAGAAAGAATTAATTAAAAATTGAATCATCTTCTTTATAGTATTAATTTGAATGGCGAAGAACCAGATACTTACAAGGAGGCAATATTGGATATCAATAAATAAGAATGGTAGCAAGGCATGCAATTAGAAATTGAATCAATAAATAAAAATAAAACATGGAGCCTTGTAGACTTACCTCAAAATAAAAATTTAGTTGAAACCAAGTGGGTGTATAAAATTAAAAGGGGTTATAGTGGAAAAATAATTGATAAGTTTAACGCAAGGCTTGTGGCGAAAGGTTTTAGTCACAAAAAAGGGAATTGATTATGTAGATACATTTGCTCCAGTAGTTAGGCATTCTACAGTTAAGCTATGAAATGCTAGCAGATGTGATGGCTAAGCCATTGAGTAGAACTGAGCATTTGAATTGTGTTATAAATTTAAATATGTCAATTGGGTAAATCATTATATTCAATAAGAGGGAATATTGTAATTTAGAATTTTTATATAATGATTGTCTTGTTCTACAAATTTCATAAACTCAGTTAATTCCCTTTGTGTTGCTACGACTACCTTTTCATATTTTTGATATATGATTATGCTGTCAAGTGTTTGTTAAAAATGATCAATAAAATACTTTCACAGTGTCTTCAGAATAAATTTAAAGAATCTACCAAAGCATCAACATACATTGTTTAAAAATCTCAATAACATCATGAGAACTGATAGCCGAACTTCTTTCTACGCATAACTACCTAATTTATACTACAATAATAAGGATGGGAATATAATGCTCTATCTTTGGGTTAAAAACATTCCTATACGTAGTATTAGATAATTTTGTGCAGCGAAAAAGGCGTAACAGTATTGTATGTGTACATCGACGCTAAATAACAGCTTTCATTAATGATATGGCAGTACTGTAGTAGAGTCACACAAAAATAAGAAGCTTTATTTTCAGTACATTACAAGAAATATTCGAAAAGTGGCGTATTCGATAACCAGGTCACGGCGGTGGTTCGTACCTAAATAAAAACGGTATCCAGTTTAATCCGTTCGTATAATAGAACTCTGTCCTGTAAATTGATTAGTCGTGCCTTCAAATTTTCTAGCAAAAATTTTTTTCATAACTATGCTCCCCAGTCTTTACGTTTGAACAAGTCCCGCGATAGGCTTTTTGAGGTTAAATTACTGTTAGAATTAGATGTTACTATTTAAAAACTCAAATCACTTTACACGCATCTCAAAACAGTCTTTTTTTTTTGTTGCTAAAATTGCAGACTGTTCTGATATGCGTGTTAAGTGATTTGTGTTTTTTTAATAATAATTATCTATTTCTAACAGTAACTTAACCGAGGACTTGTTCGAACGTAAACACTCGGGAGGGCGGTTAAGAAAAAAATTTTTGCGCGCAGGTAGCGGATCCCTCCGTGACGATTATAACGCTAGAACAGTGTTCTAATGTAGCAGGTGGTATTGGAAGGCAATGTTATAGCGCAGATGCTCCATAATGCTTCATAAGTTTTTTGACGAATTTGAAGAAGTATTGGATCGCCTATAGACAGATTGTACAAACCCATTTAGATACGACTACCGTGATAAGCAAAAGGGGTTCTGAGTATAAACAATAGTCGTATAAAATTTGGAAAGTCTAACACAGCTTTAATAGGTCAGAAGGCGTATTGCGTAGTGCATACACCGATGATTCTACTTAATCTCTCGTGTGGTTGCAAGCGAAAGCAAATAGGGAAGTGATTTGATATCTGAAAATGCTCTTCTTTTATTGCCTGAAATAAATGCATTTTAGACGACGATGGGATTATGTCCATTCAGTGCTGTTGAGTATTTTAACTCAGGTTATTTCCAAGTGTAAAAATGTACCTACTCGAGTCTGTTAGCGAAGTATATGGAAGATTCTAGAACTTATATGCTGATTTATGTAAACTGAAAGAAATTATGACTTATTTTATGATGCGTTGCTCGTTAAAGCATTGCATTGCGAATTGTATGCGAACTAGTGCTGCATAGCTCAATAAATATATTTTCAACTTCTATCAATTTTAAAATTTTTACCAATCGACAATTCCAATATTTTGTTTATTCATGTATTCTTGAAAACTACAGGGTAGACATATATTCAGACAAAACATATGCTTTTTGGCGTCACTACGAGACCGGATATCTCATGTTCGGTGATGTTTCGTGACTGTCAGTATTGTAATCCATCCCACTCTTCGCACTCTTTAGCGTCGCTTTAAGTTACGCCAAAGTGTATGGGACCATCACTCTTCGGGTACAAGGATCTGTTGCTTGATCAGTTGTACGGCTACCTATTTCGCGGTTCGCAATCCCTAGCGCCCTTAAACGGGTACGCCGAATTGTTCACTATCATATCATTTGCACACCCGGATCTGTTACGCGACCGGTTTTATCACAATCCACCTCTGGCTTTGCTTTACGCCTACACCAGTGTATGGCAATTTTGAGACGTTTAAAAGATTTTCAATTTTAAATCTTAATACATACACCCGTAATTTGTATAAAAATTTGTACAAAATTCGTATAAAATCCCTATAAACGAGATCAAAAAGTGTCTATCTACTTAATAGCCATCCGTTCTTCAGAATACTACTTCCAAATCCAATTCTTTCCGTGCGCGTTGCTATATGGTCAGAACGTGAATACATTGTTTTGCATGAGAAGGCGCGGCATGCACTTTTATAAGTAAAAGCACACCACGGTGTCGGGAATTAAACCGAGGACGTTTAGCCTGCAACATTTTTTCCAATAATCGATACGAAAATCGAATAGACAAATAGAGTCGTATTTGTTGTTGGAGAAAACGCATCTTTGTATATAAATAGTTTCAATCCATAGATACGTACGTTCGTAAGCGATTATGCAAAGTTTAATACTGTCGAATTTTTAAATTGATTGTAAAGTCTTCAGCACGGCTGTTAAGTGGTACTTTCATATAAAGTTACCTACAGCATCATTGTTAAATTCCGACAGAGTGTTGTAACGCTAATGCGTAATTTAAGCAAATATTAATTAATAGACAGGATGTAGGAGAATTCAGTCGGTTAAATGGGAATTTAATACGAAAATATCCTGGAATATTTACAGAAGCTCTAGTAGTTTACTTTAATAACGTGGCTGTTGCAATGTGATATTAAATTAGGATAAAGAATTAGAACAATAAAACACCCAGTGCTTTTCTATACAACCAGCAAACAAGATAGGGACATTGCACCCTTCGTAATTAATTTAGAAAAAATATAAACCAATTTTGGTAGATAACCCGCATAGGGAAGCATATTTGTAAACATTTACACAAGTTAAAAACAAACCATTGGACTCTGGAGTTAGACTGACACACCCTACAACACCAGTAGTCATAAAACTCACTAAAACCATGAAAGGAATTAAGAGCTCACGCTAATTTAAGAAAATCTAAGCATTATAGATTGTCCCAATATTAATAAATTCATAAATTTACAGTCATAAAAAGATGTTACCAACGAAAATAAACGCACCGTTTTCAAAAGTGTGAGAGCAAGATGACCGTAAACGTAAATAAAATGATATTGGTCTCGAACTTTAGATGCACAATCCGTGTAAACGAGAAAAGTCTGGTAACACCCTAGAACGTTGTAACTTATAAATATCGACGGATTATCAGGGAAGGGAACTTTTTATTTTTATTCATTCGAGATCAAACAGCAGAACAGAACTACGCAGACATCGACGTGCGGATAAGGTTATAAATTAGGTAGTAACGCTGAAAGTATTTAAAACCTCGGGATTGTTAGTAAAACAATTCCCCAAACGCGAGTCTACACGCAAAATGTAAAAATACCGTTACAAGTGAAAGTTGAAGCACTGGATTATCTGTCACCCTTTTTTTGCACTAAAACGCTGCTTGAAGCTTTATACAAACCAACAAACTTGCAAGTTGTTGAATTTTTGCTTTCTACCTGCTATACGTCTCATCTTGTTGTATATTTAATAAGTTTGATGAGTTGTAATAATAAGAACAAGTAAAACTTATTATTACGAGGACTTTGTACATTGGTGCACGCTTATATAAAGCGTATTGTAAACACAAAAACTTCTATATGGAAAAGCACTAGAATTGGATTCGCCTAATTTATATGTACAAGCTAATTTGTTTGGATGTATATTATTGATCAATTTAAGTTGTTCTTTTTCTTTTAGATGCACGTGTATTTCTCCGATTAGGAATTGACCAGTTTTTTTGGTACCTACAGTGGTATTCATGTTTAATAGTATAGGTTAGGAGGACCAGACTTGGAGTTTTTGTTATTATTTTAAACTAGTAGAAGGCGAGTAACGTGTACACAAAGCTGCATCAACCACGAACATTAGTGAACACTGCAAACTGTCTCTCGGAACACCCATCTTCTAGGGATATTGAAATCAAGATCTATTCATGTGGATTGGTGCCCAAAGGCTTTATTCGGCATAGGGTTCAAAGCCCTTTTCAGGTAGGTGTAAAGTATTTAGCGATGGGGTTACATCCCTAAAAAAATTTGCATTTGTTTTTATAAAATTCACCCCTCACCACTTAAAGCTAGCTCGTGCACTATTTACTGTTACATCACTTCCCCTTTGTAAAGCAAAATTAACTCAGATTTTTAAATAAATTCGACACGTAACAGTGCGTTTCGTAAATATACCACTTTCTATTTAAATTTGAATCAATCTCGTAATTTCACTGTTTTGTTGGCGTTTTCCGAAAGAAAATAGACCAATCGGAGAAGCTGATAAAAACAGCGAAACCTGTCATTTGTTGTTTTGTCTTTACAAATTGCCAACAACAACTGTTTTAAATATTTTGGGTTATTGTTTACTCTGGGAGTCATAACATCTGCTTTTACAATACCGCTGACAAATTTGAGGCAAGAACAATAATTCCAGATTACGTAGGAATAGAAAAGTATAAGAAAGTTTTTCATATATTCAACAAATATGATTTATCCAAATAAAACCTACAGAGTATGCAACTACCCTCAGAAATTTATTTTGACATGCAAGTATATTTCTGGATTCGCTAATGCAACTACAAAAAATTTTACTACAAAACATGCTCTACTATGGTCTTTCATTTATTTTAAATAATCAATAATATAGTGTATATATAAAAAAAAAGATGTATATAGATGACCGTGTATAGTTTTCTTTGATTTACAGTTAACAAGAAGGTTTGTTTTTTTAAAAGAATGACTAAACTTTCCAGACACATTATCTAGTTACAAATAGACTTCGTTCCAGTTGATTAGTACAGAATTCCTAATCTACCATGCCCATACAAAACCATGCAACAAATGTAGTTAATGACAAGTATTGAAACTATTGCGCTGTTTGAGTAATGATAGCCAATAATCCAAAAATGGTTTGCGTGGTTCTGATTTTTTTCTGGAAACTCGTACGGTTATATTTCTGTACATTAGTTCTTCAGAATGGTAAACTGGGGTTGTAGCTGGGTAATTGTTACTTTTTAATGATAGACTACGGAATGTATTTCCTTTATTGATCACTGGAGATACTTTTTTGGTATCAATCTTAGAGTTAAATACGTCTATGATGCTTAAATTTATTGGTAGAAAAGTGCAAGGAAATGATAATGTATTATCAGTGGTACCACTCCATTCATTAGCTGTGTAGCTTGTTGTATAACTTTCTTCCTGTAGGGAGTTTAAAACGGAAATTTCCAGTTTTGGTAGATAAGTCGTTTGATTATTTACACCAAAAGAATGATTCGTCTCAGTTACAGACGGAAAAGGAATTTGTCTTGCGCCAAATTCTTGAACTCTAACTGTTGGTCTAAGTTCAAAATTTGTGCAATTTTGTGACATTCTAATGCTGTAAGAACCACTAGCAGAGCTATTTTGTGATAGCCCTTGCACATCTAACTCTCCAGTCAAGTTCTCTAGCCATAGACTAATTTCGTTATCTATTTCCAAGAACATGGTAAAATTATATCCTTTGCATTCAAGTGCTACTAAGTACCCGTCTTGGGTAACCAAAGCTACTCCTGTTATACCCAATTTGCAATTTCTAGGTGATACGACCTTAGCTGTGACGCATGCTTCCTCAAAGCATTCTGAACTAGTTTCCCATGTTGTATAAGAATACGAGCTTTCGCCCTTTTGCCAGTCAGCATTTTTACCACAAAATGGTGTAATACTATTATTAGTTGTTGGCATTGCTATGGGTTTTACATACTGATTAAATTCTATAGCTGGAAATGATTTTAATGCTACTAAACCATGAACTGCCAATCTTGCAATTGTACTGACTGCATAAATTTGGCCACCGTAGTTCCAGAATTTGCTTCCAGTTCGTATTTCAAGTTCCACCCATTCTTCATCGGTCTGCACACAATGTTCTCCTAGATTAAATTTTGAATTAGGAATTTCTTATCTATCGTGTAAGTATATACCAGTTAATACCCAAAACCTTGTCAAAATAATTCCAGAACAAGCAAACTGTTTTTCATCTTTGTAATCTATTACTGCTGGTATATTAAGAGACACCAAATATTTAAGCTCGGTATGCCATTGTTTGTTGTCTATTTTGTGATACATCTTTGGTTGCAATATATACAAGGTATTTGGAACAGACGAGTTTGGGGAAAAAGGTTCACTTATCGTAAACTTACAGTTGGTGCAGTGTATTTTAAGAACGAATGCAATACATAAAGACATTAATATGGACAATCCAACGGTTGCAATAGCAGTCACAGTTAACAGGTACTCAAAGGAGTTCATTTCGTGCCTTGTATGAATTGGCATTTTGTAAAAACGTAAAAAAATTAGAAATTTCTAAAAATAAACTGCGTCAAAATCATGCCATTATATACCAATATTTGAAAGATGTCAAAGAAATACAGATAACTATGACGTTTACCCAGACTATAAACAAGTAGATACTACCTACAACAAAGTTTTTAAAAATATTTTTGTACTACTTTAGTGAATATTCACTTAGCGTATTGATTGTGTATCGAGTTGCGTTACGTTAGCTATAAATGAAATGGGAAGGAAACTTCAGTAAATTTGAATGGCCAAACTAAAGTATGCAAGCGTCCTATATGGCAGTTTTCACAAATAATTAATCTTAATTAAATAGGAAATTTCAAATTTTTTCTATAAAGTCATTCAGCTAATAAGGTATACAATTATTTCTTCTAAATACACTGTTATTAAAGGCATAAAAATTCAGGACGATGACTTATTTAAAACCGAAAATAAAAACATTTCAATGTGACAAAACACTACGTATGCATTTTCCAAAAACAAAATAATATACAATAAACAGAGATCGTCTATCCTGGCCAGCAACGACATGAAAATAATACTAAATTACAACACAATACGAATTACGCACAAGATAACGTAACAATAACTTTATTGAGCATTAATTAAAAGATCTTACACCGTTAGAACGAATTTTTGCAAAGGAATTAATTAACAGTGGTCAAACCTGACGAAAGAGAGTGAATTAATTATTCGCGAACAAAAAATTAAACAGGTTTAGATGTATTTATACAAGGAAATGCGAGGCGGAAGAGACCGTGCACTTGGTGTGATACGAGAACAAGTTAAAAATCAGGTTCGAACACTTTAAGCCAGTGAAGTAACTACGAAAGTAAATTTAAAACGTATAGGCATATAGAAATACGAGCAGAAATTTAACAGTGAATGAAACAGCCGCAAGAAAAAATAGATGTTTATGCAGGGACAATAAAGCAAAGTGCGACTAATTTTTGAGCTTGCACTTGTAAGGGCAAGGTAAATTTAATTCACATGATTGTGGAATCATTGTTGTTATGACCGTTTGAAAGCGTTATGACCTGAAGAAATTATCTATCCATTGATTTGAAATTCTATATGGCGTTAAGTTAAGTGAGCTGTTGTATAAAGGAAGAAAAAATTAGAAAGCTGGTAATTTTTTCGAATATTCCCGAACTTATAACAGGCAATCTAAACCGCGAGTATTATAAGTTTTCATGTTTTCATGTTTATACACACCCACACCCACACCCACACCCACACCCACACCCACACCCACACCCACACCCACATCCACACCACACCACCACACCCACACCACACCACACCCACACCCACACCCACACCACACCCCACACCTGCACCTGCACCTGCTCACCTGCACCCCACCACACCCACACCCACACCCACACCCACACCCACACCCACACCCACACCACACACCACCCACACCCACACCCACACCCACACCCACACACACCACACCACACCACCACACCCACACCCACCCACACACACACACACACACAACACACACACACACACACACACACACAACACACACACACAACACACACACACACACAGGGACATTAAAGTACAATCTAAATTTCATTAAATTAGGTTAATGTTTTCTTAAATTTCAACTATAAGACCCATATGAATTCCTCACAAGAAAGTAACCTTTCTGAATGCTTCCAATATAAACGATTACTTGGATATTGCTTAATGTATTCTATGGGGTACAAACAGTGGCCTTGGTTATTGATTTTTCTTGTATGTATTTTTATGTCTCAGATTTAACCAAGATATTTATAGCAGTTAAAGTTCATCATAACCTAAAGGTTTCAACGTTTTACCAGTAGGTTTATTCTGAAAATATTTTTTAATGCAGTGACGCACCCTGTTACAGGCGGAAAAGCTACTACGTATGTATTTTCCAGCAAAATTATAAAATGGGGGCGGCCTGTAAAACAAAAATTAAAGGGGGGGTCACCGGCACTAGCTAGCGGTCGTGAATCATATATAGGGTTAAAATTTTGCAAATTTATAATATACTACAAAAGATTTGGCACTTACCTTTCATAAAATATTGTGGCTTAATGACAATTGCCAAGGGCGCCAGACAAGTCGAGAATGTCCAAATGTTCGTACAAAACTTTGAGAGACTTGTCATCCCAAGGAGGACAATTGTTCCTTTTAATCAATTCCTCACTTTTTTACTACTTATAAAAAAAATAAGAAACACTATTGACTTAATCAACGGCAAACAAAACTATTAAATTCACAGAGCAAGAAACGTGAACCTCTTACATTCATTAATTTTGATTTAGAAATTTAATTGAATAGGTGACTATGGAATTTATGAAAATTTTGAGTACATAAGTAGTTCCCAAACACTTGTATATGAAAGAAAACTTATATTATAAATCTAACACTAAATTAATCTTACGGTTTATGGCCAAAACGTCCTAACAAACAAACTAACTAAAAATTGGTCATGCCACTTAACTATAAAAACTTACTTACTAAAAATTGTTCATTGTTTGAGGGTTTGTTTTCCAACGTAGAACAGTTCTTAAATTGGGGAAGAGAATCTCACTTGTTGCTTCTGTTTGTAATTTTTTTTTTGAATTGACTGGCACACGAACCCGGCAGAATCTTGACAATATCACTTACTTGTGCGTCACACGCCTACAAGCTTTTTAATAGTTACCTTGTATCAATATAAATCCGCAAACATATGGGCATAACCCTCGCGAATTGGAAAAGTAATCACTTCTTTCCAATTTTTAAAAATCGTGATACGAAGTGAAATATTATATCTGTGATGCCGGAGAACGCTACCCGCGAACTACGTTTCTTTCTACTTCTTGACCACGGACAGCCCATTGGAAAAAAAACTCCCTGTCTTTTGACTAAAGCCTTTAGTTATATAGACTAATTCCTACCCTAATCATTATGTACGTCATTTTCTGTTATCCAATGACTGAACAGAACCTCCCACAAAACAAGATTTCAGAAACCAAATCCAACCCCTTTTTAGATGAGAGTCACGGAAGCAATTATTTCCCAAGGGTTTAAATTATATTGTACCTTCTACGAATTTCTTAGTTATTGAAATGTGGAACCTACCTATGGCGACAGTAGTCTGCCATTAACAAAGACTGGCTAACCTACTTGAGCCGAAATGGATTTTAAATACAATGGGTGTCTCCAGACTACTTAAAATTACTTGTAATATTTGAACAAATCAAATTGGAAATAGTTTTCGCTATTTATAATGTTTCGTTTTCTATAATCCGCTGTCAATCAACGAAAGTATTAAGAAGGTTAAGCTTTTCAAACTGAAATTGCTTTCCTTTATTTGCGCTAAAAGGTACTATTACATTTTAATTTTATCAGATTCGTCAGTCTGTAACCGACCTAAACTTTAAGAGGTTTATTGTATTTGATTTACGAGGGTAGACCTTTAAATGATGAAAGCCGCTGGAATTTACAATAGTTTAGTAGCCTAAAGCTATCTGTAAAGCTGGTCTTTTATTATAAGGGAGCCTAACTAAAGTAATTTATTGTGGAATTTTTGTCTATACTTTATGCAAGTTACTAAATTTTAATTAATTGATCTGTTTATTCGTTAACATTACAAGATAATGTTACAACCCTTACACTATATTTGCTTTGATAGTCTTACCCATGACCGCTCTTATGCTCCCGCGTGACGTAAAAATTAAGTTAGTCCGGAAGTTCGGTCAGCGATTTCGTTACTTTCAAAGCCGCCTTTCCACCCTGCACTAGTGCAAGACTTATCTCAATTTTTAAGGAATCCGCTGAACCCCACCACGAATACTACCCTATTTATATGTGAGGCATTCAATTCAACCATTTACGTGAATGTCGCTTAACAAAAACACGTAATGTAACCAAAACCAACACCACAATTATTTTCAAAACATTTGCATATACCTCAAATTTGCTAGATACTTAAACTTTAAGATGTTCTTTTCCTTTTTTAGATACACGCAAGTCAGCCACTCAGAGTAAAGTTTAGTTTATTTGTGTTGGTTGTACGATATTCAAGTTTTATATAGGTTTATTATAGGTGCTTTAGTTAAAAGCAGTAAAAAGATGTCCTTATAAAAAAGGTTTCGTTAACCTGTCACTTTAAGTAATAATCCGTCAGTATGTTGCCAACCGTCTAGTCTAGATTATAAGATTAGGCGGTTCGCGCCCGACATTTTATTAATGCATTGAAATTTCAGAGACCTTTTCTAGCTAGGTGGACGCGTTAAAGTTTTATACTCCTAAAAGAATTCCTTGGTTATCATTGAATTCACTACCTCGCCACTAAGCTAGCTGGCATAATTGTTCCGTTACGTTTCCCTGCTAAAGGAACTTGAAAACCCATTAGCGTAGATTTCACACGTAACAGGTTATCGAAAAACATCTTTAATGGTTTTCAAAGTTTTGCTAGTGATGGTGCCAAAGTGAATTCACTTTGTGCTGTGGATATCACCATTCTGCGCGGTAAAGAGAATATACCCTGGTGTTCAAAGCAACATTACTTAGTTATCTGGTGAAAAGGTTGACGTCGGGCTCTGTGGTGATGGTAAGATGCTTATAAGGGTTTAACACTTCTTTAATTGTTTTTTACGTTTTGCCATTCATGATGAACACGTAGGGTTTTACATTGATTTATAAAAATACAATGAAAAGTTTTGGATGCATAGCGTTTGCACGGGTGCTAGATTAAAGTTAGATGATAAAGAAACTAATTGCAGATTTACTACACAGATAGATACTGATTGTTGACTTTCTAATAATTAATAGTACACACTTGTAAAATAATTATAAAACGTTGACAATAAATAATAAACCAAAAAAGTTAGCCAAGAGCGAGTCGACCTCGCACTATTTGGGTTCCGTACCAATACTACGGTGTGCAATCAATAAACCAAATTAATCTGTTTTTATGTATATTTAAATCTTATCCAAATTTGATTGTGATAACTGAAAAATGAATATATTGTCCCACATTGTACTGGTATATTATTAGTAAATACGTTGTCTATTACAGTGCCTAAAATTTTCTTTTTCCAGCAACTATTACACTGTCAAAAAACCTGCAGTTTTCCGATAATCTATGATTCAATAGCTACTAACCCTATTAAAATCAAAATTTTAGCTTTGGAAATGTAGGAGAACAGGGGGGGGCGGTCATTTATGGCACATTTTGAGCTATATCATGAAGACTGCTAGACCGAAAATTATAAAAGAAATACCTTTAGAAGCCTTTTAAAATCCTCTTTTTCAAAGATACCTAACACGATATACATTTTTCCTTTTGACCGAATTCACCCTCGGCATTTTAATCTAAGAATATTTTTTTTCTATTTTCTGACTGTCGATATATGTGGGCGCCATAAAGACCTATCATTGTGCCAAATTCCAAATTCCTATATTACATAGTTTTCGAAAAAAACCTCTGTGACAGACGGACAGATCGACACAAGAGTAATTTTAAAAAGGTTCCGTTATACCTTATAAGGTACGGAACCCTAAAAAAAGACATAGTAAATAACAGTGATAGCTAATATTACGGGTGAAAATTAGATCAAAAATAAATAGATGATGTAAAGTAAAACGCAGATCAAAAAAATTTTAGGCAAATAAGTGGGACAGAATCACAAAACAGTCCACAAATACCGGAAAATTATTATGCAATTAATTTTCTTGAAAAAAAATGTAAATATTCAAAATTACACTATATCTCAATATATTTTTCTACATTTATATGGTTCTTTATATTGCATTGGCCTTGTTCAGTTCTAAATCGCGTTCATTTTAGTACTAAACACGTGTTAGATCCTGACTTTCAACTTCATCAATTAGTACAACACTGAAATATTGTTTTTACCGCTACAAGAGGTACCTCTAAATTAAATTCTCCAATGCTCCAACCTAAGGTACTACATTAGCCAGGAAGTGAGTTATTTTACCTGAAAAATTTGAATTTTGTCAAACCCTTGCTATTCCAAGCAACATGGAGATCTTTAGTGCGTGACAACGCTTACTCACGGGACCTACATTTTACGTCTCATCCGAATGAGGTCGTATTTTTGTGAAAAATGCTTGCCTAATATTTTTCAAGCGTTCCATGTCGGAAATCGAATCCGGGTCCTTAAGACCAGTAGTCATGCGCAAACCTGCCTGATCTACAGTCGTCTAAAATAGGTGTCACCTAAATGAAGCACAATTGATTTCGCAGTGGAACCTCCATGCAAAAACGATCTAGACACAACATCGCTATTGGTATTAAGAATGATAAAAAATGTAGCAGCGCAAGCGCTCAAAGTATTCTTAAAATTAACTACATAATGTAATCTACAGTAAATCATATGCACATTTTTAAAATATACTTACATTAAAGATGTTATCAATAACATCTGATCGATCAGCAATTTGACGTTTTTCCCTGGGATCACTTACTGACAATTTAAACTCGTATGACTGATCCTGTAAAACAAAGCATTGACTATTAGTAAGGTAGTTGGATTTTTCTCTGCTAATTTTATGTAGTTAATTATAGAAGCATTTAACTTTCGTTTCTTTCTGGGTTCATCAATCGAGTAAAGTATTATTAATCGAAAGTCAATTCTAGAGAAAATTAATGAATGTTGTTTTATTTCTATTTTATACTCGTAAGTATTTAATTTCTTTCATTTGTAGTTTCTAAGAGCGTAATTTGCATTTGTACGCTATTTCCTACTTCTAGATATGAAGTGAAAGTAAACAAAGATAACATCTTAGCCACATCAGTTTCTTCCTGGTATATTTTTAAGAAATTTGGTTCAGTGCAAAGAGTATTAGAGTTCGAAATATAAAAGCTAACCCAAGGGTAATATATATTTGATATATTTTACTTGAAAAAGACACGGGGTGTTGGTTGGAATAAATTATTTAATGAGTGAGTAAATAAGTACTATTGCTCAACCGGGAAACGGAAATTTCTATGTGGGTCTTTCACAAAACAATAAAATCAGACTTCGATTCTCTGGTATTTATTTTAAAACGAGTTTTAGGAAACTCATTGTGGTTTATAATAAACGGTATAAGTAAACTGGTAAGGTAAATTCATAGATATATAGTAAGATGAAATAATAACTTAGACTTTTATGCAAAACTTAAATGATCTTTTCAAATCGAGCTAGTAATGGAAAGATGGAAAATATAACGTCCCAGACAGGATTTGAACCTGTATCTTTAGCTTTCGCGGTTGATGTATTTATCAATTACACAACCGGGACTGGTGATGACAATTGCAAAATTTCACAAATCTAAATCCTGTACGTAACCATACATAAACCTAACTTTCAATTACGTTCGGCATTTTTGTCAATCATATCTGACAGTGTCAAGTTTTTGACTTATGTCAGTTATAGACAGGAAGCGACGCTCAAAACGACGACTGTAAGCTAACTATTAAATATACATATTAGATAATTGCAGAAAACAAGTTGATAAAATACTCAAGTATTAGTTAGTATGATGAAATAAAAGTTTAAGTTATTATTTTGTCTAATACAATAAAATATTTTATCAAGTTGTCTTGTGCAATTATCTAGTATATGTATATATATATATATATATCTATATACACTTTCCTTATATATATATATATATATATTGCTATGCTACTGGTGGAATTATCGAGCCCCTACTTTGGGCTGTTATATTAATTATGCTATGACCCTCTAAATTATTCGCGCTCCATCATTTGGGCGACCATATTAATATTACTATGTATAAACAAGATTGTAATCTCCGACGTTGGGCTGTCTTATTAATATTGCTATCAATTCCCTCCAGAAACATAACTGGATTTTATCTTGAACCAACCTTGTCTACCAATAACAAAATTTGATACGTTACCGCCTTCCTCGTTATCAATTTCCTATTCAACTTGTAGCTCCTCCTTGAACTATTTAAATTATCAAATTACTCTCCTTGACTTTATCTTATGACCTAGACTAGCATTTATTTGGAATTATTAAATTCAGGTAATTCGATTTTATATAATGAAACCAATATTTTGTACAGCTTTTGTAAATTATTTGAAATACACTTTTCAATTAGTTAATGTTGTAAATTTCATTTATCAAACATCATATACTATTTACTCAAAACCCAAAGTCACCAAAAAACCTATTATCTTTATAAAAAAATAAGCTTATCATATTACTCACTTTATACGTATGCAACTTCTTTTGTTGACCTTTTCACATTCATATTATATTAAGCAAATTCAATAAAAAATAAAAATATAGAAAAATAAAATGTCTTATAACTAAAATCTGACCTGGTCTATTTTCTTCACATCGACGCAAAAAAAATTATCTTCCCCCAATTCAGGATTATTACATGCTCATTCGAAATATTGTCTATCCACACGCTTGAACCATTTTATTTAAATTGTTGCCATCACCCTCTAGACTACCATTATTAACTTATGCACCCCAATTTATTGTCGTTTCATTTCAGACTTATTACTTCTTATTCTCGTCAATTTCCCCAAATTTAGAATTGTATTATCATCATTTATTTTCCCTATTGCATTTATTCCCCACGTACTCGAATATCGTAGTTTATTTTCTCCCCTTACTCAAAGATTGTAGTCTGTTTCCCCGTACTTAGAATTTGAATTTTTCACCCCGGCTTTAGAAGCCCTATTATTAATATGTTTTAGTTTAAAATAAAATTCCCCAAAATGTACTTACGTTTAATCGGCAATTATAGTTTTCATCTTGGCACTTATTTTATCTTTCACTTTTAAAATTATTACGTATCACTTTATTTCATAGCGGCGCACTTCGGCCTTTGTTGAGTTCAAAACTGCCTTCGTTATCACTGTACCTGCTAATATATTATTCAGTTCCCACTCCGTCAGTGGGTATGTCTACAAACTCGTCGCTCATTTTTAACCAATCAAATAATTACATTCAAAGTAGTTTTTGATGTAATTTTCCAATAATTGTAACCTGCCTGCAGCTGTCTTCGTTATCAACATGCGGTGCTTTGCTAAATCGAATTGCTTTTCCATAAACAACTGATGCAATTCGACTTTTAATTTTCATATCTGCCTGTTGTTCACGCAATTTTTAATCTTCTTTCTTATCAAAAATGGTTAACTATTTTGTACGCATTTACCTATGCTACCTGAAGCTCTATTTCTATCTTCGTATTAATCTGATTGTTTGGAACTCTTTTGAATGCGTGTCTGATTGCACTTTATTATGTTTACATATAAATATACGCGTGCTTCCACTGAAAAATATCATTGCTTGCCTTACCTAAATTAACTAAAACTTTATCTACAGGGTATTAAATATTTTCTATTTACCTAATGCATGTCTTCCTGGTTTCTACGCTAACTATGCGTCTTCCTATGTTTATCTGCGTCGCTTAAAACTATTTATACTTTATATACAGGGTGTTGACTGCTTACTATCTACAAACTATCTCCATTTCTCAATTCCTTACTAAATAAATGCAGTTTTCTGCTGCCTATGGTAATTTCTCATTTCTAAACGACCTTTACTATAAAGTACACCCTTAAACAACCCCTTATCACAGCAATATATATATATATATATATATATATATATAAATATATTAGGTAGTTAATTACACAAGGTAAGTTGATAAATACTATCGTATTATTGTGAATAAGATGAAATAATAACTTAGACTTTTATGCTAAGCCCAAATGATCATTTCAAAGCGAGCTAGTAATTGAAAGATGGAAAATATAAGGTCTTGGACAGGACTTGAACCTGTATCCTGGTTTTGCCGGAACCATGCGTTTACCAATTACGCCACCGAGACCGGTTGATGTATCGTCGTGTACACGATTTAAATTTGTAAATTTTCCCACTTGTGTCATCGGTCTCGGTGGCGTAATTGGTAAACGCATGGTTCCGGCAAAACCAGGATTCAGGTTCAAGTCCTGTCCAAGACCTTATATTTTCCATTTTTCAATTACTAGCTCGATTTGAAATGATCATTTGGGCTTTGCATAAAAGTCTAAGTTATTATTTCATCTTATTTACTATAATATATATATATATATTGCTGAGAAAAGGGGCCATTTTAGTCAATAATGGCTAAATACTAACTCAGAGTGATTAACTATAAAGGAGCAGACTTTTATTAAAAGCATTGTATATTGGGAATGCGCTTTATACAAGTGAAATAGAGAAACGTTTATGTACATCCTTTCATTCATTTAGCATTGAATGTTATTAATAAAATAATTGCATGCTAATTGCGTTAATGTTAAATTGGGAGCCTCTAATTCTTATTATATACCCGCTACTTACAATTGGTTACGTAGGCTATCGTTTTCGTGCAAGTGATAAAGATGTTATCAAAACAGATTTGTTATTTACACTCGGTAATTATGACTTAATAGAAAATAAACACTAGTAGAATTTACATATGACAAAGACGCAGAATTGTCAAGAATCAAAGCATTTAACGAGGACAGATTTTTAAAGCACTACTGGAGTGACCACAGACAAGACCAGGTACGAGACGACTTAATCACAGGGAAATTTAAGGGAGAATTTTCAGGAAGTAGGGAGCAATATGCTATACGCAAGTATAGCATAGCAAAGCAACTGAACCCACCACTGACGGACCGACAAATTATTAAGTATTTATCACGACACTTCGAGGTAGACATAAGACAACACGTAGCACTACAGAACATAGTGGACAGAGAAATGTTTCTAGAATACTTGCAGAGGTACGACGACGTAAGTAGTGGACGACCTCGGGATAACAGGGAAAGACAGATCAACACAGTTAGGTTTGACAATAGACGGGACAACTACGCTAGACGGGGGAATAGTTACGGATACCAGCGACAGAATTGGGAACAGAGACGACCATATGTTAGGAGTAATAGTTTAGGAAGGGGACCTGCACCGAGACCGGGACCTACTAGAATGAATAGTTCACCAGACATGAGCGGGACTGCGAATACAGACACGGAACGAGTGGAAACGCCTAGGACATACGCTGAGGTGACGGCTAGACCAGGACCGAGTAGGGAAAACAGACCTGGACAGGATTTTTAGAACGCGACAGACCACTAGATTTCAGTGTAAATGTATATGAACATCCACGTGAATTTTTCAAAATTGAGGAGGAAGTATAGCCAGAAACTGAGGAAAAATTATGTTTGCCAATTATTAATTTAGAAATTTTTGAGAATAATGTAGAAGTATTACTTGATACAGGGGCAGAGGCGAGTTTAATATCGGAGGAATTCGTCAGCAAAATTAGGGATAAGGTTTGTGATAGAATTATGCCTATAAAGCGTAGCCATTTAGTAGCTCCAAATAAAAAGAAGTTTGCTGTAGTAAATAGTGTTGTGGTGCTTAGGATAGAAATAGGAGGTTTAAGCTGTGAACAGGAGTTTGTAATTGTACCGGGACTGAAGTTTCAGAGCATTTTAGGTGTTGACTGTATGATGAAGTTAGGGGTTTTGATAGATATGGAACGGAAGGTAATAAGGATTAATGATAGGGTAGTGCCATGGAAGGGCAGTTATGAAGTCACAGAGGATGACACGGGGTTTAGTATTAATGTAGTAGAGGTAGAGGATGATGAAGGTAAACAGATCAACACGATAAGATGTCCAGAGGATAGAATAGTAGAGGTTCAAGCTTTAGTACAAAAACATGCAGAAGTAGTGGGGGTAGAAGCAGCATATCAGGAGCAGGTGAAGACGAAATTAAGTAAAGATGGCAAGTTTGTTTTTAATAAAGTTAATTTAAGGAATTCATTCTGGCGGATTCCATTACATAAGAATTCTAGGAGGTACACAGGATTTTCCGTAGAGAGAAAAATCGAGAATTTTAAAGTAGTATCGTTTGGTTTGTCGGCAGAAAAGGAAACAATGATAAATAAGAAACAGACATGTGTAGGGACTGAAGAAGAAGCAGTATTTAAGAGTCAGGATAATAGGGATGAATTTATTGTATGTGAGATAATAGGGATGATAAGTGTAGATATAGAAGGGGGAGAAATAGGGATGAAGAGTATTAGGTTGGTGAGAAGAAAGACTTGGAGGGTCAAGAAGAGAGTTAGATTTAAATAACTTGATGAACAAAGGATAGAGATAGGTGAATTTTAGTATAGTTATAGAAAATAAAGCTAGGTATAGGATAAATATGGGAGATAAGTAGAAATAGGTTTAGGATGAGAATAAAGAGTAAATGTAGGAAGAAAATAAGATAGGTTAAGTATAGATATTTCATATAAGATTAGTGGAGAGTTAGGAATAGAGTAAGAGTAGGATAGGTATATAGAATTAGTTAGGGGGAAGTGAAGTATAGTGAAGATTAGTTGAAAGTTAGGAATAGGATAGGTATATAGGATATATATATATATATAGGATTAGATGGATAAGTAGGATGAAGTTAGGGATAATTTCAGTTTAGAGAATTAGGTGAGAGTTAGGAATAAGATAGGGATATAGGACAGGTGTAAATAATTTTTTTTGATTGGATAAGGTAAGTAAGTTAGATAGATAAGGGTAGAGAGAGATAGGCAATTTTTTTTGTAATTTTTTTTGTCTAAATGCTTTATATTTGCATTCAAATAAGTTGGATTATTTGTATTCAAATAGGGGGAAAATACTCATATTTAGACCAGGGTAGAAAATTAAATAATCACATCAAATAATTTTAATCACCGTGTAGAAGCTTTGGGAAAAGGTACGCTTCATTAAAACCATGAAGCATAAATAAATTCGGTCGTTTCAGTAAAAATAAGAGATTTAAATCATGTACAAGACGCTTTATATCAAAAGAAACAGTATTAAAAAGCTCTGCGTGTAATTTAATTATTCCTAAGAAAGAAACAAATGGAAATTACGTGCAAAATTTATATTAATTAACCCTATTTTAAGTAACCGGTATTAAACAAAGTGTACACATAATAATTAACATTTAATTTGTATTCGCTAAAATGAAAGGATAGAAGTCAATTTTAGTTGGAGTTAATTAAACCATTATTAATAATAAGCATAAAAGTTTGTGAAAATCCAAGATTATAATACCAGAAAATAAAGCTCTGAGAATTAATATTATGTTTGAACACCTGCGTAGTTTAAATGTCATGTATGGCGAAAATTTTGTAGATAACAAATGGTTTCAAAGAATCTTGGAGAAACCGTGGCTTAATATTCACGAGAAGGTGCGATACGGGGTTATTTAACCCAGATAGTCCACATGGACTAAAATAATCGATAATAAGGAATATCAATTTGCACTAATAAGAACAGGGTAGATAGAGACAGATAATATGCGCAAGACCGAGACACATATAGTAAAAAGGCGTGAGTAGAGCAACGTCATGGGGTTGCGATTGGTTGAAAGTAAAAGGCAAAATTGAGAGGTAGAAATAACATTTCTGTATAAAATTTAATTAGGTATTCTCAGACGGTGCGTGCCGTGTGGAAATTTTCTGAGATTTAACTGGGGCGAGAGCAAAATTCGGAAAAATCGCATGCCGGGCTACGGACTGGGAACAGGGCATGCGAAATTCTAGAAACTGGCCGTTTTGGAGACTCGACCGACAGACAGGCTAACTGCTATATATACCCAGGTGAATATAAACAAGCTCTCTTACATCCGCGACTTGATTCAATACGTTAAACAGTGCATTTTAGTTTGATAGAATAATTTAAAGTTTGCTCGTATATTTTGGTGATTCAAAATAGTTTGTTATTTACGTGCTAACATGAATGTACTTGAGTGCATTTAGATACAAGGTAATAAAATTTAGTATCACTGTACCAATTAGTAAAATTTACAACGACAAATGTATACACAAAAGTAGGCAGTTTTGGCGTATATTGGTGAAAGAAGTATGAATTTCTTTGCTATTTTTCGGGGGTGTGAATAATTAAATGGTTCATAAATGTGTCTGGATCCACGAAACAAGGGTCAGATATACACAGATAAGTTCTGGAAAAGCCCAGAAACAACTTTAAATAAATGGTGATGGAGAAAATTTTAAAAGCGTTGAGAATCAGAAGCTGTAAATATAACCCAGTTGGAATGGTGTGATTAACAAAAGGGACGATGTACATTGAAGCTACGAGTGCAGTAACCTTCAGGTAATTTATACTATTTTGTTTGAACTTTGATATTTTTGTGTGTGTTGAATTACTTTATAATTGATTTACTTTAAATGGACATTAGTGAAATTGTACTAACCATAAAATTTTAATGTTAAGGTGAAATTTGCTTGTTTAAGTAGAAAGGGGTATTTAGTATTGATGTTCTGGATTATGATGAAAATTTGGGTATGTCTTTGAGCTCAATTAGACGAACCTGGTTAATTAACGTAAAGGGGTGGTAGATGCTCCCTTTGTACTCAGACTCCGGTCTGCATATATTGTTATATTAATTAGTAGGCATCCTACAAGGACTTTGATTCTGGATGCACTTTAAAATGATAATAAATTTAATTTTGAAATTCTCTGATATTAAAATTTATGCTGAATTTTAATTTTGAAATTTTAATGTATTGTGAATATTGATGTAAATAGAGTTAACGTTGATGTTTGTGGTAGGAATGTGTTTGTTTTTTTTATGTATGAGGATGAAAGTTATCTAGAGGAGCAGCCGAGGCGATTAACAGAAGAAAGTCAATGGACCAACACCGTTAAGGTAATGAATAGCAATTTTGTAGGTTTCACAGCAATATATATATCAATAATAATACAAAACACAAAAATCAAGAAAATCATATATTTAAGCCATAAAAGTACACAATTCGTTCATTATGCAAGAAGCAAATACCAGACACCCTGTATAAGATTAACAACTAACTACAGTCTATGAAAGGAAGCTCATTCTTTTATAATATAACCACATTTAGTAAAATAGAACACTCTGAACGCAACCCAATTCATTTTAGAAACATTAATACATTCATAAACTTTAAACAAATGCAAATTAAGACGTATCCAAAGTAAAACAAACGCGAAATAAATCTTTTTCAAATTCGACGCATTAGCGCAAGAAACTAATCAATGCATTCTTATAATAAACAGGCCTTTCAAAACAAGCATATTTCATAACGCAAGAATTCAACAAATGCATCTAATTTACGTCATCTGTTAAAGAATCCCATCATAAAATTTAGCTTACGTGATGTTTCAAATGTAGGAATCGCCTCACTTTCGAATAAAAAAGCATAATGGGTAAACAAAATATGGAACAATAACTTTGTATACGTGCGAAATTGAAACGAAAATTTAATAAATTCCGGTAAAAATTACAATTACGTAATATTATAAGGTACAAAGTACCATTGGCGAACGAAATCCATAATATAAAGCTTTTGTCTACGTGATTTTTGAAACATCCGAAGAACACATATAGTAAGTAAATCCAAGTGAAACCCAATTGACTGCATGATAGCGCATAACGGCGTCTCACCATGGTCGACGAATAAGATAGCAAACGATCAACCAATGACAGCACCTGGAAAAGCTAGTCTATATATAATTGATAAAATTCATTGATTTCTTAACCGAAACACGAGTACTAATTGAAGTAAAAGTACTACGCAAAGTTCGATTGTGAAGTTAAACAAAAATTTATAAGTAAAAGTCACAGTAATTAAAATTTCAAGTAAAAAAATACAGCCAAGTGTGCGTTCAAACATACGAGTGTATAAGAAATCTGTCGTTGGCATAAAACGACACTAAATTATTCAATAAAAAATCTAATTAAGGAATTCGACAACAAATCTAACTAAGTACGGACGTAAAGCTACAATACACTAAGTACTGAATACAATCAATGGGGAAAGTGTAAATCAAGACGTTAAGAGTACAACTAAAGCTTAAAGCAACACGAAGTCACTGGATAGCAACACTCTGTGGGGAGGCAGTTAGAAGCTTTGGAGTGTACGCAGAGCTACGAGGTTACAACTTAAAATCCACGAATCTAACCAGGAAATCATTCGGAATAATACCAGGTTAGCATTTATGTTTCAACTAATAGCATAAATCTTATTTTTGAATATTTAAAACTTATATGTACTTAAATGTTGTGTGTAAAGGGTCATCAAAAAGATTTTTTTACACGTAGAAAATACATTAAAAGAAAATGTTTCATTGAACGTTCAACGAAGCATTCAATATAATACATAATTATTTTTGCTGGCTTTAATTGATTAAAAAGGAGTTATAATTTTGTAAAGAGCAAATTGAATATTTATTTTTACTTTGATTCAAAGGTTTTAAATAGCAAATGACATTACGAAGTTT
The DNA here is from genome assembly GCA_036346225.1 of Platerodrilus igneus. Classification (NCBI taxonomy): domain Eukaryota; kingdom Metazoa; phylum Arthropoda; class Insecta; order Coleoptera; family Lycidae; genus Platerodrilus; species Platerodrilus igneus. Next base: position 2,056,034 of record JARFIW010001109.1, on the reverse strand, counting down.
GTAAAGGTGTAAATTGTACATAAGTCTTAGTTTATTATGCAAATTTTGGTGAATTTCGTTTATCTTATTCAGGTACGAAACTCAAAGAGGGAGGGTGTACATTTCTTTGCTATCATATCGTCGTTCACTATGTCCAGGGTACAACTAAGCTAGCAGAGGCATAAATTTAATTGTGTGAATTTTAAAATCATTCTAGATTACTTAGAAGCACAGAGACAAGGCTATCAGCAAGTAATTGATCGTAAAAATTTGACGCCCGAAAGTAATCTACCGACCCAAACATGGGGCCCGAAAGAAATGTTTCAAACCAATGTGGAACCTGGAAAAAGACTGACGACTAAACTAATGGGTTCGATCTAGTTTAAGGAAAGAAAATCGGCTATTAAATGAAAGGCGCGGAAAAATCTAGCGACACATAGAGCAGTTTCGAAAGATCAAGCACGTGTGTGTCGTGGCAGATATATTCTCATCGGTCGGGCACCGCTCAATGAAATTCTTCAACGAAAAAGTGAAAAATCGATTTTATTCTTCAACAAAAGTTGAAATTTAAATGAATACAATGGGGTGACCTACGTGTCGATTAAGAAAAAGAGAATCATAGCTTTTACTGGGCGTCTGCAATTCATCAAAAAGGAAATAGAAATTAACTATGAGTACAGTTTGAGCTTTTTTCGTCTATGATTTATAAATTCGTGCATATTGAATTGTAAGCGTAGGTTGTAAATGGTTCGTAGTTATTTGATAAAAAATTGGTATTCGGTTAAATAATAATTTTATTGGACTATGCCCAAGTGATGGAACTAGTTTTGTTTGAATTTAAGCATATTATTGCCGGGAAAGAAAGTTTTAACATTTTAGAAGATTAAGAAATATGTAAATGTAAGCTTGTATGTGGGATTATTGTTAGTGAAAGATTGAAACTCTTGTATTTGTAATTGACACTGGGACGGTAAAAGAAAAAGTTGACTATGTATGGTTATTGAAAGAATCTCCAGATATAGAATTTCGAACGTCGTATTGATCAATATTTAAAACTGCAACAATGGTGTGGTGGTATTGTTTATGAATTAATGCTTCTTTTCAGATTTTTGTTATTAATACCTGGCAGTTGGATGTTACATTAAGTTTATTTCTTTTTAAGGTTAATGGACGTGTGTTTATATTTTCGGAATTTATTGTTAATAGAGTTTAAGCTTAGGTGGAGCTTTATTTGAAGTTATTTATAATACAAGTAAATATAGATAATTGTGAAGGGATATCCAGCCACCCCAGTGATGAAGTATTTGGCGGGTGGCCCTTTATTTTAAAAATTTCTAAAAATTGAAAAGAAGCTAATGAACGATTTTAGGGGATTGTGGAGAAAGGTAGAGGATGAAGTGATAAATTGTAGGAAACCAAAAGCAAAGAAGGTTGATTCGGAATAACCGTTTTCCGGATAACGAAATTATCAAAGAAATTGCTGGAACAAGACAATGTGACGCTTCTTACTTTTGACAATCAGAAAAGACTTTCAGTAGTGTAAGTGATCTTTCTATAGTAGTTTTGGTACTTGTTTATTTCTAATATGCTTGTAACATACTGTTTTAATAAGCTCTAATAGTTCTAGTATTCCTAAAAATAGTTAGTTTCTAGTTTAATTTTAGCATGCTAATTATTAGAATTGTAGCGGCTGCAGGATCACCCAAGTAGCTTCTCAGCGAAGTTCCCAGAAAGATCTAATCCAAAAGTTAATCAATTTTTCTAAAGGCACTTACTTTAAGGGCACTAAACATGTCAAATTAGTCCATATCTATGATTAGATGTCAATCATGCTTTAGGATCCTATTTATGTCAGGGTGGTCTGAAGCAATTTTTCAATTAGCTGAGCACTCAACTAAAATCAATTCTGAGAGCTACGGTTGTGGTTATCTTAGGCATTGACAGTTTTAATTAAAATTAAAGATTTACGACCGGCGCATCCTAAGCCGAGTAAGAGCGTCAAGAAAGGGTTATTTTCAATTAACCAAAATGTATATAAGGAGGCCAGCCGGTGGGAATCGGGTTGTTTATTTCCAGACGCGTTAGAGGTTAAAGCTAACGGTTAATAGTGATGTGTTTATTTCTCTGCAGTCAAGTGCGGGCCGTTATGTTTTAAGTTATTTATTTCTCTGAGTAAGTAATTAGTATATGTGATATTACTATGAACTCAAGGCTGTGTTATGCAGCATAAGTCAGTTATTTGTTTAAAACAGTATTTGTCGACTTCCATAAAATACAATTCCGGGTGAATGCCCAGTTCAAGTAAATTGATCCGTTTTATTATTGCTTTGGAGACCGCATCGTTTTAGAAGGGTCTTCTATTATATTGTGTTTCGACGGTGTCAGAGGTCGTTAATCACTAATCCACGAGACTACCTGAGAATGCAAAGCTCAGGCCCGAAGTCAAGTTACGGTACTATTTGACCCTTGAGAAGGTCGTATTTTTCATGGTGTAGATGACCCCGTGGTTAAAAGGGTCGTCGCACTATGCAAGTTAATTAGAATAGGGTAGCATTAATAAATTTTTGTTATTGGGGTGTGTACACCTAGAACTGTATCTATTCAAAATATGTTTGTTAGTTAAGTTTAGTTAAGTTGTGTTTGTGCTAGCCGGAGACTATAAGTGACTTATTTTCTGTTCTGCCATTTTGGTTCATCGCCCACGAACAAAGTGCGACGAGAGCTATTACCGCGATTGGTCCATGGGCCGTTTAATTCCCATGGTGGCGCCCTTTTGTACATAAGGTTATTTACTTTATATTTTGTTATGCATATGTAATTAGTTGAAGTTTTAGTTAGTAGCTCGTTCAATAAAACAATCGAATTTTCGTCTCAGTGTGTTTGTTTAATGAACCCCCCCTTCACCGACTGCTGCAGCTTGCGAGGCAACGTCCCGAAACGTGAGGGTACGATGGTGTTAGAGGTCCTGTTATTTATTATTTATTGTTAATTGGATACCCTCATGCGGTAGGTAAATATTAAAATTACATGCTTATAATTTTTTTCCCTAGGAACCGCGCTGTAAGTTAGCCTGTGCTGTGCATTAATTTACTGTTACGGCACTCCGCCCTCTGTAGAGTAAAATTAATTCAGAAACGTAACGTTAATTCAGCACGTAGCAAAACATAAATAAAGTTAAAAAAATTGCTCAAACTAGAAAATAGGTATATTAGTATCTAAAAATTATACTTAGCTTTATGTTGTTGCGCCGTTATGGCAAGATAAGGTATTAGTTTATATTTATATTTTAATATTACTCAAGTAATTGTAGATTCAAGGGGATATCTTAAAATTAGTTTTGCAGTTCCGCAATGTCATTTTGCATGTTAGACATCTGTTACATGAATTCTATTCACAATTATTTATTTAGGTTGAGAAAGAATTTGCAATGTTCCAAATATCAGGAACACACTGAATTTATATCTGAATTTTTCCGGCATGAAGAACATATATTAATAATTAAATATATTTTACCTGTGGGTATATAATTTGTCCTAAAGTATTTGGACCATCTAAAACTCCCGCAATCTGTAGTGCCTGTGCCGTTATAACTGATATTAATAACATCCATACCAATTTATCTAAGACGTATACCACTATCTAAAAATTTTGTATTTGGTACTCGAAAAAAATTACTGAAATTTAAGGCTTACCTTGCTCATTGTAAATAATTATAATTTCTGAACTAATTTTTAAAGTTGTAATCTGTAAATAAAGGTAAACGTTAATGATTCACGCAGTGTAAAACAAACATCGAGTTACCGCTAGTGTCAACAATCTATATAGATTCACAAACACCAAATGCGTTTATAGCTGACCCAGTATGGAAAAAACCGGTGGTGTCTCGATTTTTACATGGGCTTTCTCTGGTAACCACTTTCACATCTCCTAAGAAGTCTACTGTAAATGTGTAAATGGATACGATTAAGCTAGAAGTGAATTTTATCCCACGTGTTAACTAGTTTTGTGTATAATTTATTAACTGTTGTAATTTCTGGTAACACAACATTTTGCAACTACATGCATTCATTTGCAAAAATTAGTTAATTTTACTTTGTATTTCATGCAAATTATTTTTTGTCGGGATACCAAAAAGTTGTCAAGGCCTCGTACTGTTTTTATGTCGGCCAGATAAGGATGCGTATAAAGATCAATATTTAAATTAGCTGCAAATTGTAATGGAGATTTAGATCTGTAAGGAATATTGCTTAACAATTCTATTACAACTAAGTAAATGCTAATTTGCAAAAAGTGGATTTATGTTGTTGTATTTTTCGTAATATTAAGTGCTTGTTAGCGGATTTGTATATAATTATTACTGTCGGTTTTTATTAAAGAAAGTCGGCCACTGAAAACTGATTGGTGCTTTTACACTGACACTCTTTCGCACGTATTTGGAACGCGGTGCTCCAATCGCGCTTGAAAGAGCCTAAATCAGTGGTCGGCAAACCGCTGCTCGCGAGCCGCATGCGGCTCTTTGACTCATTGGCTACGGCTCTTTAACGAACTTTTTAGTGCAGGTACGGAATATTATTTACTAGCAGAGCTAGTCACGTTCTTAGAACGCGATTTTCGTTACGGTTCGTGCTAACCAATATAATTTTTCTATGCCCCCTATCTCCACGTCTTTTTTACAAATGTTTTTTTACTTTTGAAAATTATTTTCTACCCCATTAAAATTAAAAGAATATAGAAAACTTCATTTAAGCATCGATTACGCATCTAAAAAATTAACAAACACTCAAGCTTTGTCGAAACCACTTTAAACATCATTATTAGGTCTTCAGTCCTGGAACTGGTAAGACGTGTACTTCCATTGTTTCCTATTCTTAGCTATCCTACACATTTCCTTGAAATTCCTAGAGCCTTAACACAGCTCGGTTCCTCTTATATTGCGTTCTAAATATGTACCCTATATTCAGTGGTTAGTGAAGGGGGTTCGGCAACCTGCGGCTACCAAGATACCCAACACTTAACCATTTGCCGAATTAATTGTTTTCAAATAAATCCTTTTGCACAATTAATATTACTTGAGAATATTGCAAAGCCAACCCCTGTAGTTGCTTACAATAATCATCAGGGTTAATTACAATGGACAGTACTTGCAATGAGGTATGCTACACACCTAGACGTAAACGAAAGGGGCGTCATAATTCATAAGGTTAAGGCAAGCCAAAACAAACATAAAGGGCAATTAGAAAGACCAGACTAATTACAAACTCAGATAGAGGGGGGAGTCACATATACAATAAAAATACATCGCCATCGATTTTTCTATATACAGAAACAATAAAAATTTCTATCTAAAACCAGTAGAAAAAAAGTAAATAAAGTTACTATTTTAAAAAAAATTCCGCTATGAACAATTTAAATAATGGTTCTACGAAGTGCGCATTTCGTCGCTAACAGGTAATACATCTAGTCAAAACAAAATACTGAAACTATCATATAAGCAAGTGCGTTAAGTAACAAAAAAACCTAGTAAATTTTTAAAAAAATAACATCTTTAGTAAAAAGAAAATTTTAGCATAACAAGAAACACTAACACAGCTGATTCCAGAGTGGGTCTTTATTAAACAAAAAAGGAAGTAATTATACGCTATAGTAATATGTATCAAGCCAACGGATACCTCAAACATGATACCGACTATTTAAATTATAGAAAAACTTTTTATTTCGCAGTAGATAGATTTAAATAAAATTGTAGCAAAGCGTACTTATTGTGGGAACGTCTAATATACAGAATGGTGTTTGAGTATTGGAAGCAGAATCTATGCGAATGAGTAATGACATAGAAGGGCATAAGGTTTAATACACCGTTGGAAGGTAAACGTAACCCCTCTCCCCCGCTAGCAAAATTAAAAGGTCGAGGTAGGAAAACAAAAGCAACGAAGCAGGCAGTACAGAATCAACAAAAAACAAAAACAAAGAAATTCGTTTGAGAAAACAAAACAAAACCAAATTTAACCCACATCTGGCTCGAAAAACCATTACACGCCAACAAGATGAACCCAAAGAAAACTCGCTTAAGAAAGTTATAAGAAACACTGCTTCTGGTAGAGAAACAGTAAAGTCTTCAACCTCAAAGTACGATTGGTTTCCTGCAGAAATACCAAAAGTAAAGAAAAGAAGCGAGGAAGAAAACCAACAGTACAAGCCAAAATGAGACAGTAACTGTCAAGCCTTAAAGTAAGTCAAGGAACAACAAGAATGTGGATAGAAAAAAAAAAAAGTATTCCAAACTGTGGTACCTAAGAATCGCATCAAACGAAGAACTGAAAAAAAGAATTACTAACTAGGCCTAAAGTCGACATAGTCGTGGTTTCCGAAGAAAAAAAGAAATGCACTAGAAAGCACCTATCACAGGAAGTGGATCGAAAATCAAATCAAGTCAGCACGAAAACCGACAGAAAGTAAGAAATGTGGAACGAAAGGACGAGGAAAAAAGAAAAAACCAAAAAGAACAACACCAAGCAACAAGTACAAGAACCACATTAAAAATCCTCTTAGAATAGCACAAAAGAAAATAAAACAGAATCCCAGTGTAGTTATGTATGAGTATGTGAGAGAGTGTGTATGTGTGTGCGTAGATGTATGTGAATGTATGTGTGTGTGTGTATGTGTGTGTTGAACCGCTCTAGTAGCCTCTTACGACAGGCAGGTCGTACAGTGGGACTATTCTAATCCTTTACCCACACGGGGTTGGGGTACAAAAAGCGAACGAAAGAAAAAAGAACCAAATAGAAATGTGTGTGTGTGTGTGTGTGTATAAAGTGTGTGTGTGTGTGTGTATGTGTTAAACCGCTTTAGTTGGCTTTTGCCGTAGGTCTATTTTAATCCCGAAACCACGCAGGGTTGGGGTGAAAGAAAAACAAAGAAAACCCAGCAAAACAGGAAAGTAAATAAAGTAATCGTAAAGTCCAAAAGCCAAATTCTAAGGAGGGCAAAATCGGCATAAGAATCTGGTGCGCGAGGAATAGGTATTGAACTTAAGACGTTTGCGCCGTCAGCAGGAAAACGAAGTAAGGTCAAGAACATTAGATTTTCATCGACATACATATTCAGGTTCTGAATCATCATAGAGTAATTTCTGCCTATTATTTCTCTCGTTACCCGGTTTCGTGGGTTGAGTGACTGGAGCAGGAAGTAATATAGAGCAAACATTTTTCCGACAAACAGGATTGACCGGGGATGTAGTAGTTGTAGCACGCGGTTCTGAAGATGGTGGCGAGTGTGGAGGTACTAGTGGTTGTTGTGGTTTAGGAAACTCAGAACGCGTTATAGAAGAACGCCATTTGTTTGCAGTATTGGTTGTAAGAAGGTTAACGGTCGAAAAAGGAACGTCATTGGCTATAAGAATATTAACGTTAGGAAAAGGAACAGAATTGACAGTAAGAGAATTAACCTTACAGAAAGAAACATAATCAGAGAACACTTCAGCTACGCTAGATAAAGTAACAGAAGCAGAGAAAATTTCATCGACTTAGGCAACGGAACAGAATCAAGTAAATCTTTATCAACAATAGAAAAAAGAAATATAATCAGGTAGAACTATCTCAACATTAAGTAAAGGAAAATCGTCAGCATTGGAAAAAGAAGTAAAAGCAAGTATATCTTCATCAAGAGTAAATGGAAGAACAGAGCCTGGTAGAACTTCATCAACAGTTGATAAAGAAACATCAGCAAGAAGTTCATACACCTTAGATAAAAGAACAGAAACAAGTCGACTTTTGTCAGCATTAGATAAAGAAGCACAATCAGGAAGAATTTCGTCAATATTAGAAAAATGAGTAAGAGCAGGTAACGTTTTATCAAAGTCCGATAAAGAAGTAGAATCAAATAAGACTTCCTCCATGTTAGACAATGGAGTAGGCAAAACTTCAACCACAATAGGAACGGCTTTCTCGACAACTGTAGCAACAGGCATTAACGATACAGGTTCACTAATTTCAACAGGACCTTCTCGAAAACTATTAGAAGTTAGTGTGACTTTAGCTACATCTGTCATTGCAAACTCGACACGATTTTCTTGAGTAGAATCATTTAGAAAAGCAGGAACAACCTTTTGAGTTGCTACCTGTAAGTCGCTAATTTGAAGTATGGGCTCAACTCGTGGAGGAGGCACAGTCTGAGGTGAGAGTGAATACGTAAGATCCATTTGATTATGGTTTGAATCGCAAAAAACAGAAGAAATTTGGCTGTTTTGATAGAGGTTCGGTAAGTAGGGGCGTGATAGCCGTCGAAGTCACTACTGTAGTTCAAAGGTTGATATGGCTGAAAAGGATATGATGTAATGGTAGTACAACGAGCAGGAGGAGGTGTAGAAAAGGATGTAGAACTAGAGACGGAAAACATTTTGTTCGAAGCTAGATTTGCCGAAGAAGGATATGTTTTGATAGTAATAGCAGGATGACCTAGATGAGGTACAGAAGAAAACGTAGAATTAGAAGCAAAAGAAATTTGGCTCCTAGAGCTCCAAACAGAACTGGGAATATTATTCGAAGACCTATCAGTAGTAGGATGACAGTTTGGACAGTTGTGGTGAGAAACTCTTTTATGTCCGCAACCATTGCGATGGAGTGTTTGAGGACGAATACAACGCGTCGAAACATGACCAGGTTTGTCGCAATTAAAGCATACGACCTGACGAGTAGAAGTAGAACTAGGACTACGAACAGTAGAAAGTACAGAAGAAGTATTTGATCTACCGGTAGGCGTAGAAGAAATCTTAACAATTCGGTCATGTGAAGTAAAAGTATTTTTTTCAATTCTAGCAGACTTATCAGCTAAATCCGGTTCAGCAGTAAAAGTATGTTGGTCTTGACTATGTGATACAAAATTATCGGCCAAAATCTTTTCCGGTTCCAATTTCAGACTTTCCTTCTTTAATTCTTACAAGGAGTGGACGGTAGGCAAACGGGTTCGATAAAATGGAGCAAGATTACGAAACACAATGGTCAATTGATCATCCTCGTTAAAAGATTCGTACCACTGAAACAGGGCCGACATACACGTGAAATAGTCAGTAATGCTTTCTGATGAATCCTGCTGTCTATTGCAGATACCATCAAACAGTCTTATCCCCATATTAGTCACTTTGAATACGAAAAAAAATATAGTAGAAAGTAACTAAATAGAAACTAGGAATAGGAATAGGGCGCCAGCATTTTCAACGGACTAGAATTATTGGCGAAAACACAAGTTCAATAATCTGAAATGAGCCAACCAAGAATATTAAGCGATCAAGAAAGAAACCAAAATCAAAATTTAAGAAGACCGAATCCACACAAGAAATAAAGAAAATCGATTCCCATGTGAGGGACACCAAAAGGTCGAAAGGAAAAGAAATACCAGTTCGAACGTAAAGAGAAAAAAATAAGCAGCATCAGGCCGAAAAAACGGGTAATGTAGAAAATTAGGCAGTACAAAAAAAATCGGGCCTAAAGTTAAGCAAAATAAAATCAGGGCAAAAGTTAAGCCAAACAAAATCGAGCCAAACCTTAAGCAACGCACATCGGGACTCACGTTGGGCGCCAAAATTTATGCTACGTACTTAGACGTAAACGGAAGGGGCGTCATAATTCATAAGGTTAAGGCACGCCGAAACAAACATAAAGGGAAATTATAAAGATCAGACTAATTACAAACACGGACAGTGGGGAAATTTACATATACATGAAAAATACATCCCCGCCGATTTTTCTATTTACAAAAACAATAAAAATTTCTCTCTAAAACAAGTAGAAAAAAAGTAAAATTACTATTTTAAAAAAATTTTCACTATGGGCAATTTAAATAATGGTTCTACGAAGTGCGCATTTCGTAACTAACAGGTAATACATCTAGTCAAAAAAAATACTGAAACTATCATATAAGCAAGTGCCTTAAGTGACAAAAAAAAATTAAATTTAAAAAAACAACATCGTTAGTAAAAAGAAAATTTTAGCATAACAAGGAATACTAGCACATTCCAGAGTAGATCATTATTAAATAAAAAAAAAGTGCTTCGTTCGTACGTCAATGCAAGATGGGTTTATCACTTGGTATGTACAAAAAAAGAAAACTAGTCACATACCTCTATGGGTCGGGATATATATCTTGTAAGCCATTGATGGTGGATCATTACAGCAACGCCATGGTGATCGGTTACATCTACGCTGCTATCGTAATTGTAACGGCAATCTACATTCCAGAACCGTGATCTACCTCAAAGAATAGTCCGGTCATTCATAAAAAGCTATCTGGCCTAACGTAGGAAAATCATTAGGCCTCCGTCAAAAAGCTAAAAAGGGAATCTTATTAGTGTTGATAAGCGCGGAAGAACTTACTGATGCATCCCATATATTCACTTCTTGTCAACATCAAATGTGCATCGCCCTTGTAGTAATAAAACGAGCAACCCAGAAAATATATCAAAAGCCGAGCTGCAGAATCAAATTGAAATTGTTTTTCGCAAGAATTAAATCTAATCTTACCGTTATCCAACACACAGGTGTGATTAGAAACTCGAAACAAGCTTTAGCAAATAAGTACGATCCATTATTTCAACGAGTCTTTAGAATTGGGTATTATAAGGAGTAATTATACGCTATAGTAATATGTAATCAAGCCAACGGATACCTCAAACATGATACCGACTCTTTAAATTATAGAAAACTTTTCACTTCGCAGTAGATAGATTTAAATGAAATTGTAATAAAGCGTACTTATTGTGGGAATGTTTAATATACAGGATGGTGTTTGAGTATTGGAAGCAGAATCTATACGAATGAGTAATGCCATAAAAGGGTGAAAAGTTTAATACACCGTCGGAAGGTGAACGTAACAAGTATTTCAAGTATATCGCTTGATGTAATCTTTGTAGCACCCTCCAGGGCTAAAAGTGTCATATCTATTAACAATCTACATTTGGCATAGTCACAAAGCTGAGTTAAGAATAGGAAATAACCGTGGGCAGTTATAAGAGTTTACGATCCGGCCATCTCATAACTTGCACCCCAGGTTCGAAGTGTTACTGCTCGAAGGCGAACTATCGGCCCCCGTATCCGAATAAATCGGCGAAGGTGGTGCGCGGTCGATGCACGTCCGATGGATGGCGTTTGCCTCGATCGTAGTACTCTCGAAGCCCAGTGTCGAGGAATCCTTGTACGTTCTGGTCTTCGTTCTGGCAACCTATAAAGGGCTCGATCGGGATCCCCATGGTAAATTATAGGACCTGACGTCACGTTAACGACGCAAATACTTAATTAAATAAAAACTCTCATGGTATTCAGTAAATACAAGTAACGTGAAGGCAATCTAAGAAACTACTGCACCTAAGGTATACATTAGTACATTTTGTTGCTGAAACAAAGTGTTTACAATGAAACCCAAAACGCAAGACTGTCAGCGACTTGAAATTTTGAGGCATGTTATTATAACAATTCGCTACAGAATAAAAGAAACAACGTTTGCCTATTGCGGCAGAAAACAAGAGAATACTTATGTTGCCTCTAGACTAAGATGATGCACATCGGTGCGAAACGATATCTTGTCAGACATGTAAGCACTGGGTAGCTTTTGTAAATATAATTTTCGGGTACATAAAAGCTGCATGAAGCAAACAACTATTTTTCATGGTTAGCCATTTTACATCTTTTAATTTATGAGAAATACTTTAGTATTTCTTGGTACTGTAATGGCAATTTACCAATGTCAATGTGACATTTTAAGTAGTTATGTTAATTGTATGCCTACTACATGTTATACCGCTTTTAGGTTAATAAATAACAAATCGAGTCGGGAAAGCAGCGGGATAAATCTGCGCGCTTTTGCGAGAGACCAGTATGCTTTACCGACTTGCTCTAAAAAGTTAAAGACTCTTTTACTACTGTGCCCATAGCCAGTGTTAAATAGTTAGTACCTACCGCACTATGCCCATAACCGGTGCTCCGAATCCGTAGACGTCGTGCCCATAGTCGACGTCTACCCTCTTTTCTCGTTGCGCCCAAAACCAGCTATTACCACTGCCGTGCCCATAGCCGGCATTAACCATCGACCGGTGTCCTGCCCATTGACGACATCCATAACCCCGGTATAAGGTTTGCCGTGCCCACTGTCGGCGTCCCGACTCCGTCGTTTACCTACCTTAGTTTCCTCTTGTCACAGAACAGGTCGGTAGACCTAGATTTGGGCAACGGAGCCGGTAGGTCTAGCAACGGCTAGACTACTGTAGCATCATATCGGATACTAGTTAGTGACCTTACATGTGATTTTTCTATGCTCCACCCAAAGGTACTACATTGGCCAAGAAGCGAGTTGTTTTTACCTGGAATATTTGAAATTTTGCCGAGACCTTGCTTTTCCAAGCAAGGTAGGGATCTTTAACGCGCGTGACAGCACTCACACACGGGACCTCCATTTTACCTCTCAACCGAACGAGGGTGTATTTTTGTGAAAAATGCTCGTCTAACATTTTTCAAGCGGGCCGTGTTGGGATTCGAACCCGGGATCTTGGGCGTAGTAGTAGTCACACACATACCACTACGCCACCGAGTCGCCACTAGTTAGTGACCACTGTCCACTGCCACGCCGGTGACTTAGGACAGGGTCATTACATTGGTGAACCCGACGTAAAAGCAACGGGTCATTACATTGGTGACCCCGACGAATAAGAATGCGCACCTTGACGGTCACTTTACTACATTGGTGACCCCGACATAGAAAAAAGTGTACCTTGACGGTCACTTCATTATATTGGTGACCCCGACGTAGAGCAAAGCGCACCTTGACGGTCACTTCATTACATTGGTGATCCCGACAAAGTAGAGCACGCAATCAACGGGTCATTATATTGGTGACCCCGACGAAGTAGAGCACGCAACCAGACGGCCACTACACATTACATTGGTGACCCCGAACACGAAAAAAAAAGAAGAATAACGCGCAGTCAATACTTTGGCGGGTGCGAAGAAGTACAGCCAGCAACCCAACGGTCAACAAATTGATGATCCAGACAGAGAACACACCGCAAGGATAATTCCAACTCCGACGAAAAGAACGCGCCATCACAGTGATGATCACGACCAAGTACGTCACATAACCGAAGTCACCACGGTCACTACCTCAACGACCACGACAAAGGTTAGCAAGCACCATTTAAACTCGGTCAACACATCGATTACCCCGAATTAAAAATACACGCAATCATTATACATTGGTAACTACAGACCCGACACAAGAACAACAGTCACTACACTAATAAACCGACGAACATGGAAACTAACAAACAGCACGCGCAGGCATCAACCTCCGTCGAAACAGTCAAGAGCCAAATTAGATTAACGGAGTTAGAATTAGATTCGCAGCTTACGGTGTACAATCCGAACAAGCACGATATCGATTGTTAATAGCAAATTTACCGGCTAGTTTGTTAGAGCAATTATCAGCTCGGTGCGCCCAAAGCCATCTATTACCATTGCCGTGCCCATAGCCGGCATTCAGCGTCGTCCGGTGTCGTGCACATTGTATTACGTATTCCGTAAATTCCCCATTTTCTTCTTCTTCTTCTTCTTCTTTCTTCTCCCGCCACACGCGTCGGCGCGAAGTCTCGCTTAACGCACTTCTAAAAGTAACGGAAATACGCGCAACAAGTCTTTTAAATTTATGGCCCGAAATTTCCGCATATATAACTATATGAATGTTTAGTGCCGAAATTTTTTGGCACGTAACAATCGCGACAATGCCATAAAAAAAAACTCAAAAAAAGAAAAAAACTGTTAGCACAGTAACATCTTAATATCTAAATCCTAATTACCCTACATAAATCCTAACTTAAATCCTACAAAATGTTTAGTTGAGGCGCCACCTGGTTTTTTCGACCGATAACACGTCTTCCGAATTACCAGGAAACGGAATATGTAGCTTCATTGTCTTTGACTACATTTACAAGTGCACAGACGAGTCTTTAATGTGGCGCAGTTATAATCGACAGCACAAATTTGTCGGGGAGCATGAAACACTACTTAAAGTAAAACAAATGCAACAAGTCGCCTAACCTATATACTAAACTAAAATTAACATTACAGTTTCCTAAATGCAAACGCACATGAGCGTTGCATCCAAACTGCATCCTTGTTGGCAAAAAAGTGCCCAAATTTAAAAATGTTTATAAGAGTGAGTTATTCTACACTCTAGCAAATTTTTAGTTTCTGGTACTCTGATTTAATAAACAATACACATCAAAACTTGTCCATGACATGCTCGTGAATCAACAAATTTACCAAAAGTACCACCTTACTAAATCCTTACATTGCTAACCTAACAAATTACATTTCTAACATCAGGTTAGCTTTTTCACTTAATATTCAAGAAAAATAATTCCCACGTCTGGTCATAAATGCCAAACGTTAAGAAGATAAAAAGATAAAACAAGATATCAAGTTATTATCGAAAATAATAGATAAGATAACGATATTAAGCTTAAGTTATTATCAAAGATAATAGGTAAGATAACACGATATTAAACTAAAGTTATTACTAAAGGTAATCGGTAAGTTAAAGATATTAAACTAAGGTTATTATCAAAGATAATAAATAAGATAAAGATATTAACTTAAGTTATTATCAAAGACAATAGATAAGATAGCGATAGAGTGGCTCCGTGAAGCCGTTAAATGGGAATTTCTCGTACCCCCTAAAAAGAGCAACCTGTGAAGCAGGCCCGTTTGCAATAAACGGTACGAGGGACCGGCAAAGGCATTTGAGTGCATCCCTGCACCCGGCGTTAATTGATATCGGTGATATAATCACCCGATATCCACACGATATTTCTACATACACTCACACATTTACACACTCATACATACCTTCACTGTTAGCGCCCATATACGTTGACAGCGGCACCGCATGACCTTACGGAAGATTCCCAGAGACGTGGTCCGGGTGTCTGTGAAAACCTCCGCGCAACCACACGGTGACTGACGGAAATGAAAAGGCAGAGAAATAAGAACGGTAGAAAGAGGGAGGTAGGTATTTGGAATGCATAAGAAGCACTTTCAGGTAGACAAAAATAGAGAAAGGGCTCGCATTGAGCTAAAGAGACAGAAAAGGTGGATAGCAAAGCACTACTTAACCAGCCAATGTAGTCAGTAGCCCGCAGTGAGAGAAAAATCACTCTTATGTGGTAGACGGGTGTTCCGGGACGAGAACAGGTCCACCGAAAGAAAGATAAGGCAGAAACGGAGACAGCAGGATACGAAAAAGTAGAGTTTTTGGACAAGCGTCCGAGAGAAGGTAGAGAGTTGTCCCTGTTAAAACACAGATCGGTCACAAGGACCACCTGCGATATTAATTTAACAAGTTAAGGTATATCATAAGTTAAAAAATTCACTAGACTCCTAAGAGAACTAGTAGAATCATTTTCCTAACGAGTGCATCCACTACAATAAGAAAATCAGACAAAAGTTGACACAACAACTTAAAAGTATCACTACAGATACAATCACACGAAAACAAACTGTTTCAAGGTAATTTTTAAAACGGTAACACCCTAAACACACAAGGATGCATAATTATAAGCAGTTAAATACAGACACACTGTCCCAATAGCTAAAACAACCGGGAATTTAATAAGATATCAATAAGAAGCGATAGTGTCTCACCACGAAGTTCAACAAAAAACAATGAAAAAAAATGTTTATAAGTTATGGTGATTTAGTAGGAAAAGAAACAAATAATAGTCTCGGATAATGTGGGCGACTGTAATAATTCAGAGGAAAAACACATGGAATAGAAAATCCTAGTTTTTTTGCAACTGCGAATATGAACTATTTCTTACAATGGCATAGGCCGCGTCTCCTATGTGAGCCCAAAGAAGAAAGCATCCACTCTTAACATCAGCTCAAACCAATCATAAAAATTCAATGAGTTATTACAACCAAAGTTACGACAATTACCACACACTTAAACGATGTAAGAAAAATACTAAAAACCAATTAATATGTTGTAGGAAAAGTTCGAGGATTAATTAAATAAAACGACAGAGTTATACTGGGGGGTCTAGAGAATAAAGCGATATATAACTAACGGTAAATTCAAGGGGAAGTTAACCAAAAGGAAAAGGTTTAAGGCAAATAAGTTAAACATGTAAGAGGTAGGCGTATAAGAGAAGGAATAAGTAATTAAAGATACTAATTGATGGTGAGAACAAAAAATATTAGGTAAATCGTGAGGGGAATTGAACGTGAAAACTTAACTAGCATTTGGGTCAGCAGAGAATGGCTTAAGGTCTTTAATATGCCACCTTCCCTGGCGTTTTCCTTCAGCGTCTTGAAATTCGTAGATAATAGGACTAACTACACGGGTGACCTTACAAAGAATGAACTCAGGGGCCAATTTTGAACAAAATTTCTTAGATGCATCCGATAAGACATAATTCCTTTTCCAAACTTGTTCGCCCAAGGCGAAGGAAATATTTCGCTTACTTAAGTTATAGTGGTCCTTACTTTTTTCGTAAGCTTTTAACAAATTTTTCCTAACGTCGTTAAAGATAGAAGGTAATGATTGTTGGTCTTTGTCCCAGTGTACTTTATCGTCAAATTCAATTACGTTAGTATCGTCAGGAACTAAACCATAATAACTCCCATCGATTGGGGTATATCTTCCAAAAACAAGAAATGACGGGGTGAATTGGTTTGCTTCGTGTTTAGATGTGCGTAAAGCTTGAGCAATTATAAAAATATTTTCATCCCATGTAGTATGGTCTGAATCAATATAGGAAGAGATAGCGGTAATTAAAACTCTATTTACTCTTTCGGTGGGGTTTACTTGAGGATGGTATTTAGCGTTAAACCAAATTTTTTGTACTTTGTAACTCTTAACGAAATTTTGAAAATCTTTAGAGATAAATTGTGCCCCATTGTCACAAAGAATAATCTGAGGAACACCGAAGATAATAAATACATTTTGCTCTAGAAATTTAATTATAGCAGCAGATGTAGCTTTACGTAAGGGTTGCACCATAACAAATTTAGAAAACCAATCGGTGACAACTAAAAGATATTGGTTACCTTTTTTCGATCGGGGGAGAGGTCCTAATAAATCAAGTGATATTAATTGAAAGGGATAAGATACACATTTAAAGTTACCCATTAAGCCAGGGTGAGCCTCTTGTTAGCTCTTATGAGAACCACAAATTTTACAGTTTCTAATATAGCGACAGACGGATTGTTTTAGTGTGGGCCAATAATATAATTCAGATATATTAGCGAGAGTTTTTGTAACACCAAGATGGGCAGCTATGGGATCATCATGACATAATTTAAGCACTTCACTGCGGTTAGCGGTAGGGACGACAAGTTTCCATTCAGGGATGTTAGATATTTTGTGAGGTGAAAAGAATACAAATTTATATAATCTATTGTTGGTTACACGAAAGGTATGAAATTTATCGGGATTTTCAGAAACTTTTTTAATCATATTAAGATACCAAGTATCAGGAATTAGATTTGGAAGGTTAAGAGAAACGAAATCACGAGACAAGGCATCAGGTACGATATTTAATTTGTCAGGCCTATGCCTAACGTCAAAGGTGAATTGAGAGATACGCAAGTTCCATCTTGTCAAACGACCTGCGGGTTGTTTTAAGTTATTTAGCCAAGTGAGGGCTGCACAATCAGTAATTACGGTAAAATGTGTACCTTCAACATATCCTCTAAATTTCTCGATGCCAAGGATAACTCCCAATAGTTCTCGTTCGGTAGCTGAGTATTTTTGTTCAGCAGAAGTTAAGGCACGACTTGCTTAAGCAATTGGATGTTCTAAGCCATTGCTCACCTGGAACAACATTGCACCTAAACCAGTAAGTGAGATATCGGTTTGTATATAAAATTTTTCATCGAAATTGGGCGAGATTAAGATAGGTGCTGAAGTGATTAACGTTTTAATTTGTTCGAAAGCCTGTTGAGATTCTAAATTCCACTCGATAGTTTGAGACTTCTTTTTAGTGTTGCGATCCACTATTAGGCAACCCGTCAAACATACAAACGCCCGGGGCACAGCGTATTCTTCAGCATTCGAGAATCCTTCTACAAAGTTCTAGATAATGAGTCATATCTTAATGCAGGGTATATATAAGGCCGCTTATGAATGTAAGAGTTAGTCTATTCTTGAATGTCTAATATAAATTATATCGTTGTAAAGTAAACGTAGTTGAGTTTTTAGAATATATACATAAATGATATGCTGTGTCTAACGTGCATGCAGCTTGCAGTATACATAAATAAATAGAAGTGTATAAACAAATAGTTGTGTTAGTGTGGTTATTGGACCTAGGGTAAAGAAGTTAGTTTAAGAAGATATTAGTGCTTGTAAATTCATTAGTGTAATAGTGCTTCATTGTTAAGTGGACTGAAAACATCTATAAATAAGGCATATACTGTTAATTAGACTTGTGAACAGTGAGTAATAAAGACCATTATTATTACTTGTTTTAAATTAAAGAAACGCGGTAGTAGTAGCCCGTTACACTGGTGTCAGGCATTTGTGGGGTATATAGTGATTAATTTAAAACACAAGTCTAAAGACATTTAAATAGTTTGTATATGCCAGTTACAAGAAATCGAAGTAAAATGGAGGCAGAAAGTTTAATGAATTTCCTTAAGGATTTTAAATCCGGTATAGAAGAAAAGTTAAACGAAAATGCTGAGAAAATGGAGGAGAGGTCGGCTAAACTGGAAGTGACACTCGGTGAAAATTTAGTGAGGTCAGTTGAACTGGAATCAAACCTTACCGAAAGGTTAACTGAAAATGCTAAGAAAATAGAAGAACAGTTTAGTGAAAACGCGATGAAAATGGAAGAGTTGAATGAAAAGACGGCCACGTTAGAACAAAGATTAATAGCAAGCTCCATTGCATTGAAAGAAGATGTCACTGTACAGGTAAAAACAGTTGAGCAAAAGTTGGACTGTAAATTGGTAAAAATGGAAGAAGATATGATGAGGCTGCAAGAACAGGTGATTTCACTAACAACGCGGCCACTTGAATTACCAAGCCAAGTTGTTAATCAGAACATTCCAGAAATAAGAACCATGGAAAGAAGCGAGTCCATACCGTCTAAATTTAAAGTGAAACCACCCACATTCGATGGCAAAACACCCTGGCCCACATATTTGAAACAATTTGAAGCTGCTGCAATAGCCAACGGTTGGTGCAACACAGAGAAGGCTATCTCCTTAATAGTGGCCCTACGGGGGGAGGCTCTTAACATCTTACAAACAATTCCCGATCACCAGCAGAATGATTACGGCCTCTTAACATCAAAGCTTGAGATGAGATATGGAGATGCCCACCTTCAACAGGTTTACCACGCACAAATTAAGAACCGCTCGCAAAGACAAGTGAAAGCCTGCAAGAATTCGAAGCTGACATCGCCAGATTAGTTAGATTGGCATATCCAACGGCACCAGATAGTTTCCTCGAACAACTGGCTGTACAAACATTTGTGGATGGCGTTAAAGATGGCGAAATACAGCAAGCGCTAAGATTAGCACGGCCAAAATGTTAGATGACGCGCTGGCTCATGCGCTTGAATTTGAAGCAGCTAAGCAGACATCACACAGGATGGGTCACCGGTCTGCTTTAGAGGAACCTGATCAAGCTCAGAACAGCATAGATGAAATAATCAACCGTGTGTTTGAAAAGCGAAAGGCAGAAAGGCTGAAAAGACTACGACCGCGGAGATGGCGTCTACGATGCTGGAGCTGCGGTGAAGTTGGCCATATGCAGAGACGCTGTACTCAACCAAAGAAACAACCGGTTGTGCCAAAGCTGGTCCATGTAAGGGGCGAACTTCGACAGCACAGCGTAGTGCCCGGAGATTATCATCCGTGCTGCATCGTCGGTGGAAAGTCTGGACAGCATTTATATCGATGGTAGAATTAATGGTAGGGTTGTCCGATTACTTGTGGATACAGGAGCGACAAGAACTATTGTGAGACCAGATTTGGTTGGTCGTGGAAAAGTGCTACCTGTATCGGTGTGTCTCCGAACGGCAAATGGTGAGAAGATTGGTACTCATGGAGAGACTGCCGTTATGTTGACAATTGGGGACAAATTAATTAATCATCGAGTGTTGGTGGCTGAAATTACAGAAGAAGTGATCTTGGGAATGGATCTCATGAGAGAATATGGGTTTCATGTAAACATGAAAGAAAATGTGCTTCGGATAGATGATGATGAGATTCCATTTCAAGGTAGGAGTAACCAGACGATGCAAGTACGAATGATTTGCGATATGAAAATACCCGAGAAGGCGGAAATGATAGTAATGGGACGCCCGGATGGTACGCTCCGGGAAGGACAAGTATGCATGATGGAAGCAACTGAATCGGGAATGGGTCAGGAGGACTTCTGATTGGAAGAACGCTGGTAAAGTCTCGAAATATGGTACCAGTAAGGGTGCTGAACATTAACCCTCATACAGTGACCCTGAAGAAAGGCATGATTGTGGGAAGTTGCATTCCAGTATGTCATATTAAACGTTGTATGGACGACACGAAAAATAAACCAACCAACGGTTACTCACAGAAATTGCTGGATATGTTGATACCCTCGTGTCAAGGATTAAATGGCGACCAACTGGGCAAGGTAAAAGAACTGGTCGGACGATATCGAGGTGTGTTTGCACTGGATGATAGTGAGAAGGAAGGACGAATGTTGTGCAACACAAGATCAATACTGGAGATGCGCAACCGATAAGACAACACCCAGGCGGCTTCCTTTGGCAAAACGTAAGGAAGCTGAGCAAATTATCACCGATATGGAAGAACAGGGAGTGATTGAACCCTCGAATAGTCCATGGGCATCCCCGGTAGTGCTTGTCAAGAAAAGGACGGGTCGACAAGGTTTTGTGTAGACTACCGGCGGCTTAACAATGTAACAAAGAAAGACAGCTATCCTTTGCCCAGAATTGATGACACCTTAGATACTCTTTCCGGATCTAAATGGTTTTCGACCTTGGACTTGAAAAGCGGATACTGGCAGGTAGGCTTGGAGCCAAACGATAAAGAAAAGACTGCCTTTACAATTGGAACTGGATTATGGCAGTTCAAGGTCATGCCATTTGGATTATGTAATGCTCCTGCTACTTTTGAACGATTGATGGAGTCGATACTGCGTGGACTGTCTTGGAAGACTTGTCTGGTATACCTGGACGACGTGATAGTGTTAGGCCGGTCTTTTGAAGAACACCTTAAGAACCTAGAGGAGATATTCCAAAGATTACGCGGGCAAACCTTACATTGAGCCCCAAGAAATGTCACCTATTTGGAAAAGAGGTGAAATACCTAGGACATGTCGTTTCAGAGACCGGAATAAAAGCTGACCCTGACAAAATAAAAACGGTACAAGAGTGGCCTACACCAGCAGATATACACCAACTACGCAGTTTTCTAGGATTGTGCACATATTACCGACGTTTTATACTTGGGTTTGCAAACATTGCCAAACCGTTAACGAAATTAACCGAAGATGGACAAGAATATGATTGGAATGACGACTGTCACAGTGCATTTGAACAACTGAAACGGCTACTGGTTACAGCACCAATTTTGAGTTATCCACGGATGGAGGTGAAATTTGTGTTGGATACCGATGCCAGTAACACAGCTATAGGAGGCGTTCCTTCTCAAGTGCAGGACGGACAAGAAAAAGTTATTGGGTATTTCAGCAAGGTCTTGTCGCGGCCAGAAAGGAACTATTGTGTGACAAGAATGGAGCTGTTGGCCGTCGTCAAATCCGTAGAGCACTTTTATAAGTACTTATACGGCCGTAAATTCCTGTTGAGAACAGACCATGCTGCACTGAAATGGTTATTGCAGTTTCAAAATCCTGAAGGGCAAGTGGCAAGGTGGATAGAGCGGCTGCAGGAATATGACTTTGATACAGAACATCGTGTAGGAACTAGCCATCGGAATGCTGACGCTCTATCAAGGAGACCTTGTCCGGTGGACTGCAATCATTGCTCCAAGATGGAAGAGAAAATAAGTGTCATCCATAGAATGACGGTAACCGATGATACTTGGCAACCCGAAAGAATGCGAGAAGACCAGGAGAATGACGCCGAATTGGGACGAATTATTGAGTGGAAAAATAGAGGACAACGACCAGCTTGGGAAGAAATTAGTATTTTAAGTAGGAGCCTGAAGGCATACTGGGCACAGTGGGACTCCTTGATGATGGAAAATAGAATCTTGAAACGACGCCTGGAACTTGAAGATGGCACTGAGAGACTTCAAATGATAGTGCCGAGAAGCAGAGTGCCGGAAGTGTTGCAGCACTTGCACGACGGTATTTCCGGAGGGCACTTTGGCGTGAAAAGAACTCTCGAAAGAGTGAGAGAAAGATTCTATTGGGTGAACTGCAAAGAAGATGTGAAGAAGTGGTGCCGGAAATGTGAATTGTGTGCCTCTGCAAATGGCCCGGTCACAAAACGGAAAGCCCCAATGAAACAGTACAACGTGGGGAATCCTTTTGAGAGGGTAGCCATTGATATAGCTGGTCCGTTTCCTGAATCAGAGAAAGGAATAAATACATCTTGGTTGCAATGGATTATTTTACCAAATGGCCGGAGGCATATGCTATACCTAACCAAGAAGCCGAGACGGTTGCAGGTGTACTAGTCAGGAGTTGTTTTGTCGCTTTGGAGTTCCGTTGGAATTACACTCCGATCAAGGTCGGAACTTCGAATCAGCGTTGTTTCAAAACGTCTGCAAGCATCTTGGAATCAGGAAAACTAGAACCACGCCACTTCATCCTCAATCGGATGGAATGGTTGAAAGAATGAACAGAACGTTAGGAAAGTACCTGGCCAAAGTTGTCTCTGAACATCAACGGGACTGGGACCAATATCTACATTTGTTCCTACTGGCGTACCGATCTTCGGTACATGACAGCACAGGATACTCGCCCGCTTGCGTAATGCTAGGACGTGAATTGCGGCTACCATGTGATCTTCAGTTTGGATTTAAACCTGGAGAAGAGATCGCCGGTGAAGATTACGTTAGTAAGCTTCGTGAAAGATCAAATAGTATTCACGAAAACGTCCGAAAGAATATACAGGCAGCAAGCGATCGAATGAAATCACAATATGACACGAGAGCACAAGAAGGTGGTTATCAACCTGGAGATTTAGTGTGGTTGTACAATCCACAAAGAAAACGTGGATTGTCGCCAAAACTACAAAGACAATGGGAAGGGCCGTACGAAGTGTTAAAAAGGATTAATGATGTAGTGTACCGGATCAGAAGATCCCCTCGTGGTAAACCGAAAGTGGTACACTTTGACCGTTTAACACCCTACACTGGCAACAACCAGGAAGACTCAAATAATGATAATGGTGTTCGGCAAGTTATTAATCATGAACCAAATGCAGATTTTGAGAGCTTTATGGCGGCGTATGGTGGTTCCGCTAAAGCGAGATTTGGCTTTGTTGTTGAAAAACAGCAAGATCTGTTTAGAGCACCAGAAGAGTATTCCCTTGCACATTGCGTAGCTCAAGATTTGGCAATGTCAAGGGGAATAGCTGTTGTTTTCAAGAAAAAGTTTGGATGTGTGGATGAATTAGTACAACAGCAGCCAACTGTAGGAAAATCTTTGGTTCTTCAGGATAAAAATCGTTATGTTTACTATCTGGTCACCAAAAATTTTTCATGGTAGAGACCTAGTTATGGACATCTATGGGAGGCTTTACTCAATGTTAAAACTCAGATAATGAAAATGAAGTAACGAGACTAGCGATGCCCAAACTAGACTGTGGAGTAGAAAGGTAGTAAAGCTACAGCCGAGAAGAGTGGCGAAGCTGCAGGTATTCAGAGTCCCTCAGTTGTGGAATTGCAAAATCGCGAAGTCCAAGAGACACGGAGTCGCAGAATAGAAAGGTGGTGGAGCTGCACACTCGCAGAGTCCCAACGTTGCTGAGTCGCGAAATCGCGAAGTAGCAGACGAGAAGTCGTTAAGCAATGGATGTGCGGGGTCTCAGGACATATAAGTTCCGAAACAGAATGAAAAATATAAAACTTGAAATATAAAAAGGATTAATGATGTAGTGTACCGGATCAGAAGATCCCCTCGTGGTAAACCGAAAGTGGTACACTTTGACCGTTTAACACCCTACACTGGCAACAACCAGGAAGACTCAAATAATGATAATGGTGTTCGGCAAGTTATTAATCATGAACCAAATGCAGATTTTGAGAGCTTTATGGCGGCGTATGGTGGTTCCGCTAAAGCGAGATTTGGCTTTGTTGTTGAAAAACAGCAAGATCTGTTTAGAGCACCAGAAGAGTATTCCCTTGCACATTGCGTAGCTCAAGATTTGGCAATGTCAAGGGGAATAGCTGTTGTTTTCAAGAAAAAGTTTGGATGCGTGGATGAATTAGTACAACAGCAGTCAACTGTAGGAAAGGCTTTGGTTCTTCAGGATAAAAATCGTTATGTTTACTATCTGGTCACCAAAAATTCTTCATGGCAGAGACCTAGTTATGGACATCTATGGGAGGCTTTGCTAAATCTTAAGGCGCAGATGATGGAAAATGGAGTAACGAGACTAGCGGTGCCCAAGCTGGGCTGTGGACTGGATCGCTTGGATTGGAGGATAGTCCGAAATATGCTAGAAGTAGTTTTCCAGGGAACCAACGTCCAGGTTCTTGTTTGTTGTTATCAACCGGTTGCCTACCAAGACCATGAAAAGAGTGTTGACTGTTAATTCCAACGACGCGGTGGATGCACCAGAGGAGATAGCTGCCGATACCGTCACCAGTCATCGAATTGGCGTCAAGATGGATTTACAGTTACGAGACGTAACGGTTTTAAAGAGGGGCAGTGTTGCGATCCACTATTAGGCAACCCGTCAAACATACAAACGCCCGGGGCACAGCGTATTCTTCAGCATTCGAGAATCCTTCTACAAAGTTCTAGATAATGAGTCATATCTTAATGCAGGGTATATATAAGGCCGCTTATGAATGTAAGAGTTAGTCTATTCTTGAATGTCTAATATAAATTATATCGTTGTAAAGTAAACGTAGTTGAGTTTTTAGAATATATACATAAATGATATGCTGTGTCTAACGTGCATGCAGCTTGCAGTATACATAAATAAATAGAAGTGTATAAACAAATAGTTGTGTTAGTGTGGTTATTGGACCTAGGGTAAAGAAGTTAGTTTAAGAAGATATTAGTGCTTGTAAATTCGTTAGTGTAATAGTGCTTCATTGTTAAGTGGACTGAAAACATCTATAAATAAGGCATATACTGTTAATTAGACTTGTGAACAGTGAGTAATAAAGACCATTATTATTACTTGTTTTAAATTAAAGAAACGCGGTAGTAGTAGCCCGTTACATTATTTTAATTAAAGCGGTAATTGGTGCAGATATAGTTGAAAGATTGGGTAAAAAGATGTGATAATAGCTAATCATTCCAATTAAACGTTTGATTTCGGTAACAGTTTTAGGTGTTTTGAATATAGTAATAGTGTCGACTTTAGCAGGATCTGCTTGTAGACCAGTTCCATCGATAATAAAACTAAGAAATGTAAGAAACGAACAACAAAATTGACATTTTCCCCAGTTAATCTTAAAACCTGCTGCATTTAGGCGTTCTGCAACTTCATTTAATGTGGCGATATGTTTGTCAAAGGAACTTGAAATAACTAAAATATCTTCTAAAAATACAAAGGCACGTTCCTGATGTAAGATAGGACCTAACGTTTGATCCATAGTACGTTGTAGGGTTTGTGGTGCGTTACAAAGACCAAATGGCAAAAAATTATATTTGAAAAGACCTCGGCCTGGAACACAAAAAGCAGTTTTAGGACGGGAAGGTAAGTCGAGGGGTATCTGATAAAAAGCTTGTCTAAGATCGATAGATGAGATAAATTTTGCGTTTTGAAGCCGGCTTAAAATTGAGTCAGTTCTTGGTAGAGGGTAAGCGTCAGAGACAGTTATATAATTCAACTTTTTGCCATCAAAACAAAAACGCCATTCGTCATTTTTCTTACGAACTAATAATACGGAAGACATCCATGGTGAATTTGAGGGAGAGATAACACCAGATTCTAACATTTTATCTATTTCCGAATGCAAATGTTTTTGTAATGCAGGCGATAACGGATATTGACGTTGCTTAAAAGGGAGGGCATCACCTGTAGTGATAACATGTGTTGCAGTAGTAACGCAACCAAGTTCAGAGGTATTAAGTTTACGAAATTTGTCGATTGTAGAGTTAAGAATTACATTTTGGAAATCGGTAAGAGAAATTTTAGTAGATATTCCTGCATGCACAGGAATTTGTTTTAAGGGAAGTTTGCCAAGAAAAATCTTGGAAATAAAGTGATAAATTAAAAAGTTTACAAAAATCTACACCTAGTAGGAATGGATAAGCTAATGTTGGTACTACCAAAAATGAAACCTCACGTTCAAGTGATTCTACTCGAATTTTTAATTTAAGAGAACCCGTTACATATATTTGATTATCGTCAGCTAAATTTATGGAAGATTTTTCGGGAGCAATTTGAATTTTAATATTTTGTTTAGATAATTGTTGTAGACCTTCGTTGTTTATAAGGGAGCATGAGGAACTTGTGTCCAGTAAAGCTGTTACATTTAAGAAACCAATCGAGATAGGTAAATGTGGGCGGTTATCGAAGGGTTTTTTAACAAGTTGTAAGGCAGCAGACTTTTTATGGTAAAAGGAATTATCGGTTTGTAGCCAGTTAGACCATTCTGACGAGGTTTTATAACATAATTCTTCTAATGACGGCAAGGCATTTTGTAAATTCAAAGTAGCGATATTATTGTCAGATATATATATATAATAAAGGTACAGCGTTTGAGGTAGTTTTATGCTTTAAGTTTATTGACGTTTGGGTCCGTTGAATGGTTGGTGTTGAGAATGATTTTGTTTCTTTGAGATATTCACGCCCTGGGTAGGAATATCTCGACGAGAGTTTCCCGATACGTTGGAATTACAATTCGTACAGTTAGATTTATTGATATTAGCGCGACCACAGCCTTAGCAAATAATATTTTTGGGGTATGTACAAACGTTGCAGTTATGTCCACTTTTCTTACAATTCCAACAGGTAAGTGAGTTATTTGTTGAGGTAAAAGAAATATTAAGGGTAGATACTTTATGAGAAGATTGAACTTGACACGCTAAATCGGGTTCTAAAAGGCCAGATTGTTTTTCTGGAGAAGGACGGTATTTATCCACCCGCAACTTTACTTCTTGTAGCAAACGACATAAATCTTTGAATTTGGCTAAGGAAGAAATGTGTTGTAACGCTAACCGTTCGGGAAAATATGAATTTAAATTTCTACGTAACTGATCGATAATTTCAAATTCTGATGGTTTATTATCAAGTCTACTATATAGAGCTTCTATTGAAGTAATAAAGGAAATTACATTTTCGTCAGGTCCTTGGGTTCGATTTCGTATCTCATTCCAAATGTCGGTAATATAACCATGAGGTAAGAAGTCCCGTTTTAAACACGTAACGAATTCCTCCTAGGTAGAAATCTTTGCTCTAATGTTACGGTACCAGATTAACGCAGAATTAGAAAATAATTCACCCGCTGAAACAAATAAATCCTGGTCGGTACTGTTGCGTGAAGTCTTGAAATTGTTAATTCTGTCAAGAAAAAACATTAAAACAATTTGGGGTCAAAACTCTGAAAAGTTAAACCCCATTTATAAACAGGTATAGATTTTCCCAATGGTGGAGCTTGAGAAATTGCGAGATTTGATAAAGGTAGAGATATATCTGTGTCTGCATTTGGATTAAGTCTCTCAAGAACTATTCCTTCAAGTAACAAGATATCCGATAAGAAAGTTTGTTTAGCTTGGTTCGTTTGTTCATTGTCAAATAAACACAACGAGTCTATTCTTTGCTTAAGGTGAATAATGCGGAAACAACACGTTTTAATTCGATTTTACTAGGGCCGGGATCAATTTTATTTATTATATTAGTTTTATCTTCAAGGAATTGTTTAATTTCAGACACATTTTGAGTTAAATCGGAAACGATTACTTTCGAAATAGGTTGCCCTTTAACTTCCTGCGCTAGTATAGCTTTAAGTTGCAATCGTCTATCATTTTGGGTAGATGCGGGTTTGATATTTCTACATTCGATTTCGTAAATCAATTCCAAAAACTTAAGATGAGTAATATTCATTTTGAGATAATATTTGAGACAAAAAAATATACAAAATTAAAATACTATAGTATTCCACAAGATAAATGGTACACCAAACTTTAATTGGTTACGTTAAATTTATTTGACAGCAAAGTCTTCTTTAAAAAGGCATTTATATGTTACAAGTATTTAAATTACTAAGGGAACACTTTTAAAATGGTAAGGGGGCAAGATAGTGTTTAATGAAAGAAATACATAAAGGTTAGGTTAATATAACGCTTTAAAAGACACTAAAAACCCAGTTAATTAGAAAATCTATATTTGGAGATGGAATTTTTATTTATGTAGGTAATTGTAATTTACAATTGATTATTTAGGTTATAAAAAGACACTCAAAATTATAGAAAGATACATTATATATGTTATTTTAACGGTATCAGGACAAGATAGTGTTTAAGAAAACAGATACAATAAGGTTACGTTACTCTAACGTTTTAGGACATATACCAAAAGTTCAGTTAATTAGAAAATCTACATTTCGAGATGGAATTTTCTTTATATAGGTAATTGTAATTTATACTTAATTATTTAGGTTATAAAAAGACACTCAAAATTATAGAAAGATACATTATATGTGTTATTTAAACGGTATCATGGTAAAACAATGTTCAAGAGAAGAAATATAACAATGTTACGTTACTCCAACGTTTTAGGACATATACTAAAAACTCAAATGGTTACGGTACCAGTTTTAAATCGTAAAGCTTTCTTTAAAAATAATTTGTAAGGCATAATTAAATATTTAAATTACTAGAAAACACTTTTAAAATGGTATCAAAACAAGACAGTGTTATCCATAATTTAACAACACTTTTAGAAGTCCAAAAAACAAGCAATAGTTATGTTTAAACTAATATGGAATAGATAATTTTCCTAAGGGACAATGAATAAGGCATAAATTAATTATTTATATTTAAATGTACTTACATGTGAAATTCGAAAGTTAGGTTATATTGCTAATAACCACTCTTAAAAAACACTTTTAGTTCCATTCAAAACAAACTATGCACTTATATAAAGCAATTCAAGTTAAAAAGGTACACTACATTTAAAGTTACAACAAAATTAATTGGACTAGCAAAACATTTTAAAAACATAAGCCATGAATTTCAATAGTCAAAATGGCGGTTTATATTAAATCAACATAACAGCTGCCATATGTCACTTTAGGTAATATAGTAACTTCAGAGGTACCACACTAAACTTTTATGGTTAATAGATAATAAAAATAATGAAAATTATTTTTTTTTTTAATGAAAAAGCTATATATATCGTTAATTAGTACATTATAAGTTATAAAAACAATCCAAAAACAGATATTACAAACAACAACACGTTGAAGGCGCCATTATTACATTTCCGTAAACGCCGCACAAGCGACACCAAAGACAGTTGGTAACGATATTGCACGATGTGGAAATTAGCGCCTAATTGTCAATGACGTCACACAATATGCAAATTATGGCACGTAATTTACGAAGTATACCAATTTTAAACAGCCCCTAGGGGGTACTTACGTGAATAGGTAAAGCTTCCTTTAGAATTTATTCCTGATGGCGGCTCGTGGCTTCCTTTAGGATTATTCCTTGATGGCGGCTGCGGGCCTCCGGACTACTCCATGCCAGCGGCTTCGGGGCTCCGTGAATTCGTTAATGTATCTAGGGTCGTGGGCTGCTGTTAGACCAGGTTGCGTCCAAATTCGCTGGTTTTTTTCCTATGTAGGGGTAACGACAGAAACGGGTTTATAAGGAACGATAATCAAAGATAAAAAAGAAAAAGGGATCTACATAAGAAAAAGACACGCTACGATACCAGACCAACCACTCTTATTCACGTTCAGAGGCAAGTTCTTGAGCGTCTTCCGGAAATTCCCCACTTTTTTCTCCCGCCATACGCGTCGGCGCGAAGTCTCGCGCAACGCACTTCTAAAGGTAACGGAAATACGCGCAACAAGTCTTTTAAATTTATGGCGCGAAATTCTCGCATATTATAACTATATGAATGTTTAGTGCCAAAATTTTTGGGCACGCAACAATTGACGACACCCATAACCCCGGTATAACTTTCCCGTGCCCCCTGTTGGTGCTCTTATACCGTCCTTTACTTTAGTTTCCTTTTGTCACAGAGCACGTCGGTAGACCTACACTCCCGCAACGGAACCAGTAGGTCTAGCAACGGCTGGATCACTGTAGTATCATACCGGGTACTAGTTAATGACCACTGGCCACTGCCACTTAGAACAGGGTCGTTACAATACCAATGATTAAACGCAAACATGTAATTTGGAGGTTGTTGAATTCTTACCTTGTCTCGAGAATCTAAGCAGTGACCATATGCTGTATCACAAAAATCAAGTTTAGATAGAACTTTGCTGCCGCAAAGTATCGCGTTTTTATCTGGCGACTCAGTATTTGCCGATCTTGATAAACTATTTTAAGACTATCATGAGCATTGTGTAAAGATATAGAGACATATTGTCTGAATCGCAAATTGGAGTTTGGTGTTAGTTGCAGATTTCTGGCTGTTTTTAGTACCGCAAGCATATTGTTATTTATCTGTATATTTATATTAGTAGTCGCCAGATAAACATCAGCTTTTTACCTAGTACTACACGAGAGATTTACCTGCATTTAGCTTTAGGGCGTGTTGTTGAGAAATATCTACACGCCGTCTTACATCTTTCTTTATTGCGTCGCAAACATCACTATCTTTCATGGGTCAGCAGAAATATAAATCTGGGAGTCATTAGCGTAAAAATGTGAACTGCAAAAGTGTAAAACTGATGAAAATTGTGAAATATATATACTAAATAAGACCGGCCCAAGAATCGAACCTTGCGGAATGCCGGACGATATTCTCCTAAATTCAGACACACGACCATCAATACCAATGGCTTGAAAGCAGACGGATAGGTAATTGCGAAAAAGGCTAGTTGTCTGTCGCTAAGCCAATATAATCCAACATGGAAAGTAGAATTTCAAAGGCTTTAGAGAGATCTAATAAAACCAGTACAGTAAGCATTTCATGATCGGTTGCAGTAATTATATCCTCAAATGTTTTCAATAAAGTTGTAGTACAACTATGCCCTTTATTGAAGATGAGATGCAGCTGCAACTATTCCTCAATGGCTCGCTCCAAAACTTTAGACAATATCGGTAAAGTGCATACAAGTCTCAAGTCTTTCATGCTTGTAAGAAACTTAGTCTTCGGAAAAGGTAAAGCCAATGCCTGTTTCAACAACTTGGAAACACAGAAAATGTAAAACAAAAATTATATATTTGGATCACAATATTTAGCAAAAATGCTACACAAAGTTGAATGGTACAAATATTTAGCCCATCGATACCAGCGGGGTTTGATAGTAGATGTAAATCTCAATATTTGTATTTCGGCAATTTTTGTAAATTGGTAAGTGGAGTTAAATGTAAATCTAGAATTTGTATTATATAGATGGGGTGAAAATTAAATCGAGATAAATTCTAATCTTTGAATGATTAATAAACATGTTCATGTTAATTTTTAATGTAAGCTGTATATGTTTTAGTTTATTATGTATTAGGAAGGTAGCAAAAAATCAATATTTTCCGAGATCTGTTGAATAATAGTACGTTCTAAATTACCTGAAACTAGATTTTCGTTTACAACTAATTAAGGTATTACCAGATATGGGATTAGAGCATTATTTATTTAATATTTTGAATAAAAGTGAAACAAGAAATGCGGTGTAATCACATTATTAACGTCTTTTTATGTTTTTTAAAGATTCTTTAGTAATGTACGTGTATCCCTGGCCAGTTTGATGATTGGACGGAGTAAAAAATTATGTTTGTTTTTCCTTAGGGAACATATACTGGTACTTATATTTCAAATATGTAATGTTAATAGAGATTAAGTGTAGGTTGTTTATTAGGGTCATATTTATCGAACAAGGTAAAAAGAATAAAATTGCGAAAGGATATTCAGTAACGCTAGTGACGTAACAAACGTAACAATAGTATTGGGGAATTTTAATGCTTTAGGGTTTTCCTTTTTGAATTTATTTACTTTGACTAAATTTAACAAGTTCTTTCTTATAAGTGTATTTTAAAAAGGAGAAGAAAAAGTATAAATTAACAGAAAAAAAACTATAGACAAATGAGACCTCTTCGAAATAACAACGTTTCGGGTAGGAGGGTGTATTGTAAGGGATGTTTGCCAAGATGAGGGTGGTGTAGCAGCCTACCAATTGTGACAAATGATGCATTGAAATAAGTTTCAAAGTAAGTGTACCTTTTAAATCGGTTGTTCGGAGTTTGACAGTCCCAATTTGTGAATTTTATTTTTTAAGAACCACCTCATGCCACTGCAGCTAATCGATGCAACTGCAAAACTGTTACAGAAATTATAACGCGACGTGGCGCTCGCAATACACTGACAACGAGCAAGGGGATTTCAAATTGAATTCTAATTTATACTAAAATCGCTAATGAGGTAAGCAAGGTAAATGCTTATCGCGGCAGTCGGAGCAATCAGCTTCAATGTACCCTGAGCTAACCCAGTACCGAGGCGGGGAGTGGGGTAAACCATCAACCAAACCTCTTACCAAAAATGAGCGCCACCTAACTCTAACAGCTGGGCTCCGACGGAACTGAGATAGGAAATTCCTAACGATCACAAATAATACCCACACAGCATACAATCCAGCTAACATATGTTGACACACAGTAATGTAGACTTCATAGCTATTCAATACATTTACTATACAAGAATATATCAAATTAATAACAATAAACACATATACTATAATTTAATTAATAACTGGACTTACCCACTTGTTATATACATATACCAATACATCGGTTGACTAATTCAAATTTTACTTTAAAATCAAATATTAACACAGCCAACAAGGCAACATAAATCTGCGACCATACGGTCGATTTAAAAGGACTATTACGCAAATAAGGGGTTGCACTAGAATCCTAGCAGGATAACCCTTAAGTACTGAGGGTATCTGCAATAATACCTGTAATAATAATAATAGGCGGGTCGTTGGCTTAGTTTTACATACTCTATTAAGTATTGTGAATATGCATTGTTCAACACCCTAAATTAATACCCAACCCTATTATAATTGTATGGACACTGCAACCCTAAACCCAATAATATTACAATATAATTCACTAGCATGCAAAGTCAACCAAACGGTTGCGATAATAAAATAGATATGGAACGGACTCACTAACTACTGATGTGGATGGCGATGTTTCAGCTCAAATGGCGCGTGCAGGTATAATATCGCTACCAATTATCTCGCATGGGTCCACTGGTTACTTGTAAACATCTTCTCTTTTTAATTACAGATGCCTCATCTAGAACTCGAAATTCAACATACAGCATACAGGTTACAACGGTACTAGAACATAGAATAGCAGAACGTACAACGTGGAATGTAGCACGTGGAACAAAACGTGGAACATAAATCTTGAATGGAACTAGACTGGACTTGAAGTAGAACTTGAAGTAAAACCTGAACTATAATTAGAACCCTAAAATATAATCCCCTAATTACAGTCAGTAAAATCGCGGTTTACTTACCGATCCACAATCGGGTTCAATGTGCAAACAAACAAAATGTGTAACAGGTTGTTACCAGATAGCAGTCGAGGACTCAACTTTTTGAATCGCCGTAATCCCAATTAGGCAATAAGGAAAATTATAGTAAAATCACCTCAGAATAATTTCCTTTCAAATTAATTAGCTAAAATCCCTTCAACGAAGGCGGGCTTATATACGAACCCAAAGCATAAATTAAAAGTGTGTGATTCAAATGAAAAATTATGTCAAGATGATACCACTAAAGCTGGTCTGCAAACTCGTACCTGATAACGCGCTATCAATATTAAAGTATGTACAATCTAATACGGAAAGAATTAACTATTTAATACACTGCTAAAAATCAAAAGTCGTAGTGAAAATTTCAACCGTAACAAAATCCTTCACCCCTTTATGGTAAATTAAGATACTAGTGTAACACCGTTTCTACACATATCAATCGCTTTGCATCTGGTTTAAGAATTTTCAACCTTTACACAATAACCATCTACCTTCTTAAAAAACACTACAAAATAAACGTGTAAGAAATCAGCTGAAGTATCTTGTTTTATTTCAGTACAATGCAATTTGCGCTACGGGTAAAGGTAACACAACGATATAAATTTAAATTTTTCCTAAGGGGCGGGGTCAAGGTAACAATTATAAGGGTACATCGGTTAACTACAGTGGCGCAAAAGGGGGTTCCTATAATAGATAAAATAATAAAAATAATAAAAAATAAATATTGGCTATTTTCCTTGAAAGGCGTTTCTATTGTCATAATTAGGCGGTGCCAAACTGTCTTGTCTCAGTAATTCCTTCGATATTTTTTCTACACGCAAGTCGGTTATTCCGAATAGGCCGTCTTTGCTTTTGCTTTTCTAAATCTTTTAATATCATACTTTAACTTGCTCTAGAATACCATAAAAGTACCCATTAGATTCTAACATGTCAAAGAACTTTTTTAAAATAAAGGGCTTCTTTCAAATACGCCCTCATTGCTGAGGTGACGGGATGTCTTTTCACATATTTATCTATTTTTACCTTGTTTATAAATAAGTTCAAATAAAATTCAATCTACACTTTACTTTTATTTACATTACATAATTGCAATACGAATACAACCATACTTTCATTAGGGTAAACAGCTAATTTCCTATCATCAAACTGGCCAGGCATTACTTATAGAAATCCTACAGAAAACATCAAACCAATCAACAATACTACCACATCGTTGTTACAACTTCCAATATTGATATATATGATATTTATTATATTCCAAACCTTATTTCTGAAAATGCCGTTAATCATAATACATAAAAAATATAGTACTATACCAGCTTTTCCTTTTCATCGTTTAATTGTCTATAAAAAATACTAATTTTTCACTCTTTAACTAACATCAAATCTTGTCAATAAAGCGCACATTTAAAATAAATGCGTACATATTTCTTAATATGAAATAAAGCTTCCTTTCCTGATAATATCATGGTTAAATTTAACCAAAACTGGTGCCATCGCTAATTTATTATCCAACAAAATAACTACTTTAACGTTCTGTTAATTTTTTACTACATAAATACAAGGCAACCATATTTAAAATCCACTTGTACATAGTATAGATTATAAACAAAAGAGAAGTTTATATTTTCTTACTCACACATTCTCTTCAGAAACACAAGCTTTCACTATCTTTTTCTTTTTCCAGCTGTAATCAGCTTTTATAACACAATCAAAACCACATATTTGAACTGTACTCGCAGGTTGCCAGTTTATTCTTTTACGTACGAGTTTCAATATCTTGCACAGCGGCTAATATTGGTTCTTAAATTTGCAAGTGAAGTTACACAAAAGCTAACGCACCATTTATTTGCCCCTTCACTGAAGTCTACGTTACATCTTGAAGCTGTGTTCCGTTCTCTAACTTTTAACCTGTCTTCATTTCAAACCCCGGGCCTATCAAAATTCACAAATTGTAAGGAAATCCTTTTAGCACTTGACCAATGCGGCCCCTCCTGCCTACTACACGCTCGTATTACTACATTTCGACCTGTCTAAATGATTTTTCGGACTTAGCTTCCAATGTGGTGCTTATCTGTTATGTATCATACTCGTTTCTAACAACTTAGATCTCACAATGTAACATATTATTATCTATGTTGAATAAAAGGTCATTGTCACGTTAGTTACGTACAGATCATGTACTTTGTCTGTAATTTGTATTATTGTTATAATATGGTATCGTTTTAATGTCCGTGATAATCGCGACTGACGACAACTGATATATTGTAAATTACCTTTTCCTGTTATTTTGAGATATCCTTTCCTTATTATACCTTATTATCTGAATTACTCTAACAGGAAGAAAATTTTGAAATCTGCTTAATTAATATTAACTCTTCGTAAAATCTACTATACCGTTTGAGTCCATATTAATCTTGTCCCTGCATTATCCGATTTAGATTTAAAGTAACGCAAATGCGTTTAATTTTTTTTTATTATTTCTGAAGGTCATAAGAAATTCAAATCTACCTGTTCTCTATATTGTGCTCTGTAAGCTAACAGGTTAAGTAAATAATATTTAATTTTAGTAAAAACGAATCAAAAACCTTTATTCTAAAATTTAGTTATATCATACTCTATAAATCGGCACTTAACAATGAAGTACTGGAAAATTGTAAAAGCTTCTAAAATTTGATAAATTCAATTAATGATTTTAAGCTATCATTAGGAGCATTAGCAGTCTTGTTTTGCTAATTATACAGTAAAATAGTTCATACAATCCGTAATCACAAAAATTTTGACACTTCTTTGGTTACATTTTTTCTAAAATCCCTTTGTGTTATGGTAGATTGCTGCAACATCGGCTATCAATAAACTATTATAAATTACGATACACTTACCTTTAATGCATCTTGAAGTTCAAGGTTATATAACCTAACTATACCCTTTAAATTTCTTCTTAAAATTCTAACAAATTCGCTTCTGGTAATTTTAAATGGAGGTGCTTTAGTTGACACATTGGAGTTTGGGTCAGGTGCTGCGGTTGTAGTAGTCTGGAAACCAGATATTAACTTCCTAAAAGGTTTTCATGTAACTTACAGTATTCTCTGGTAAGAACTGATCATTTACAAGTCTGTTTAGAGTATTCATGGTGTTTTTCGTATCATTCCATTGCTAAAATAATTTAATTTTATCGAATAGTGAATGAGTAATTTTTACCTCATAAAATAAACCAAACAGTTGTCGAACAGGACCTGGCTGCCTTTTTACTGAAGTTGTTCGGTATCGTAGATCTTTACTGGGCGAAACAACCTTATAACATACATGCTATATCAAAATTATGTTTACAAAAAAATCATATTCTGGTAAAGATGCATTTTAAAACAAAAAATTGGAACAAAATCATGCAATTATTATTAAAATTAAAAATCAATATGTTACGTCAGTTTTTGTTCAAAAAATTAGCTATTATTTGCTATTTTACAGACAGACTCGGTGGTACTTCGTCCAAACTCTGTAATCCAGAGACCGTTGACCTCGACTGCAAACGACATAATAACGATTGCGAACTAACTGAGGGTACGAAAAGGCTACAAGACTATTGCTGGAGAGTGCCTGTTTACGCAGTGAGAAAAAAGTAGTAAGGGTTTGGCTGTTGTAGTATATAGTAAAGTTTTCTAAATATCTCTCTGAATAGATGCAAAATTTTAAACCGCTAGGATGTACCAAATTGGATTTATAAGACAGGTATAGCACGAAGTCGGATTTTGAAATCCTATTATACTATTATTATAAGAAAAGTATATAACGCAAGCAAAAATTTATGTATTACTTAAACAAACATAGGTAATTCAATATAGACAACGTTGTAAACCTATTAGATGCTTCCATACTCACGACTATAGTTTGCAAGTTTAAAGAATGATAGAGGGGTCACACGCATTTTAAGAATAAAATTGAATACACTGTGGTAACATTCAGTCTGTTCCTTTAATCGATTTGTAAAATATTCATTGCGCTAAATTATCTTTCTCATTCTACAGTTAAAACGACTAGGGCTTTAAGGCCCGATTTTTCAATCAAGGTTCAAATCATCGTTTAACTGAACTGATCTCGTCCGTTGATCTAAGATCACGTCATGGCGAATTTTTCAATATTATTTACTGTCAAGTTCTCATGAACCAGTATTTCTTGTTGCTTAAATAAAGTTGGCAATAAACGTCATCCTGACGCTAATTTAAGTACGTAATTTTACTGTCAAATTGTTGTTGATGTGCTGTGTTACAATATCAAATCTGTAGGTTTAATGACCACTAATGGATTCTACAAAGAGAGCACCGAATTTTAGTGCAGCTGAAGAGCTGTTATTGGTTATTTAAATTGTGTGAATATATTGTATATTACTTTTAACATTTAATTATAGGTATCATTGGTGGCCAAATACAAAAACACCATCGAGAATAAAAAAACGGACGCTGTTACTTCCCAAACTAAAATGCAAGCGTGGGTAAAACTCGCCGCAGAGTACAATGCTAGTTCAAATACCTTTCGTGACTTTACTACCCTCAAGCGAAAATATGAAAATCAAAAAAGCGAACTAAAAGATATTTGCCGAAGAAAAATGTTACGCCAGAGGTACTGGTGGGGCCCACCAACTAAAATAATGGTGACCAAAATAGACAATTCTATAAAAGAAATATTAGGCACCCAAGTAGTAGGCATGCATTCTGAGTTTGATGATGATACAGCCGTGAAGGATTCATCATCGCCAGGTGTTACAGGTGTTAATTAACAAGTTGAATGATTACATAAGCTAATGTGTATGTTATATTTGTAGAACAAATTGATCTTTTTAACGAAGAGGACGATGATACTTTTGAAATTGTGCAACATAATAAAGGCAAGTGCTACATCTAGTTTAACTTATCGAAGCAGCAATTTTCGGTTTTCTAGAAATGTATTATACAATAAAATAATATTTAGATATAGATATATTTATTAATATTACCGTCCAAATTTAGAAGCACATTGATTAACAAACAAATATAAATTTTAGGAGAATTCTCTAGTACTGTTTCCCATATCGATGTGGAAAGCACTGCTGCTGCCGATTGGAGAACATATACTCCTGCTCTATTAAAACAGCCTCGCAGTCGACAATTATTACCTGGAGTTTCTGAGCATTGTCAGGGTAATATTCAAAATGTTTAAAATATTCTATAAGTTGTATGTTTTCTTTTAGACTCAATAGGAACTGAACAAAGAGAAGGAAATTCAAAAACCTTCGAAACTTCACAGAGGTAGAACCGTTTGGGAAAGGGTAGGGAGGCAAAATTGGAACTAATAACTCTCCAAAAAATTTTTAGAAGAAGAGAACGAGAGGAAACGTGAAGAGCATAATCTTCGCATGGCGTTTTGAAACAGAAGCAAGATGTGGAATTGCTGCTGTTAAAGAATCAACAAAAATAATTATAAAATACGTTTATTTCAAATATAGAAAATAAGAGTTTGTACAATTTAGATTAATAAAATTCAATAAAGGCATGCCTTTAAACGAGTCGACCAAAGTGGTTGTTAACTAAATTAATACGTGTAAAATTGTTTATATTCATGTGTTGGTTATCGGGCACGATATTCCCAGGAACGTTGTTAACAAATTCTACCGCTGCTTCAATTGCTGCATCTCGTGGAGGATATGGTTCATTCATAGTACAAGCAATATTATGTAATACTGCAGTAGCAATTATTGTGGCTTCCACACGGTCTAACTTTTGGCGAATTCCAAAAGCAAGCACAGGGAATCTCCTTTTCCACACCCCATAACTTCGTTCAACATGGTTTCTGGTTCTGATCTGCGATTCGTTAAATAACTGTTGTGCTGGAGTTACAGGATTAGCTAGTGGAGTAATTAAATACTTTTTTATTGGGTATCCACTATCAGCAACAAGTAAGCTATCGCCCATTTCATTCAGCTCAAATTTTTGACGTATGTTTGAATTATTAAATATTGTAGAGTCATGGGACGAACCAGGCCATCGAGCTACAATATTATTAATAATCTGCACATTCAATGAAAAAAAAATTTTTCGGTTTCTAAATAT
The DNA here is from genome assembly GCA_036346225.1 of Platerodrilus igneus. Taxonomy (NCBI): domain Eukaryota; kingdom Metazoa; phylum Arthropoda; class Insecta; order Coleoptera; family Lycidae; genus Platerodrilus; species Platerodrilus igneus. The sequence continues at coordinate 2,016,104 of JARFIW010001109.1, read as the reverse complement.
TTCGGCATTGTCACCGCCAGGTGATTGTATTCTAATATGGGTACAGTCTAGTGCACCTATACATCGAGGAAATCGTGCAATATTGAAAAATTGTTGACGTGAATGTCCCACTTCTTCTGCTAAAGCAGGCATTTTTATATACTGCCGTCCTAGTGCAGCTATTGCACGTGTCACTTTATGTACAGCTTTACTTGCAGTACTTGCATGTATTCCCATAAAATCACCAGCAGTAATAAAAAATGAGCCTGTTGCTAAATACCTTATGGTTAGTAGTACCATTAGGGAAGGTGAAAGTGCATGATTTCTAAAAATAATATTATTCGTATCGTAAAGGTAGATCTAACCTATACATTACCTGTCTGTGGGAAACGCAATCGCATCGCTAATTTCATGAATAATAAATTCTACACTATGCTTTGAGAGACGGAATCTCCTAATGAAGTCATAGTCGTCCCATCTTTCAAAATGGTTTACCCTTTCTCTGATGATGGGCATTTCTTCTTGGACGATTGATCTTTTGTACATAATGAACCATGTCTTCATCATCATCACTGAAGTTACTCAAAAACTCAATAACATCCATATTAAAATCATTAGTTTATCCAATAAACTTCCGAGGGAGAATAAATTTATAGGTTATGTGGATGAACCGAGTTTAAACCGTCAAAAATGGGAGATCAGCTGTGAACTAGGTTCAGATATTGAACTGTAATTGAAAAATGAAACTATTAAAATAAACCTAGTTTAAACTCTGATCTTAGTTTAAACTAGTATTGAAAAATCTGGCCTAATTGTCCTAATCAAAACTGCAGTAAACAGGATTGTAGTTGTTGCACCTTTTGGCCGCATCTAGTTTCATTTTAATATTAATATTAAAGGATTTTTGAATTTAACAAAGGAAAGTTTTCTTCCATCCTAAATTTTATTAAAATCTTACATGTAAAGTTTTATTATTATAATCTTCCACGAACCAGAGGACAACAACACTCTAATTTACTGCTTGTATTCATGTTAAGCATGCATTTCTCGATGTAAGGTATGTGGTGTGGTCAGCCGATTTGCCACCAGAAGCATTATGGCGAGGATTCCGACAGGCTCGTGCAACGAGGCAATTTAAAACAAGGAATTTGACTTGACGACCGGGCTATCGAAAAAATAGGATGCGGGTGCTCGCTAATTGCAAGCAATGTGTTCCTTTCGTATATTTGTAATCTTTCCTTGAATTACCTGATAAATATCTCGTGTTCTGTAAATGTGTAGTTATACACACTTTGCCGTCAGAATTTCGTGAAACAGAAGAAACTAATTCCCCGTTACCCAGACCCCACAAACACGACCGAATAAGCAGGTAAGATTCCGTTTTATTTTAACATCGTTAGCTTTATCCGTAGCAAAAGAATGAAAGAAAGTTTATTAATATAATCAAAGAAATTGCTTATTTCTATTAGTATAGATAGACTTTTAAGGTAGAACCGAATACATCTAAAATTATGTACGTCAGGGTCCTCTTTGGCTCCTTGAGCTATTTACTAAAAATTCCCAGTAAAGCTGTTGGCACCTACAACATTACGGAATATCTGTAAAGTATTTAAAGAAGGAGTGTATGGGAATTACAGATCATTTCACTCACTAACTGCCGCCACGTCCTTTCAGTAAAAAACCCAAGATAATCTCCTACGATTATGGTCTCCGTTAACACACACTTGTAGGATCCCTACTACTATATCGCCCTACTCATTGGTTGAGGCAATTACGCACACTCTTTGAAACATCGAAAATCTTCTATGCCATAAAATGCATATAAATTATGTCATTCTTCTAATAATGCATGCGAATTCGACAACCGCATTCTCATGCAGCATAACCTACTTACATTAGCTAATTTATGATGAAAAATAACATCCCAATTTAGGATTGGAAATACCCCCAAGTTTTATTATAAAAATATAGCTCATGACGCAAAACGTAACCATGTGTAGGTCAAGATTTCCTTAATATCTTAGTTTAATCTCGTATTTGCTTTTTGCCATACGCAGATTTTGTTTGTCTTCTGATCTACATACTTACCTTGAAACAGTGTTCAGCTTCTTTGAATTCGATCTACTATTGTTCCCTGTTACTCATTTTAATAACTTAACATTAACAAATTGAATTATTATAAAAAATACGGTGTTGAATACATTTCTATAGGTTTGACATATTTTAGCACTTGTAGAATCATGATACTTACCAGAACATTCCTTACTTTAATTTTTCCAGTTTGAGAATTCTGCAAAGCAATGACAATGCATGACACTGCGAAGAAGAGAAATGTTCTCGTCAAAAAATGCATGTTCTGAAAAATAATAAACATTTTAGTAAACATGATACGTCCTATCAGTGAATAGTTTACATGTTTAAACTCGTAATTTTGCAATCCCTATCAATAGAGCTGTTCAAGGAATTGTTTACTTATGTCATTTACAAATTAATTAAAACAATTTTAAAATCTAACTAAACGTAGAATGACGCCACACCAGGGCAAAATGCTACATCGCCAATGTTACTTTACGTTCTAATATATTTAACGAAAGATAGAAGAATATTTCCGTTGGTTGATGACAAATGCTTCAATGTGTTGTAAAAAAAATTAATCCTTAAAGATATCAGATAGCAAATTGGACCTCTATAAAACATAAACGACTACCTAACCTGATATCACAAGGTCGAGAATTTTTTATTAATGAAGGAAGCCCAAGGTAAAGTTGGATGGAAAACGGCTTGAGGAAAAGAAAAACTCTTTAGAGATAAACGGCTAGTAGAGTGTTAGCTCTGGGTAGATCATGATCTTGGGTCATGGGTTGTCTGTTGACCAAAAATATAGATACAGAGCGCCACTGTATTTTTCAATACAACAACATACGAAGATACATGCACTTTGTATTAGGGGAATGCGGAAACCTGAAATCTACACCGTTTATATAGCCACAAAACCTATATATCAACCTTGCAAAACACTTACCAAAATATCAATTACCAGATGTATTACAGATGTCTCGACTTAACCTGTGAACATACAAATGCACAACATGGACACCACCGTTTGTGTCCTTAAAAATATTCACCAAAAATAATATAATTGAATTTATGTTCCAAAAATATACACCCAGGGTATTTGTTATCATTAGACACAGTTAACCTTTTGCTTACTAAGAACCAATAAATTTCACTTGAATGTTTAATAATAAAAGAGTTAAGCAAAAATAAATTCTATTCAATTAAATTGTCTTAGCTTGTTTCAGCATTAACTTTTTCAACAAAAATTTACAAAAAAAGAAACTAGTATGGTTCTGTCTTCAAAAAAAACACAAAGATCTCTAAATTGAATACTTCTACATAAGTTTACTATAAGGTTTATGCTTTCTTAATAACTCATATTTCAAATTTTAATTATAGTCATCTGTAGTACTACTGTCGACTTTACAAGTGAGAAATTTGATTATTTTACGACTTATAAAAATGTATCATTCAAACAAAGAGTTAGCTTTACTTTATATCTTATAAAAAAATTCATCATGTTCTTTAAACTTAAATTACATGACCTCAAAATAACCAAAGATATTTTTAAAATAACGCAAAATAACATGTGGTAATTATCTTGAATAACTAGATATTTTTGACATCCTATGTCAATAACAACTTTTTTAGTGTAGCTACTACTGTCTGCTTGTGAAACAAATACGTTAGGCAAACTACGTAGCGATCTTTAAAATTTTGTAAAGTTACAAGAGTAGTACGGAATCTTTCTTTTTCTAAAATAATTTTAAGATAACTAAATCAAAGTGAAATTTCAACCTACGAACATTCGTAAAACATTTAAATAAATATAACTGGAATTAAAGGTTAAATGTCACTCACGTGCCGAAGTACAGTTCAATCAAAAAAACTTGAGCTTTTATACTAGAACCAAATAACACCAGATGTGGACTATTTCATATACATCTGCGATGCACGCAACAAGAAAACATACCATTATGATTGAATTTTACGCTGGAATTATAAAAGATCTTCCGAACAAAATATTATCTAACCAAACCAAATCTCCATTAAGTATGTCCAATTATTTTCAAACTAAATTTTGATTTCAGTGGTATTCTAAATTTTAACTAAATATTGATTTCCGTGGTATTGCACTACGAAGAAAGCATTAATAAAATTTATCTAATTAATTATACCAACTGTTTTAATGATGGGGGCTTCTATCGTCTTCGGTCTGTAGGAATCAACTAACTTTGCTGAAGGTGGAATACAGAATAAAACCATCACCTAAAAGCTGTCAGGAACCACATTCAGACACGAAAGTTGAACTAATTAAACTTTCTTACGAACCTTATTGCAGGCCACGTGCCTGATCATATTGACCTTTTAACGCTCCGCAGAGCAGCTTACTTGGTCAAGCGCTAATCAAAAAGTGACACGAAATGACAGACAAACGATTTGTATTGTAGAAACTTAGACATCAAAAGCGAAGGGGCGCGTAATCTATTATATATTTTATGAATTATTTTAAGTGATCAGACATTTATAAATTATATTTTTATTTTATTGAAACATTATATTATATTAATAAGGAAAGTGTAACTGAGTAAAAAAAATACGTTACAGTGTAAGAGGAATTGGTGGCAACAGCGTACAGAACTGTCAACGTGTATTGTGTTACATGATAGCATCCTTCAAGCGCAATTATTGGTATCCTTTGCATATAATTGCTAACACTTCATTACTACATTTGACGTCATCCTAAAGTTAAAGAAAATAAGCTATATTGTAACGTGCTTCGATTTAATTTCATTGTTCAGTTCAATGTAAATTAAATTATTATCAACATTTACGAGTACACTATCTTAGTACTAACGGCGTACATTGTATTGGATTAATGCAGTATTAGTTATTGAACAAGTGCCCAATCAGTAACGTAACTACAGTTCTTGCCCCTCCTCACCTCACACGCATAAATTTTTGTAACAAATTTTTTTTAAGATTTATTATAGACCTATGTTTTTCCATATTTTCGAATTATGGCACCTATAGAGAACTGTTAAACATTTTGTATATTCAACAACTGCTTTGTTATACAACAAAATTATATACCTAAGGTGGAATTTCTTTGCTTCTTATGGGTATATCTTGCACCATTATTAAAAACAATTCCTCTCTATTTAGTGAACAAACTATAAAGTTTGTGATATTAGTTGCGACTTATTACAACTGATAGCACTCCAAAGTTTGTTCAATAAAGGGAACTGTTGCCTTTCAGTGTTATATCATCTTGTGACATTCCCTTAGAAATAATTATAATCACATTTTATTCTAATTGGTTCTGTATAAGTAAAGTCCACCTGAATACAATCCTTCCAAGGTGAAGGACTAAAATGAAATGCACTGGTTCTTGAATTTCAATTGATTAGCGGACTGTAATTGTTAAGATACTGTTGACCACTTCTTGTTTATTGGTACAATAAAAACACTGATAGAATATATTAATATATACTGCAAACAAATGTAACAATTATGGTTAAAATTGATTTGTTGCTTGCGAGGTTTTAATAGATAATGTCCATATCAAGATGCTCTTCTAGGCTGGGTGGGGTAGGGTTGGTGGGAGTATCGAATTATTCCTTAACATACCTCCAATCTTGAAAGAACTTGTTTCTTTCGAAAGATCTTCTTCATCTAATGGAAGTGGACATAATTTGGCAATAGCTCGAATAGCAGTTCGCAGAGTAGTTACACGTAAAACTCCATCCGAGCCTGAATGCAGTTGTATCACTCGACCTAGTCGCCATTGAAGCAGCGGCGTGTGATCCTTTTTATGAGCACAAGTTAACTTGCAATAAAGAATTGTGGACCTGCCATTAGCGCCGTTGTTGCAGTTCTGAAATATATTCCTTGTGCCACCGTTGCCAAAAATGTTGTTGAAGTTGTTGGATCCTTTGATACCGATCCAGACGTGATTCCTTGACGTGTAATAGGTTAACATCTGGTATAGACATAGTAGGTCTTCCGATAAGGAAGTGTGCTGGGGTAAATGAGGATAAGTCATTAGGATCGGATGAACATGGAAATAGTGGCCTTTATTTGTGTAAGCACAGTATAAAATTTCTCAAATATGAGGTGAGCACTACCTAACACTCGACGTAGATAGTGTTTACTGGATTTAATTTCTGCCTCCCATATACCACCGAAATGTGGTGAATTGACAGGAATGAAACTCCACTGTATGCCATTATTAGAGCAAGTGTCTGTTATACTTACTGAATTTTGTTTAATAAATTGATGCATTTCTTTGTTTGCCCCTACAAAATTTTTCCCATTGTCAGAAAATATTCTAACTGGTTTGCCGCGATGAGCAGTGAACCTACGTAATGCAGCTATAAATGAGTTTGATGATAATTCTGATACTAATTCAAGATGTACAGTACGAGCAGAGAAACATATGGAGGGCATAACCAAGCCTTTGATAGCCTAGAACCCCTACCCTTATGATTCCTTATTAGAAAGGGACCTGCATAGTCCACTCTTATATATATTGGAATACTAAGTCTGCTTGGAAACGTGATGCAGGTAAATCTGCCATTATTGGCTGTATGACTCTACTATTGAATTTAAAACAAGTAATGCATTTTCGCACAATATGTTTCACTAAATTACGACCCTTTAGTGGCCAATAACGATCACGAATGGAAGCTAATAAACCTTGTGGACCTATATGCATAAGTCTTAAATGTTCTAAAGAAATTATTAATCTTGTTAAGTTATGATGAGGGTCGAGTAGTATAGAATGTTTCCAATCGTATGAGTATTCTGAGTTACCTGATCGATCTCCGAGCCTTATAAGGTTTGATGAGTCAATGAAAGGAGTGAGACTAATAATATTGCTATTAGTTGCTATTGTTTGATTATGAGTTAACTTGTAATAATCTTTGAGAAAGCATTGCATTTGCATTATTCTAATAAGAATATTGAATGCATTTTCTAATTCAGAAACTTATAGTGAGCCTGTGATGCGTGAACTAGCCAAGTGCTGCTTAGAATTGTAAACGTAACATCTAAGCAGTAACATTTTAAATTTGAGGAACGATGAAAATCGTTCAAAGGGAAATTTCCAATTGTTTGCAGTGACTGTGAAATATATTTGATTGGTTTGCACTTCAGGAAGAATGTTCTATGAAACTTGTTTTCTGGTCAAGATGATTGTGAATATTTTAAGAATTCTGCGCCATGCCACGAAAGGGCGGACTGGCATAATAATTGCGGGTTCATACTCCTAGAAATAATATCTGCAGGGTTAAATTCTGAAGGAACATGACGCCATGAATTGATTTCTGTCAGGAATAATGGCAACCCTATTGTTGACAAATGTTTTTAATTAGTTGTAACAATTTTATTTTCTGACAATATTTCTACAGATATCTAACTTATTTAATTTATTAATAACCAACTTAAGTATAATAATGCTACACAATCTACGAAATAAATATTACATATTGTCGAAAACAATACTAGCTTTCGATTTGAAGGTGTAAAATTTTAAATTATGCGGTGACAAAAGATGCCTTTTTGTTAGTGTCATCATAAGAGCTCCCTCTGTTAGATGATTGTAGTATTAAGCTTGTTGTCAGGCGGCAACCCATGTCATCTTATCACTTCCAACTCAGCTGTCGTTAGAAGAGGTCAATTGTTCCTTGAACTCAAAGATCATGACGTTAATTCAGTCCACGTGTTGGAAGCATATTAAAATTAAAAATTGTTTTCTTGAAATGGTATCGTCTCGGCGATGCGCATTTTTGATGTCCACACTTGCTGGAATTAGCTCGCAATTGACGAGACGTTAATTTGTTTGAATGGCCTTTGGTTAACAGTAAGTAGTACTGAATTTATAGTCTTACTAAATCAATATTTTTAGTGCAATTTAGGATAATTAGTACATCTTAGTTTTGAAATTTAAGAAATATAACTAATTTATTTGGACAAGAAATAAAATTTATCAGTATCTAGTGAAGTTTAACCTTTGTACGAATGTCGAATTGGCGTGCATCAATTATTTAATATGGACGCCGTGATGTTGTGTTTGGATTTTCAGTATGCAGCTAATTTGGTTGTATGGAATTGGAGATTCCTGTATTCTAGTTGCTAAAAGAAGCGAATTATAAATCATCAATTATAATTCCGGGTATGGCCCATATACCTAGAAGGTATTTTTCCATCGGATGAACATCTGGTATGTAAATTACTTTCATATACGTCAGCTGTAGGATTGGGTATAGCAGACAAATAATTTTTTGTTTGATCACGTGGTAAAGTTTAAGTTCACTAGGTGAATGACAGACTAGTTATTTTTCAAATTAAGCAACAGGAACCTGTAAATTTTCACATTAAATCTTTTTATTAATACATTTAATATACGGTAGGTGTCATTATGAAAATAAGAAAAAAGTTAAATTCTATATTTAATGAAAATTGATTTAATTATTTGAAACATAATTTATTCAAATCTTATAAAATTAAATTTTTACATTTTATATTTCACTAATTGCTAAGTGGAATATTTTATCAGAGAATGTGAGGTTAAGTAGTGCTACCAAAACCAACCGAAGTTGTAATTTATAGCTAAACATTCAGAAAAGAAACTCATACTCATTCATTTAAGAATAAATTTTGCTAGACATTGCTAATAGAAATTACCATGTTTTATCTGTGAGAAATACTGATACTATCAAGTACCTATGTACATATCTTTCAATAATTTAATTTAATCAAACTTATTTAAAGAAGATGTCTTGTAAATAACTTACTAAATACTGAAGGAATAGATTTTTATTTGGTCAAGACTATGATTATTAATTGGAATGAATGAGGGTTGATTCGAATTAATTATTAAATTTTGGATATAAATGCACAAACAGTGCTATCTTTGTTTTAATCTGTTCACAGGTGTAGCAGTGCATCTATAAAGGTCAAAGTCGAGCCATAAGGTAAGAAAACTTTAGGGATTGTGTTTCAGTAATATATTGTATAGCGGTAATTGAGTAAAGGTTTCCGCATTCGCCTTATACAAGGGACTTAAGTAAGGTCTTCTTCGTATACAAAAATTCGGTGGCGCCATATTCTTTACATTTTTGGTCGCAGTCCAACCCCGACCCACAGCTCATGTTCTACCCAGAGCAAATAGTTCGACTAGCCGCTTATCGTTTTGAGGTTTCCTCATCTACGAGTCATTTTCCACCAAAACTTGCCGTGGGCTCTTTACACTTACTGGAAATCCTCGTCAAACTTCCTTGTGCCTTTCAGCTGGTCACATAGGAGGAAAAACCTATTAGGAAAAATCCCTCAACGTAAATGAAAAGGCTATAAAGTTGGGAGACGTCTGTCAAGCAAGTAATTATCGAGACTAAAATTGAACTTATTAACGAGTCTGGCAAGGAGTAGCGCTCCGCATAATTCTAGACGAGGAATGGTAAGAGTTTTCAATGGTGCTACTTGTGATTTAGCAAAATGTATATGCACCTTAATTTCACCCTCTGTGTTAATGGAACGAATATAGATTGCAGCACCATATGCTAATTCTGAAACATCTGAATAACCACATAGTTGAACATATACAAGGTTTGAACATAGAATTTTTCTAGGAATTTGTAAATTTTCTATGTAAGAAAGTTTATTGTAGAATTTGAACCACAATGGAGCAATGTGTGATGGAATATCAGCATCCCATGATAATATATCTATCCATAGTTTCTGAATAACTAATTTTGAAATCATGGTACAAGGGTTCAACAATCCTAGTGGATCATAGATTTGGGATGTAAGTGATAGAATTGATCGTTTTGTGAATCTAATCTTAGATAAGGGACAAACAGTGAATGATAAGTGATCTTCCTTGCAAGACCACCACAGCCCTAGAGTTTTTCTTTGTTCTACCACACCAAAGTGATGTGACGATGCTTGACGTTTTGATAGTTTTTCCTATCATTATCAAAAGCAAAAATGGAAAAAAAACCTCATCAGTAGAAATACATAATAACACGCAGATAACTAACTCTGATCTTTTTATATTTACAAAAATATATAGGACATTGTAAAAGATTTACATAATAAAAGTAGATTTATGATTATCAAAATTAAAAAGTGCCAGAAGGGCACGTCTTGTAATGGTGACGGTTAAAAATGGAAAGAACGAATCTAACAAAATTATTTAAAATTGACATGGAGGCGGTTTGAAAAATGACAACAGTTACACTTCATCCAGTATTCATTCCTTTAACGATATTTGAAAGAATCATTATTGTGTAAGGCGGAGTAAACGTTATGTACTTTAACGACATCCATTTTGTTGTTAATAGGATATGATAACGCTGCACGCCGATGTAATTATACTTTCAGTCTTTTGCAGATCACCACCGCTCTGTGTCTTTTAATATCCAAAATTTAAATATGCTTCGGTTAGCTCAGTTTAATTCATATACAGTGTACAACATTAGGATAATCAAATAATTTAACCCTTTTTTTTCTAATACTTTTTCTGCTTTGAATGATAAAACGAAGTCGACTAATGTTTGTATAATGAGAAAGAAAAATCATATACACTTTACAGCTTAATCTGTTTTACTCTATGACAAAAATGAACTCCTGAATAATTGTTAAATTGTTCATCCCCAAAAATTAAAGCTCCCTTTTCTTATTTTAAAACCAGCAAAAATTACACTCTACTCTACTGGAAATTATTTGAACGTTCAAAACCTTTCCTTTTTTTTCGAAATTTTTCCCGTATAAAAGAAATTTTTGATGACTTTTTATATAAAACATTTAGGTATAATAAATATAGTCAATGTTCAAAAAATAAAGAGAAAATAACGATCTATGCTAGATAGTTCTGACCTGTAGTTTTCCTTGTGTGTCTTTCTGGATCTGCTACTGCGTGCTGTGGATTAGTATACCAATATTATTTTCAGTTGAGTTGCTCCATTCAATGCTTAAAACAATCCTTTGTTTTGTGCACCTTTGCCAATATTTTCATTCGAACTTCCTCCCAATATTATTAATTTATTTAGTTTCCAAATTTTTACCCCGCTTAATCAATAATCTAGTATTTTCGTAATCTCACTTAGTTTTAACTCGTCCTATTTAGATTTACTTGGTTTACTTAGATTTCGTAGTCTTTCATAGATTTTCGTATTCTCTCTTAGATTTTCGTAGTCTCGCTTACTCACTTAGAGTCCTAAATTATAACTATTTAACCTTAATTAATGAATAAACTTTTACTCATGTTTTCCAGCAAACGGCGAAACTTGTCTCATTTATTCACTATTATTTATTTTAAAATTTTCTACCACCACTTTTCACAAAATTTGATTATTTAATTTTAATATTCACTCGTTGCGTAGATTCTCAAATGTAAGTGATATGGTTTGTGCTCGGTTCGGATCAAGACTGTCTGCTTATCAAATTCGTGTGTTATATAAGCTACGCCCCATCTAAAAATTCATTGATTATCGGCGCTGTTTGTTCAAAGTTTACGACCGGCCATAGGATGTTTTGGATATTTTAGGCATATACAGATATAGGTCTGATAATAACTTGCCGGACGATTTCTTGTTCACGTAGGATACCAGTGGATTTCTATTTTGTATTTATTGTAGACCGTCTGTTGTGATATTATTACAGGAATTTCTAATTTGCCCTGGCACATAATTTAGCTAATGGCTTTTGTTTGTCTAGATAATACTTTGGGATTTGTATTAACTCCATGCAGAAAATCACGTAGACGTAATGACGTAAATTAACATATTTCTGTTTACTTTTTGCGTTTCCAAAACATATTTATTTTGAAAGATGCGTTTCTTATCAGGACGCTATGCTATCTCCTTTTACTATCGCATGTTTATTTTTAACGTGAATTGTAATATGATTTTCTAGCTTTTACTGCATTTAACGCGTATTTATTTACAATTTTATGAATGCTTTTTGGTTTGAGGCAAGTTTGATTGCGTGTAGAGTTATTTCTTTTGCTAAATGTGTGTTTTTTGTTGAACAATATGCTTACCGGCATTAATTAAAGTCAATTGCGATCCTTATACAGGGTGTTAAATGTTTGCTCTTTGCATAATTTGAAAGTTACGTACTTTTCATGCTAAATAAATGTAGTTTTCTAACTCCTAGTACTATTTACATGTATTGTGCGACCATTACGACTCAATATACCCCTAAACAACCCTCTTATCATAGCAATATATATATATATATATATATATATATACAAAAGGAAGAATACAGGAAAAATTAAAATTTTCCAATATTGAATTTTTCTACCATTAAAATACAAAGACATTCATTTCACTCGCTCGTGAGTGTGATTGGCCAATGACGCTGCATAGATAATTCACTAAAGGTCAAAACGCTTCGAACTCTGACTCGAAATTTGCTAAAAATTATCCTCATCACAATTAAAAATTTTTATATAGGAATAAAAACTTATTCTAGCTTGCAAATGTTTAAATATTTTTAAAGTTACAAAAAAATAAACATAATTTATACATGCAAAAATAGCGCTTGTCAAAAACTGATTTCTATTACCATCAACGGTGTTATATACTTCCTGGTTCCATCCTAAATCTCCATTTGAAGTTAGAACATCCGTTATCAAAGTGCATCTTTATTTTTAATTTATTAAACCCAGCGTAGCTCTTGCATTAGGATTATCTATGTCGAAGATTGTTGAATTCTCGTAGTGTTTTACAAAATAATTATGTTACATATTATGCAATGTTCTACATAACTTATTGGTTGTTATCAAATGAATAATACATTGCACTAACTTTATATATTTATATAGATAGTCAAATTTGTTGTATAATTAACTAAATTTAAGATATTTTTTAGATATACGCAATTTGACTAAAATTAAGGTTAGAGTTTAGTTTATTTGTGTTGGCGGTGATTGTTAAAACTCATGATTTTTATGCGTGTTAACATAGGTTAAGGGAAAGTTTTACCTTTTTCTTTAATTTGTGTTTAGGTTAAAGTGCCATAGGAAGTTATTGTAAACAAGGCTCCATCAGCCTGTCGAAATCAGAATTAATCCTTTAGTCGTCTTGTAGATCACTCATTATCTATTCAAGTAAACTCCTTAGCCTCAAATTAACACGTAATAAACTTCATATAAATTTCTGAAAATTTCGTTGAAATCTCAATAGGAAGAGTTTATTATAATTCGAGTTTGACAACTTAACAACTGCGAATGGAAATAAAAGATTTTAGCTCAAAATAAAAATTTTTAAACAAAAACGTTAAAATGATTTATAGGGGTCCTCTACGCGATACACCGGTGAACTAATTCTTGTAATTTGATGACGATTGTGATTTCCTAGAAAACAAATGTAAATAAAATCTAAATTAAACATTGATGCAATATAATTTATTCTGCAATGGTTGGAAATGGCATATAAACTATTCATGTCTTTATCAGCTACACAAGTGAGTTGTTTACGCAGTTTCTTAAAACTAGAATTCATTAAAACTTGTATACACAACTGTCTGTCAGAAGACCATCTTTAGAGTTTAATGCCTATATCTTACGATAAAGATACTCTAGAAAAATTAAACAACGAGCAAACTCAGTGAGCTAAAAAGCCAAACTATACTCGAATCCAAATTAGTGAGATCTTTAGTGAGGAACCAGACTAAAACAGGTCCCCGAAAGAAAGCAGCAATTGTTTCAGTACTTAGAGTAGTAGAGATCATAGAGGTCGGTATAGATTTCTATGATACAAAACTGAGATATGGAAGGCAACCAAAAACAACCACGCTACTTCCAAGTACAGAGCGTACATAAAACGTTTTAAAAATGGTTGCGACTTCTGAGATAAAAATTGCGAAGTTAAAATGATCCCCAAATCCGATCTTCAAAAGGTGACTACTTTGAAGAATGTGACAAACAAGCTCAATAAAAAATAGAGAAGAACCGAGAGCATCTTTTGAGTCGGAGCCAAGAATGTCAGAAGCATGAATCAGGTAGGCAAGCTAGAAAATTTGAGAATATAGTCCAGTATAGTCCAGCATTAGACATAGTAGGGGTTAGCAACGTTCGGTGGCCAGAGGCGACGAATTTTTGGGGCGGAAACTTTGAGGTTATTCATTCAGAATCAGAGGAGGGAAATTCGGGTGTGGGTAGTTATACGGGAAATGATAGGACATTGTGTAGAAACGTACAAACAAACGATAGGTTAGATTAGAATTTAAACCCCTGAGCACGGTAATAATACAGGTTTACAAGCTGTAACGCTATGTGTTACGCTGAGCATAAATTTGAGTGAAAAAAATAATATTTAATCTTGAATGGTCCAACTCGTTATTGAAGCACGATGTAGAATCTTAATTTCATGTAAACTTGAGTTTAAAAACAAAAACTTACAATGACGTCCGTAATTTTATTCCAATTAAACTGAAAACCACATAGATAAACATTTTGATTCTGTAAATGCATAGGTGAACTTGAAAAGCAAACTGTAAATTATTTTAAACTACAAGAATGTAAACAAATTAATTATAACCATCACATCAAAGAGTAAAAGACTGTAATACGGAGCTTTCTGAATTATAAAAGGAAACTCACTAATATGCACCTCAAATATAAGCTTCAGGAGTTTGTTCCATAAATTCCGAGCCACATTACATAGCTTCAATAGACATTGTTGCAGCTATCATAAAATAAACCACAAATACACTGTATTACAATGTAACCTTTAGACACTGAGCCATGAAAATATACACGTATAAGGTTTCCATGATGTAGTCAATACCTTTATACTACAAATGTGCAGTTATGAGGTTTCAGATCAAGAAATTACACATACACTTACGTGAACCACTTCATACGAGGAACTTCCCACAAGTCATTTGTCATAAACTCAATAACGGATTTTGCAGTAATAGGAAAACCCCCCGACAACATGCGAAGTAGATGGGGCATTAAAAGATAAATCAAATTGAGATTGAAACGGTAATATAGAGCCAAGTTACATGAAAACATTCAAAATGTAGCGATACGCGGGAACATAATAGAATAGAAGGGATTGGTGTGATAGTAGTGAGTGGTTTTATGGGAATTTGAGCAAATGTACAGGAGCTTCAAGAGAAATTGTGTCCCATGCTCGAGGGCAAAAAAAAGCAACAAGTGACGTGAAAAAACTGAAATACTTTTGCAAGTAGCCAGGTGCTTTTATTTACGCGTAATGTGCGGATATAATGTCAAAAACAGTTTAAAACAAAGAGGTGAGTCATTCCTCCATTACATTGAAACTTTGTAGCTTGATTGGTGCAAGGGAATTTTCTGTGTTATAACATTTAAGCCAGGATTGGAACATTAATGTGTATGGATACCCTCTAAGTGTGCAATGAGTAGATAGTTGTATTTCATCATCATTCATCATTTTGTTTTCGACCTTACTTAAGGTCGGTTTGACGCAGCTCTAACTTCTTTTCTATTCTGTGCTAATCTAAAAAGCTCTACATACCCTTCACAACCTAAATTTCTAATAATTTGACTAATATAGTTTGGTCTAGGTCTTCCTATATCCTTCTATCTTTTTCCTATCCAGCTGGCTCTACATAGATATTAGCAACCTGATGGTTGTTAAAGAACTCTAACATGTTTACATGATTACCATTTATAGGGAAATGAAATATAACCTGGTTATCCGCTTCAAAAAGGAAAAGTGTTAAATTATATGTTATGGTAAGGCTTAAGCAACGAATCGCTGTCAACATGCCAGACCGCTACCTAATTGTGAGTTATGTCATGATGACGTTTATTAAATTATCTGTTATGGTAAGGCTTAAGCAACGAAACGCTACCAACATGCCAGACCGCTACCTAATTGTGAGTTATGTCAAGGTGACGTTTATTAAATTATATGTTATGGTAAGGCTTAAGCAACAAATCGCTACCAACATGCCAGACCGCTACCTAATTGTGAGCTATATCATGGTGACGTTTATTAAATTATATGTTATGGTAAGGCTTAAGCAACGAAACGCTACCAACATGCCAGACCTCTAACTAATTGTGAGTTATGTCCTGGTGACATTTAGTTAACTGATTTTTATTTTTTTTTTTTGTTTTCGAACTTACTTAAAGTCGGTTTGACGCAGCTCTAAATTCTTTTCTATTCTGAGCTAATCTAAAAGGTCCACATACCCTTCACAACCTAAATCTCTAATTATTTGACTAATATAGCTTTGTCTAGGCCTTCCTACTCTATTTTTATTTGGTAGTCTATAATCTAAGACTTTACTAAATAGTCCCTCATGTCTTAACTAGTGCCCTATCATTCTATCTCCTGACCTTCAATTGTTTCCACATACAGGGTTCCTCACCTATCCTTCTATAAACTTCCTCGTTTGTTACTCTATCTGTCCAGCTAATCTTTAACATTCTCCTATAGCACCAAGTTTCAAAAGCTTCTATCCTTTTCTTATCTACTTCTTTAATTGTCCAAGTCTCACTACCGTATAGTAGAACGCTCCATACGTACGACTTTAAAAACTTTTTCTATTATCTAAACTAATACTATTAGCTATTAGTAAGTTTTTCTTTTTTAAAAACATTTTTCTAGCTTGAGCTATTCTAGCTACTATATCCCTTATGCTACGTCCATCCTTTGTAATTATACTACCTAAATAGCAAAATTCATCTACCTCCTCTAACTCGGTATTACCTATTTTTAATTTTGGTTTATAACTAGGCTGTAACTCACTTGTCATTATCTTTGTCTTTACCGAGTTAATTCTCATACTATAGTTACTCCGTAGTATCTCATCTAAAATATTTAAAAACTCTCCTAACTCTTTTCTAGACTCTGCTATAATGGCTATATCATCTGCAAAACGTAACATGTCTATTTTCTGTCCCTGTACACTAATACCTATCTCTTTCTCTCTCTAGCTAAGTTTAAAGCTTCCTCAATATAAACATTAAAAATCAAGGAGACAGTATACAACCCTGTCTAACACCATTTCTAATCTTAGCTTCCTTTTCTATTTCATCAAATTAAATTACTACACTTTGGTTTTATATAGACTGTAAATAATTTTTCTATCCCTATGAGAGATTCCTATTTTTGCAAAACCCTGAACATAACAATCCAATTAACCCTATCAAATGCTTTTTCTAAATCTACAAATGCGAAATGAGTCTTTTATTTTTTGTAACCTTTTTCGATAATTACCCTAATCATTAGTATCGGTTCTCTAGTCCCTCTGTCTTTACGAAAACCATATTGGTCTTCGCCTAAATAATTCTCAGTCAAAGCTTCTACTCTATTTTAATTATTATTGTTAGTATTTTGGAAGCATGAGAAGTTAAACTAACTGTTCTAAAATTCTCACACCTATCAGCTCCTGACTTTTTTGGGATTGCGATAATAATATTTTTTTCGAAATCTATTGGAACCTCACCTGTATCATATATTAATTTCACTAGTTCATATAATCTATATAAAGTTTTCTGACTTGCATATTTTATTAATTCTGCGGGAATATCGTCTATCCCTGGCGCTTTATTTAGTTTAAGATTCCGAACAGCTCTATCAAATTCCTCTCTTAATATTGAGAACCCTATTTCTACATCCTCTTCTTGGTCGTTCTCTAACTCATCCATATCGTCTCCCTTATATAAATCTTCTAAATATCTTTTCCATCTATCTGCTACCTCAACTTTATTTATTAGAAGCTCATTATTCTCGTCTCTAATACCATTATATTTTTCCTATCTTCCCAAAAACTTTTTAACTGCCCTGTATGCCCTGTCTGTCTTACCTACTCTCAAATCATCTTGTATTCCTTACAGTTCTCTTCCATCCATTTATTTCTAGCTTTTCTACACTCATGTACTATCTTATTTCTAACTGTATTATATTTTTGCTTACTTTCACTATCCACTTCTCTGAAAGGTTTAAGCTTTCTTCTATTCTCTATTAAATCTAATATCTCCTTTGTTACCCACGGTTTTCTCGCTTCTATTTTTTTCTTACCTATAGTCTGTGTTGCTATATCATGTACAGTCAGTTTTATTTCTTTCCATCTATTTTCTACGTTCCTTCCTACAGCTATCTCTTTGCTCTTATTATCTAATACTTGTTTATATTCCTCTTTACCCTACTATCATTAAGCTTACCTAGATCCCATCCTTCTCTTTTACCCTTTCTCAATTTTTGAATTTTAGTTTACACTTCATTTTAACTAAGTTATGATCGCTATCTATGTCAGCCCCTGGATAACTACGACAGTTTTTAACTTGGTTTCTAAATCTTTGTTTAACTAAAATATAATCTATTTGGTATCTAGCCCTATCACCTGGGGCTTTCCAGGTATATCTTCTCCTAACATGTTGTTCGAATAGGGTGTTTACAGTTACTAATCTATGTTCCTGGCAAAACTCAACTAATCTTTCTCCTCTATCATTTCGTCGGCCATACCCAAATTTTCCTACCATTTTCCCTCACTACCTTCTCCCATTGACGCATTAAAATCGCCCATAACTATTAAATTCTCATCTCCTTTTACTTTTCTCACTATACTATTTATATTCTCGTATACCTTTTCTACTTCCTCATCCTCGTACTGAGTTGTTGGCATGTAAACCTGTACTAAAACAGTGTCTGTGGGTTTTGTACTCAATCTAACCATAATTATTCTATCACTAAATTGTAAGTACTCTTTAACTTTATGCCCTAATCTTTTACCTAACACTATTCCTACCCCTGCCTGTCCATTAGTTGAAGAAGTTGTAATTATTCTATAATTATCTTTCCAAAAGTCATTACTATCTGGCCATCTCACCTCACTAATACCTAAAATGTCCAGCTTTTCCTTTCTCATTTCGACTAATAAATTCGTTAACTTATCTACTCTAAGTAATGACCTTACATTCCAAATCCCTATCACTAAATCGAACTGTTGTTTTATATTCTTACGATGACGAGCCCCAAGTACCCCTCCCGGAGATCCGAATGAGGGAGTATTTTACCTCCGGACAAGAATTTTACTTGTGAGCTCTCCATCATATATATTTCGTGTTTTAGGCCACGCACACCTGGGAAATATTGTGGTAGGCTCCCATATCTTTCCACAACGCAGTTTTTAAAGATTTTAGCAAAAAGCCGTATCCGTCACGGCCAACCCCCAACGAGCTTGTAAATTATTGAGGATCGCCCGAGACCAACCGACCCTCCTCCAATATCTTTTAGCCAGCAAGGCTGCTGCCCCTTGCTGCGCCTTTTAATCGCCTTTAACGATAAGCAGGCTTACTATAGTAGTATTCTTTATCCCCTACTATAGGGGATGTAATTCAATAGGAAAGCAAAAAATTTTGAAATGTCTAATAGTTTCTTTAGGATTTGCTTTAGGGGTTAGTTTAATATCACCTGGTCAGATTGCAGATAGAGCTAATGTTACAAAAGTATATTTATATGTATAGATATGACGATGCATTTGATGATAATAGAGGTTAAGTTAGGTTGACGTTTTTTCATTTAACTTATTTAGCAAATAGGGGTATGATTAGTAATTTGTGATGCTGGTCCAGCTGTCCCAGTGCTAGCCATATCTGGGAAAAGTATTTGATTTTAATAGAGAAACGTGGTGACCGAATGTAGGAATAACTAAAGCAAGGGAGTTTTATGTGGAACAACAGTCTTCCACGTAGACAAGGACATCACTCAACTTGCGACGTGTTGAATATCCTGTGACTGATGACATAAGTAAACATGCTATATCCTAGTTTTTTTATCATTCTAGCTTTGAAAATTATACAGTTGACTTTATATCATTACATTGTATCCATGTTTGTATTTTAGTTAAAATAATATCAAGAGCTGCATTTTAATATAAATTTCATATTATATTCAATTACAAGTATTACAATACAACACGACAACCGACTGTTTGGCGCCCCACGATATTGACGAAAACAAGACCTCTCAGGGTAAGTGATAATTTCATGCAGAATTTCAGTTGAAAACGTTATCATTTTTTTATGGTTTCTTTACATTTTTTGGCATTTATCCATAAGAATTCACTACCAACCACTGCAGTAACCGACGTAATCCTTTTATTGATACGAGGTCCCCGCCCCTTTAGGGCAAGTCAAAATTGAAATAGATTCACCCGTAACAATAGAAAAAGTTCATCCGTAAAAACTATAATGAATTTACTGAATTATGGGGCTTTTGAACAGTCTAGGAAACAATACCACATAAACAATAGGGAACATGTTCAAAGCATTACTGAGGGGGCAACACAAAATCCATCCACATCCTTAAGATCCGTGAGCCGTGAATTGTATTTGTAAAAATTTAAATATACATGTATAAACTAAAAAGGTAATGGTAAATGGTTGTTATTTATGTAGCATGGAATTAATTTAAAGGTAAAAATAATTAATAGATTGCACGAATTAGCGACGGAAGGGGGATTGGTGATTGAAATTTATTAGGAAATTGTAGGCTAATAATGGAACAAAACTTACGTTTTGTGGAAAGAACAATGGTATAACACAAAGTTGAAATTTAACTGTTTTATTTTGTTTTTTAAACGACATTACCAATAATTTGGGATTCATTAATGTTTTCATTAAATATAAAAAAGAAACATTTGGAGTGGCAATAGTTTTATTGATGGTTTATGTTCAAGCTTTTCTTTAAAATTGTTTTTAGAATTTAATTCAACAGCTGACCAGATAATTTATTTTTAGAAAAGTATAATTATATGTGCATGTGTAATGAAATTGTTTTACGTTAATAAAGGTTAAGTTTAGGTGGATTTTTATTTTAATTATTTAGGGACTAGGCAGTCAAAATTTGTATAAGATATCCATCTACCCCAGTACTAGTCATATCTGGAAAGAATATTTTATTTTAACAGAGAAACTTGATAATGACCGATTGTAAAACATAAAAACAAGCGAGTTTTATGCGGAATAATAGTCTACCACATAGAAAAGGACATCACAAAGCTTGCGGTGGCAGACTGTTAGACGCCCCTCAATTTTAACAAATACGAAACCTTCAGGGTGAGTAAAAATTACTGTTGCGGGGTCTCGCCTCTTCAAGGAAATCAAAATTAGACTGTTTTATCACCTATTTCACCCGTAACAATGCCCACCGCTAGCTACACTGAAGAAGAGGTAGAACCGATCTAGAAAATTATCAAAGACTAAGATTCGTAAAAGGGCATGAATATTTAAAAAGTACGGGAGATTTTAATGTAGTAGTAGGGTAAAGGTGGGAGAAAACGGTAGTAGGTTTATTTGGTTTAGGTACGAAAAACGATAGAGGAGGCTAGTAAAATTTTGCGGCAAAAGCTATTTAACCATCTCAAACACATTATTTCAACATTCTGCAAGAAAATAGTACACTTGGAAGGTGCCAGAAGACAGGGCGATATCAAATGAATAACACACTTGTTATATAACAGTTTCGGGATCAAGTAGAAGACTGTAGAACCTATCCGGAAGCAGATACGGACACCGACCAAAACACCGGGCCTAAATTGAAAAATTTGAAGAAAAAAACGGAAAGAGCACTTAGACTATGAGAAAATAAATTATAAAGATACGCGCAAAAGATTTAAAAAAAGACAAACGAATTATTGCAAGACATCGGGAAAATTTTTGATATTAAAAAAGTACAAGCAACGAATAAATAACATTATCCAGTTTAGACATTACGGCTAAAGATTTTCTGGGGTATAAACAAAATGAGAATTGGAAACTATGGGTATCAAAAGATATTCTGAATTTTATAAAACAAAAGCGAAACACAAAATCAGACCAGACAAAGCAGGAAAACAGAGATACAAATTCATAAAAATGAGAAATTATCCACAAATGAACTATAGCAAAAATTTAAGGAATGTGGGAGGAAATATCATGTAAATGTACAGAAAGCATATAGATTACAGGAATATATAGGTTTTATATACACAAAACAGGAACTAGAAGAACTAAAACAGGAATCAGACATCGAAAAAGATAGCTTGGAATATCATACACTTAGAGATTAGTTTGAATTAGCATTAAAAAGCCTGAAAAATAATAAAGCACCGAGTATAGACAAAATGCAAGCAAAAACCCTAAAAACTGCTGGAGAAGCAGTTACTAAATGTTTCCTCCAACTTCTAAGCTATATGTATGAAAGAGGAAATACCCAAAGATTTCAAACGTAACACCATAGCCACTATTCCAAAACAGATAGGTTCGGAGAGATGTAAAAATTTTCGAACAGTGAACACACCTGTCAAAGGTACTAAACTAGAATTGTACAAATACGCATGGAAAAACGGGCTGAAGAAATACTAGAGGAAACAGGGGAGTACGGGAGGCCATTTTAGCTTTAAGGATTATAATAGGGTTTGTAGATTTGGAGAAAGCTCTCGACAACGTAATCATCATTATTAGGTCTTCAGTCCTTCATATTTCCCTGAAATTTGCACAACTTGCATCTATCACTATCTGCGTGCAAAAGTCCGATCTCGGTCTACCTCTACTTCTTTTTTTCTATCTCTGCTTGTAATATATCACGTACTATTCCCCAAAAATGCCTTAGAATGTATCCTGCCCTTCTATTTCTCCAATTTGTTTTTGTTTTACACGGATATCTTTATTCGTCTACTATTTCTACAACCTATTTGTTATTAACCTTGTCTGTCTTCGCCATCATCCTTATACATCAGAAACATAACATTCCAGAAGCCTTCTATCTCTTTGTCTGCCTTTTGAGCTGCCCCAATTTCATAGACGTACTGTGCTGTGCTCCACACATATGCTTTGAACAATTTTCTTCTTGCCTCTGTGTTTATTGTCTTTGAACATGCGTATATGTTCAAAGACAATAAACATTTCTTGTTAGATGCAGTTCGGTCATCTTCTATTGTTTTACAGTTATATACTCTATTTCCCCGATATTCAGTGGTATGTGAAGGGGTACGACGAAGGTTCCGGGTTCGAATCCCGACACGGTCCGCTTGAAAAATGTTAGGCGAGCATTTCTCACAAAAATATGCTCTCGTTCCGATGAGAGGTAAAATGGGGGCCCCGTGTGTGAGTGTTGTCACGCACGTTAAAGATCACTACCTTTCTTGGTTCAGCAAGGGTTTGGCAAAATTCAAAATTTTTCAGGTTCGGGATTCGAACACGGGACCTTGGGCGTAGTAGTCACACACATATCAACTACGCCACGGAGCCGCCTTCTAATTCTGTTACCGCTGTTTGCTCTTTGTATAAGCTATGTAGGAAAACATTTGGAATTCTGTTGCATGGTCAAACGATTAATATGCTTAGATTTGCAGATAATTTAGCAGTATTAGTTTCTGGTAAGCAAGAGCTAGAAGCAAATCTTAATGAACTAGAAACGGTAACTAATAGAGAAATGCGGGATGAAAATTAACAAAAATAGAAAGATATGTCAAAAACCAGAATACAAATAGGAAACTAGAATTTACAAGAGGTTAAGAATTTTTACTACTTAAGATGCCAAATAACGCAAGATAAGATAGGTGCAAAACATATAAAACAAAAATTAGCACAAAACCATGGTGAATTTAACAAAAAAAAAACAACCACCAGGTTCAAAAGCAATAACAATAAACATAGAAGCAAGGAAAGATTATTGAAAGCATAGTTGTGGAACAGAGCACTATACGACTGTGAAATGTGGATATTAAGAGAATTTGGCAAGAAACAGAAGTCTTTGAAATGTGGTGCTACAGACGTATAATGAAAATATCATGGGCAGACAAAGTTGTCACGCACGTTAAAGATGCCTACCTTGCCTGGAACTGCTAGAGTTCGGCAAAATTCTAAATTTCCAGGCAACATAAAACTCGCTAATGTAGTACCTTCGGGTGGAGCATTGGAAATGTAAATGCACGGTATGTGAAGGGGGTTAAGCAGTCTGCGGCTGCCAAACATCCCCCAACACTTAGACATTTGCCGAATTAATAGTTTTCCAGTAAATACTTTCGTACAATTAACATTAGTTGAGAATATTGCAAGACTAATACTTTTGATTGTTTATAACTAATCATGTTTAAGTACATTAATTTTTTTCGTAATTAGGTTTTCATCTTGGAACTGGTTGTCTGCGTACATCCATTGAATTCTATTCTGAGCTAGTCTACATATTTCCCTGAAATTCCCACATCCTACATCTTTCACTATTTGTGTGCAATAGTCTAACCTAGGTTTACCTCTACTGCCCTTTTTTTCCTATCTCTGCTTCTAATATATTCCACAATATTCCCTCATGTCCTAGTATGTGACCTATCATCCTGGTTCTCCTATTTTTTACTGTTTTCCACATATTTCTTTTTTTCCTTACCATGTCTAGTACCTCTTTGTTCTCAACTTTGTCGGTCCATGATATTTTCATCATACGACTGTAGCACCACATTTGAAAGGCTTCTGCCTTTTTCTTGTCCGCTAACCCTACTGTCCAGGCTTCACAGCCGTACAGTGCCAGTAGAGTATAATTGGGGCTCCTGGCGCCTCATTTCCACCAGCATCCTCATTTCCACACACATCTGGACCAAATTTACATGTTAAAACCCACTATAAAGTCTTATTTTTTAAGAATCTTCGCCTTGCTTCGCCCTGTGGACCGCCTTGTGGAATTTTTTACCCCAACCATTTTGATTACGTCACACCCGCATTCTTTTCACCCGCGAGATAAATCTTTCTCCACATTTCCACCCACGAGATAAACCTATCTTGTTTGGTATCAATTAATATTACAATTTTCTCAGCTACCCGAATCTCTAAGAATTTTTTAGATTGCATCATCCCCCAGGGAGCTACCCTCATTTTAAGATTTCTTACCTGTAGCGACTTTTGAGCGTTCTTATAAAATTTTTTTAGTCATGCAATACATTAAATTAGTCTAAAATTTTACGCAGAATTCGAATCTGTAAACAGATTTGAAATTGGACCACGCCCTGCAAAGTTATACCCCTTTAAAGTCTGGAACCTCTAAATTTCGCTCTTTGCTCTATAAGCAAACCTAACAAATAGTTTTCTTCGTCTAGCCATTGCATCTTTCGAGATAAACCTATCTTGTTTGGTATCAATTAATATTAGAATTTTCTCAGCTACCCGAATCTCTATGAATTTCTTAGATTGCATCGCCCCCCCAGGGAGCTATCCCAATTTTAAGATTTCTTACCTGTAGCGACTTTTGACCGTTCTTATAAAATTTTTTTAGTCATGCGATACATCTTCTTAGTCTAAAATTTTACGCACATCCCGAATCTGTAAACAGATTTGAAATCGGACCACGCCTTGCAAAGATACACATATACCTTCTGCGAGATAAATCTTTCTCCACATTTCCACCCACGAGATAAACCTACCTTGTTTGGTATCAATTAATATTAGAATTTTCTCAGCTACCCGAATCTCTTTAAATTTTTTAGATAGCTCCATCCCCCAGAGAGGTACCCCCATTTTAAGATTTTTTTTTATTGGTAGCGATTTCTGACGGTCCTTATAAATTTTTTATACAAGCAATACATCTTGTTAGTCTAGAATTTTATGTAGAATCCGAATCTGTAAACAGATTTAAAACAAGACCACCCCTTACTATTTTACACACACCCTCAAATTATAACTTTCCTGCAGCTCATATCTAAAAGAAAATCTAAAGCCCATTCTTAAAACTTTTTATTACAGGCAATTTTTACTAATACAGTTTAAATTTTGTAAACCACATTTCTAAATACATATTCACAATTTTTTATTTTCAACCTAGAACTTCTCATATCGGCTTATACTTATTAATATTTATATCTAAATAGAGCACCTTTTCCAAAGACCAACCGGACCCACATGTTTCAAATTCCTCTGATTTTGTTCGCATGGTTTCGCTTACGACCTCGTACATATTTTCCAGATTACTAGAAGACGTTATATCCACATTTTTTGTGTTAAAGGATTTCACATCGGTAGTCTCTTCCCCCATTTTGGTGTAAACGCCGTAGAGTTTGCAATAGACTTTAATTACTGTATGTTGTATTCTTTTTTCATTTATTAATCGAATAAGTCGCTCCTTCTAATTCCAAAGAAACTCGGACACTCCATCGTCGACACTGGCGTTCTTTATGCGATAGCTAGCCATACGGCTGTTAAACGCTGTACTAGCCATTTCTACACCATCGTCGTTAGTAGCGGTAACTGATGCATTTTTATGTTTGTTACTCCTTAAGTGTGCGGCATACATAGTTTTTTCCATTTCGAAATCACATACTTTACACATAATTCGTGGTTGTTTCGTACAAGGCCCTTTAACAGCTGGCGGAGTTGAACGTTTACGGCTTAATGACATGCCGTGCTGTTTTTCCTTGTGTCGCTGTAAGCTGTCCATTCTCGTAAAAGCGATACCGCAAGTCCCACAGTTTAAGTACTTTGCTGCGGACGGATGTATAAGCTTAACCGTAGACGATGTTACAGCACGACATTTGTTCTGGTGCCGTTTGAGAGCATTTTTCCAGGTATAGGAAGCACCGCAAAAGTTGCACTTAAAAACGTTTGCAGATACCATTTTAGTACAAAACAAAATCCGCACCATAGCACTTTGGTTAAACTTGTAAGCGAACTAACTTATAACTAAAGAGTTTACTCTTGCGCACCAGCTTTATGTACCCTATAGAATGCAAACCGAAGGTTTCCGAAGACACCCGAACGAAGTTGAGGATTCAGCGGGGGACTAAATGACGTCATAATCCTTGCTGCTCGTCCAATACATTTAGCGCCAATGCATGCACCTGGTTCGCATCGTCGATGGTGCGAACGCCGTTAGTAGAAACATCGGAAACGTCTTCCATGTTATACGGATTGCGTGCATATTAAAAATCCAAAAGGGTGATAGCACACGCACACAAATTGTGTGCAAGTCGTGCTGTAGAAGATGCAGTGCTACTATAACCAAAAACTTAATAAAAACACTTTAAACCTTTGCTAAGGGAATACCAAACTTGTCTACAGAATACTTACTAATAAAGCAATTTAATTTTAAATAACTTCTACGTCATATTTTAGGTAGGCTTGAATATTTTCTAAATGAATCACCAAGCGAAAGTATATGCTTAGCGGTATTAAAATTAACCATTAATTTCCAATTTTTACGAGCGTGGTTAATTATAGATTAAAATTTAATTTGTTCACGTTCGAGCTTCTCGTAAACTAACATATTTTATAGCAACAATGCGCTGTATAATACATGCATACCCCTTCGCCGCGCTACTGCTATTCTTGTAATTGCTAGAAAAAGTCACTCTCCTTTTTACTGTTAGGACCGATTTAAAGCACCATTTTTTTATACTTTATATAGCACATCGCGCACTTTTTCGTCTGATAATTAAATTCTGCTTCTGTAGGCTTTTACACTTTCGCATAGCGGTCGGCCGCACGTAATGATTTCTAGAACCGGTAAGTACTCGATATCGCCCAAATAGAGAATTAGATGCTCGATGTCTGTCAACTTCCGATTCCCTCGTAAAAGGTAGAAAAAATTCAGTCAATCATCCATCTAACTTAAACTCGCAAGTGTGGACCTAGGTTAGATAAAAGGAAAAAATTAATAGGTTAAGTCAGCGCCGCGGCGCTGACCTAAACTATTAATTTTTCCTTTTATCTAACCTAGGTCCACACTTGGTTTTTAATGGAAAAACTCATTAAAAAGCAATTAGTGCTAATGGGTGTTTAATGAGAAAACTCATTAAAAAGCAATTAGGTCATACGGTCATGTGGTCATATGGCCATGTGAGGGTGAAATTGCCCCATAGGGGATATATGTCGATGCGCATCCCTGTCGGCTTAGGTCGGATAACAACATATTCGACTATCTTCGGCAATATACGTCCCCACTCTGTAGAATACATAAGAGAACAATTTTTTCGTATTCAATTTAGTATTCGATACTAGCTAGAACGGTAAACATGAGCGTCTCCAAGGTGATTAACGTTTCTCAACTTCTTGGGAATAAAGTGAAACCGACAAATGAGCGATTTGGATTATGGCTGTTGACAGAAAATATGTGCAACAATAATCTGGTAACAGATATTGGTAATATTTGTTATGTCGAAGGCGAACAGATGCTGACTGGTGGACTACACACACCAATTACAGAACCATTTTGTGACAATATAATGTTGGTTAAAATTTGCGACTTTTCTGACGCCGAGCAAACATCTGCAAGCAAAAGGATGTTTATCCTAAAAAAAGAAATTTGTGGTGCATTTAACAGCTATCTACGAAGAAATTTTGACCGATTTGTTTCCGCTAGGCATGGTGTTAAAGCTAAGCCCCCGTTTTCTCTGGAAAGCACTAACAAGATGGGCCAGAGAGTAAAAGAAATTATCGGAAAAGAAGACCTCGAATGCATTAATAAAAAATTCCAAAATCCTATATGTGTTTCATACAAAGTGGAACTAGCAGATGTTAAGTTGGAAACTTTATTGGAGGAACTACCAGATATATTAGACGAACTCGAAAAAGATTATTTCTATCTTTTTGACATGGATGTAACCCAAGATTTTGCGGGTATATTTAACAAGATGGAGATGTGTAATTATTTAACTACAAACCATAACTTTTACTATAAGGGCGAATACGAAGAAAAGTGCAATATTATAGTTGACAACGATAAAACAGTGGGAATTGATTGTTTAACATGGCTAACAACCAATGCAAGAATTAAGATATACAACAAATTTGTGTGTCAGATAACAAGTCCTGGTGTTAATAAACAACTTGGCAATCATATACTAGATTTTTTACGTTGTCCAGATGTACGTTTAAGGGAAACATTTGCGTCTACTTTAGCCAAAGAACATGGTATTACGCGATTGGAAGCGACAATATACAACTGTGCAATTGGAAACTACCTCAGTGCGGTACGGGTGTATAATCCCTGTTTAACGTTATTGGAAGGTAGTAAGTTATACTTCCTAAAGGCGCCAATGTACTCGGTACCACTTGCCAAAATGTGGAGTAAGCTATCGGACAAGCTTCAAAATAGCCGCTGTTTAGTGTATAATAACCTGCTACAGTACGTGTATTAGGTTAATGGTAATACAAAGAAATTGACAGGCTTGCAAATTAAGTTGTCCGAAAAACCAAAAGAAAGGGAAACATTGATAAAGTATGTGCTTTCGGCTTTTAGTTTTAACTATTTACCCGTAAATTATTTGGAGATAGTAGAGGAGGAAGACAGCCAAGATAAAATAAAAATCTTACACAAGTGCTACATTAAAGCAGGTAGTACATATTTTACACAATCTGCTACACCATATTCTACAATTCCAAAAGAAATAGTCATTTCGGAATTGGGATTGATAAATACACCTAACATTCGCCCAGAGGTTGTACGACAACGCGCAAATATTGGTAGTAAACTCTATCTGTTTAGGCTAAAGGAAATTGTCCCATTATGCATGCCAAACGCTGTAAGTGGAAGGAAAAGACAACTGGAATTAGAAGAAATGGATGCAAAAAGGCGAAAATTGGACTACATGGAAAACACTGCGACAATAGGCGAACAATACAAAGATGTGTTAGACAAAGAACATCTTATTAGAGAAAATGAGGAAGAATTAAAAGATTATTTTATGTGTCGATGGACTGACTTAGATACATCCGGGTTGTACAAGCTGCATGCATTTGCGGTTAGTAAGAAAGACTCTTTTAGTTATGTAGGTGTTCTTGCCGAAAAGGATGGTACTAAATCCGTATACTTTTTAAAAGGTTATTCTAAAAACGTATTTATAAAAATGGCAGATAACAAAGACGAACTAAGAAATGCGGGTTTCGTAACCTTGGCGTACACCACACGCAAAGGGGTTCCGCTAAACATTGTATATTTGCCTAGTAAAGAACCTTTCGGATCATTTAAAACCGAGGGTCTTACAACCTATAACAACCATATATTCCCAAAGTGGCGGACATGCAACTACGCAACAGTCTGTGGGAAAATAAGGATTTCCTCCAATACCGACAAGATGAAGTCGATCAAGCTAACAAGATACGTATGCAGGATATATTGGGAAAGCTGCGATTAAAAGATTGTCACAAGCTGCAAGAATTACACGAATTAGTTATTAAGTTTATGACAAATGACTTGTGGGAAGTTCCTCGTATGAAGTAATTCACAAAGTGTGTGTGTAATTTCTTGATCTGAAACCACAACTACACATGTTGTAGTATAAAAGTATTACATCATGGAAGCCTTATACGTGTGTATTTTCATGGCTCAGTGTCTCAAAGTTACATTGTAATAAAATGTATTTGTGGTTTATTT
Source organism: Platerodrilus igneus (assembly GCA_036346225.1). NCBI lineage: Eukaryota > Metazoa > Arthropoda > Insecta > Coleoptera > Lycidae > Platerodrilus > Platerodrilus igneus. Next base: position 1,985,721 of record JARFIW010001109.1, on the reverse strand, counting down.
TATGATAGTTGCAACAATGTCTATTGAAGCTATGTAATGTGGCTAGAAATTTATGGAACAACCTCCTAAAGCTTATATTTGAGATGCATATTAGTGAGTTTCCTTTTATAATTCAGAAAGTTTCGTATTATAGTCTTTTACTTTTTGATGTGATAGTTATAATTAATTTGTTTACATTCTTGTAGTTTAAAATAATTTACAGTTTGCTTTTCAAGTTCACCTATATATTTACAGAATCAAAATGTTTATCTATGTGGTTTTCAGTTTAATTGGAATAAAATTACGGACGTCATTGTAAGTTTTTGTTTTTAAACTCAAGTTTACATGAAATTAAGATTCTACATCGTGCTTCAATAACGAGTTGGACCATTCAAGATTAAATATTATTTTTTTCACTCAAATTTATGCTCAGCGTAACACATAGCGTTACAGCTTGTAAACCTGTATTATTACCGTGTTTAAGGGTTTAAATTCTAATCTAACCTATCGTTCGTTTGTATGTTTCTACACAATGTCGTTACATTTCCCGTATAACTACCCACACTCAAATTTCTCTCCTCTGATTCTGAATGAATAACCTCAAAGTTTCCGCCCTAAAAATTCGTCGCCTCTGGCCACCGAACGTTGCTAACCCCTACTATGTCTAATGCTGGACTATACATTTATATTCTCAAATTTTCTAGCTTGCCTACTTCATTCATGCTTCTAACATTCTTGGCTCCGACTCAAAAGATGCGGTATCGCTTTTACGAGAATGGACAGCTTACAGCGACACAAGGAAAAACAGCACGGCATGTCATTAAGCCGTAAACGTTCAACTCCGCCAGCTGTTAAAGGGCCTTGTACGAAACAACCACGAATTATGTGTAAAGTATGTGATTTCGAAATAGAAAAAACTATGTATGCCGCACACTTAAGGAGTAACAAACATAAAAATGCATCAGTTACCGCTACTAACGACGATGGTGTAGAAATAGTTAGTACATTACATGTGATTTTCCAATGCTCCACCTGAAGGTACTACATTGGCCAGGAAGCGAGTTTTTTTTACCTGGAAAATTTTGAATTTTGCCGAATCCTTGCTGTTCCAAGCAAGGTAGGGATCTTTAACGTGCGTGACAACACTCACACACGGGACCTCCATTTTACCTCTCATCCGAACGAGGGTGTATTTTTGCGAAAAATGCTCGCCTAACATTTTTCAAGCGGACCGTGTCGGGATTCGAACCCGGGACCTAGGGCGTAGTAGTCACACACATACCACTACGCCACGGAGTCGCCTAAATAGTTAGTACAGCGTTTAACAACCGTATGGCTAGCTATCGCATAAAGAACGCCAGTGTCGACGATGGAGTGTCCGAGTTTCTTTGGAAGCAGAAGGAGCGATTTATTCGATTAATAAATGAAAAAAGAATACAACATACAGCAATTAAAGTCTATTGCGAACTCTACGGCGTTTACACCAAAATGGGGGAAGAGACTACCGATGTGAAATCCTTTAACACAAAAAATGTGAATATAACGTCTTCTAGTAATCTGGAAAATATGTACGAGGTCTTAAGCGAAACCATGCGAACAAAATCAGAGGAATTTGAAACATGTGGGTCCGGTTGGTCTTTGGAAAAGGTGCTCTATTTAGAAATAAATATTAATAAGTATAAGCCGATATGAGCTCTAGGTTAAGAATAAAAAATTGTAAATATGTATTTAGAAATGTGGTTTACAAAATTTAAACTGTATTAGTAAAAATTGCCTGTAATAAAAAGTTTTAAGAATGGACTTTAGATTTTCTTTTAGATATGAGCTGCAGGAAAGTTATAATTTGAGGGTGTGTGTAAAATAGTAAGGGGTGGTCCTGTTTTAAATCTGTTTACAGATTCGGATTTTACATAAAATTCTAGACTAACAAGATGTATTGCTTGTATAAAAAATGTATAAGGACCGTCAGAAATCGCTACCAACAAAAAAAAATCTTAAAATGGGGGTAGCTCTCTGGGGAATGGAGCTATCTAAAAAATTTAAAGAGATTCGGGTAGCTGAGAAAATTCTAATATTAATTGATACCAAACAAGGTAGGTTTATCTCGTGGGTGGAAATGTAGAGAAAGATTTATCTCGCAGAAGGTATATGTGTAACTTTGCAGGGCGTGGTCCAATTTCAAATCTGTTTACAGATTCGGGATGTGCGTAAAATTTTAGACTAAGAAGATGTATCGCATGACTAAAAAAATTTTATAAGAACGCTCAAAAGTCGCTACAGGTAAGAAATCTTAAAATGAGAGTAGCTCCCTGAGGGATGATGCAATCTAAAAAATTCTTAGAGATTCGGGTAGCTGAGAAAATTGTAATATTAATTGATACCAAACAAGATAGGTTTATCTCGTGGGTGGAAATGTGGAGAAAGATTTATCTCGCGGGTGAAAAGAATGCGGGTGTGACGTAATCAAAATGGTTGGGGTAAAAAATTCCACAAGGCGGTCCACAGGGCGGAGCAAGGCGAAGATTCCTAAAAAATAAGACTTTATAGTGGGTTTTTACATGTAAATTTGGTCCAGATGTGTGTGGAAATGAGGATGCTGGTGGAAATGAGGCGCCAGGAGTACCAATTATACTCTACTAGTGCCGTACTCCACACATATGTTATTAGCAATCTTTTCCTTGTTTCTATGTTTGTTGCCATTGAACACAGTAGTTGCTTTTTTTTGTTAAATGTAGCACGACTTTGTGCTAATCTTTATTTTATATCTTTTTTGCTTTTCCCATTTTGCGTTATTTGGCTTCCTAGGTAGCAGAAATCCTTAAACTCTTGTAAGTTCTCGTTATGTATTTGTATACTTGTTTTTGGTTTATTTTCTCTTTCTTTGCATACTAGAACTTTAGTTTTGATTTTGTTAATTTTCATACCGTATCTTTCCGTTAGAACTGTTTTCATTTCATTAAGAGCAGGTTCAAGCTCTGTTTTGCTTGCAGCTATATCATCTGCATTTCTAAGCATATCCATCTTTAGTCCTTGCATAGTAATTCCAAATGTCTTCCAGCATTAGACAGTATTCATTACCTCTTCTATGTACAAGTTAAAAATTAATGGGGATAATGCACATTCCTGTCTTACCTCTTTCCTTATATTTACTTCTCTACGTTCCTGCTCTAATTCTATTATGAAATGCGAACAGTACTAATACAGGGATACGGTATAAAAATTAACAAAAATGGAAAGATGTATCAAAAACCAGAATACAAATAGGAAACTAGAATTTACAAGTGGTTAAGGATTTTTACTACTTAAGATGCCAAATAACGCAAGATGAGATGGGTGTGAAACATATAAAACAAAGAGTAGCCCAAGACCATGCTGAATTTAACAAGAAAAACAACTACCAGGTTCAAAAGCAATAACAATAAACATAGAAGCGAGAAAAGATTGTTGAAAGCATAGTTGTCAAGTACACTGTTCGACTGTGAAATGTGGATATTAGGAGAATTTGACAAGAAAAAGAAGCCTTTAAAATGTGGTGCTGGAGGCGTATAATGAAAATATCATGGGCAGACAAAATTAAGAACAAAGATGTACTAAAAATTTGTTGAAAACGGTAAAGCATAGGAGACATAAGATAATAGTAAACATTTTAGGGGGTGCGGGATATATTAGAAAAAAGAGAGGTAAAAGCAGACCTAGATTTGACTATTGCATACAGATACTGTAAGATGTAGCCTGTGAGTGTTTCCGGTAAATATGTAGGTTAGCTCAGGATAGGAATCAATGGAGGTACGTGTCCAATCAGTTCCTGGACTAGAATCCTAGTGACGATGAACTTATTTTATATTCTAAATTTCTATATCACTATCATCTTTACAGAATTACAGTACGATTAAACTTTTGTATAATTTTCAAGCTATTTTTATTCAACAATAAAACATGCGGAAATAGGAGGGTAGATAATAAAATTGCTTATGAGCGGGAACCTTGTTCCCGACAAATTTTGACGCCCTCTTCGCGATCTACCCGTAGCTAGAATATCGCCTATCCCTAGCTGCGACTTCTTCATGCAATACTTCATTGTTTGAAGTCAATAGTTGGCCGTCAACGTTATTTATTTCTAATGCAAAAGTAGCTAACCAACGGCGAACAATACGTTTATTGCAAGTGTCTTCTCCAAATGACTGGTTAATTTTATAAGCCGCTCTTATGGCATTTACACTCCTTCAAAATGGAAAATGGAAAATATCTGAATACCATGCGTTGACAACATTTTTGAAACTTTTTATAGAGTGGTTTTTACGTCAAGGGACATGAAAATAAATGTTTACTAGCTGTCAAAGCAAAAACAAAATAAGAACGCAAGTAAACCAATATCATCAAAACGATTGATGTTTTTGAAGTTTATTAAATCGGACATTTCATATGCAACTGCTTAATATTTAACGGTAACCATAAACAAACTGGGATATTCACATACTTACCCGAATATTTATACCTGTACTTTCGTACCAAATTGAATGAGACCCTAATAATTCTTATGACTAGTTCAGCACTCACTAATTTTATTATAATTATAAACAACAAAAAATACATCGAATTTCAAATCCTGTAACTTGAAATTCTTCTCACACGGATGGTTACCACCGATACTGATATAAAACTGTATTTTTCAAGTTTCCGTCTCTATCTTGCTTATGCAATATTTAGCACGATCGTTATTCTATCATAGCTGTAGGTTAAATATATTTTTACAACTGGTTTACTAAGAACGCCTGTTATTGTACTCCGACTAAAATTATTTACTAACTATCTTTTGTTATGTAATTTTTTTATCAGGTTCTATCGTATCTTACATAATTGCAATTTATTTATAAAGCAGAACTTTCGATTTTATTAAGAAGGTCAGTACAGCGTTTTCCCTCTTAAAATAAATTAACCTAGAAATGAATATATTGAATAACTCACCTACCTATTATGCAATTTATTATCACACTGTTAAATTAATGTCAATACTAGATAAAAAATAATAATAAACTAAATTATTAAAGTAATAATTGTAGGAACAACTACCGAATGTAACAGCTTCAAAGGCTGCTTAGTTTAAACTGAGGTTTGCATAATAGAATAGTTAATTAGGGGAATGACCGATATTAACAAAAATACTTAAGAAGCAATGGTATAAATGGCAAAGTAATTATCTAATGGTGCAAGCTCTTAATTGGTTAAGTTAAGGTATGAGTAAGTGTTAGAAGAAAACAGTGGAATGCTACTACAGGTCACAATTTATTTGTACTTAGCATTAAACAATTAATAATTGCAACACATTATCTAGAACTTTTATGGAAATTTTGGTGAAATCGCTATCGTAATCAATATTCCTCACATATTCAAGTTTCGTGTCATAGATTGTCCTTGCAGAAGTTCCCAAGCTTTCATGAATCATCGTCCCCTTTACAAGAACAAAATTATGTCCATTTTTCCATAATAGGTCATTATATCAAATCAACTTATAACATAATTTTGAATGTTTTTCGAACGGGCGCTCTAATTTTTTGTGTATTGTTTATTGTTCTAATTCTTTTTGTATCGTGTTTCTGTCCGTGAGTATATGACAATGGACAGGTGAAATTGATGCCCTTGGCAACCAAAATATTGTCATTTTATTATTTTTTAGGATGGCATTGTTCTGTGAGGAAGAGTATTACGGCTGCCAAAGGGGAGATCTTTAAAAATGTAGCCTGTCAATTTTCATTCACAAACATCCAGAAATACGATAAAAAAAATAGGAACAGAAAACAGAACACAAAAAGTTTCAGTGTCTGCAAGGGAGAAAACATTCTTTATAAGACCGATATCTTCCGTGTGAGTGCTGTAACTTTTTGAATACTGTTCTTTGTTCTATAATTTTTGCATTACGTTCCTGGGTGTGTGTCGATAAAAATGAACAGGCAAATTGTTGAGGAATGTGTTATTCCGTTGTTTATGTGTATTTTTGCACGTTGGACAAGTTTTTAAAGGATATTTTTTCCCTGCTGCCGCTGCCACTTTTTTCTAAATTGTTTATTGTTCTATTTCTTTTTATATCGTGATCCTGTACGTGTGTAGATGAGAATCGACAAGCTGAATTTTTGAAAACGTTCTCGGCGGCCAAAATACTCTCCGTTTATTATATTTTTAAGAATACTGTTTTTTGAGAGGATCAGTATGTTGTTACGTTTACTTTACGATGGTCCGTTAAAACCTACCCCTGTTTGGTATTTCATTATTTATTTACTTAGATTCTGCTCAAATTTTCTAACAACACCCAGTATATTAGACCTTCGTACAATAAATACGCTTCGTAATAATTTTCATTTTAAACCTATCTCCTTCGAAACGAAAAGCTTTTCTATAATCTCAATCGTCCGTACCTTGTTTGAGGTATCCGTTGGCTTGACTACACAATACTATAATGCATAATTACTTTTTATTATACCCAATCATAAAGACTCGTTGAAATAATGGATTGTACTTATTTGTTAAGTTTTGTTTCAAGTTTCTAATCACATTTGATAGCGCGAGGATTGAAGTTCGAATTCCTGTCATTTAAACGATTTCTATTTGATTCTGCAGTTCGTCCTTATATGTATTTTCTATATTACTCGTCCTATTACTTCAAGAGCGATGCACGTTTTTTTATAGGAAGTGTAGATCTTGGATGCATCGCTCTTAGCGGGAGGTCAAATTGTTTTATGTACGGCCGATTATTTTTTTTATGTAGAACCAAGTGCGCTGGTATGTGTTCCGCTGTTGTAGTGATTGTCGCAGCGCTCAACATCTGTCGACCGTGGTGACGTAGCATCTGGACGCAAGCACCCTAACACTTAGCTGATTCACCTCAGTGGATGCAATAGGCAAACGATAGTATCTTGGCACATAGAGGTATGTTGTGATATTCTTCCCATATATAGAAAGCACCTCTTTTTTCCTACTTTTGTTGTTAGTGCTCTATAGTACTTTATTAAATGATTACTAAAATTTGTTCTACCGTTAATATTTTTACTTCAACACCCTGGTGTTATGAGAAAGTATAAACAGTAATTTTTCTTTTCTTTTATTTACTAAAGAATTGTACATGTTAAACGAAATGAGCACCTCGTACGTCATTTCTTAACATCTATCCTTTGTAGTTTACCTATTTATTTATTTTTTGTTGCTTTAAACCGAATTCTTTTTTTTAATTAATTTTTATTGTAAATAGAAAATCGATGACGATGTATTTTTTTGTGTTGCTGGGAATCCCACCCTCACCGCATTGGTCGTTAGCCTGGTATTTCTACGTTTCTTGTGGTATGTTTTGTAATCGTGATTTGAGCGGGTCCTCATTTTAACTATCCTTTCTATTTCTGTCTGACCCGTATGCTTCATAACGTAGCAAGTATTGTGGCTGTTAAGGAGGCATTTTCAATAATTTGGCCTGTCGATTTTCAACTATAAACACCCAGGAATACGGTTAAACAAGAATTAGAATAAAAAACAAACTACGAACAAAGTTAGATCCCACAAAAGCGAAAACATTCTTTATAAAAATGATTTCTGCCGTCCGAGCGTTGTACCTTTTTTATATACGATTCTTTGTTCTGATACATTTTGAGTTGTGTTCCTGAGTGGGTGTAGATGAAAATGGATGGGCAAAATGTTTGAAAAATGTTTTTGTGTCTGTGTATTTTTACATGTTGGGCAAATTTTGGAGGAATATTTTCTACCGTGATGACGCTATAACCTTTTCTGTATTGTTTATTGTTCTAGCTCTTTTTGTATCGAGTTCCTGTACGTGCGTAGATTATATGAGCAAGCTGAATTTTTGAAATTGCTCTTGGTAGCCAAAATATTGTTCTTTTGTTATTTTATAAGAATGCTTTCTTTTGAGAGGAACTGTGTTGTGGCTGCGAAGGGAACATCTTCAAAAATTCAGCCTGTTCATTTTCATCCACATATACCCAGGAATATGATACCAAAAGAATCGAAATAAAATACACAAAAGTACAGCGACTGCAAGAAGGAAAACAGCCGTTATGAAACTGACTTATTTCTTACGGGTGCTTTAACTATTTTTATATACTGTAATTTATGCTAATACTTTTGTGCTGTGTTTCTGGGCGTGTGTAGATAAAAATGGACCCCCTAACTTTTTGGAAAATGTATTTTAACGTCTATGTGTGTTTTCGCAGGTTGAACAAATTTTTGAAGAATATTTTCTTCCATATGGGCGTTGCGTTGTCTTTTCTGTATTGTTTATTGTTCCAGTTCTTTTTGTATTGTGTTCCTGTGCGTATGTGGATGAGAATGGACAGGTTCCATTTATGAAAATGCTGTTGGCAGCTAAAATATTGTCGTTTTATTATTTTTGAAAATGCTTTTTTCTGTGCGGAACAATATTATGAATGTCAAGAGGCCATTTTCGAAAGTTCGGCATGTCTATTTTCACACATTAATACCCAGAAATAAGATACCAAAAGAATTAGAACAAAAAAACAAAACACAAAAATAGTTGACGGTGAGACCAGTTTCTGTAGCAAGTTTTAAATATTGTGGAATACTATTTATACCTATTTTATTTGCCTATTAATCTTCACAAAATAAAAATTTATTAAGGTCGTAAATGTGGTAAAACATTATTATCCAAAATTTAAAAAGAAACAAAACAAGAAAAAAAAAGGGAGAGGTCAAAGCTGATAAAGTTTTAACAATTTCTTAATATCGGTGTTTAATTTCGACATCAGTCCTGCTTCTTTTGTTAGACAGTAAATTAGCTACTGCACTGAACACACGCTCAGCTAGTTGGTTCTTTTATTTCTGTGACGTGTTTGTAAGTTGTCCTTGAAAACAAACCTAACCTCAAACTTTGCGAAACGAAAAGTGTAATTTCCGTAAAATGGAAAATTTAGGAGCTACACGTTGCAAACGGCGCTGGGTGCCTCTCTTGTTGACTCTGTTTATTACATCCCGCATGTAAGAATGTAAGCATAGACTTCTGATTTTTTTCGTTAATACTCTTTACTTTTTGCCACCACAGTTACATTAATGATATACATCTGGACAAAGTCCTTGCTCAACAGGATCAACTAATTGTTATTTTAAAACTTGGTGGCTTTAAACTTCATAAATAATCTAATAATTATTCAGATTTCTTAAAAGATATTTTCACTTCCATACAATTAGTTCACCCTTGAATTTTTAAATATTCTATTAGTCAACCTTTAAAAGTTTTAAATTTTCAATTGAATATTTCGGATACATTTTATTTTATAGTTTAGCCCACGGCACATTTTTGTACAAAATACAACTTACTCAGCGCGTATTTTCGACTACATCGAATCACTAGAAAACCATTACTTCGGCAAATGTCTAAGTGTTGGGGGATCTTGGGAGCCACAGGTTGCTTAACCCCCTTCACTGAATCTCGGTAAAACAGGGCATAAAAGTAGAAAACAATAGAAGGGGAACGAGCTGTATACACATGCTATGTGAGAATTTCAGGGAACTATGTAGGCTAGCTCAGAATATAAATAAGTGCAGGTACTTGTCCAACCAGCTTTGAGACGGAAAACCTAATAACGAAAAAATAAGCGCAGATAAATCTGATGTTAGTATAAACAACTAGTTGTTGGTTGCGAAATATCTGCAACTAATGTTGACTGTACGAAAAGATATATTGAAAAATATATTAAATCGGTAAATGGTTAAGTGTTGGGGGAACTTGGCAGCCACAGGCTGCTTACCTCCCGTCACAACCACTGAAGGTCGGAGAAATAGGGTATATAATTGTAAAACAATAAAAGGTGATCGAACTGCATCTAACAAGAAAAAACAGCGCCTATGAGGAAAGACAACAAACATAGAACAAGAAGAAAATTGTTGAAAGCATATGTGTGGAGCACAGCACAGTATGCCTATGAAATACGGGCAGTCTGAAACGCAGACAGAAAAACGGTAGCAGCCTTTTGAAATGCTGTGCTTCAGATGTATGAGGACGATAACATGGACAGACAAAGATAATAACAAATAGGTTATAGAAATAGTAGGGGAACAAGGATATCTGGGGAAAAAGATAAGAGAAATAGAAGGGCAGAATACGTTCTAATGCATTTTTGGGGAATAGTATGGGATATATTACAAGCAGAGATAGAAAAAAAGAGGTAGCTGTAGACCTAGATCAGATAGTTATAGATGCAGACTGTGCAAATTTCAGGGAAATCTGTAGGTTAGTTCAGAATAGGAAACAATGATGGTACGCTTCTAACCAGTTCTAGGACTGAAGACCTAATGATGACGAATCAATGCTTTTTTGTGCGTTCTTGGTAAATACTTAATTTAATGTTGTTTACTGTCTTTCAATTTAAGATGATTGATACCTTTATTCCTTGACTTACTCCAGGTGTAGTAGAAACTCTACACGAGTTACCGCTTTGTTAGATTTTGCTTTGCTTCAATCCCAATCTTGTCATATTCATCCTCTTGCGAAGTCTATTATTTAGTTGACGTTTCTGGGTGCAATTACTGTGCTACGGTTGTTTTTATCTTTATTTCTACATCTTTCGTTGTTGTCTGCATGGTTTGTGTTGAGTCAATAGTACTCACTCTTCTTTGTAACTTTTTTCGTCAAAATTCGAGTTGTTAGCCTTTATATTAATCTCATACATTAAAACTTTAATTCTCACCTGTACTTTGATGATACTTATTGCTGGTATAAAAGTATGGTAATATCTCTCATGAATTCCCCTGCACCTCCCGCAGCATTGGAAAATCTTTGTTATTTATCGAGTTGCTTGTATAAGGAAAACACTTTTTGCGCCTCTCGATATCCTATTTCTTTCGCAAAAGATTTTGCTGTTGAGGAGTTATGGGACTTATTTCCTACTAACTTGCGGGAAAGTTCTGTACAATGAGCCGTCTCACCTATTTTATAACACACCTTAAAAAGTAAATCTACGAGTCTATAGCTCCATCTGAAATTTTCGTCAAAATCAGACAGTTGTTTTGACACCTGTTGTATCTATTTTTTTGAATAACATTTTTTTTAACTCATTAATCGCATTGTTGTTTAGTTTATATACCTTATCTATAACGTACAATTTCTAATGAGAAATATTCCGGACCCATATACAAACACACTTCTGAACCATGCAAAATCTTGATACAGATGATTATCACTGTAATTGTAATTAAGTTTCTTATTGGTTATCTTGGTTTGTTGTACCAATCGTTGCTGCTTTATTATTCTTAATTTATATATATTTCTGTGAAGACCTGTATGATTCTCTGGGTCACTAATTCGAGCCCCATAAACTCTTTCAAACCTGTGTGCAAAAATTATAGCACTGCAATAACAAAAGTCTCCTTTACTTTGTGCATAAACGGTCTTTGTATCATTATATTAATAATCCTTTTTTACATAACCATATTTTCATTTAAATATAAAGTTCAATAAATTTTTAAGTTCATAAAATTCATAAATTAAGCACTCAAAAAGCACAAAGTGTTAAAACACGTCAAATAACTAAACAACAATATTTAAAAAAAATTGTTTCCAGGTAACCACTACACAGCCTGCATCTGCCGTCCAGCCATCGATGATGTTGTCGTCTATGCTGCTTCGGAGCTGGAACCGCTCTCAAGTTGAGTTACACCATTCCAGTCAGCACGCAACTATCCAAATCTAAACTGCCATCCAACCCTCGACGATGTTGCCGTCTATGATGCGTCGGAGCTATGGAACCGCTCTCAAGTTGAGTCACACCATTCCAGTCAGCATGCAAATCTCACCAACTAACCAATGATAGTGCACCCAAACGTCTTCTATTTCTCTAATGAATGACTTACAGAAGCTTTGCTTTTGTTAGTATAGATCTTTCAAACAACAAGTGCTATAGCACACCCACGTGTGTAATAACAACTTTTGAAAAGCACTGAATAATATTTAGTTTTATTAGAATTAACGTCGACGACAAGCGAAGATAATTTACAAATCTAAATCGTGTACACAACCATACATCAACCTGTCCAAGATCTTATATTTTCCATCTTTCATTTTATTAACTGTAGTATATATACATATATATATATATATATATATATATATATATATATATATATATATTACTCATATTTAGACCAGGGTAGAAAATTAAATAATCACATCAAATAATTTTAATCACCATGTATAATAAATATTATTAGATAATACGCGTTATTAAAACCGTGAAGCATAAAAATTTATTAGTTTCAGTAAAAATAAGAGATTTAAATCATGTACAAGACGCTTTATATAAAAAAAAACAGTATTAAAAAGCTCTACGTGGAATTTAATTATTCCTAATAAAGAAACAAATGGAAATTACGTGCAAAATTTATATTAATTAACCCTATTTTAAGTAACAGGTATTAAACAAAGTGTACACATAATAATTAACATTTAATTATTATTCGCTAAAAATGAAAGGATAGAAGTCAATTTTAGTTGGAGTTAATTAAACCATTATTAATAATAAGCATAAAAGTCTGTGAAAATCCAAGATTATAATACCAGAAAATGAAGCTCTGAGAATTAATATTATGTTTGAACACCTGCGTAGTTTAAATGTCATGTACGGCGAAAATTTTGTAGATAACAAATGGTTTCAAAGAATCTTGGAGAAACCGTAGCTTAATAGTTACGAGAAATGCTAAAGGTGGGTTATTTCACACTCCACATGGACTAAAATAATCTATAATAAAGAATATCAATTTGCATCAATAAGAACAGGTTAGATAGAGACAGATAATATGCACAAGACCGAGACACATATAGTAAAAGGCGTGATTTAAGCAACGTCACGAGGGTCACAATTGGTTGAAAATAGGATGCAAATATCAGAGGTAGAAACAACGATTTCTGTATAAAAGTCAATTAGTTATTTCCAGACGTTGCTGCCGTGTTGAAATTTCTGAGATTTAACTGGGGCGAGTACAAAATTCGTAAAAACCGACGCGCGAGCTACGGAATGGGAACATAGCAAGCGAAATTCTTTAGAATTGTCCATTTTGGGGACTCGACCGACAGACAGGCTAACTTCTATATATACCCAGGTGAATATGAACAAGCTCTCTTACATCCGCGACTTGATTCAATACGTTAAACAGTGCATTTTAGTTTGATAAAATAATTTAAAGTTTGCTCGTATATTTTGGTGATTCGAAATAGTTTGTTCTTTACGTGCTAACATGAATATACTTTAGTGCACTTAGATACAAGGTAATAAAATTTAGTATCACTGTGCCAATTAGTAAAATTTACAACGACAAATGTATACACAAAAGTAGGCAGTTTTGGCGTATATTGGTGAAAGAAGTATGAATTTCTTTGCTATTTTTCTGGGGTGTTAATAATTAAATGGTTCATGAATGTGTCTGGATCCACAAAACAAGGGTCAGATATACACAGATGAGTTTCGGAAAAGCCCAGAAACAACCTTAGATGAATGGTGATGGAGATAATTTTAAAAGCGTTGAGAATCAGAAGCCGTAAATATAATCCAGTTGGAATGGTGTGATTAACAAAAGGGACAATGTACATTGAAGCTACGAGTGCAGTAAACTTCAGGTAATTTATACTATTTTGTTTGAACTTTGATATTTTTGTGTGTGTTGAATAACTTTATAATTGATTTACTTTAAATGGACATTAGTGAGATTATACTAACAATAAAATTTTAATTTTAAGGTGAAATTTTGCTTGTTTAAGTAGAAAGGGGTATTTAGTATTGATGTTCTGGATTATGATGAAATTTTAGGTATGTCTTTGAGTTCAATTAGACGAACCTGGTTAATTAACGTAAAGGGGTGGTAGATGCTCCCTTTGTAGTCAGACTCAGGTCTGCATATATTGTTATATTAATTAGTAGGCATCCTACAAGGACTTTAATTCTGGATGCACATTAAATGATAATAAAATTAATCTTGAAATTCTTTTTAAAACTGAAATTTATGCTGAATTTTTAATTTGAAATTTTAATGTATTGTGAATATTGATGTAAATAGAGTTAACGTTGATGTTTGTGGTAGGAATGTGTTTTTTTTTTTTATGAATGAGGATGAAGGTTTAACTAGAGCAGCAGCCGAGGCGATTAACAGAAGAAAGTCAATGGACCAACACAGTTAAGGTAATGAATAGCTTTTTGTAGGATTCACAGCATTCTTGACATCCAATCTGTGGGGCTCGATTCGAAAAGCGGAGTACCCCGATTTTGGTGGTATCACAGCATTCTTTGGCGCCCAATTCGTGAGGCTCGAATATTTTTTTTTTAGGGCCAGTACCTGCAGAATGAGATGGATCACAGCATTCTTTGGCGACCCAAAAGTGAGGCTCGAGTTCCAAATAAAATTTTTGTGATTTTATTCCAGGAAACTGGCGATCTGAGAGAGAGAGTTTCTGTGTGTGTATAAATTTAAGAGTATTTTAGAGTGTGTGTGAGTGATTAGAACGTATGCAGAGAAAGGAGTGGTTAAGGAGTCAAGGAGTGGAAATTGGAAGTGACGATAGTGCATTGTGTGGGAAAAATTCGAAAATGGAAGAAGCGGGAGGCAGTAGAGATCAGTCGAGGACGGAATCAGGGGATCAAGGAAATGAGTTAATGATGAGAATGTTAGAGGAAATGCGATTAGCTAGAGAAGACTCAAATCGAAAATTTGACCGAATGAATGAGACATTAACAGGAGTTAGGGAAACCCTAAGTGAGAAAATAGACAAGACGAATAAAGAAGTTTCAGAATTTAAAAATAGTCTTACCGTAAAGATGGGGGAAGTTGAAAATAGGGTTGAAAAAAATGAGCGTGATATTACAGGTCTTCGACAGGAAATGGGACATTTAAGGTCCAAAGTACGCATTTTTTGTGAAGAAGAGATTAATGTAAAAATGACTGAAGTGACGGACTCATGTAGGGATCAGTTAGGCAGGGTAGAACGCGAAGTTAGTAGTATCAAATACAACATGTCAAATTTAACGGGGGATGGTCCCAGATTTTCTACAGGTGGAGTATCATTGGACCAACACATGAAGTTTTATGGCGATAACAGGGTAAATCCACAAATTTTTATTAATGGCGTAAGAAATCTAGTGGGAAATTTATTTGACGAACAGACTAAACTGAATACGATAAAGGCTTTATTAAAGGACAACGCGGAAGCATGGTACAATTTAGTAGGACAGGACATAGACACTTACACGGACTTTGAGGACAGATTTTTAAAGCACTACTGGAGTGACCACAAACAAGACCAGGTACGAGACGACTTAATCACAGGAAATTTAAGGAGAATTTTCAGGAAGTAGGGAGCAATATGCTATACGCAAGTATAGCATAGCAAAGCAACTGAACCCACCACTGACGGACCGACAAATTATTAAATATTTATCACGACACTTCGAGGTAGAAATAAGACAGCACGTAGCACTACAGAACATAGTGGACAGAGAAATGTTTCTAGAATACCTGCAGAGGTACGACGACGTAAGTAGTGGACGACCTCGTGATAACAGGGAAAGACAGATCAACACAGTTAGGTTTGACAATAGACGGGACAACTACGCTAGACGGGGGAATAGTTACGGATACCAGCGACAGAATTGGGAACAGAGACGACCATACGTTAGGAGTAATAGTTTAGGAAGGGACCTGCACCGAGACCGGGACCTACCAGAATGAATAGTTCACCAGACATGAGCGGGACTGCTAATACAGACACGGAACGAGTGGAAACGCCTAGGACATACGCTGAGGTGACGGCTAGACCAGGACCAAGTAGGGAAAACAGACCTGGACAGGATTTTTAGAACGCGACAGACCACTAGATTTCAGTGTAAATGTATATGAACATCCACGTGAATTTTTCAAAATTGAGGAGGAAGTAAAGCCAGAAACTAAGGAAAATTTATGTTTGCCAATTATTAATTTAGAAATTTTTGAGAATAATGTAGAAGTATTACTTGATACAGGGGCAGAGGCGAGTTTAATATCGGAGGAATTCGTCAGCAAAATTAGGGATAAGGTTTGTGATAGAATTATGCCTATAAAGCGTAGCCATTTAGTAGCTCCAAATAAAAGAAGTTTGCTGTAGTAAATAGTGTTGTGGTGCTTAGGATAGATATAGGAGGTTTAAGCTGTGAACAGGAGTTTGTAATTGTACCTGGGCTGAAGTTTCAGAGCATTTTAGGTGTTGACTGTATGATGAAGTTAGGGGTTTTGATAGATATGGAAAGGAAGGTAGTAAGGATTAAAGATAGGGTAGTGCCATGGAAGGGCAGTTATGAAGTCACAGAGGATGACACGGGGTTTAGTATTAATGTAGTAGAGGTAGAGGATGATGAAGGTAAACAGATCAACACGATAAGATGTCCAGAGGATAGGAGAGTGGAGGTTCAAGCTTTAGTACAAAAACATGCAGAATTAGTGGGGGTAGAAGCAACAGCAGCAGATCGGGAGTAGGTGAAGGCAGAATTAAGTAAAGATGCACGTAAAATTAACCAATGGACCAAACCGCAATTCCATTGTCCACCATCCATGGACACACTTTTGACGAGGTTAAATGGCAAGTTTGTTTTTAATAAAGTAGAGTTAAGGAATTCATTCTGGCGGATTCCATTACAGAAGAATTCTAGAAGGTACATAGGATTTTCCGTAGAGGGAAAAATCGATAATTGTAAAGTAGTATCGTTTGGTTTGTCGGCAGAAAGGGAAACAATAATAAATGAGAAACAGACATGTGTAGGGACTGAAGAAGAAGCAATATTTAAGAGTGAGGATAATAGGGATGAGTTTATTGTATGTGAGATAACAGGGAAGTTAAGTATAGATATAAAAGGTGGAGAAATAGGGATGAAGAGTATTAGGATGGTGAGAAGAAATACTTGGAGGGTCGAGAAGAGAGTTAGATTTAAGTAGGATAGGGATAGAATAGGTGTATATAAAAGAGTAGAAGTAAGTGTTTATAGAAAATAAAGCTAGGTATAGGATAAATATGGGAGATAATTAGAAATAGGTTTAGGATGAGAATAAAAAGTAAATGTAGGAAGAAAATAAGATAGGTTAAGTATAGATATTTCATATAAGATTAGTGGAGAGTTAGGAATAGAGTAAGAGTAGGATAGGTATATAGGATTAGGTAGGGGGAAGTAAAGTATAGTGAGGATTAGTTAAAAGTTAGGAATAGGATAGGTATATAGGATGTATATAGGATTAGATGGATAAGTAGGATGAAGTTAGGGATAATTTCAGTTTATAGAATTAGGTGAGAGTTAGGAATAGGATAGGGATATAGGATAGGTGTAAATATTTTTTTTTGATTGGAGACAAAGTAGGTAAGTTAGATAGGTAAGGATAGAGAGAGATAGGCATTTTTTTTTCTAAATATTTTTTGGCAGTCTAAATGCTTTATATTTGCATTCAAATAAGTGGGATTATTTGTATTCAAATAGGGGGAAAATACTCATATTTAGACCAGGGTAGAAAATTAAATAATCACATCAAATAATTTTAATCACCGTGTATAATGAATATTATTAGATAATACGCGTTATTAAAACCGTGAAGCATAAAAATTTATTAGTTTCAGTAAAAATAAGAGATTTAAATCATGTACAAGACGCTTTATATCAAAAGAAACAGTATTAAAAAGCTCTACGTGGAATTTAATTATTCCTAATAAAGAAACAAATGGAAATTACGTGCAAAATTTATATTAATTAACCCTATTTTAAGTAACAGGTATTAAACAAAGTGTACACATAATAATTAACATTTAATTATTATTCGCTAAAAATGAAAGGATAGAAGTCAATTTTAGTTGGAGTTAATTAAACCATTATTAATAATAAGCATAAAAGTCTGTGAAAATCCAAGATTATAATACCAGAAAATGAAGCTCTGAGAATTAATATTATGTTTGAACACCTGCGTAGTTTAAATGTCATGTACGGCGAAAATTTTGTAGATAACAAATGGTTTCAAAGAATCTTGGAGAAACCGTAGCTTAATAGTTACGAGAAATGCTAAAGGTGGGTTATTTCACACTCCACATGGACTAAAATAATCGATAATAAAGAATATCAATTTGCATCAATAAGAACAGGTTAGATAGAGACAGATAATATGCACAAGACCGAGACACATATAGTAAAAGGCGTGATTTAAGCAACGTCACGAGGGTCACAATTGGTTGAAAATAGGATGCAAATATCAGAGGTAGAAACAACGATTTCTGTATAAAAGTCAATTAGTTATTTCCAGACGTTGCTGCCGTGTTGAAATTTCTGAGATTTAACTGGGGCGAGTACAAAATTCGTAAAACCGACGCGCGAGCTACGGAATGGGAACATAGCAAGCGAAATTCTTTAGAATTGTCCATTTTGGGGACTCGACCGACAGACAGGCTAACTTCTATATATACCCAGGTGAATATGAACAAGCTCTCTTACATCCGCGACTTGATTCAATACGTTAAACAGTGCATTTTAGTTTGATAAAATAATTTAAAGTTTGCTCGTATATTTTGGTGATTCGAAATAGTTTGTTCTTTACGTGCTAACATGAATATACTTTAGTGCACTTAGATGCAAGATTTAGTATCACTGTGCCAATTAGTAAAATTTACAACGACAAATGTATACACAAAAGTAGGCAGTTTTGGCGTATATTGGTGAAAGAAGTATGAATTTCTTTGCTATTTTTCGGGGGTGTTAATAATTAAATGGTTCATGAATGTGTCTGGATCCACAAAACAAGGGTCAGATATACACAGATGAGTTCCGGAAAAGCCCAGAAACAACCTTAGATGAATGGTGATGGAGATAATTTTAAAAGCGTTGAGAATCAGAAGCCGTAAATATAATCCAGTTGGAATGGTGTGATTAACAAAAGGGACGATGTACATTGAAGCTACGAGTGCAGTAAACTTCAGGTAATTTATACTATTTTGTTTGAACTTTGATATTTTGTGTGTGTTGAATAACTTTATAATTGATTTACTTTAAATGGACATTAGTGAGATTATACTAACAATAAAATTTTAATTTTAAGGTGAAATTTTGCTTGTTTAAGTAGAAAGGGTATTTAGTATTGATGTTCTGGATTATGATGAAATTTTAGGTATGTCTTTGAGCTCAATTAGACGAACCTGGTTAATTAACGTAAAGGGTGGTAGATGCTCCTTTGTACTCAGACTCAGGTCTGCATATATTGTTATATTAATTAGTAGGCATCCTACAAGGACTTTAATTCTGGATGCACATTAAATGATAATAAAATTAATCTTGAAATTCTTTTAAAACTGAAATTTATGCTGAATTTTAATTTGAAATTTTAATGTATTGTGAATATTGATGTAAATAGAGTTAACGTTGATGTTTGTTGTAGGAATGTGTTTTTTTTTATGAATGAGGATGAAGGTTTAACTAGAGGAGCAGCCGAGGCGATTAACAGAAGAAAGTCAATGGACCAACACAGTTAAGGTAATGAATAGCTTTTGTAGGATTCACAGCATTCTTTGGCATCCAATTCGTAGGGGCTCGATTCGAAAAGCGGAGTACCCGGATTTTAGAGGATTCACAGCAATATATATATATATATATATATATATATATATATATATATATATATATATATATATATATATATATATATATATATATATAATATGATCTGACAAAAGGTCAAGTAACGAACTGCTTTAAATACAAACTACAGGCTGTTTATTAAATTATTGGTAACTATTTAGTTCGAAAGAAATGCTTCGAGTAAGGTGTATTTATTTGTAGTCCTGACGTTTCGAACCCCTTTGGGTTCTTTTTCGAAGGCTAAAATGGTGACAGCTAAAATAAAATTGCTTAATTGAAAACTTACATATAAATTTACACTATCATTCTAACTTCAACTAGCGAAATCTTCAATTATCTAAACTTTAAAACCATTAAAACTATAAAAAATATTAAAACTAAATATTAAAAATTAATGTAAAAAAATTTTGATTGAAACTTATCGAAAAATAATACAAAATGTCAAATCTAGAATAAGGCATACGCCTTCTAAAGAATCAAAATTAGTGCATGACTGTGAATCAAGGTGTTATGTTAAATATATAACTCGAACAGTTTCATACTTTTGGACTGACATTTGGTTATTTCTTGAAAAAGTAAGAAATTATTTATTACTGTTACAGACAACATATGAAAAAGCACCTTTTTATACCATCTAATATACTTTCGGGGACAGCTACAATAAGAGGTCAGTTGATCAGTTCTATCCACTCCGGATGTATTTATATTATATTCAAAAGATTTCTTCGGCTTACTTTGAAGTTTTCCATAACTGTATTGTACTTCTATTTGAGGATAGAACTATGTTGTTATAGAGAAAAGTTCCCGTTTGGCCTTCCATTTGGAAACATAAACTTGACCATTTCGTAACCAAACGTGTTCATTCTTTTTTTGTTTTTAGATATTATGCTCTTAGGATTACCTTTTCTGTTACTTCCGAGGGTACCTGTAGTATGTGTTTTTCGTTGAAGTAGTTTTTTAGAAAGTTCCACACTGGTGTAATAATTGTCCATCACAAGGTAATGACCACTATCTAAGAAGGGTTCCATAAGTTTGAACACTAAAAAATAAAGTTTAGGTGTAGTACCTTACCTTCAGCAATTTGTTTACCCGGATACATTTCTACATTATCAGTACAGCCATTGGGTGAACATAACTTTATTCCGTACTTTGCCTTTTTCCTTTGTTATATTGCTTAAAACTTAATCTACCTCTGTGCAAAAGTAATTATTCATATAAGGAAAGTACCTTATATCGTGCATATGCATTTGGATAATTTTCTATAAGAGGTTTTAGTAATAAGTTTATTTTACTAAATGTATGCGTTGGTTCTTGCTCATTGTAGCAATAGAAACAACGAAGCAATTGTTAAAAACATCGTCCTGGCATTGCGTTTGAAAACACTGTATGATAGTATAAGGGGTCATACGAAAACATTTTGCGTAGAACCAGAAAACGTATTTGTACCTGTAGAAAACAAATACTAAAAAAAATACCGAATTCTTCTTTATTAGTTTCCTTGAACGAAAATAACCTACTATTTTTTGAATGAAGTCTGTTGGCTTTAAAGTCAGCATAAGCAAAAATCATCAGTTTTAAGCTGTTTACAAGAATAATTTCCAGAAAAATTATTCTGTTTCTAGGGACACAAGACTCCAACCTACATGTATCATTGATAATAATGCGTATGCAATAGCAGACTTAAGTGTTTATGAGTACTACAATACTGTCTGCAAATATACACACGTCCTTGCACGTACGTCTGTATATAAAGATACGCTTGTCAATGTGTTAACATTAACAAAAAAAGGCAGCGTGAAGTGGGCAAGCACCAAAAAGCACTAACGCCCGTTTGCGTGCAATCGTTAGTGCTTTGTTCGTGCTTATTAGTGCTTTACGCTCCAGTCCAACGGTTTTCGAATAATCGACGTTTTAAAAGGACTAGCTCTGCGCTTTGTTGGAAGCACTAACAACCATTTTGGGTGCAATTGTTAGTGCTTTGTTAGCGCTTCACAATCAGCCTAGCAGGCCCAACGGTATTTGAATACTTGGCGTTTAAAAATGGCCCGCTAGCTTCACGTTATGTTGGAAGCACTAACGACCGTTTTGCATACAATCGTTAGCGCTTCGTTAGTGGTTATTAGTGCTTCACACTCGGATCCATCAGGTCCAACGGTATTCGAATAATCTGCGTTTAAAAAGGGCCTGACAACATCACGCTCTGTTGAAAGCACTAACGACCGTTGTGCGTGCAATATTTAGTGCTTCGTTAGTGTTTATTAGTGCTTAACACTCGGACCCAGCAGGTATAACGGTATTCGAATAATCGGCGCTTAAAAAAGGTGTGCCGACTTTAGGCTTTGTTGAATGCACTGAATCAGAAGCGATAAGTGATTGGATTTCAAACATTAAAAATAGATCTCTTGCAATTTGTGACAAAATTTCAGATAATAAAAATTTTCATTACGCTCCACAATTTTTGAACGATTTACAAAGATTTTCGAAAACATTCTTATTATGGTCTGGCGTTATGACAACTAAATATGGATATGGAAACAATACTGATACTCAGCAATAGAAGAAAGTTATTTTAATGACCTAAAAAGTAAGACATTTATAGACCATTCATTACCCATACGCGTGTCCACGCATTTTTTAAACTTCACTACGATACCATACAGGGTGCACTAATACTCTCGGCTGCAGAAGTGAAAAGACAAGCTGCATTTACAGTGGATTCGGATACAGAACCCAGTAATGTGATTCTAATTAAAAAGAAATATGGTAAGCGATTAAATTAACTCCTTGGAATGTTTTTTAATTGTATAGTTAATATAGAATTGTGAATCCCAGAGTATGAGTAACCTGAAAATAGTAATGTAAAAAGAAAAGAAGGCTTAGAAGAAGGTAGAGAAGAGACTGAAAATCAATTTGTAACAGGTGCGTTTAACCACAATAGTAAAGGTTTACTTTGTCTGATTTTAACTAAACTTTTTATCTTTAGATTATTCGAATTACTAGAAAAAATAATTTATTTACGACTATTGCATAATAGATCAATTTCAGGCTGTTTTTTGTTGAAGAATGGTATCCATTCTTCAGACCGTGCATTTCAAACTAGAATTCACGAGCTGTGGCCAATCAAATCCTTTGTTTTTTCAGTATCCATTAACAAATTTGAAGTTTTTTAATTAACTTCGATGATAAATAAAGTATAATGTTAAGTCATTAAAAGTTGATGTTAAAAACGTGTGTATAGTTTCTTGAACACGTAGAGAAAGTATAGTCTTCTACTCACGCATATGGTAGTCATTATTCACTCGAATGACCACGTCACTCTCCGCTACGCGGTTCGTGACGTGAACTTCATTCTCGCGAATAATGACTATCATTATGCGCTCGTTGTAGAATATACTATTATAACTCTAGTAACCATTAATATAATTTATCTACAATCACTATTTAAAGAAGGCTTTTTTACTTGACATTGGCAACGAAAAATTGACGTTTATGGAGGGAATATCGTTTTACGCTCGGTAAG
Source organism: Platerodrilus igneus (assembly GCA_036346225.1). Classification (NCBI taxonomy): domain Eukaryota; kingdom Metazoa; phylum Arthropoda; class Insecta; order Coleoptera; family Lycidae; genus Platerodrilus; species Platerodrilus igneus. The sequence continues at coordinate 1,962,594 of JARFIW010001109.1, read as the reverse complement.
CCATAAAAACTAAAAAAACCCGCATCGTGTATTACAACCAGTAAATAAGTGTCCTTTAAAATTTAAAAATTGTTAATTGTGAAATCAAACAAAATTCCAAGATTCGTCTCCTAATTTTTAGATCATAGAATGTGCAAATAGATGAAGTGGTAGTTGCGAGTAATCAAGAATTAACTACAAATTTATAGATGTAATTTTTCCGCGGGACCAGAAATTATTATAAAAGACTGTGAAGACTACACTTTCAGTTTTGAAATTACAAATAATCCTCAAAATTGCTTGTCTTTTAAGTTTTCTGTTCCTGTTTATTGTATTAATAAAATTAATGTACGTTTTATTTTACTAAGTGACTGTAGAAAAAATTTGGTATATATTTCCAACAAAAAGTGACATTATTGCTCTTAAGTAATTACCCCGCTTCGCTTAGCGTCGCGAATGAATGACTGATCGATTGTCCGGTGGGTTGTTGCACAAAATTTTACACAGGACAGCTGGATTTAAGTAATATTTCAGTGCCCGCATCTGGAAAGTTATTTAATTTTAATGCAGAAATTTTCATGCGATCTATTTATTTCAAAAAAGGCTAAGGTTTTGGTTTTAAGTTATTAAACGTAAACTACGAAAATTTTACACACTTATTTCCAAGTATTATGCAGTTTTAACTCGATTTAGACGGTTTTTTGCTATAGAAACTCCAAAATTATTACAAACGCCTTTGAAAATTGTTTTCAAAATTATTTATTAAGTTCTAATTTAAACGATTTTGGTTCATTAAATCGAAATTTACTTTTGTTTTGTTTTAAACGCGGATTTTAGCTAAATTTCAAAGCTAAACGCACTTTATTTATCGACTAATTTCTTGTTTTTGCGTTTATTTCACTGCGCAACATTCAAAAAAGTTAATGCCGCACAGTACAATTAAATCACACAATTTTAAGCAATACGCCAAAGCAAAAAATATAAAAATCTTGTATAAAATTTACTTGTAACAGTAAAACTCAGGAGCTCTGTAGAGAGCACGTCCGCTTGGTTCAACTACTATCAAGAAAGTTATCTAAAGCCAAATTACTAGTCAGGTGTTTATAAAAAACTTCTGGAACTATGGCCTACATTAATAGTATATTAATGAACATTCCTACCGTCCAACAGCGTTTTTATTGTTACAATCGTATACACTTCCTAGTTTGAAACAGATACTTGTGGTAAACGAGTTAAGGTTTTACCTATACCTATTTCGGGAGGCTTCGCACTATCACTAGAGTAAAAGATTTCATACATTGGTATTTTCCAACTAATGTACAGGTAATAGTTTCCAGTTTTAATATAATAATAGATATTGCAATTACTTAGAAACGTGATTAATATACAGCTAATTTAGCATTTGATTGTAAGCACCATTTCCTTTTAGGTAGCAGACTTAAATAGCTATATTAATGTCCTTATTATTGCGCTTAATTTAGGATTGTTTTAAATTCAGTATACTCAATTATTTTTCGTTTGAATTTTAGGCCAGCATAACTCTTCTGATCTCGAGTTTTGGCATCCCCTTGTTACTCCTTTTGGGTTTTTCCCCTAGGAACCGCCGTACTTCGAGATTAGGTGGTATCTGAGATAATTTTTGATTAAGATTGGTATGTCCTACACGATAGTAATCTGGGACTTCTGTCACTTTCGAGCAACAATGTATCACTTTTCGCTCTTAATATATAAATAACTATTAAGGTTCTTTCCAACTTTAAAATGTTAGATTAAAAAAATTTGAAATAGATTATTCTACCCCTACATTATTAACCTTAATAAGATGTAAAAGTTTTATTTACTTTTCAGTATATAGTTGTAAGGCTATTATATCATTTGAATTTCACTTGTTGTTAGGATTAAAATATCAATTTATAAATTTTCGGCCATTCGGACATTTGTGTATTAGTTTACTCCAAGTATTAGTTTACTCCTAGTTAGAATTTGACAAGAGCAATAAGATCTATTAATAAAAATTTAAATCATAGAATGTTAGTTGGAAAAGAATTGTAGAAGAGTAGGCTGGTTTAATGTTTTAAGGGGCATCTCCAGAGAGATAAGTGACAGTTGTTGAAACTAGAAAATTAAGAAAAAACTAATTTAAAAGGAACTGAAAAAAAAGAACTTTACAAAATAGAACAAAAAGTATAATCTTTTTTGTAACAGTTTACGAATTGTATACCTTTTATTATTGTAATCTCCAACATAAAATTCAACGTATGAAAAATGTATTTGTGATATTCAAAGTAAAAAGGAACTGTTGATATTAAAAAGTGATAAATGTAAGAGTTCTTGCCATTGTTTTATTATTGACCATTGGATTTCTGGGAGTATTTTTGTGTAGACAGAGGAGTTCCAAAGTGGTGCTATCAGAACGCTGGAATTGCTGAACTTTTGGTGTCGAGCACGGGGTTGATTTCACGGAACTGAGTTTCCTGATACGACCAACGACTATAAGTATAAGTGTCTCTAAAGAATTTTTGGCGTACCTAAAACCCTAAAATAAAAGGCATAAATTCAGTAATACAAATTTTAAAACGTACTTATCCACAGGTATTAAGAACCCACATCTGGTTCGAATCGTCGCTGTAGGCAGTGGAGCTTCATTGTTCAGCAGCAAGACGTTTCATTGGAAGTTCAGGTTGTATTATTATTATCAGTGTCATATTTTAACACTTAATCTGTTATACTCGATTGAAATCTTAAATTATTAACTAATATAAACTGTGCGTATTTTTCAAGTAATTGTTTACGCTGTCACATTTAGAAATTGCTTTAGTAGAATTAACTAGAGGTCATTTGACTGGCAGTGTCACATACATCTGTATATGGTTCAGAACTCACTCTGTATGCAGATATAGATTTATTCACAAAATTAACCTGAGATAAGAGTTTCATTGGTCGAGGCGCAGATTTAAAGACCCAATAGAGAAGTTAGTAAATTATTAATTGAAGAAAGGAAATTATAGGGCAATTTGATGCATTGCTAATTTGCTCATATATTATAATTATCAAACCAATAAAAGGGGGGTTATATTATATTATTTTACTTTTTAGTAATATTAATAACTTGTATATTGTATCAATGTAAATTAACACGCGCGTAATTGCAGATGAAAACAGCGCTTTAGAAAATTGGAGAGGTTTAACTGTGAGATCAAAAAAACGAAAACGCACATCTTACTATGGAATTCCATGCCCAGAGGTTCTTCATATTGAAGAAGGAAATATTAAACTGCCAGTGATACAAAACGGACACCTTAAAAACTACTAAAAGTGGTGGGTTGGAAAAATATTCACTTGCAAATACATGCGCATTTGATTCTGTTGTCCAAGCACTAAGTGCCGCGTACTGTGATAGTATATCTACAGAAATTTTTTAACTAGCAAACCTGCTGTTGGTATTATATCTTTACTTGAACATTTTGTTAAAGTGGCCGTAAAATTTACAAGTTATAAAATGCGTTTAGACGTGATTATTCATTGCAAAATTCGATATTTAAAAATGTGTGTAAATAAGTGGTGTAAATAATATTGAATGTCAATGTAACGTGTCTTATATTGTTTCCAAGTTTTACAACATTTTTAAGTGCAATTGACACTTATGCATGTGAAAATTCAGAGTGCAAAAACAATATTGATCAAATTAAACATATAGATATACTTCCAATTAATATTAATATTATTAAGTCACGAGGATACAAATCATTGAGAATGAAATTATAGATGCAGTAATCCGCGAAAGTAAATGTCTTGGAAATTCTGGTAATGGACATTGCAACAATATTGTATCCCATACTATTAGTCAGCATTAATTTTACAGCATTAATCAATTGATTTTTGCTGTCTGGTTGCTAACTGATTTTGCTGCTTTATAAGTCTTTCATTCTCTGTTCGAAGAGGGCGTGAAATCGTTCCTTCGCACCAGTGTAGCTGGCGGGAGGATTTGTGTGCTTGGTGTATGTGTTTACGACTCAGCCATCTAATATGCTTCTGGGTGTTTTCTTGCGTTTATGTGGGTTTCCGTCCAGCGGAGGTGCGATGTGTTCGATATCTGAGTTGTCGTTTTTCTCGTATATATTTGACGCCAGCGTCTTGAAGTGGTTTTCTAGCGTTTGTAATCTAAGGTCCTGCCTTAGGGTTTCATTTCTAACGAACCATGGTGCCCCAGTGATGGTCCTAACGGTTTTGTTTTCGAATGCTTCAAGTTTGGTTTTGTTTGTTTTTGAAATGTAGGTGTACCATGCCGCCGATCCGTAACTCAGTGTGGGTCGTAAGTATATCTTATAAGTGTGGAGTCTGATGTCCATTGGTAGTCGATTTTTGTGGACGAGTATTCCGTGGATGAAACCTTTTGTTCTTCGGGTTTTGTTTGTCATTTCAGTGACGTAATTGTTGAATGTTAATTGTTTGTTGATGTGCACCCCTAAGTATTTAATTGATTGGCTCCAACCTAGCTCTTGGTTTTCTAGCGTCGGCGGTTTTTGCTATTTCTTATATCTGGAGAATAGTATGGCTTCAGTCTTCTAAACGTTTAATTTGATTTTCCACTGTTAGAACCAATCCGGTAGTGTGTCGAGCTGTTTTTGCATTCTTGTTGTTGTTTGCTTAGCATTTCGTCCGGTTGTCAGGAGCAGCGTGTCGTCGACGTACATGGCGCAGAAGACTCTTTGGCGACATGGTAGGTCCTGGATGTATACATTGAATAACGTTGGTGAAAGACAGCCTCCTTGTGGGACGCCGGCTGTGACGGAAGTTTCTGGTGACAGGATGCCTTCTACTTTCACCTGTATCTTCCTATTGGTCAGGTAACTTTGTAACAATTGGATGTAAGACGTCGGAAGGTTGTGAATGGTGGCAAGCTTAAACAGCAGTCCGGTGATATACCTTGTGAAAGGCGTTTTTGATATCGAGGTCGATGGCGACTGCGGGTATTCTACGGTTGTAGTTAGTGGCTATGTTGTTTATTACCCGGATGGTTTGTATTGTGGTGGAGTGCTCTTGCTTGAATCCGTATTGTTCTGGTCGGTCTTTTAGCAGTGGTTTCAGTCTTGTCAGTAGTAATCGTTTGAAGATTTTGGATATCGTGCTCAGTAAGAAGATTGGTCTGTAGTTTTTGGCGTCCATCCCTGGCTTTGGAATCATTACCACTATTGCAGTCTGGGAAGTATTTCTGATTGATCATGCTGTTGAATATTTTTGTGATAAACGCCAGTGTCTTTTTTGTTATGTGTTTTAGCGCCATGTGTGTGATTCCGTCACTTCCTAGAGCTTTCCTGTAACTTTGTCTGGTGGTTACTTGTTTTATTTCTTGTGGAGTGATGTGTAGGATGTCGTTCTCTGCAGGTGCTTGTAGTATTTGATCTACTCTTCTGTTTATGAAGATAGTGAATACGTTGCCTGTTGTTGAGTTTTCTGAAAACGTATTTTGGAGAACTTAGGCAAATCTGGCTGCTCGCTCTTCGGCGACGTACAGCAATCCATTTTTTCCTTGTAGCGGTACGGGGCCAGGATTCTTCCGTGTCACAAGTCGATGGTTTAGTCTGTACAAGTTTTCTTCTGTTTGTATTGTGTAGTTGACGTGGTTGGTCCAGGATTAGTCGTAATGTTTATTCAGCATAATCTCGATTGCGCGTAGAAGTGTTTCAATTTGGTCATCTTGTTCCGTACCCCGTTGGCGTTCCAGGAGAAGAGTACTAAGTTTCTTGGTGTTGGTATATTTTTCATTATAGGTTTTCAATATGTCGCACATTGCCATCCATAGTAAGGCAGTTTCGAATGTTCCAGTCATATAGGCACTTATGAGTCTTTGCGCTCATTGCAGTATTTTGTTAAAACGTAGTGTCGTCGTCGGGGTGACGCTGATGGACGGCTCTGCTTGTGATTGTGTAGAGGGTATTTTAATCGTTCTGTTGCTTTGCTGTTGTCTCTGTTGCTTCTTGTTGTATTCGTCGGTGATTTTGTGTCGGTAGTGGTTGATGGCTTTAGGTTAGTGACGGCTTTCTTCTTTCTCTGTTGGCTCTTGCTTTTGGTTTGTTTAGCTTTTCTGCGTGGCTCTTCTTCGGAGCTTGATTGTTTTTCGTCTTCTGTTGTACTTGTATCGTCTTTGGCGATGGTCCTTGGAGTAATTATTGGGGCGGTCAGTCGAACTCCGTGTCGTCCATTTCTACTTGTAGTGAATCCTTCGTGATCAGTTTCTAGAGTGTTGGTGGGTTGCGTCGTTGCTCAGTAGCAGTGGTGTATCTCTTGCAGGCGGCTCCGTGGCGTAGTGCTATGTATGTGACTACTACGCCCAAGGTTTGAATTCCGAGACGGTCCGCTTGAAAAATGTTAGGCGAGCATTTTTCACAAAAAAACACCCTCGTTCGGATGAGAGGTAAAATGGAGGTCCCGTGTGTGAGCGTTGTCACGCACGTTAAAGATCCCTACCTTGCTTGGAACAGCAAGGGTTCTGCAAAATTCCAAATTTTCCAGGTAAAAAAACTCGCTTCCTGGCCAAGGTAGTATCTTCAGGTGGAGCATTGGAAAATCACATGTAAGGTGTATCTCTTGCACAGTTGTTCGTGGTATGCAGGGTAATTTCGGTAGTTAGCCGGATGTGGACCACTGCAGTTGGCACATATAAGTGGTAACTCCCTGTTTTTCTGGCATTCTGTTGCTAGATGTTGCTTGGCGCATTTTACACAGCGAGGCTTGTATCCGCAATTTGAGCTCGAATGTCCAAATCGTTGGCACAAAAAGCATTGCGGGAGCTGCACCCTGCTTTCGGATGCGGCAGCTTTAATGTGACTGCAGTAGAGTAACGTAGTCAGGTTGTAGATTTCAGTCGATGTAGGATTGTTCTCCAAAGATACGAAGACGCTGTTGCAGTATTCTCGTTCCTTATTCTGTAGTTTAGTCACGTAGTTAATTTTTGTACCCCATGTCGATGAGTTCGGTCTTGATGTCTTCTGTCGTGATGTTGGCGGCTAAACCCCTGATGACTATTTTGAGTTCGCGTTCGGATCTGATGATATACGTATAGTACTCGAAGTTGTTCTTTTTTAAATAGTCCTGCAAGTATCTGAATTGCTTACCGTCGGTGGGTAATATTCTTGCTCCTTGTCCAGATGCTCGGATCTCGACTTTGTTCTGTAGATGACGGTTTATCTCCCTGGCGTGCTGAATAAATTAAGGGAACTTTTCGATAAATATAGGAGTCACTGCTTGACCGTGGCTGGGGCTGTGAACGTCTTTCGGTGTCTGAAGTGTCCATGGTGGACATGGTGGCGACGGCGACGTTGGCGTAGCTTCTGCTAGACGATGGTTTGTCCTTGTCTGCGGTGATCGGAGTAGTGATGGTGTCGGAGCCTGGAGTAGTAGTTGCGGTGGATGTCTTCGATTCCATTCTTATTTTATGTGTGTCGGATTTCCGCTTCTTCTTGTTTTCGGTTTCTGAAAATGGTTGGTCGTCTGCGTGTAGAAGCGTTTGCAAAATCCATGTCGAAAGTGTCGTCAGTGATTGTCACGTATGCCCGTGTCTTCAGGAAGTTCTTCGCTGGCATTGGTTTGCTCTGAAAAGAGCAGTTAATGATGATGGTGTACACCAAGTGCCGTGGCGCGTGATGTACATGTCTTCAGCAGCTAGAAGTTCAGCTCAATCGAGCGTCTTTGTGGAAAACTGTAGAAATAAACTTAAGTTTCTCGCTGTATGTAGATTCTAGTCGTTCTGTCGCGATGTTTACTCTCTTGAGGTCTGACTGGAACTATACTATAAGTGCAACGGGCAATATTTTTATAGACTGCAATAACTGTGGAGCAACATTCCTATATGAAATACCATGCACCATGAAAGTATTTAACAAAACATTACTTTTAATATCGGTCATACTTTTTTCCCCAAATGCATGTGGTCTGGGTGGTACAGGTCATTATATGGCGTTCTTTCAAAAACTTGATGCAATGTGGGAAATGTATGATGACACAAAAAAAGTATTGAATATGTGGAAAATTCTCGAAAAGTTCTTCCACATTTATTAATTTATACAATTTAATAATTAGATTTGACTTTGTAACCTTTTTTAGAATAATTTAGGTTTGCTACGTTTAGTTGAAGGTATTTTTTGTTTTACATGATGTTCGATTTTACAAGGTCCACTTATATAGTTACGGTTTAAACTTTAGTTTAGTAGTTAACCTTGGTTAGTTGTTGATCCAAGATTTAAACTGGTCACCTATTGTATGCTGATTTAGATTTAACCGATACCTATAAAGCAAAAAAATCTCTTAATCTAACCACAAATTGAGCTTAAACTGATACTATAAAACCGGCCCTTAAATATCATCTTTCGTTGCAGGGAGTACTTTAGTTTAATAGTTATAGATATATCACGATTTTATTAAAAAAAATTTATTTATTTCAATTTTGAAGCATCCTACAGTTACTGCTAGTTATTTTGCAACTTTTTAGAATTATATAAAACACAGAATGTAAACTGCGGAAATCTTAACTACATTGGTTCTTGTGTTAGAAAATATTAGTAGGTACTTGAAAGTCCAGTAAATCCAAAAAACTCCGAGAACTGAACATAGTGGTATTTCATTTTAAACAAAACGATAACAAACAAGAATACTTACCATTATATTATTAAAACTATGTTAGGATTTAGCACATTCTCGAAAACCGTTAGACCTGCTGAACCCGAGTGTGAGGCATTAATATGCACTAACGATCACATGCAAAACGGTCGTTAGTGCTTCCAACAAAGCATGGAGTTGACAGACCTTTTTAAAACGTTGATTATTCGAAAACCGTTGTATCTGTTGGACTCCAGTGAAAAGCCCTAATAAGCACCAAAAAAGCACTAACGATGGCACGCAAAACTGTCGTTAGTGCTACCAACAAAGCGTATAGTTGGCCGACCCTTTTCAAACGCCAATTATTCGACTACCGTTGGGCCTGCTAGCCCCGAGTGTGAAGCACTAACGAAGCACTACCAATTGCACGCGAAACAGTCGTTAGTGCTTCCAACAAAGCGTGAAGTTGGCGAGATTTTTTAAACGCCGATTATTTAAATACCGATGGGTTTCTGGGGCCGAATGTGAGGAACTAATAAGTACTAAGGAAGCACTAACGATTGCACGCACAACGGTCGTTAGTGCTTTACAATTTTTCAGTTTATGTATATTAAATTTCGTTTCATATGTTATATATTTTGTATTTTATCTTTCTTTGATTGCTATTTATGTTTTGTGTTTTAAGTTTTTATTTTGTCTAAATTTATATTGTGTTATGTATTATGTTTTCTATGTTTTGTTTTTTTTTGAGGTTTTTTACATTACACTTCATGTTTTGTTTTCTATTCTGAATTTTATGTTTCATTAATTAATTTTTATACATAATGTTTACGTTTTATATTTCAAGTTTTATATTTTTCATTCTGTTTCGGAACTTATATGTCCTGAGACCCCGCACATCCATTGCTTAACGACTTCTCGTCTGCTACTTCGCGATTTCGCGACTCAGCAACGTTGGGACTCTGCGAGTGTGCAGCTCCACCACCTTTCTATTCTGCGACTCCGTGTCTCTTGGACTTCGCGATTTTGCAATTCCACAACTGAGGGACTCTGAATACCTGCAGCTTCGCCACTCTTCTCGGCTGTAGCTTTACTACCTTTCTACTCCACAGTCTAGTTTGGGCATCGCTAGTCTCGTTACTTCATTTTCATTATCTGAGTTTTAACATTGAGTAAAGCCTCCCATAGATGTCCATAACTAGGTCTCTACCATGAAAAATTTTTGGTGACCAGATAGTAAACATAACGATTTTTATCCTGAAGAACCAAAGCCTTTCCTACAGTTGACTGCTGTTGTACTAATTCATCCACGCATCCAAACTTTTTCTTGAAAACAACAGCTATTCCTCTTGACACTTCCAGATCTTGAGCTACGCAATATGCAAGGGAATACTCTTCTGGTGCTCTAAACAGATCTTGCCGTTTTTCAACAACAACGCCATATCTCGCCTTAACGGAACCACCATACGCCACCATAAAACTCTCAAAATGTACATTTGGTTTATGATTAATCACTCGCCAAACACCATTCTCATTATTCGAGTCTTCCTGGTTGTTGCCAGCATAAGATGTTAAACGGTCAAAATGTACCACTTTCGGTTTACCACGGGGAGGTTTTCTAATCCGGTACACTACATACATCGTACGGGCCTTCCCATTGTCTTTGTAATTTTGGCAACAATCCGCGCTTTCTTTGTGGATTGTACAACCACACTAAATCTCCAGGTTGGTAACCACCTTCTTGTGCTCTCGTGTGATATTGTGATTTCATTCGATCGCTTGCTGCCTGGATATTTTTTCGGACGTTTTCGTGAATGCTATTTGATCTTTCACGAAGCTTACTAACGTAATCTTCACCTGCGATCTCTTCTCCAGGTTTAAATCCAAACTGAAGATCACATGGTAGTCGCAATTCACGTCCTAACATCACGCAAGCGGGAGAGTATCATGTGATGTCATGTATCGAAAATCGGTACGCCAGTAAGGACAAATGTAAATATTGGTCCCAGTCTCGTTAATGTTCAGAGTCAACTTTGGCTAGGTACTTTTCTAACGACCGGTTCATTCTTTCAAACATACCATCCGATTGAGGATGAAGTGGCATGGTACTAGTCTTCCTGATTCCAAGATGCCTGCAACGCTGATTCGAAGTTCCAACCTTGATCAAAGTGCAATTCCAACGGAACTCCAAAGCGACACAACAACTCCTTCACTAGTACATCTGCAACCGTCTCGGCTTCTTGGTTAGGTATAGCATACGCCTCCGACCATTTTGTAAAATAATCCATTGCAACCAAGATGTATTTATTTCCTTTCTCTGATTCAGGAAACGGACCAACTATATCAATGGCCACCCTCTCAAAAGGATTCCCCACGTTGTACTGTCTCATATTGGCTTTCCGTTTTGTAACCGGGCCATTTCTAGAGGCACACAACTCACATTTACGGCACCACTCCTTCACATCTTCTTTGCAGTTCACCCAATATAATCTTTTTCTTACTCTTTCGAGAGTTCTTTTCACGCTAAAGTGCCCTCCTAATATACCATCATGCAAGTGCTGCAACACTTCCAGCACTCTGCTTCTCGGCATTATCACTTGAAGTCGTCTCTCAATGCCATCTTCACATTCCAACCCATGTAGCACACTACGTACAGTGTACGTACATTTTTGGTACATTTTACGTACTTACGTACATGTACTTAATATGTACATTCATGGTACATACATTGATGTACGTACATACAATGTGCATTATATACATACATGGTACGTACAATGATGTACGTACTTACCATGTGCGTAAAATTAACATACATGGTACGTATACAATGATGTACTTACATACCATGTACTTAATTTGTATATACATGGTAAGTACAATGATGTACGTACATACCATGTACTTAATATGTACATACATGGTAAGTACAATGATGTACGTACACACCTTGTGAAATATATACATACATGGTAAGTACAATGATGTACGTACATACCATGTACTTAATATGTACATACATGGTAAGTACAATGATGTACGTACATACCTTATGAAATATATACATACATGGTACGTACAATGTACAATGTACCTACCATGTGCGTAATATGAACATACGTGGGACGTACAATGCTGAACGTACATACCACGTACAAAACATGTACATACATGATATATACAATTATGTACATACCTGGTACGTACAATGATGTACGAACATTTGACACATATAATGGGCGTGTCAGTGTTACTACGTACATACTAAGTACATACTGTTTACATATGTGGTATGCACTATAATGTATGTGCGTACGCCACGTCATCCTAATGTGAATACGCACTTGCATTGAAGGAAAATGCACCACCAGTTTTCTAAAAACCACACCTGCATTTACATGTTCTAACTGATACGGCAATAGAATTGTTTTTATAATTGGATATGCAATCGAAAGTCATTGACGCCTTTAACACGACCAGTATATGAATCTTAATATTATTATAATAATAAACCTCTTCAAAGATCTAGTTGTTGTTTCTTTTATATTATATTTATAATATTACAACAAGTATTTTTGAACAGGTTTCATTATTTTATAGTGACCTTTTGATTTATAAAACAAACTACCAATAATTGTTCAATACAGAATTCAACGAATGGCGTTTGACATCATTAGTGACGTATTGCTGGACGGGTCTCTGGTCGCGGCCTATTATTTAGATGTTATTGGTTTGCTAGGTACAACCAGCCAGAGAACATAACCTCTCGTTGGTTTATGTTTTGGCGGCGCCTGTCTTTTTTACATTCTAAAATTCAAAAGTTTATATGGTAAGTATATACCTAATATATTACTTTATTTACATATACAACAATACTTTTATCGCCTATAGTTTAACACGTCTAAATGCGTATAAATACGCACAATAATATTTAAAACGTTACAATTACCGTCAGCAAAACCAATTGTGTTCTTAGTGAATATTAACGGTTGGACAGAGTTGTTTAATGTTTTCACAAAATACGGTAGTATTTTTAAAATGCCAAAGTGTAATAAGTTATCTCGTACCTATTACCGAAAAGCTCAACAATTATCAACGCTTATGATTGACTCTATAAACTCCAGTGAAATAAGTGTAACAGCTTTTAATATTAGTGTGAACGCTACTAATAATAATGCTACACATTGTGCAATTGGTAAAGCTCCGACAGATTATACCAATAATTTACCAAACACTCGACCTGATTCAAGTTGTAGCTTAATCTCCAGTGGCAGTAATGTAAGTGATCATTTAGATGAAGGAGGTGAGGCAAAAAAGTTCTTACAACAACCTTATGTACCAAATTCTACAACAAACGACTTTTCATTCTCACTTGCAAAATGGGCTGCAACTTTTCGTATTGAACAAGTTGCTTTAAATAGCTTATTACAGTTGCTTCAGAGGTTTGACAAAAATTTACCTATAGATTCTAGAACTTTATTAAATACCCCTAGAATCATTACTATAAAAGACATGACCCCTGGAAAGTATTACTATTTTGGTTTAAATGTAGCTGTTAATAAATTGCTGGACAAATTTGAATTTAATGAACTTGACTGCATTAAAATTGGTCTCAACATAGATGGTCTTCCTTTAAGTAAAAGTTCCGGCAGTCAATTTTACAGCATTACATGTAATTTATTAGATAATCCATCTGTTGTGGAAATAATTGGATTATATCATGGTTATGAAAAACCCTCAGATGCGAATGCTTTACTTCAAGACTTTGTGAATGATTGTATCTGTTACACAAATGAAGGTTTTGAACACGATAATCGTAGGATACCATTTCAACTTAAAGCTCTTATTTGTGATGTGCCAGCCAAATCATTTGTGACTTTTACTAAAGGACATAACGGATACAATTCTTGTTCAAAGTGCCGAATCGAAGGAGAATTTATTAATAACCGCATGTGTTTCTATTCTTCTGACACTGTGTTACGTCGAAATAATATAGGGTTTCGAACAAAAAAAGATAAGGACCATCATACTGGTACTTCGATTCTAGAAAATATACCAAATTTTGACATGATCCAGGATATTCCATTGGACTACATGCATTTGGTATGCTTAGGCGTTATGCGAAAAATGTTATTTTTGTGGACATATGGTAAACCTAATTCAAAATTGTCATGTAATGAAATATTAAGAATATCAAAAAATTTAGAATCGTTGCGAGTTAGTACACCTTGTGAGTTTGTTCGAAAACCAAGATCATTAAATGATCTAAGACGTTTCAAAGCTACAGAGTTTCGCCAGTTCCTACTTTACACAGGTCCAATTGTATTAAAATCTATTTTATCAAGAGATCGCTATGTGAACTTTTTAAGTTTGCATATTGCTATAACTATTTTAGTAGCGGAGTATTATTTGGTCTCTCAAGGAAGCTATGCTAATGATTTGTTGATGTATTTTGTAGATACATTTATTATTTTGTATGGTAAAGACCAAGTATCACATAACGTTCACAACTTATTGCATTTGTATAAGGACTGCCAAAATTTTGGTGTTTTACAGACAGAAGTTTTCTGGGTTTCCGTTTGAGAATTATTTACAATTTTCAAAATCACTAATTCGCACTGGCAGTTATCCTTTACAACAGATTATTAAGCGTATTTTAGAAAAAAAAAGCTGTAACATTAAATCAAACAATAAAAGCAACATAGGAATCTGCCCACAACCTTTTAAGAAGCATAATAATGGCCCATTGTTACAATTTCATAACTTTATCGATCAATATCAAGAAGTTTGTTTTCAAAATTTTGTTTTGAAGATAAATGAAGGAAATAATTGTTGTGGGTTAAAGGACAACAGTATTGTATGCATTGAAAATGTTGTTACCAAAAACGATAGTGGATGTTGTGAGTTGTATATAATTGGTAGGAAGTTCAATTTTAAAGAAAACCTATATTTACAACGATGTCCTTCATCTGCATTGAATATTTATATTGTCAATGATTTAATGCTCGATTTACAAATCTGGAATGTGGATGAAATTAAATTTAAATTTTTTAAAATGGTGTATGGTGACAAATTTGTTGTTATGCCTTTAAGACATTGCGAATATTCATGAAATTCCTTTAGTAATGTGCGAGTAGTCAAAAGTTCAATACAAACTCGGAAATAGCTGTTTTTGTAATGTTTTAAAGTAAATCTCATATCGTTTAATAGTAATAACAAATGTTATTAGCTGTTATTAGAATTGTTATCGTATAAGTGTAAAACTAGCCTCGCCTATAGTGTCATTAAAAATTCTGTATGCATATTTGAACTGTCATACAATGAACTTTAAAGAACTAGATTGAATTCCAATTGTTAATTATAATTCGCATCAAAAGAGAACTCAATTATGGATGAAGTATCAGAAGCTACTTGGTCTGTTGTTAAGTTTCCGCAGTACCAACATCATGGATGCTAAATGGGAACCAATGCTACTGGCCTCCTTATAACAATAAACAACAAATTCGTGCTGCTATAGAAAAACACGAATCACCTAATACTGAAAGTTGGCAACTTTTTCCATGTATTGGATTCCGAAATAATGTCTTTGGTATGCTTAGGTTAGGTAATAACAGTTGCTTCATTGTTATAAATTCTAGAAACTTTTAAAGAAGCTACTAAAAAATCCAATTTAGCCACAATAACATCAGACTTGGATTCTGATGGAAAACATGATCTAAAATATACAATGTCATCAAAAAAAAAGGAAGATATTCAAGAAAACATACAGCTTTTCATCAATTGAGGAAGAGGAGGATAGTAGCTTACCTCAACCACCTCAATACAGACTTAAACCTAAAGGTAAGTGGATGCTTTTGAGATGCCCTTTTGTCATTGTGTCTATTATAGAATCAAATGGGACAAATGTGTCAGTCGCAACTGTAACTGGCATCAATGATAACCTACTTAAGCATAAATCATTGCTTCACCGTCGAAGTGTATTAAATCAAGTATCGTTATCTTCTGAAAACCTTATGATTCAAGAAAATCTATCAATTAAAACTGTTGATAACAGTAATACAGCAAGTGAAGTGGATAACCAGTCCGTAAAATTATGAGTAAGTTACTTATTTTATACTTTCACTATTAATGTGTTAACATTTTTTAGAATATC
This sequence comes from Platerodrilus igneus, assembly GCA_036346225.1. Taxonomy (NCBI): domain Eukaryota; kingdom Metazoa; phylum Arthropoda; class Insecta; order Coleoptera; family Lycidae; genus Platerodrilus; species Platerodrilus igneus. The sequence continues at coordinate 1,946,867 of JARFIW010001109.1, read as the reverse complement.
TTGAAACTATAATTCGTAAGCAAAATATCTTACATGTAGCAATAAATCATATAAGTGATCGTATCTCCGATTTAGAAAAAGGTCTAGCTCCAGTAAATGCACCTGAATATGCTACCACTCATTCTTTATTTGCTGAAATTCAAAATTTACCCGCTGATACACTAGAGGATTTAGAATTGTTAGAAAACTATTTAGAAAATCAAATGAATCTTGCAGTAGGTTTTTAATATTTGAGTTATTACTTGAACTATTATATTGGGCATTTCTATACAAGATATATACTTCTGTTGTAGGTTAAAGAAATGTCGCATTTGGGAGGTAGCACTATATATGAATTTATTGTTAGGTCAACGCAGAAACTAATAACAAATAATTTATGTGGCAAAGAATATACTTATGAAGGCAGGCGTAAAAAGAAATCCTTTTGTAGTTTAAAACTGCATGAACTACTCATGCGTAAGTATCAATTATTAATGATTAAAGTATGAAAATAAACTAACGTTCCATGTAGAAGATTCGTTGCAAATATTTAAATATTCCACAAAGAAGGAAGTAGAGCTGAACATCCAAAAGTGGATACGCAGATGTACTGAGAGAGCAAAGGCAAAATTAAGGAATTCCAATTAATTTTAATAATATAGATCACTTTTTGAACTGAATGTATTATCGTGTTGTCGAGCTGTAATAAAACATATCTTCAAATAATTTCCGCTTATGTACTTCATTAACAGTGTTAATGGTGTACTATTTATTGAATGTGTATATAAGACAGAAATGTACCTAGTATGTACAGGGGTTGTTAGTAATGGACCCCCTTTATCTAAGTTGTTTTTATTCTAGATACAAAAAAATGTGTTAAACAAAAGTGTGAACTCTAGCTTTTAGAATTCCATACAGAAGTCACACAGGGTATTGCAGAAATTTGTGGTAACAGTGATATATTTTTGTTCTATGTACTTTTTACGTTCAGAGAAGTACTAAACTAGCATACTATATACCTACACCAATGTACATAATATGTACACACATTGGTGTACGTATATAGTATTGTAACGAGCTACTGCTACCGCGTTTCTTTAATTTAAAACAAGTAATAATAAAGGTCTTTATTACTCACTGTTCACAAGTCTAATTAACAGTATATGCCTTATCAACCAAACTTCGTTTGGTTAATGAGATGGTCTAGTCTGTCGGTCGGTCTGTCTGTCTGTCCGTTGCACGGTTCCCGTGATGTTACAAGACATATAATATATGATTCTTATCCAGTTTTTTACGCTGAATACGAATACGCTATTCACTTTTCGATATTTCAATTATTAATCAAGATATTCGACTTTAAATACGAATTTTAACACATTACTATTTATTATTTTCGCGTACAATTAAATTTTAAATATTTAACACAAAGGTAAGTAATATTTGTTGAACTTAATGTCTAAGTTTGGTTGTGAGCCGTACATGCGGCTTAGATTTTTTTATAGATGTTTTCAGTCCACTTAACAATGAAGCACTATTACACTAATGAATTTACAAGCACTAATTTCTTCTTAAACTAACTTCTTTACCATAGGTCCATTAACAACACTAACACAACTATTTGTTTATACACTTCAATTTATTTATGTATACTACAAGCTGCATGTACATTAGACACAGCATATAACATTTATATATACTTCTAAAAGCTCAAACTACTATTACTTTACAACGTTATAATTTATATTAGACATTCTAGTATAGACTGACCCTTGCATTTCTTAGCGGTCTTATATATACTCAGATTTAAAGATATGACTCATCTTCTGGTAATTACGAGAAGCTTCTCGGTCTGGCGAGAAGGAACAGTGCTGACGGCGTTTTGTGTGTTTGATTGCTAGAAGCATTCTAGAATCCTGGAAACTATGCAGACCCTACAACGCTTGTGTGTTTGACGGGTTGCCTAATAGTAGCTCGCAACAGTATGTACACTAATGAATGAACTTTTTACATACGAAATAATGTACTATGTACATACACCAATGTACGTACATTGTTTAATGTACATAGTACGTACAATGTTGTACATACTTTTCATGTACAAATATAGTGTCAAAGTAATGTACTATGTACATACAGCAACGTATGTAGTATGTACATACAGCAGCGTATGTAATATGTACATACACCAACATATGTAATATGTATGTACACCAATGTATGTAATATGTACATACACTAATGTATGTAATATGTACATACGGCATTGTACATACAGAGTATGTACAATGGTGTACGTACATACTATGTACAATGTTGTACGTACTTTTTATATACAAAGCAGTGCCAAAGTAACGTACTATGTATGTCCACTGTACATACATTGTACATAGTTGTATATACATGGAACATACTCATGTCCAGAAAATTTCGTACACCGTACGTACATAGTATGTAATTGTGTTAGATGGGAAGCGTCGTTTCATGATTCTATTTTCAATCACCAAGCAGTCCCACTATGCCCAGTATGCCTTCAGGCTCTTACTTGAAATACTAATTTCTTCCCAAGCTGGTCGTTGTCCTCTACTCTTCCACTCAATAATACGTCCCAATTCGGCGTCATTCTCCTGGTCTTCTCGTATTCTTCAACTAATCTCAGACGCGATCAAATGACCTTAGGGTCACTATAGGTGATTTTTCGCGACATACTTGAATTGTTCGAGTATGGTATGTTGAAGTATCCCTCACTATTTAAAAAATATTAACTTATGCGGCACCGCGAAAACGTATTATAGTTTCCTAACCTCACTTTAAATAATTACCCGGTAAAAGTCAAGTGTTTAACATACACAAGCATAACCTGGTACAGATCAGGGTATGTTCGTTTATCTGATAGAATGGTGCCGTACAATTTCCCCTCCAGTAAATTTTATCGCCAAAACGCAAGTTTAACACATACACACATAATTAAGTATGTTAGTTTATGTCGCGAAAAATCGCCTAATCACCAGATTCTCAAACAACTTTAGAGTCAATTATGCTAATGTTAAGGCAACTCCAGGGTACACTTTCAACCCTAGAGATACTTCCATCAACTTTGGAAGAACGTACCAACAGATGCTTAACAGCTCGTTATTTATGTAACTATTTTGCACTATGTAAAAGTATTTTTTAAGTCTTGATGTCTTCACTTACTAACGAATGACCATTTTCTTAGATTTATATAATTATTTCTCATTACAAAAAATTACTTTTGGAATACATTTGCGGTCGTATACTATCAAGCGGTCATTCGCATACAATTTGTGTAATTGTTCTGCTTTACAGAAAAGTAGTTTACGAAGCCATATGGGATCGCATACTAACGAACGTACATTTGTATGCAATTTGTGTATGTACTTCGCATCGCGAAAAGATGCTCTACAGAGACATATGTGGACGCATACTAACGCACGTCCATTCGCATGCAATTTGTGTAATTATTCTACATCACGGAAGGGTAATTTACAAATTCATGTGTGGTCGCATATTAAAAAACGTCCATTCGCATGCGATGTGTGTGATTATTCCGCATTATTTAAAAATAATTTACAATTACATATGCGATCGCATACTAACGAACGTCCATTTACATGCAGCTTGTGTAAATATTCCGCCTCGCTAAAAATTACTTTACAAAGACATATGTGGACGCATACTAACGAACGTCCATTCGCATGCAATTTATGTAGTTATTCCGCATTACAAAAAAGTAATTTACGATGCCATATGAGGTTACATACTAACGAACATCCATTCACTTGTACTTTGTGTAATTATTCCGCGTGGGATAAAGGTAACTTAAAAAGACATATGCGGTCGCATACTAATGAACGTTTATTCGTATGCAATTTGTGTATATATTCCGCATCGCAAAAAGATAATTTACAAAAACATATGCGAACGCATACTAATGAACGTCCATTCGTATGCTATTTGTGCAATTATTCTGCGTCACAAAAAGGTTCTTTACAGAAACATATGCGGTCGCATACTAAGGATCGTCCATTCGCGTGCAATTTGTGTGATTATACTGCATCACATAAAAGTAATTTAAAAATACATTTTCGGTCGCATACTAACGAACGTCCATTCGCATGCAATTTCTGTAATTATTCAGCATCACGCAAAAGCCATTTGCTGTCGCATGCTAACAAGTGCCTTTCGTATGCAAACTTTGTAATTGTACCGAATCAGAAAAAATAGTTTACGAAGCCATATGAGTTTGCATACTAAACGAACTTCCATTTGCATGTGCTGTGTGTAATTATTCTGCATCACTTGGAAGTACTTTATTAATACATATGTGATCGCATACTAACGATTACCGTTGGGCCTGCTGAGACCGAATGCGAAGCACTAATAAGCACTACCAAGCACTAACGATTGCACGTAGAACGGTTGTTAGTGTTTTTTGGTGCGTGCCCACTTCACGCTGTCACAACAAAGATGTATGTATACATGACAATGTGGGACAACTGATGTCTGACCAATTCCTTATAAAGTAGAACGCAGGCCTGCTGAAATACGCCCAAGCGTCAAATTGTCGAAAGAAGAGGTTTTATAATGTATATACGACATTACATAACAGGAAATAAAAATAATTTTCTGCTATGTAATGCGTTACTGGTGCTTGATCTGAATAAAAATTTCTCTTATACGTTTAAGCGTTTTATACAAAAATAGATTTTTGACCAACACAAGAACTTAATCGAATTTTGAAAATCTTAATATAATAGAATCAAATAATAAATGTTTGAAGTAATGGAAAAATGGGTCTATCAAACAGCATATCCTGCTGATTGCACATTGGTGAGTTTGAATTACTTATCTTGATTTAAATGTTGAGCTAATCTTGAAGGTGAAAGAGGCGTTACGTTACAAATTTCGATTTGCTCAGAAGAGCTAGGAACCCGTAATAATTTTAAGGTTGCACCGGTTAACTAAATGGTATGGTAGTATTTGTAATGGACACTCGAACGATGAAAGAAAAAGTTGTGTTCGCGCCGCTCCTCGTTTAGCGCATACATTTGCTGAGTTGCCCGATGCTATTGCGCATTCTAGCATGATTATTAGCACTCACGATGTTCCCGACCACGCTAGAAACTAGATTACAGCTTAATTAAACTTAATAATTTTCTCCCTATTCCTCTCCTGTGCGCTTTTTGTGTATCCCTACTAGTGCTACACATAAACAGTACCGATTTGCCGCTCCAGTGGTGCATCCAACAAGGTATATCGACCTACAAATGCTATGCAGTTTGGGTGAGTGACTTTTATCGTGCATGTTAATTACAACTTCTCTCTCTACCTCAAACAGCTAAATAACAGTCCATTTCCTTTGAAAGTTTTATTGATTCTAACGACCTGAGTAGTAATTAGCCAGCCTTGTGATTTTACTAAGTAATTTTGCGTACGGTTAAGAAAGTTACTGCGTACTTATCATTCTCTCTCATTTGCACTTCAATACTTTACATAGAACGATCGACACGTCGGTGATAAATTATGATAAACTATCAAAACCACTATTCAAAGAATACATGAGTATTGCTACTAGTTCAAAACAACATATTCCGGTTTATCGCTTTGTTCACCTTCAATTTATATTATAACTCTAATTATCGAAAAGCACACGACTATAAAATAAACAAATATTCACTTTCGATTTGTTTGTAAATAAAAAATATTATTATGACTGAAATCACTTTATGATTAGAAAGCTAATTCCAGAATTTGTACTAACTTACCTCAACAGCGAACAATTCGAAAATGGCTACATTGATTTGTTTACCCACTTTTCAAGCAAAATTGCAACGGATGGAGGTCATCGAAACTAAATTTGATGAATTTCAAAATCAAGTTCTACCAAACAACTAAAGAAGATGTTCAAAATCGCCAATCTTTATTCAACGATTTGATTGATGTAATTTGTTACGTTCAAAACCTTGCAAATAACTTTCTCTGCATTCATTTTTAAAACGCCCTAAAATTCCTCAACAAGCTCGATTTCCCGCCATTTGAATTAGTGTTATTTTATAAAATTTCTCAAGTAATTACCCTATACAAAAGTTTGCCTTATAAAATCAAACAGTTGCTTAGTAAACATTACGTTACAAAGTAGTTACAATGCGCCCTAGCACCTGCAGTGATTACATTCTAATTAAAAGCTGCATGCAATTGCACAGCTTTCTTCTAAAAGATAAGATTACTTCCCACCTGCCTACATCTGCTTACAATGGACTTGTTATCTGGTATACTGCAACCGTTAAGATGTTACAAAGTAACAAGATTGTTTTCCTTTGTCTAAAAATTCTTTGATAATTGCGTTATCTGCTTGTTGGCAAACTGTTACATTTTGTATTTCGGCAGCTGTTGTCTGGGAATTCTGCAGATTTGATTCTTTGGCGATATCTTTGAAAGCCAAACACCCTACCCCCATACATATTCTGTCCTTATAAAATAGAGACCGTGCTTTAAAAGACAAGATTGAATACAACATCCTCTTACCGAAGATACATGTTGTAAAGTCGCGCTACTAAAAGTGCTTTCTTAGTATAAGTGAGTTGGTGATTCCAGCATGCAGCCAATAGAGAAATGCAGCCGCATTTTCCCAGTCCTAGTCCTAAGATGAGACCAACAGGAAGCTGATTGCTCAAGGAACAGTTTCCTGTTTTTGTAATTCTTTTTTTGATGCTGCTGTGGAACATAGACATTTTATTTGCTGTTACTCATAATTTTCTAATAAATTACCAACACCACGTTACCAAACACATTTACAATGCACGAGCGACGATGTAATAATCATTCTTCAAATTAAAAATTAATTATTCAAAGCTTGTGTTGGAGTCCGTTTTACGGTTTCTTTTGTCCTTTTGTATAAACATTAACGTAAAGAACTTTCGCATCAATTTAAAAGTAGTTAATATTTGATTAATATAAGTTAGGGTGTCTAATTTTAAGGTTATACTATTTCTTGAGGAGGTGCACTTTACAAAGCAGCATGTATATATAACATATGTATATTTCTTTTCTTGAAGTACTGTATAGTTTATGTTTTATTTTCTTTTATATATATTTAAGGTGAACCATTAAGTAAGTATTTAGATTATAAGATGTTATATTTATTTTGCTTACCAATTTTATATGCTTATGTTATGACGCTTTGTTTACCAACACGTAACAAACGATTACGCAACTTATTGGATTTTATTATTTTGTAAATAGTCTTTTGAGATTGGATGTTAACAATATAGTTGCGTAATCGTTTGATACGTGCTGGTAAACAAAGCGTCATAACATAAGCATATAAAATTGGTAAGCAAAATAAATATAACATCTTATAATCTAAATACTTACTAATGGTTCACTTTAAATATATATAAAAAATAATAAAACATAAACTATACAGTACTTCAGGAAAAGAAATATACGTATGTTATATATACATGCTGCTTTGTGAAGTGCACCTCCTCAAGAAATAGTGTAATCTCCTTTGGCTCAATAAACTTCAAAGTCCTTCCGGTCGCTTAGCCCGCTGGTCCTTTCGCCTCCAACAATATGACTTTGCCATTATTCACCGTAAAGGCAAAGATCATGTTGTTCCTGATGCCCTTTCTTGTTCTGTTCCGGTTCTTGAACCAATTTCTATTTCTGCAATTACCTCACTCGAAGTCGCTCTTCCGTCTCCTGACCCATGGTATAACTCAATGATCCAAAGAGTTTCAAACACCTCTAAACGTAATCCTTCCTGGTCCGTGGTTGACAATATCCTATTTCGTCGCCACAAAACTTTTATCGCTGGTAATTCTCCGGACGATTGGAAAATTGGTGTACCTTTTAAACAGCGTAAAAATCTGATATTCCTCCATCACGATCCGCCTACTTCCGGTCATTGTGGCGTGACCAAAACTGCTGCTCGTCTCCCTCAAAAATATGACTGGTCCTGTCTCAGGGCTAATGTCGCTCGTTACATCCAACATTGTCCGGTTTGTGCTGCTTACAAAGTTAAACAGTTAGCTCCCCCTGGTCCTTTCGCTCCTAGGGCCAAACCATCCTATACCTGGCAAGTCATTTCCTGCGACATAGTAGGTCCTCTTCCTCGTTCCACTCGTGGTCATTCCTATATCCTTGTAGTGGTTGATTACTTTACTAAGTTTTCTTTGTTCTTTCTTATGCAGTATCCGTATCCAAAATGCTTGAAGACCAAGTCTTCCTACTTTTTGGTGTTTTTCAATACATTATCACAGATAACGGTGTGCAATTCCGTAGTCGTCAGTTCACATCCCCGTGTGCCCGTTATCATTTTAAAATCCTTTTCACCAAATGTCACCATCCCCAAGCTAATCGTGCCGAACGTGTTAACCGCTTCCTCAAGACAATGCTTGCTTCATATGTCCGTGACAACCAGCGTCACAAAAACAGGAAACTGAACCTTGAGCAATCAGCTTCGTGTTGGTCTCATCTTAGTGCTGGAAAAATACGTCTGCATTTCTCTATTGGCTGCACGCTGGAACCACCAACTTCACTTATACTAAGAAAGCACTGTTAGTAGCGCGACTGTACAACATGTATCTTCGGTAAGAGGATGTTGTATTCAATCTTGTCTTTCAAAGACAATCTAGTGTGTTTGGCTTTCAAAGATATCGCCCAAGAATCAAGTCTGCAGAATTCCCAGACAACAGCTGCCGAAATACAAACTGTAACAGCTTGCCAACAAGCAGATAACACAATTATCAAAGGATTTTTAGACAAAGAAAAACAGTCTTGTTACTTGGTAACATCTAAATAGCTGCAGAATACCAGATAACAAATCCATTGTAAGCAGATATAGGCAGGTGGTAAGTAGTCTTATCTTTTAGAAGAAAGCTGTGCAATTACATCAGCTTTTAATTAGATTGTAATCACTGCAGGTGCTAGGGCGCATTGCAACTACTTTATAACGTAATGTTTTCTAAGCAGCTGTTTGATTTTATAAGGCAAACTTTTGTATAGAGTAATTACTTGAGAAATTGTATAAAATAACACTAATTCAAATGGCGTGAAATTGAGCTTGTTGAGGAATTGTAGGGCGTCTTAAAAATGAATGCAGAAAAAGTTGTTTGCAGGGTTTTGAACGTAACAAATTCTTACCAGTTATATTAAAATAAAGAGAAAATTAATACCGGAGCTAGGTACTGATTTTATAGTCAGCCTGGCAACTGCGTTCATGGGTTCAAATTATTTAAGACCCCTGGTTATCGCTCCATTTTCATAAAAGGCTGGGCCCCATTCGTTACTCTTTATCGTACTTTGATTCGCAATAATGAATCCTAAACCTGTTGCTCACAAATATTTATATCTTCGGTCGTTTATGAAGGGCGAAGCCCTAGCTTTTATAGCTGATATTGCTCTTGATCCTGATTTATACAACTAGGCATTTGAAAAGATGGAAAACCGTTACGACTCACCTTGCAGGTTTACCAGCTAATACATAAACAAGATTTTGCAATATAACTAAACCTGTTCTTTCATTTATTTTTATAAACCTTCGGTGAGTACGTTGCAAACTATCTCAAAAATTAACGACTTGGTTGACTTTTTGTTATTCCGTCTCAGCTATTAAAACTTGCTTTTGAGATCCGAAACGCGTTTTACATGCACATTGGATCTCAAGTTGCTCTAAATTGTTTAAATTTTTAATATTATAAAGTCAAACGCTAGTACTTCATTCTGACTTAAAACCCAAACTCCAGTTTCTCGACTCAGGTTGAATTCGCATAAATTTTTTTGATAAAAAGTTCTAACTCTGCGGTTCAGATCACACTAGTAATTTTTGTCCCCATGGTAATGGGATCCATAAAATTCACGGCTGCACCTGTTGCAAAAATTTAAGTGTCGACGAACGATAGAGAAATTTTTTCGTTGTGTAAAATGCTTGGAAAATCATACCCGAGGATGTAGATTTCGGGGCAAATTAACACGTGTGTCTCTATTATTTTTATTATTTATTACATAAACCGCATGACAGAAGTATGACTGCTCAATCACACCAAACCACAACGATTAGTACTCCTGAAATTGCAAATTCCCAAGAAGTATCTACATTTAATGTTTCTCAAACTCTGTGTAAACATGTAATACTACCGAGTACCCTCTAGGTTAAAATATTGGACGCCCATGTAAACCTATAGCCTACACCTTGTGTCTAAAACACCGGATCTCAAATAAACGCAATATCCATTTTATGTGCAGAAAGATTGGGTTTTCGGTCTCTTTAATGTTTCCATCAGCTCTAAAACTTTGGTACATTGTGTAATTGATTCTAAACATTTCCAGTTGCAACTTTGTTTTTAAGCCTTATATTTTCAAAAATTATCGGAAATATTCCAGGTTGTTCTGTACCTCAATGAATTTACGAGAGATTCTGTAATTCAGCACTAGCTGATACTAATTTTCATCGGTTTGCACCAGTAGATGATTTATTAGGCGCATATATATAATCACAAATTTTATTTTGTAATAATTCCCAAATTAATCTGGGAAAACCACTTGCGGTTTCCACCAATTTCGGGTACGTGGGCATGGGTCAAGTTCCAACTATGAATAGTGTTTTTTCCTATACTTTGCTACTCGCGTCTTCAAATATAGATCACGAATTACGCAAATTTTGGGAAATTGAAGAAATTCAATCCTCTTCAAATTCCAGTCCTGAAGATGTTCATTGCGAACAATGTTTCCTTGACAACGTTAAGTGCGACGAACTAGGTCGTAATATAATTTCGCTACAATTTATTCAAAAAACTACCTACCTTTCTCGGTAGCAGTCGCCATGAAGCTCATAAGAGTTACCTCAATTTAATATTTCCGTTTAGACGTAATCCTGATGAAGAAACCTATACAACGGCTTCTTTCAGGAATATTTGCCTTTAAAACATATGAATATTGCTGATACGCTCTCACCATATGTGCTGCCTCACCATGTTGTGCACAAACTTACGAGCAGCACAAACAACTAAACTCCGTGTTGTTTATAACGGATCTGTACAAGGTGAGTTACAGTACGCTACCACCATACACTGAACATTTTGAATCCTTACTACGTAAGTGATTTCCATCACACCCGTAGCAATGATATTTGCTCATTTTATTTCTAGAACTTTCACCTGCTAAATAAATTCAACCTCTAGCTTCAACTTCTTTGCAAGAACGAGCAATCAAGTTAATATCCTGCTCGCTAATTTCTTTATTATTCACCAAAACGGTTTCACGAGTAAGATCTTTAATTATAAGCCGACTTTAAGGTTAATTTCGGTTTATTTACCCTACTGACTGTGCAGTTTCGTATACTTTTCTAGAAAATTCCTTGGAAACAGTCATTCAGCTGCAAATGGTGCCATTGATTCATTAGCTATCAGCTTTCGTTGATTAAACAGGAAACGTTGCACAATAACTAAAAGCTCTGGACCAAAATATTCAGTTAAATCCAAAATTATCTTTACTTATGTCACTTGAGTAGTAGTTCGTGGAGCACATATCGATTTGATGCTTTAATAACATTTAGAACCACAATTGTAACTAAAATTTCACGTTTCATTGCATCGTCCTTAATTGCGCTAGCGTCTAAGAAAGATTCTGATCTTTCGCTATTGAACCTCCATTATTCTGCCATTTAACTTCCTTTACGTCGCGTCGTTGCCATTGTTAAGTATGTAATCTGAAAATTAAGTATTGAACTATAATAAATATCAATTAATAAGTGTTCTCAGAAATTGGTGCAGCCTTTCTCAACTGTCAATTTAATCTCCTATTATTTTCCTATGATTGGCACTGAGAATAAAGATGTATACATGACAATGTAGGCGCTGATGTCAGACAAATTCGATTTTAAAGTAAAACGCAGACCTACTGAAATACAAACAACGCCAGCTTGTTGAAAAAATAGGGTATTATAATGATAATACCATACATATTTTAAACTATTACACGATAGGAAATGAATGATTTGCTGCTATTTACTTGCAAGAATACAAATTTCTCTTTTGCTCTTAAGAGCTTTTGCAAAGATAGATTTTTGATCAACACAGTGTCCTTTAAGAATTTTCAAAATCATAAATACAGTAATAGAATCAAACAATGCTAATTCGAAGAAATGGTAAAGGGGTCTATCAAACATCGTACCTTGCTGATTGTGCATTGGTGAGTTTGCACTACTTACTTTGATTTAGATTTTGAGCTACTGTTACGGGTAAAAGTCACGTTATGTTACAAATTCTGATTTGCTCAGAAGGGACGGGAACCCCGTAGTAATTTTAAAGATGCACCGGATAACTACAGGGTGGAACACGGGAACCTCCCACATTTCAAAAGACTGGCAAGACAAAACTAAATGATATATTCCAAAAAAGTTTTATTTCCTGGAAAGGATATATAATGTAGTTTTTTAAGCTATGTTTTTAAAATGACATCCTTCAAATGATGACCTTGGCGGGCGACACACATATTGAGTTTTCTTGGAAGTTTTGCATGACTTTCTCGAGTGTGGCGGGGGTTATCTGCACGATTTCTTCGTCAATTGCATTCTTCAGGTCATTCAGGATTCTACGATAAACTTTAAAAACCTCGGCCTTGAGGTAAACCCACAGATAATAATCGCATGGGCCTACATCTGGAGAGCGCGGGGGCCACTCAACCGTCCCGCCAAGGTTATCACCTTCCCAGGGAACATCTCCTGAAGAATAGTGCGTTCACGACGGGCAGTGTGTGCTGTAGGACCATCCTGCTGAAACTAGAAGCTGCGTGGATCATGCTCTTGACCAAATTCTTCGATTTTAGGTTTGACAAAATTATCAAGCATGTCACAGTACCGGTTTGAGTTAACAGTAGCGGTGACGCCATTCTCTTGAAAAAAGTAACGCCCAACAATGCCTACGGACAATACTGCACACCAAACTGTTACCTTTGGGCTGTGCAGGAGCGTTTCGTGAAGCTGTCGAGGGTTTTCATTTGACCAGTAGCGAAAATTTTGTTTATTAACACACCCTGAAAGATGAAATTGAGCTTCGTCGCTACTCCACAAAATTGCAGTAGGAGGCACTTCACGACATTCCACACGCCGCCCCCAGTCCGTTGGGGACCATTCCTGCACAATCATCATCTTGTAGGACTGCATCTTGAGTTCACAATGCAAAATCCGCCTCACTGTTCTCGTCGAAATCTGAAGAGCAGTAACATGTTTGCGCGCAGAACGCGTTGGAAACTGCTCAATCGACGCCCTAACTCAACCGATATTAAGTTCTGATGGTTACTTCAAAAAAAAATTCTTGTTTGCAGTATAATAATAAAAATGTTTTATACGACCTTTGATTTATGATGTGTACAGAAAATACACACTATCATTACAGCGCTATTTTTTTATTATGATTACATATGAAATATTTTAAATAAAAACAAAGCAAATTTTGAAAAAAAAATGTCTCAGATTAAACCGTCTTTGTTTAATAATTTTTACACACTCATGGTTTTAAAAAAAACATTCTGCAGTTTTATTATCAGTACGTTGATAGTACTAAAGAATCTTTCTTATTCAGCATGATTAGCGTAAAACATAAACCCGCACAAATTACTATATCCCTATATATGCATATAAAGTCAATTTTTGTTAATTTTTTATGGAAAATAAATTATGCTAGCAGTAATATAAAACGAAATTAATCTAATTTAGGTTTTATTATTATACGCCTTCTTGCAATTTCTTTTCAGTCAATGAATGTAATTCATTATTTCTGCTGAGCAGTATCTATACTTTTCAGTAAAACTGAATGTGATTTTGTATCAAGGTTTATTTTATTATAAAAAAAATGTGTTCAATTCTAACTTCTTCTCTGCATTGCCCTAAGCGAATAAAAAGAAACGTTGTAAAAAAATTAACTCATGCCTTAATCGACTAATACAGTAATATTGACGGGAATTGATGTTACTTTCTGCAACGAAAACAATTTTTAACACAGTACTCCCTGGTCGTATGTATCAGTGGTTGAGGTACTAAGAATTTTTTTATCATCACTTGGATTAAGAACAATTTTGTTTTGTTTAATAGTAAACACATCATGTTTTTGACTGATATAATTAAACATTACTGTTTCTGTACAGTCTGATATCGATTAAAAATGTATAAACTCAAGTTCTTTCAGTTGTACTGAAAAAGTACGCAATTTTTTCAGAAAACGATGCAAATTTTAATTTTTTCTAACAGGTCAGTTTATTATTTAATATAAATACTTCACGTAGATTTTTACCAACAGTATAGAAAAAGTCTATGATATCGATTAAAAATGTATAAAAGTCAAGTTTTTTCAGTTGTACTGAAAAAAAGTAAATATTTCAAAATGATTTCTAGGTAAAATTTAATTTTTTGTTTTGCAATTGACAACTTTAATTTTAAAATATGGTATATACGCGTGCACAGTTTCGAAGCCAGACCGGTCTTCCATTAATGCTGACTAAGTGGATTTATTTATTATTCTGTTGATGTTAGCATTAAATTTCTGGCTTTTATTTTTCCTGTGGATGTCAGCATTAAAAAAATTTGTACATGACTGGCTTTATTAAATTTTCTATAGATTTCATATTTTCTACAATTGCTATCTAGACAATACCTTAGCATTAAATTCTTGCTTACATGAGTTGAATTTTCTGCTGTTCTTGTTGTTTAATATCCTTATATACTCAAGATATGTGTGTGTGATAATCGTTCAATCTTTATTGTCAAGTTGTAGTTGTGTGTTCTATAGAACAAATCAAAAATGAAAACCTTTTTTTAAAAAATTGTCCTTGTCAGGAAAGAATAATGATAGTGATTGGGCTAAAATTATTGAGTAGTTTATAGTCAATCCAAATTAAGTACTGGTGAAAAAATCGTTGACGCCGTGAGCAGATCCACCAATTGCAACGTACGACCTAATGACACCCAATACAGAGTATGTATTCGTTAGCTTAATATATAGATTTAATTTTCTTAATGCATTTACTTGATATAATATTCATTTGAATCTTTTTTTTAGTTAACACGAAGAAAAACAACCAGAAACGACCGCGCGTCAAAGATGAAGAAGACAGCCCTCATAGAATTGATAATGCAATATTTTTTTTAACCGTTCAGAGTTGGAGTGAGGTAGAACTGTTCTTTTATATTTGGGAACTTAAGTGAATTATAGTATGTTTATTCTAGAGTACATAACATTATATATATGTATTTTATAGATTACAATAAAGAAAAATACATTGTGTGTTTCATTTCACATTACTCCCGATTTAACAACTACGTAATCTCAGTTTGCAGAACGGTGTAAAACAATTTTTGACTTTTAATCTGAGTGTATATTTCGAATAGATGCTCTCATTTTTTTGCGATCAAAGTTAGAAATGCATTTCAAATAGATGCTTTCATATTTTTTGTAATTGAAATTAGAAATGCATGTGATCTAAAATGGCAGAGTTGCCTTCAGTACGTAAATATGGAAATGCAAATGCTGAAGAAGCATTAGACTAGACTATCGTTGACAAGAAAAAAGCTGTCTGACATGGGTTGAATTTTCTGCTGTTCTTATTGTTTAATATCTTTATATATACTCAAGATATGTGTGTGATAATCGCTCAATCTTTATTGTCAAGTTGTAGTTGTGTTCTATAGAACAAATCAAAAAAGAATGAAAACTTTTGTTAAAATTACCCTTGTCAGGAAAGAATAATGATAGTGGCTTTTTTTTAAAGTTGGAGCATTTCATAAATTTCCACGTTTATATATTTCTTGCAGATAAACTGAGTTCGCGATTTAAATAACTACGACTTGTTATTCTTTAAAAGCGAGAATGAGAAAATTGGTGCAGTCAGTCTGCCTATCTGTTTGTCTGTCTTTGGCAAATTTTTCGAGATTTCTGTACAATTTGTTAAATGTTGTAAAACCAGTAAAGAGCTATTGCGTTGATCAATTATAATTGCTTTCAGGGTTGAAAGTCCCATTCGTGCTGTCTGAGTTTAATTGTTTTTTCTGCAGACATCAGCATTAAAGAATTTCTTACTGACTACAATAATAATACATACACAATCTTTTCTATCGTTTTTTATTATTATTAAACCATTCTTTTAATAACAAAGTATTTTGTTTTTGCAATAGATAGGTTTCCATCCATTTCTTCTTTTCTATACCCTTCACACATACTTCTTCACCGGGTCGGATAATTTGCTTCGGCAAACATTGTAAAATTATATTAAAATAAATAATACAGACACAATCTTTCTATTGTTTTTTATTATTATCAAGCCATTCTTTTAATAACAAGGTATTTTGTTTTGCACATTGCAGATTATTATTGCTGTGTCTACAACAATGGATGTTATATTTTAAACGGTTGTTGATTTTTAACTCCGATAGCTTAGGACAACCTCGTGCAAGCATATCAGTTACAACGTTTTTTTTCATTAGATAGGTTTCAATCAATTTCTTCTTTTCTAGACCCTTCACAAATACTTCTTCACCGGGGCGGATAATTTGCTTCAAATAAAGCGCTATATATATGATAACACCATTCCAGCCGTTGAAGTTTCATCCCAAGAAAGACCATGAATATTCCTTGTCACCCAGTCGTTATGTTTTATATGATCTTGACTCAAACAACTAGACTGCATTGGCAGTTTAAAAATTTGATGCCAAACAATACCTTCCAACAAGTCCAAAACCGCAATTTCTTTACACACAAACTCGTTTTTCTTGTATTTAAATCCCTGAATATCAATTATATACATGTTTGTATGTAAATATATGCAGTAAACTTCGACTAATTAAATTAATATTAGGAGCAATCTCCTTATATAGCAGATTACCACCATCTGCGTACTTTGCCAACCCACTTTTCAACCAATCACAAGAGTGAACACATTTTGAATTGAAACCGGCCTATGTGTATTTGCAGCCTCTAAACATAAATCAGAATCCACTTTAATTAAACACAATTGACTTGAATGCGATATTTTGCATCTGTCATACTGTCTCGCTAGAAAACCAAATTCAAAACATCTACACACATTTTCTCTGCACTTACATTTTTCAACATACGTGTGTTTTGAAGTATGTATGTTCCATTGAAAGTAATATAAAGCCGATCCTAATTCAAAACGTGCCCACAAATATTTTACATTTGAAAAGAATTCAGGTTTTCACATTTTACATTAAAAGTATATAACGCCGATCCTAATTCAAAACGGTGCACGTGTAACTTGTCGCTAGAAAACCGAATTCAAAACAGCTACACACATTCTTCTCTGCACTTACATTTTTCAACATACGTGTGTTTCATCGAAAGTAATATAAAGCCGATCCTAATTCAAAACGTGCCCACAAGTATTTTACATTGAAAGTATATAAGAATTCATGTTTTTACAACTATTTTACATTGAAATGTTTTCACAACTATTTTACATTGAAATTATATAGGGCCGATCCTAATTCAAAACGTGACAGACGTATTTTACACATGGAAAATACGTCTGTCGCGTTTTGAATTAGGACCGGCCCTAAATACCTACTCAGATGACTCGGAGGATGGACGCCAAAATATGTGTTGAAATTTGCAAGCCCTTTGATCTACCAAAACTTGACGGTACATCATTCAAATATCGGTACATACTGCAATAGCATGTGAACGAAATGCAAATATTATTTCAGGCAATCCCTTTTGTAATTTAGGGCCTGCATATAAACGTTCATTCAAGGAGACCCCAGAATCATCAGGGGCGGATCCGTTAAATACAACACGGAGTTTAGTTGTGCTGCTCGTAAGTTTGTGAACAGCGTGATGTGGTAATACATATGATGAGAAAGTTTCAGCAATATTCATATGTCCTAAAGACAAATATTCCTGAAGGAAGCTATTATATACGATTTTCTCATCAGGATTGCGATTCAAACGAGATTCTAAATTGAGATAACTTTTAAAAACAACACGGCGATTGCTACCGAGAGAGGTAGCATTTTGAATAAATGGTAGTGAAATTATATAGCGACCCATTTCGTCGCGCTTTACTGTGTCTAAAAAATGTTGTTTGCAAATATCTTCAGGACTAGAATTTGAGTATTCTGGAAGTTCTTCAATTTCCCAAAATTTGCGTAATTCATGATCTAAATTTAAAGAAGTGGTAAATAAAGAGGCACATGAGAAAACATCTTCTATCGTTGAAACTTGACCCATGAGCACGTAACCGAAATTAGTGGATACTGCAAGCGGTTTTCCCGGAATAATTTGAAAATTGTTACAAAATAAAATTTGTGAACATACATCTGCGCCTAATAAAATATCTACCGGTGCAGATCGATGGAAATCGTCATCAGCAAGGGCTAAATTACGAAATTTCTCGTAAGTTGATTGAGGTACGGAACAACCTGGAACATTTCCAGTGATTCTTGGAAATATGGAAGCTTGAAAACGAAGTTGTGCCTGAGAATGTTTAGAATAAATTATGCAATGAACTATACCTTTACAGTTGATAGGAACATCGGAAAGACCTGAAATTTGTTTAGGATCACGACTACGTTGAAGACCTAGTCTTTCTGCACACAAAACGGATATAGCATTTATTTGAGACACAACGTGCGGGCTGTAGGTTACCATGCGCATCTAATATCTTAACTTGTAATGTACCTAATAGTATCACCTGGTTACCGAGAGTATGAGAAACATTACATGTAGATACGACTTCTTGAGAGTTTACGATTTCAGGGGTATTAACTACTGTAGTTTGGGGTGATTGAGCGATCATGTTTCTATTATGCGGTTTGTGTAGTAAAGAATGATGCCAACTAGAGGCACAAGTGGTACATATACCTCGAGATTTACATCCTCTGGTATGATTTCCCAAGCACTTTACACAACGAAATAATTTCTTGATAGTCAAATAACGTTCGTCTATATTTAAATTTTTAAAAGAAGTGCAGCCGTATATTTTGTGGTTCCCATTACAAATGAGGACAAGAATTCTTTGTGTGATCTAACACTGTAGCGTTAGAATTTTTTATTAAAAAGGATTTGTGCGGGTTGGACCTAAAACGAGTAACTGAAGTTTCAGTTTTTTCTGTTTTTAAGTCTGCATGAAGTTCTAGAGTTTGGCTTTGCAGTGTTAAAAACTCAAATAATTTAGAGCACGTAGGTATTTCGGATCCAACATGCATGTCGAACGCATTTTGGGTCTTGAAATCCAAATTGCGATAACTGATGTTGAATAACAAAAAATCGACTAAGTCAACTTTGGAAATAGTTTTCAGTGTACTCACTGCACTGAAATGGAGGTTTATAAATTGAGTAAGAGAACCGGTATGCTTATATTGCAAAATCTTATTTAAGTAGTAGCTGGTAAGCCTGCGAGGTGAGTCATAACAAGTTTCCAGCTTTTCATATGCCTGGCTGTATAACTCAGGATCGAGAGAAAGATCAGCTATAAGAGCTAAGGCTTCGTCCTTAACAAAATTGCGAAGATACAAATACTTGTGAGGGACAGGTACGTTTTCATTATTATGAACTAACGTTCGAAAAAGAGTAATAAATGGTACCCAGTCTTCTATGCGTCCTGAAAATGGAGTAATATCAAGAGGTTTTAAATAATTTAAACCCATAGACGCAGTTACCGGGCCGGCTGTAGCCTCAGTAGCTTGCTCCTGTGTTAATTTTCCCTTTACTTCAATATAGCGAGCGCGAATCAAATCAATCATATCGTTAAACGAAGATTGAAAATCTTTTACCTTCTCTTTAGGTTCTTTGACCTTAAAGTTAAATTCTAAAACTTGATTTTGAAGCTCATCAAATTTAGTTTCTATTGCTTCCATTCGTTGTAATTTTGCTTGAAAAGCGGGTAA
This sequence comes from Platerodrilus igneus, assembly GCA_036346225.1. Lineage (NCBI taxonomy): Eukaryota > Metazoa > Arthropoda > Insecta > Coleoptera > Lycidae > Platerodrilus > Platerodrilus igneus. The sequence goes on along the minus strand of JARFIW010001109.1, from coordinate 1,926,973 downwards.
ACGAGCTAAAGTAGCCGTTTTTGCGTAGTCCGCTATTGAAGTAAGTTGCGAGTACAAATGTTGTAATTTGCTTTCTAACAATAAAGCAGTTTCGGCCATAATAAATCTTTTATTTACAGATAAACCGAAAGTGAGGTTTTGTTTATTTTATTGTAATACACTTGAGATGATTAAATTATAATATAAATTAAAGGTGAACAAAGCGATAAACCAATCGGCATATGTTCCGTTTTAAACTGATAGCAATTTTGGACAATTGTTGAATAGAAATTAGTGGTTTTGAAACTTTATCAAATATTATCACCGACGTACCAATCGTTCCATTTAAACTATTGAAGTGTGAGTGAGAGAGAATTATAAGTGTTTCGTAACTTTCTTGACCGTGCATAAATTTACGTGGTAAAATCACGAGGGTGGCAACTTATTAACCGGGTCGTATGGACCAAAATTTGTACAAGAATTAGTGGACTGTAATCTTTTGAGGGTTTGAAGTAGAGGAAAATAAATGCAATTTACGTTTACGGTAAAAGTCACTCACCAAATCTGTAGCACTTGTTCTATAGCTAGAGCGTTAGATGCATCACTGGAACTGGTAGATCGGCATTGTCTGTGTATAACACTAACCCGTATCACATAAGGGGTTGGATAGGGTAAGAACGAGGAAAATAATAAGAGGATTTGAGAGAGTGGAACTAAGTTTGTTGTATCCTCGCGCACGTCTCGTACAACAGTCTTTAGAGGCACGATATTATCGGGTCGCTTCGCGAGTATTCGTTATAAACTGAGAGCGGCGCGAACAGAAAGAAAGGTGGTTAATTGACCATGAGAAGTGTGTAGACGGTTGACCGTAGGACCTAGGGTGTGAGTGGTTGGCGACGAATTGTTTTGAACTTTGCTGTATAAATATGCCCGAAAGTTCAAGCACATGTGTATCGTGGAATTTATATTCGCGTTTGATGGGGAACCAGACAAGGAATTATTCGATGTAATGGTGATAAACTGATTTCACTCTACAACAAAAGTTAGAATTTAAATAGCTGGAGTTGGCTGACTTAAAGCGTCAGCCAAAAGCAGGTGAATCATTGGTGTTTCTGTACGTCCTTAATTATAAAAGGAAATAGAAATTAACCTATGAGTACAATTTCAGTTTTTTGCTTGATTTATAAATATATACACGTAGAATTAAAAGTGCAAGTTGTAAACAGTTCGTAATTATTTGATAAAAAATTATTTTATTGGTTTAATGTTTCTTTAAGGATTACTTTTAGTAATACCTGTCGAGTTGGATGTTATATTAGGTTTGTTTCTGTTTAAGGCACTGCGCGTGTATTGATATTTCCGGAATTTACTGATTATAGATGTAGCTGGCCACCCTGTAAATAAATGTTTATGAATAATGTTATTGTTCATTGTTATTCACGTAGCGGTGTAAACTGTTGCAGGTAGTAAAGAAAGGGGTGAACGTTGCGCTCCGGATTTCAACGGTTCGAACGCAAAAATCAAGACGGCGGAGGGGGAGGACAGATATGTTAGAGCGGTGTTAGGGTGAGGACACAAAAAGCTGATAAAGTGCCGAGATTATTGTGAATAGTTAGTCCTTGCAGAGTTTACCTAGTGGGTACGGCGGTTAAGATTCAGCTGTGAAATAGTGGTGAGACGTGTGCGGCGCCCCAGGTATCCTACCCACCGCATGAGATAGACCTAGGGTGGGTAAACCCGCAGCATTTATTTACAATCTTGAGTATTACTATCTGCAGTCGCTAATAATTTTAATTATGATGCATGTTCTGGGAATTATATAGTATTTATAAACATTGTATCATTATATATGTTCACGTGTCTGTATTGTATCTTGTTTGCGTTATAGGAAGAACCCTTATAAGCAGATAAACAAGAGTCCCGAGGCAGAAGAGAATACAGTAAGGGTTCTAGGTGCCCGTAGCATTTTGGAGCCCAACTAGTGGGGCTGTTGTATAAAATTTGCTTCACTTTGCATAAATAATAAGAAAGGCAAATTAATTGATGACAACCTTTGGCATACTATAACGCAAATAAATTTCAATTTTTATTATAAGTAGTGAATGATTACGCTGCCTGATGAGTTACACAGGGGACTTGTGTTGTGATGCATTACTGGTAAAAATGACATTCTATATTAAACTTATAGGGAAGGATTGAGACAAATAGGGTTCTCTCACGCGATGCTGAAATTAATGCCTTGTAAAACACGCAGTAAAACTAAAGCTAGTGACGATAGGAACACAAAAATTGAAGATGAAACAACGACTGATGTGTTAAAGCAGTTAATCGCTGCCGTAAATAACTTGAACGCTAATACCGCGGTGAAAAAGGAATCTTTAGAACAAACGAACTTGAACGTTTCAGAACAAATGATTAAATTAAGTCGTAATGTAGGTAGAATATCAGAAACGGCTGGAGAACAGAATAGGATAGATAGCGGAGTAGGTAGGATAGGAGCGGATGTAAGGGAACAGGAGGAGCCCAGTGGTGTATCGCTCGGGGAGGTAGGAGATATACTAACTATGTGGCATTGTGGAAGGACGTTGGTGGGCTGAATCAATATTTTGCACCAGATGGTTCAGTCCATCCTGTCATTTTTGTAAAAAAACTTGAAAACATTTTTCTCGAAACTGGTGTACCGGAGCACCGAAAAATTTCGCCGATGGTAAATAGCTTACGGTTCGAGCCAGGATTGGGCAGCATGGAAGTATAAAAGGTTCAATAATTTCAAAGCATTTAAAGATCTATTTTTGATCGCTATTGGGGTTTGACAAGGAGAGCGAACTGTTTTATAAAATTAAATTCGGTTCATATGAAAGAGAATCGCCAGCGGATTACTTCTTATAGCTCGTTAAAGGAGCAAGTTTTTTTACGCAGCGGTTACAAGAAACTGAGCTAATATCAATGTTTAAAACTCACTTTCCAGGAGACATTCAACGCGGGCTTATAAATTACGTCCCGCGGAACATTGATGAAATCGAGAAATATTTAAGAGAAATAGACACTACACAGAGAAATTTTCGAGGGGGTCGGAACCGAATTGGCGTGAGAAAAGTCATAATCCAAACCAAGTGATGGGTGGCCGCGCTAACGGCAGAACGAGGACGTATCATCCCGACGGGGTAACTAGTGATCGGATTGATAACAGGCAGCAAAATAGTGAGAAGGAGGCGATAGCTTAAGGCTCTCAGGCATCTACAATCCGAAATGGTGGCGACGCTGTTCAATCTATTATTAGGGAGGGAAAAAGATACCAAACCGACCGATGATACAATTTCCAACCGTAAAATTGGATACATAAGCGTTTGTAGTTACGGGTTTGGCTGATTCAGGCAGTCAGGCTACTTGTGTATCAAAGGACTTCTTATCCACAATTGCACACGTCAACCCTGACATTCCACGCCTGCCATTTACGGCAATGACCCTAATGGGCGCAATTGAAAAAAATTGCACAGTAACTGAACAGGTTTACTTAAATCTCGGATTTGAGGGATTTGAGGTAGCATATCCATGCATATCCGAGGTTAATCGGGGATATTATCTTAGGCTGCAATTTCAACATAGACTTTCCGAATAGCTGTATGTCTGGCGTGTTTTACGGATCAAAACAAATAATAAAATTTTATATGGAGCCCCATCCTGGGATACACTTGACAATTTGTGAGGTATGTGAGGAAAATCCTCCACAACGTCAGCTTTCGGACCTAGCGCAGATCGTATAGCAAGCGGAAGGTTTTTCGGAAAGTGAAAAAAGAATAAGTTAAATGAGTTGCTTTTGTTTGTTAGTGATATTTTCTCGAACCAACCTGATCGTACAGAAATGTATCATCATGAGATAGAGTTGCGGGATTATGCGCCGTTTATGGTAAAATCATATCCTATTCCGTATGCCTATAAGGAATAAGTAAAACGTCAAATTGAAGAGCCGATTGCGTGGGATATCGTAGAATCTCGGCAAACGAAATACATATGCTCATTGGTAGTTGTTAAAAAGAAAGATTGGAGTATAAGGGTATGTCAAGATGCTCGATTGCTAAATTAGAGAATGGTTCAGGACATGGTAATGCCTCCTAATCAGGCGGAGATGTGGTACAATTTAGTGAAGACCAGTGTCTTAGCATAGTGGACCTTGCGGCAAGCTATTGGAAGATAGGTATCAAGGCCGAGCATCAAAGGTTTACGGGGTTGATGCATGAGGGTAACACGTAAGTGTTCAAAGTTTCACCATTTGGCCTGAGCACTTTAGTGGGATCATTTATCAAGCGATTAAGGACCCGGAGGTGGATTCATTTGAAATCCCCTACGTTTACAACCTACCGATTTTTTAAAGACTCAGAGGAACACCTGGGTCATCTTAAAATTATATTCTGGAAATTCAGGGACGCGGGTATTACAATAATAGTGAAGAAATCAAAATTCGCCAGAAAAAGGGTGTTATTTTTGGTACACTGGGTAACTGATACAGGAGTGGAGGTGGATTCCTCACGTATGGCTGCCATTAATGAATTTCTGAGTCCGTGTAACAGACGTCAGTTGTGTGGGTTTTTAGGTATGGTCAATTATGACGGTAGGTTCATTAAAAGATTTTTGGAATTGACCATCCTATTGTCGATTGAGGAAGGAGTCGAAGTGGACATTGAGGAGTGAGCAGCAAGAGACGTTTGCTGGAATCAAAAAGTCGTTTGGTCTGTAGTTCTGCTTAAACACGCACACCCCATTCGACCATTTTTCATTCAAACGGATGCTTGAAATGAGGGTATTGTGGGGTATATTGGCAATGGACAAAGAGAAAAGCAATGAGTTTCCCTGTATTTACAGTTGGTCAGATTGGTATAATATTACTCATAAAGAGCCAACAAAGATCTTTAAATCAAATACAGCACTCAAATACAAACACAAAGTGGAACATACTTTTGAAGAAAGCTTTTGCGCCTGTAATTAGTTTTTAAGGTAAATATCTGCAATTAATCCATACAAACAAAAATATTAACATATATTTAGATTAAATACTACAAAAAATAAATAGTAATTATTAAACGTACAAGGTCCTAATTCTAGTATCCATTTAAGCATAGCAAAATTATTTTGTTGCACTATTATCTGAAAAGATCGGCTTATCGGTAGTTGCTTCGATAATTATTCCTTTTACACCAAAAATACTTCTTAATGCTGGACGAAATACTTCTAACAGCCGTTGTAGACGCAATGAAGTGTTCTAAAACAAAAATAGATTAGAGTTGAAAACAAAATAAATCAATCAATCAACAATATAGACTAGTATTCTTTAAATAAAGCAAGGTTGAAACGCCTCTTATAAGTGGAACCATAACTAACTACTCTTAATTGGCATTCTTGTATACAACGTGTCTAAGACAAGGCGGCTACTATGTGGATTCCGAGAACCTTAATAGGTGCAAATAAGCTTGAATGGGGAAAAGGTTGTTAGATTAAAAAGGGTAACATGACTCTTGGAATTCATCATTATGATTTTTGATTTTCAAAAATATTTTGAAAAACGTAAATCTAACATTCGTTGCATTACGCTAGCTATAAATTAGGTAAAAACCGCAGAAACAAGAGATTTGACATATGATACATTGTGTTACTCATTAAACGCAGTGTGTCATGCAATAAGCAAAACCGCGGTATATACATTATTGAAATAAATTTATACGTGAGAAGTGCAGAAACCGTTAACAGACCCTATTAGAGACATGGGTAGACGTTCTAGAGCAATGCAAAAGTAAGTGACTGTTATGTAATTAAAGTTAGAATACGTGAGAATAGATTAAAATTAATACATTGTACTACCGGATGCTGACCGTAATTAATACAATTTTTATAAAGAAAATTTGATATAGCAACTAAGCAGCACAATTGAAAGGTAAATGTATAGAATTAAAAATACTGTAAAAATATAGTTTTCCGAGCAAGTAATAGGGCAGAAAGGCCGCGCTGTTAACTTCGTATGAAAACATTAAATGTTAGTGAACAAAACACAGCTACAAGGTGTGAATATAGATTTTCGCAAAAAAAACGCGGCGTACGACTTTACTTTCCTTAACTACATTTGCAAGAGCAGGGTAGATTTCAATTCACGTGTTCGTTGAATTAACGTGAGTCCGACAGGTTAAAAGTGGGCAGAAACCGGAAGATTTCAACCCTCCAATAAATTAGATTTTGTAACATGTCGTGTTAAGGGAGCTGCTGATTGTTGGATAACCCAAGTAATTGTTGCAAGAAAGATTGATGTTGCTCGACAACCTTAAATTTTCTACAAATTGTGGGTCGGGTGAGCTTTATGTTGATAACTTAGAAGTATGGGCATGTAAATTTTGAGTTTTAAATAGTCGATAGTAGGTAAGTATTTTGTTGGACTAAGTTAGCGACTGAATTAGTGTATTTTGACTTTAAATATAGGTTTTATTGGTAGAATTTAGTGTTGGTCACAACGTAAAACTTTATTATTTTGAATGGACAATAACATGATAAGAGGAATATTTGGTACCTAACTGTTTTCTGTGTTGGTTATTAAAGGAATTTCCTGAGAACGGAATTTAGAATGTTATGTAATTCAATATAAAGAACGAGAAAATTAGAGTAATAGTATTACTGACGGGTTAGATTTAATGTTCTTGTAGAACTTTTTTAGTTGTTACACCTGGCCAGTTTCCGGTTTAGAAATTAAGTATTTTTAAGAAGAGTATATTTGTATTTATATTACAATTATTTAATGTGAAAAGAATTTAATGGCAGGTTGAATTTTATTTGCATTTATTTGTATATTAGATATAAATTAGGGCATTGTGAAAGAATACCCTGTCACCTCGGTAATGAAGTAGTATTAGGGAGAAGTAATTTATGAATCAATTTTATTTAATTTGACCACTATTTGATGAGTGTGTTTATGGTATTGATGAAAAAGGTAAAATGTAACGTAATGAATTTAGAAATTCCAAAGGTAAAGGAGACCTACTCGGAATAACCATCTTCCGAGTAAGGAAAGTATCAAAAGGGATTGCTGAGACAGGTGGGTTAGACGCTCCTTAATTATGATAATAGGAAAAGCCTTTCAAGGTAAATAGTGTAATATAGTTTTGTATTTCAGACATTTTATTATTTTATCTTTATTTTTTATTTTTAAATTGTATTTCGTAAGAACTCAACGCCACACTATATGGCCAATCCGCCCTTAAAGTGATTACGGAGTCCCCGCCCCGTCAAAGTAAATCCAAACTTATAGCGTACCGCTCTTTTACCAGTAACAAATTTTTGGATACTGTAATTAATCTTCTTCTGGAGTTATTATCAACAGTTGAACAAAACCAAAAACACATCTAAATACCAACGTTTAATAGGCTCTCATATGGTGAAGTCAGATGCTATATCCAGTATTCAGGGTCATATTTAAAAAAACCAAAGTTGATGTCGCTCACTAGAATACTACCTTGTAAAGAAACTCTGGTTATTCCATATGAAAACCGATTAAAGATTGTAATGTATATGTTCTTTATCTTGTTCTGTTTATGCATTTGTGACGTTTATCGTAGCATTGTCCAGAGGAATTTTGCGGAATTAAAAAATTCAAACAACAACAATAGAACACACTAATCACGGTGTTTTCTTTCGGGGTAATTAAACCTAGCACCTTTTTCTGGGGGATATACAGGGTATAGCTCTAGACTACTACACTACTTCTACTCTCAGCAACATTTACAATCTTACTCAACATCTTTCGGTCCTTAACATTTCCTTTGCCTCTTCAACATCCATACATTGCTTTTGGAATGCTCTTTTATTTCTTGGACTTGTAACCTGTCGTTGTTTCAAAATCTCCTCTACTACAACTAACGATCTTTACGCGGTCTACCCGTTACAGCTTTACCAGTCATCTTATTTGCATACATACGTTTGGTAAGTCTATACTCATTCATTCTTTCTACAAGTCCGCGATTTGCTCGCTCAACTCCTTAAGAGACACTTATACCCCACACTCTGCTGTAACCTATTCGTTTGGCACTTTGTATTTTAATGCTTATCCGCACTCACTTCTTATTTTTGCAGCACTTTTACGACTAACATGCTTTTTCTGCCAGACCCAAGTTTCGCTTTCATATAGAATAGTTGGCACAAATACACTGTTGTAAATGGCCAGTTTCACATTTATACCCGATCCTTTATTCCTGTTCACTACCCACATACTTCCAAACACTTTTCCTTCAGCATATGCCCTTCTTTCTATTTCACCATCCAACTATCCATTACTCAAAAATTTTCTACCAAAGTACACGAAATTATTCACTTTCTCTATCGTGTTATTTTCCATTTTAAATAGAAGGTCTTAAATTCCGCCGTATTTGTCAAAAATCATTACTTTCGTCTTATTTATATTCACTTTCAGTTGCATATTTTCACACGCTTTCGACAGCCTGTCAAGCATTTCTTGCAAATCTTATAACGATTCAGCCAACAATACTGCATCATCCGCACACAACGGTACACTGACATTTGTTTGGTCAATTTCCATTCCTTCCATTCCTACGCAAACCTGTCAGATACATTTATCCAGAAATACATTTAACAGCCTTGGAGACAATACACAGCCCTGTCTTACACCTTACAGAATGTCAAAGTATTGCCTTATGTTATTATTCACTAGTACACATGCTCTACCGCCTTTGTACATGGCTCTGATAGATTTTATTAAGCATTTGCTTACACCGTAATCACGCAGCCCCTTTCATAATTCACTTCTCTTCACAGAGGCATACTCCTTTCCAGATCTACAAATGATGCGTACATTTTTTTTCTAGCATGCATACACATTCCGACAACTTGTTGCATTGCGAACATCTGAGCCATACATTTTCTTCCAGGCATACAACGACACATTGAACGTCCCATATCTGGTTCTGCGTTCTTTTGCCTTCTCTTGATCACAATTTTTTCATACACTTTATTAGGTATACTCAACAGACTTATCCTACGATAAATTTTGCATTCATACTTGCTTAACATTTGTGCAAAGGGATAATGATCACATTCTTCCAATTTACAGGCACCCTTGTTTGTTCTATACACAACTCTATCACTTTGCACTAATATGCAATCAGCATCCCGAACCCATACCTATTTCACTTGTTTTTTCATCTACACCTGCCGCTTAGCCATTCTTCAGAGCTCTCACCGCCCTCCATACCCCATCTGCACTACAATCGTACATTATACTTCATTATACTTCATCATCTACGCAGTCATCTGTATCCTTTTTGCCACCACCATAAAGCGTCTTAAAATACGCTTTCCAACAGTTTCTCACACTCGCTTCTTTTTAAAGAATTTCATTTCTACTGTTAACAACACAATGTACACGCTTATATCCACTCTTTCTTGTCCTCCTTACCCGTTTCCAAAACAACTTCTTATTCCCTTCAAAATCACTGTGCAGTTTTTCACCCTCACTCTTCCTCATTTGCTCTTTGCTTGCCTTCACTATTTCAATTGCATATTGCCTTTTCGGCATATATACTTCCTGAAGTTGCCCTCTTAGCTCTACATCTTTTTCTGCAATTATTCCCTTATCTCCGACAACATTTTTGACCTTATCGCTCCACCATACATTTTTATTACATGTACCAATCATTGTCTCTCCACATTGACCTTACTTGTATTGATCGAATTTGGGAAAAACCAGGTGAAAGCGTTAATTTTTTTATTTTCAGCTTTTTAATACATAATTGATAGAATTTCGCAGAACTTTATGATACTTTATAGGATATTAAGAACAACAAAAATAAACCCTTTCGTTTTTAGTGACTCAACGCGTATACAAACCGGGTAAGTCCGTATTACATTCTTCGCTATTTGCATGCAACGGTAATTTGACGTTTTTAAATTATACTAAATTACAAAATAAACATGCTATCACTTATCCAATTTTTAAAACATTTTTAATTACTTACCATTATATAGTCACCAGCTGCTGTTGAAATATTGGTTATCGTTGTAAACGTGGAACCAAAAAGTTTTGGATTAACTTCAAGAGAAACAGGCTTATTCTTTTGGAAAATAACTATATCTTCTGTTGTTGTGGAAGGCTTTGCTGTTGAAACTACAGACTTGCTTAGTTTTGAAGAAACGCCCTTGCTTGGCTGAAAAGTATGATTATTATTAATTTTCCAACATTTTATCGCCATAATATACTAATAACCTAATTCTATGTTTTGTTAAACATCTTGATCCAGGTACCCTTTATTAGTATAAACGATTGGAACCAGAGGTCTATAGAAATAACAGCGATAGCAGTAGTGTTAAAAAATATTTTGTAAATTCATTACGATATAAAACAGTAAAATTACATATCGCCATGTATGTCTTATTGTTATAAGTGACCAATTGTTCGCAGAACAGTGCTCATAATTGAAAAGTATTTTTTTCAAAACAACTTTAATAGAATCTAAGTTACCGAATTAGTAGGCGTTTCACACGTTTTCAAAATGAAAACTCATAGTTTCGTTAAACTCCAGTATCTCAAATTAATTTGATCAAATATGCCCAAGAATTATTAAACCTTGTTGCGGGTTAAAAAACGCTCCAAAAATTATTTTTAGTAAATATTTAATTTTAACAAAGTTATAATCAATTTTAATTGTTAATTTAAAATGTAAATTATATTATTTTATTTGTAAATTCTGTGCAACATATCGCGCTCTCTATGCAGACAAGCGAGTAACCAAAACCAATACCTTTACTTTAAGTAACAACATCTATCTTGGCATCCAGGCGCTACTTATACTAAATAATTTTTTAATTATTATTATGTGGCAAGTTTTGATATAAATCTTTTTTGCTGAAGTAATTGGTATCCACAGTTTTCACAACAGAGCTCAAAAAATATATGCTTTAAGCTTATATTCGAACTAATGTGTTAGTCTTGGAATTTGAGAGCAGAGTCAGCGCTTATGTTTGGACATTTTTCGAAAGCACTCGCAAACCCAGCGGTGCTCTCTAAACTCGGTCTAGGGCGCATAATAAAGATGTTAGTGATCTAATCCTACTTACCAAAAAAGTCGTTAATGAAGTTCGTCTACGAATGGAGAAAAATAGTCCTCAAAGCTTTAGAAGCATACTTCTCAAGAAACTATACTTGTTTCTAAAACTTGCCAAAAGAGGGTGTGCAAGGGACCTAGGCCGCATGCATATAAGATCGTATTGGTCAACAGAGCGTCTTCAATTATTTGCCAACACGTAGATCTGCTAAATTTGACATTTATCGCTGACGAAAAGTGTTTTCAATTTTCGCGGTATGTGAATTCACAAAACTGGAATTATAATGTATATGGCAGTATAACGAAAACGAGCAATTCGAGAATATTTTTTTAGTTTTTCCATCAATGCAGAACGGCAAAGCCATAACATAATGTACGAATTTGTTTAAAAACTAAAGGAAGGGTACTCTATCAAATTATTTTCAACAAGACGGTGTTATAAGGAAAACTTCAGCTATCTTCTACGCATTTTTCCAATAACTGGTTGATAAGGTCGCGTGCATAGATTATGTTCTGTTGTTTTACTTAAAAGATATGACACAAAACATCTGTAAATGATCTGCAAAAACTGCAACAAAGAATTGTAGACAAGTGCACTAGCTAAATTACCTGATATTTTGAAAAATGTGCAACACTATTATTCCTATGCAGGTGCTTACTATAGTGGAATTTGCTAATTTGCCTCAAGCTGTTATACGTTTTGACGAGAAATATGTTTCATTGCATGAACATTTGACTAACGTGCTATTACTAAAATTAGTATATAAACATAATATGAAAGTACAAATGATAAGACATGTTCAAACAATAGATAATTTCACAGACAAAAAAAAAACAACATGGCAAGCTAATAAAGAAGAAAATAGTTAGTAGATAGATAACTTAACGTTTATTACTAAAGTGATACAGTGGCAAGAAAAAGTTACTACAGAAAAAAGCAAGAGGAGTTGCAAATTCCGTGAGACGAGGATGTACTCAGAATTTGCAGGAATTAGAAATGAAGATATCGTCAGCAATCAAATAAGAAATTGCAGAATCTGGAAAAAATAGCTAAATCTTTAGAAAATACCACTAGAATAATCAAGAAAGAAATCTGATACAACTGCAAGTGCTGTATAGATGTTAACAAATTTTAAAAAAATATATACTAGCCGGCCAGGAAGGACTAATAAAATAAAAAAGAATGCAATAAACTTTTAACCCGTTGGGTGAATATAGCGATCACACATTTATAAATGAATACAATAGGTTTATAATTTTAGTGCGCGTCATTTTCCCTTCATTCTAGGTGAGTTTTAAAACGTGATTAGGGGGGATATATACATGATTTGCGATTTATGGTTTGTTACGTGCCGAAAAATTCGGCACTAAACATCCCAATTAAGTTTTAATTTGTAAAATTTCGCGCCATAAATTTAAAAGGACTTGTGCGTATTTCCGTCACTTCAGACAGTGCGGTTGCGACAGATTGCGCGAACGGGTGTGCCAAGAAGGAAGAAGGGGAATTCTCCGGATACGTTACGGAACTAGCCTCGGAGACGTGGACAAGGGTAGTTTATTAATAATTACATAGTATATAATAAGTAACTCTATAAATATTTACATATCCAAATTACTATTAAAGAATTACAGTTTCAAATTCGTTCATAAAATAGCAAATATGCTTGTGCTTTAAGTACCCTTTTTTCGGGTACTTCTAAAACATAAGAGTCGTTAACATAATACCACTTTCCTGGCAGAATTTCCGCATTGGCTTTGTTATTTTCGCAAGATGAAAGCAAGGCGCTATTTTGATTTTGAAATAGAAATTGCCAACGGTAACTGTTGTTGTTTAAAGCAGTTCTTATTTTTATATATGCGTCATAATGTCCTTTGTGAATTGAACCATTATGTTGCACAACACCATATAATGCATATAACACTTTAGTTTGATTATCAATTGAACAAAATGGCGTTAAATCCAGTAACAGGGGAAACGAAACATATTTATTCACCTTTGCAGATCGGAGTCTTAAAACCCGAAATCGTTTTAAATGTAAAATCAATATAGCAGGAGGACTACATATTAGAAGTTGTTTAGTTGCGTTTGTATAAATAAATCCTTTTTTAGTTTCACCATGTTTTTTTGTGTAAAAATTGCAACTTACTTTATTATTTCCAAAAAGCAGATCAGAGTCTGTGAATTGGCTTAAGCAGGATTGTATGGAATATTCATCTGCATATGTATCATCGGTTTCCTTATCGTTATTAAAAGGCTGTAAAATTTCTCTTTTCGATATTGGCAAACTTAGATCAAAAAAGAATTCTTCTTGACGTGAAATATGTTTACAGTCTTGGCACTGTAATGTACTGACTAAGACTCCTCTGAATATTTGTTCAGCTGGTAGTTGTAACTCAGAAGCCTGCTTTTTATAAAATTTTATAATTCTTTCTTTAGCACTTTCACAAGATGATGGATCTATTTTACAACTAAATCTCCATTTTTCTAAAATTACGGTTTGATACCTTTTTAAGTCATTTTCACTCAATATTTCTAATAAATGTCGTAATAGTTCATGTGAGTCATGTTGTTGACCATCAGAAAACTGTGGTATTTTTTCTGTGACTCTTGAAAATAGCGTACTTGGATTATAAGTTTCTGGTCTATCATTTTGTAATTTTTTTAACGTTTGTGATAAAATATGTGTTAATGGTAGCCATTCTTCTAAAGTCCCATTAAGTGGGCCTAACATCAATGAATCTTTATCATCTGGATTTAACCTCCCGCCAGGAAGTTTAAAATATTGTCCTGGCTTTGAAGTTTCAAGAAGTAATTGTAATATGTATGGTGTTTGTCCAAGACATTGTAAAATGGAATTGAAAAAACACGTATTGCCCAAATTTACTAATCCACATGCTTTTGGGAAGTTATTTTTTATTATAGGTCGAAGGCTTAAATTATTATTTGTTGGTGGTTGCCGTTCTTTCGTTTCAGGACTAGGCTGTTTGTCTTTGTCATGGTCTGTTATGTTTGCAATTGGGGCATCTTGTAGTGGTTTTAGATGTTTTACATCTTTATGGAGATCATCGATTATTGTGTTTATGCAACGTCCCATTATTAATTTACCACTGTCATCAATATCTGTTTGTTGATCTCTTTCTGCTTGTTCATCAAGTGAAAATGGTTTTTGTATTTTATTTTGTATATTTAGAACCTTGAGTATATTTTCTTCTAAAATGGATTTATTGGTTTGATAAGTAATATTTGGAACTTTTGTGATCATTTGGTGATTCTCCCTGTTATAAATTCGAAATGTATTGCATTGTGGAAAAATGCCATGTATTGCAGCAGCATTACCACGTTGAATTTCTATTGAGAGTCGCTGCCAAAGGAATATTGTGGATCTTTGTTCACATGTTGCTATTTTAAGTCTATGACCTAGGTTGTTTATTAGTTGCCGAGTTAACTTACCAGCGACTCCCATAGTCTCGAAAGCAATTGGAATAAAGGTGTAATTTTGGCCAATCTCTCTATATTTATTAATTTTACATCTTTCAGCTTCAGCAACAGCTGCTCCACAAGTTTTACTTGTTGAAATTAAATGTGAAGGAGCTAATGTGTCTACTACAGTTGTGTCCCACGCCAACGACCGACCTTTCTCCCATGGTATTATTGTTACACCATTAGGTCTCTTATTATCTCTTAAAGTACCTAAGGGTTCGAGAACGGATTGAATTTGTAATTTAACAAGAGATCGTGCTATTACTTGGTTTAACGATTCGTGTCTGGATAATCGACCAATTGTGTTCTTGTTACAGCTTAAACCATGAGAGGCTGTACAATCTACGAAAACACCACAAGAACAAGTAAAGGGTTCACAAACTCTTGCACCTAAGCGTAACGCTACACATATACGTATTGCTTCGTTCGGTAGGACTGTTCCAAGCTGAGAAGAAGGGAGTGCATGTAACCATTGGTAGCTTTCCTTTTGTGATACTGCTTTTAAGCGAGCAATGGAACGAATGTCGCTGGCTTTTATCAGATCGTTGTACTTGCTTTCTAGTAAATCCGATTCCCAAAATTTCTGCGAGCTTAGTGATGACAAACTTATATTTTCCTTGTCTGGTATGGGTCTATTTAGTAAAATCAATGCTTCAGACAAACCGGTTAAGGTTAAACTAGGTGTTTTTAAAATGTCTGAAACAACATTGGTTGAAGCGTGTATTGATGCTATAAAACAAGGTAAAGCCAAGTCTGTTATTTTTCTTATGCCAAGATCACCTAGATGGCATGGTAGAGTTGCTTGATTGTATGCCAAATCATCCATTATTATATTTGTTATATTCTCTAAGCAATTTTGAAATATGTCATCAAACGGTTTTAATAGGTCCATATGTTGGTATAACTGTGGACAACGTAGAATGTAAGTAAGTTTAGGACCAGCGCTTAAACAGTTTTTCATTAAATATAGAGCTGCATGTGTGTCAAGAATTTGCAATCTACTGCACATAAGTTTGCAGGTAGATATTTTGTTTAGTAAGACATTTTTAGCTGCCAAAGTTAACACTGGTGCACCCAAAATCTCAAAATCGCAAGATTTAACTTGTTTAATTCCGGGAATCAATTCATTTATAGATGAAAGGGTGGATGTTGTATTGTTGTTTTGATTGATTAAAACTTCACATTTGGTAGTGTTCAAGTTTAATCCGCTTATTTTGGAATATTCAATTACTTTTATTATATTTTGAAGTACTGTATCTATTTTTCCGCCGATTGTACCATCATCGAGATACCACACATTAAGATCGGAGATTAAAGAATGTGTAAGTTCCATAATTGATAAACTAAACAACAAAGGTCGTAATGGGTCACCCTGTTGTACACCACATTGAGATTTTATGAGCCTGTTGCCAAATATTAAGTTGGATTGATTTCTATAGGCTTGCCATATAAATAGAAACAAACTGGGTATTTCGCGGTGAACTATGGACAACATGTGATCTCGTCGTAATGTGTTAAATGCGTTTGCAAAGTCAAACTTCACAATCACTTCGGCATCTGTGTTAATCTCAAGAAAAGTGCGGGTAGCATGTACAGCAGCTTCTGCGCCACCTCTAACACCAAAACCAAGTTGAATTGGTTTTAATTTTGCACTTGAAACCTCATGGACTATGTTGCAAGCGATTTTGGCTGCAACTCGTCGTTAAGTATTACCGCATGCAATTGGACGTATTCCTCCATCTTTTTTAATTAAAGCAGTTAACGAGGCACCATAGAATATTGGTAAAACTGATTTTGGTAATTTACCATCTAAAACATTGTCAATAAATTTGGCAAGTGCTTCTAAAAGGGTTGTTGTAACAGCACTGTTAGAAATTGCTAACAGATCTAAAAGATGTCGTGGCCTAAGACCAACAATTCCACCGGATGAACTTCGAGGAAAGCTGTTGATTGCCTTTTTTACTGTTTCGTGTGATGTCAGACGTAGGTAATTTTGAGATAAATAATCATCAGAAGGACTGGATGGATAATTTGTCTGGTAATCCATTGGTGGATGTTTGGATTCTAAGGCAAGCCATGTTTCAGGACAATTATTTGCAACTTTATCATTTGAGCACAGAAGCCGAGCTGCACCGCTAATGTCACCTTCTGATAATTTTTGTGTCACTTGTTTACACAATTTATTTGTGTTTTCTTTTAAAGGTATTGTTCTTGTAGCTAGTTTTTCTGCACTGTTACATGATGTTTTAAGGAATAGTTTTATGGTATCAATGTCATTCTTTTGAAAGTAGACTAAGTTTTGTTTCACAAGTGTTGCAAGTGAAACTTGCTTTAGCTTTCTAGGTGGGATATGAAGAACACATATAGTAAAAAGTAGTAGCCTTGACCATGATTGCAAATCATTTCTAGCCGTAGTGTTTCTGAGTAGATTTGACAATTCGTCACTAATGGCCACTCTAGCACCTTTGGGTATAAGACGTAAAATTTTTAAATATTGTTTAGCCTCGGATAATAATTCAATCAGTTCTTGAACTTCACAATTTTCAGTGTTAACAACAGCATTTCTCGAAATTTCTTCTGTATTGTGGTTTGATAAAACATATTTTGGTTCTGACATAGAATGATCATCTTTCTTTGTTAAACAGTGTGACTTGGTGTGATGTTGTTTTAAGCCGCGTTTAAAAACTCAGTCGTAACCACAAATATTGCAAGTAACCCAGTCATTTGAGAGATATGAGAATTATTAGTTAGCTCTGTAGGGTTTGAAAATCGTCTTCTGAATACTTTATATTGCATTTTTTTATTATCGCTTGACTGCTTCAACATTCTATAGTTGGTTTACTTTTATTTGAAAAATAAGCAATTTGTTATGTTTCAGTGAAATATGTAATTCTCAATCGGGTGTGAACTAGTACCAGGAGAAGCACAGTTGTAGATCAGGTATTTCTTAATATATAAACTATATTCGTTGGTAGATCCCAATTTTAAGAATAATTAATATCGAATATTCCATATCTATCCATATATGCCAATATCTGGTATAGTATCGTGTCTTTTTTTGATATGTAGGTTTTCTCTGATACCAATTATCGTGCTTTACCCTGTTTTCCTTACCTTATTTTTGCCCCTACATATAGAAAGAAGACAAATTAAATTTGGATTCGACCAGGGCCGAGCAAGAATTCCCACGCCCGAGACAGATCAGCGAAGCAGCCGCCGCCGACATCATGGAGTGATTCTGAAGGAATCCCTACATGTTCACGTGAGTACCCCGTGGGGGTTTTCTTTAAAAAGTGTATTTCTTTAAACTTTGTAAATTGTGTCGCAATAATTTGCATATTGTGTGACGTTATCTATAATTTGCGCGTCATTTTTACATTATCGAATATTGCTACCAACTGACGTAGTGTCTCGCGTACCTCGACGGCGGGGTTGTAATAGGTTGCCATTCAAGTATTCAAGACGTGTTATTATTGCGACATAAGAAGGTTGAGCATTCTCCTCACTAAGCGACAATCTGTATGCGTAAGTTGTGAGACGGGAAAGAAAACTTTTTTGAATAGTGTATTGTTTGTATGGTTTAGTTTCTTGTTTAGTCGTATGTAACGGTTTTGTGATTACATAAAATGTAATCAACCGCGGAAGAAAACATTGTACAACTTGTTTTACGGCAGCTTGAAGAAACAAATGTACCTTCCTTATTCTATGACTACTTGAATATTATATCTTTATAGAATATTACATGGCTTGTCGAACCGACTATAACTGATCGTGACGTTCCAACATCCAAAAATATGTTAGAAGGGCCAGACTGGAATGCACAGTCAGGGCAAAATGATCATGTTACAGACTCAGAGCAGTGTAATGTAAGTACCTCGGACCATGAGCATGAAGAAATGCCGTGGGATGAAGTATTCCGTGTGTCTTAGGTACATGGGCAAAAACAACGCCACCATATAGTGAAAGCACCTATCACGCCCTAATGTTTTAAAAGACAAACAAAATATATTACAAAACTCCCTGGTGTGAAATCAGCTGCAAAAGTTGCTAAAATAATATTCGATGACTGGAAAGTAGTGTTAAATACACTTTAATACCCTTGGTTACGGATGTGGGGGCGTAGTTGCGGTAGAGCGTAGGCGGTATTTAACTCAGGTTCCATAGAACCTGGAGATTGCGCAATAATGCTACCCATACGGGTTCTCAAACTCACTACTTAATCGGCGTTAAGGACAAGATATTTAGTACATAATCACTTTATTCTAAGACATTAAGTTCAGCAGCAGAATTACATTAATAGCATGTTATTAATCTAGGTTAGTAAGCTAAATTAGACTTACATGGTTTGTTGGAGGTGTGTAGTGACAAGATTGGATGTGCTGGATGTAACTACTCACTGTAGTTCTGGAGTACTGAGGGTTGACGAATTCGGGCTTGAATAGGAGTGGTCTCTTACTGACTGGTCTGCTACCACTAAGCACTTCGGACTACTACTACCTGGCTTGAAGGTTGGCTCTTTGATATATAGTCGTCTGGGCGGACATTCGAGGGTAAATATAGAATCCCAGAACTGTAACTCAGGAAGTCCTTGTGATGCGGTGGACCACGTGAAACGCCAAACCGTAACGTTACCTAAGGATTTCTTGTATCAACGGATACTTGATAAAGTAAATGTGTGCACAACAGGAGATTGAGGTTTCCTCATGAGTGTGGCAGTTACAAAGTAAGAACGGAATAGAGTCACTAGAATGCGCCAAATAGGATGCTGAGGTTTCCGCGTTAATAAAGTAAGTAATTACAAAGTAATGAATAAAGCAGATTAGCTAAAATAAACTGTTCTTGGAATTAAAGTATACAAATGTAAAAATGCAAATTATTGTATTCATGACAGTATTCCTAACCTATGACCATATAATGCATATTACTAATTGTACTAGCACGTATCTTCAAAAAGTGCGCGAAAATTATACTCGCACTAAAGATGCTCCGACAGCACTCCTTAAGAAACAGCTGCTCTGATAAGCCTTCTTTATATAGCAAGAGTAAATAAAATGTTATTTCCTAAAGTTCAAAAGATGTGGGGTAAACGACGGAACGGCTTCTGATTACAATCGGGCGGTTACGTTAAATCGGAGGTTTTATAACCTTCTAGAATGAAGCTCATCGTTTTGATGATATGAATGACAGGACTAGCGCCTATTCATCAAATTTTGTTGATTTCGTTGCAAAATGTTTGAGTTATCATCAAGTAAGAGAATACACTATAAATGAAGTGTTGCCCACATTCCGTGGTAGATGTAAATTTCGCTAATATATCGCTAATAAGTGTCGAAATACGGTAGATTCCAAAATGTTCTGTTTTAAATATTGAAATTGCCCAGGAAAGCACCCTGATAAAGGATAGTAACTCGACAACAAAGAGGCTGGAATTGTTATGTAACTAGCTAGTCCTATTTTCAATTGCGGCAGAAACAAAATGGTTAAATTATTTTACATCGGTTCCACTAGCTCTAAATTTGTTAGAAAAGAAGACAATTATATTTGAGACTATTAAGAAGAACAAGAAATAGTTCTTGCAAATACCGATACAGACCAAAGGGAGACCGGTGTGGAGTAGTATGTTTGCTTTATTAAAACCAGAACGTTAGTGTCATACATACGTAGAAAGAACAAAAACGTTCTACTGTTTTCAATAATGCATAGCAACGATAAAATTGATGAACATAACCTTGATACGCGAGTTACGTATCTCCCATAAGTACAAATAAATAGGAATTATTAGGAAATTATTAAGAAACTTAAGTTAGATGCAACGTTGTAAATTCAAGGATAAATAAGATAGGTTATTGAAAGTTCACTAGCAAGTTGTGAGAACGGATGTGAATACATTGTATTCCAGACGTAAGTGATACTGCAGGTGCAGGTCACAGGCGGTTAAGAAACCGCGATTACTTAAAAATTAAGATTGTTACATTTGTATAATGAATAGAATAAAGAAATAAGCAGTCATGTAAAATGGAGGCCCTACCTTGTATGGAACAGTAAGGGTTCGGCAAAATTCAAAATTTCCAGATAAAAAAAAAACTTGCTTCCTGACCAATGTAGTACTTTCGGATGGAGTGTTGGAAAATTAAATGTAGGTGGCTTGGTTTCCCTCATTAGGCATTATTTTTTAATCATTTAAAATTTTTTTAAATTTCTATTATGTGTGACTTCTAAATCAATCATATAGTAAATATTTTGAATTCATATTATTTCTGTCTGATTTCAGCGTGGTTATATTGCCTTCATCAAAATGTTTTTAAATATATAAATGTGTAGAACGACTGTGTACTGATTATATCATATTCAACGGTAAAATATTAAAATGCAGGGTTTGAGTACATACTCATCGCCCCACAAAGCACATTTCGCCAAAAGTAGCGACAAACGACGGGTTAAAAAAGTTAAAATGAAATGGTAAAAGTAGTTTGCGAAAGTTGCGAAACATTCTTAGGAAGGAAAATGATCTACATGGTCTACAAAGGTCTATATATCGGCCAGAATATAAAGTTTCAGTACAAACTTATGCCTAAAACAAATTTTTGGAATTTCAGGGATTACTAATAGTATGATCCGTGATACTAATTATATACCATTTACTTAAATTTCAAACGCTTCACACGAAGGTGGAAGGAACTTTTTATTTATTTGAGTCAGCAAAAGTCAGCTTGGGAAATCTTCATACTCACAGGTTAAGGTCATAGGCGTTTTTGGTTTACATTATGAATCATAAAACTATAATAACTCTACTTTTCAAAGCACGTTGCTGTTATCATTTCTAACCTTTTAAATCCGTCATAATGAATTTGACAACCGTTGAGTATGAACAATATATGATACAAAAGTTATTCTACCTTAGATCAAAAATGCATATTACCTAAAAATTATATTTTTTAAAGAAAATAGCCTAACCCTATTGATGGGATTTACTAACACAGAAACCATTAACATGAACATGATTCTAAACATTTTAAATGAATATCACAACCTACAAAGTTGAGCTCTATAACAACCAGGCTTTAAATAATCCAGTTGAAACAATATAAAGCGTATTCAAAACCGTTAATAGTATTATATTGAATAAACCCCCCCATTAAATCCAGTGTTCTTAGTAACTATACAACGAAAAGTATCCGACATATGACTCAGCAATACTTATTTACGTATCTACTAAAACAAAACGCCACCGGTGACAGTTCGTAAATACGAATAATGTTGATCTTACAATTTAGTCCGGGCTCAACTCAATTTATCCACAGCAACCACAAAGGTGTATTTCCTGTCAAACCTACTAGATGTGGACAACCGAATGATTTTTGTTTGTATTTTGGCCTTCTTTACGGGACATAGGCATGCATACAACTAATTTACTCACGCATTTCTGCAGTAATTGTTCATTTTGCCATGAAAAGGTGTTTACAAAGCGCAAACGCTCTGTATAACGAGAATGCACCGGACTATTGACAACTTGCACATGAACAACTTGTATGGAAGAATTTTAACTTTTATTAATATTCACAGATTGCTCGTAACGTTCCCCGTTGAGAACCCTGGAAGTAGTTTAAGTACACAAGCACTACGACGCACACAAACTTAGGTAATTTCCCCCTATAAGTAATAGTGTTGTTTATTTAATTCGTCCACAACAACCACCAGGTTTCAACCTGTAACGGTGGCCGTCTGCACTCCCGCAACTTAAGACAAGGTCACGCCACGATCACACTTATTGCAACCCGCAAACTTAGAACTAACTGACATTAATTTATACCATTGACGTAGGGATTTACAAAAAATTGGAATAAAGTTCTTAATATTGCCAATAATATAATAAAACAAAGTTGAGTCTCTCACCCTCACCCCCCTTTTAATTTGGAATCAAGTAGGTTCCAAATTCAACTTTACTCTCCGCAACTAGCTCATGAGCAGGAAGATGATAAAGCTTTAGATTATAGATATTATGAACACGCCAATTAATTACCTAGTAGCGTCTTCAATAAACTTGTACAAATTTTTATTTATTATCTCAACAATAGTCGCTGGAACCCTATCCAGCAAGAAAAACTTCTTTATTTCGGAAGACGAGACGGGTTGATTCAGTACTTATACCTTGTCTCCGATTTTAAATTTTTTCAATTGCATCCATTTCTTATCATCAACGCGAAGATTACGTTTCACCGCCTTTATCATCAATTTTTCCCTTGCCATATATATAAAATCAGGAACATCTTTCCGACCCGACTAACTAATATAAGTCACAAATATGTTCGGCTTAGGAAAATTAAGATGTACTCTGTCGAGTGTAAAAACTGTGCTCTCGGGAATTACATCATTTATACCGCTTGAACTTTAAACTAATTAGCCAAATCGAGAGTCTATTACCGCAACAACCTGACAATTTTTTTATTGCCCCTTTCGACAGGGTTCCCTTGAGGAAAATATACCGAGGTCTGTATTACCTTTATACCCAACTCATGCATTGCATAAACCCATCGCTTTCTTGAAAAACACGTACCATTGTAACTCAAAATTTTCTCTGGCTTGTCTATCTCTGCAATATACGTTATCCGTCAACAATTCAAAATCTCTTAACTCACCCTCTTTTAATAGGGTGTAACGCACGTGCTCTCTGAATACGTCCTAAACAACTAAAATTTGCAGTTGTACTTTCCCTCGACCTGGGAAGAGGTCCAATTAGGTCTACTTAAACCAAAACTTTTAATTCCGCAGGTAGAATATTTCGTACTTCTCCGTGACACGTTGCCGTTGACTTCGCCTTCTGGCACAACTCGCAACCCGTAACCATCTTCCTCACGACCTTTCTCATCTTTGAAATGAAATAAAACTTAAACGA
This sequence comes from Platerodrilus igneus, assembly GCA_036346225.1. Lineage (NCBI taxonomy): Eukaryota > Metazoa > Arthropoda > Insecta > Coleoptera > Lycidae > Platerodrilus > Platerodrilus igneus. Next base: position 1,903,530 of record JARFIW010001109.1, on the reverse strand, counting down.
ATAAAAAAATCACTTTTGGGTCCCAAAATGTGCGTGCTCTAAGGATTCCTCTAAAACTAATTCTACCACCATACCGGGTTTTTCAACAAACCTATACATTGTACATTTCAAACCAATCTTGCAACCCTTAGTTTGCAATTTTCCTCTTCGATGACTCGGCTTTTATCTCACCACAAAACTTGTCCTTTTCCTGCTCCTCCAAAATATTTATAAACCGTTTTTTCAAAGGTTTACTTTCATTACCTTTCTTCACAGCATACATGTCAAACCGTGACATCTCCACTTTTTCTACTAAATTTGTTTCTCCTTTTGGCGCAACATAAAAACAAGAAAATGTATCCGATACAATATTTTGGTTCCTTTGCAATTTTAATATGAACTGTGTATTTTTGAGATTTTAACAAACTAGAATTGCGCAAAAACGATAAAGCTTTGTTGTCGGTAACTATAATAAGCTCACGACCCAAGACCAACGTCCTTCACTGTTTTAATAATAATACCATCACCAATATCTACTTTTCGGTAACTGCATATCGTAACTTTGGCCTTTTTGAAATTCTACTAAAATAAACATTTACTTGCTTGTCTGACGTATCGTCATTAACATGATAGAGATAATCACACGGAGCGAGTAGGTATATAAAGTCTGCGGTTTTGGTCGGCATGTGTCTGGACCGTTACTCCCAAAAATGCAGATTCCATTTCTTGCACCGCTCTTTCTTTGGCAGGCTCCCGCTTCCACAAGCACCTTTTTTTAGCAACACGAATAAAGGCACAGTCAATTCTACAAAATTTTGGCAAGCGCGTCTTTTGTAATTTGCGACACCTAAAAACGATCTCAGTTCTTTGACATTTTTCGGAAATTTATACTGCGGAATTGCTCAAATACTATTAAGATTTATAGTTATATCCATCGGTGTCAAAATACGACCCAAAAATTATATCCTACCCTGTGCGAATTTACACTTCCGCAATTTAATGGTTCAGACAGTATTTTTCAATAACGATTATTAAGTGCCGTTTATAAACCTCAAAATTCGGTGCAAATATGAGCAAATCGTCGAAGTGCGCAATTACAAAGTCGTCTACTTCCTATCCCAGAATTAAACTTAATTCACGTATAAAACTGTCTACAGGCGTAGATAACCCACAAGGTAAAACATAGAAAAAATATGTCTCACCTTGAAAAAAAACCTTATATACTTCCAGTGCTCCAACTTGACTGGTACCTACCAGTTGGAAGCTGTGAGGTTTAAATTTGTAAGAAACTGACTCGGAGAAAAAGAAAATCGAAGTTCACTCCAAATGGAAGAGCCATATGATCCATGACTAGCTCATTATTCAAAAATCGCGCGTCCAGACAAACTCTAACAACGCCACCCTTCTTTGTTACTACCACCAGCGAATTGATGTACTCTGTTGTTTACTGATTACTCCTCACTCTAACCTTTCTTGTACCTGCTTTTTTACCTTCACCTGGGCGTGAGCTACCGGACACCCTTTAAAAAAAATGTTGCATGATCTTTTAATACAATTTTGTGACTGTGCATATGTATTACCTATATTACCTAGTATGTTCAGAAAAAATAACTGAATACTCTCATAACAATACGCGGAACACGCTCCTTTTCCATGATTTCAAGGTTCATTCCAGCGATCGCTTAACACAAGTCCTCTCGCGTTCTCAGGCATTTCCTGAGTTCGAACAGTTTTTAACCTCTCTTTGCACTTATTGCCTTTCGGTTCCTTCCAGTCATTAACAAATCTAACAAACTATTCAAAAAAATGTGCAAGTGATAGAGTATTATCGTTATCTTGTCTTATCAAGCTTTAAGTTTCTTTAGCGGTTTTCCAAACTTTAAATCAAAACTCAAACGTGTGAAAGGTAAGTTTAACATATTTGTTTTAATTGGTTGCAAGGCCTTTGATTTACGGATGCTTATTTTATTATTACGTTTAGAGAGAATATGACCTATAGTTACGGATACGTACTTTTCGTATTTACCAAATAAATGCGTATCGCTGTTTTTTTCTTCTTCTTTCTTCTTCTTCTTTATTTTTCGGGATTTTATTCGTTCCTTTTTCTATTATTCTTTTAGGACACTTGTTTTTTATTAGTGTAAATTTGATTAGGTCTTTCTCTTTCTTTGTTTGATGATATTAATTTTGCTCTATCATACATTGGTTTGATAACTCCTCGTTTGACAAGTGTGGGTGGTTTGAATTGAAGTTTAAGTATTTGCTTGTGTGCGTTAGTTTTCTGTATATAGATGTATTAATTGTTGTATCGTTAAAAAAATGATTTCTCAAGTTATTGAATTCATATAAAATTTAACTATATAAAAAAATTAATTAGCTGATTTCACGTTAAGCGTATTGGCTACCTAAAAGTCGCTCTCTGAGTGTAACACAAATCGAAGGTTCTCTTCTAAATATATTAAACATTAAAAAATAAAAGTCACCTTCAATTTGTATAACAAATGTCAAACTTAAAAATTTTGTTATTTTGACAACGACATAAGGTCATGGATCGAAACGTAAATAAAGACGATTTTAACAACTATGAGTGCTTTAATTTCCAAAAAAAATTAAGAAGAATAGTCGATATACATTACTGCGTTGCATACTACTTTATATTTTGCGTATCAGTATGGGCCATTCAAAGAAAGAATTAAGTGATCGAATGAAAGAATCGAAAAAAAGGGAGTGTATTTAGCAAATAAAAATATTGCTAAATGCAAATATTGTAGTGTTCGTCTAGAAGGGCAGGGAAAGGATACTCTATCAAAACATACATTTTGTCTACTCACGCAAAAAAGAAAAATAATTCTTATGGAACAAAAAGGCAATTTACTATCCTAAGCAGTTTTGACGTTCAAGAACGTGCAAAACAAAAAAGCAATACATTTATTAAAGACAGTAATAATGTGTTTAAAAATCAATTATTCCCTTACATAAGTTGAATCGTCCAGCCGTTCGCAATTACTCTACTAAATATGTACTTGGTTCAGGTAACCTTCCATCAGGAGATGTTTTAAGACGAAAATACCTACCGCTTTGTGCGAATTTAGATGAGTCAGCAAAACAACAACTTAATAATAATCCTGTAGTCATAGTGGCCGATGAAGCGTCTGACAAACACGGAAGTGAATTTTTTCTGTTTTGAAAACTCATAATTCAGAACTTGACTAGACCTGTTACTTGGCTAGTATAAATTTCAGACTGTGCTGATTCTTCTGCTTGTTCTCAAACATTTTTTGATACCTTAAAAAAGTACGAAATTGATTATTCTAAAGTAAAGAACCTAATATCAGACTCCGTACGTTACCTTAATATATGTTTTGGTTTATTACTTTAGGTGACAATATTTTGTTAATCTTTAGATTTCCAAATACATCGATATGAGTTCCAAAATGTCTTTGAATATTCATTTTCTCCAATTGCGTTTGAAGTTTTTCTCCGCAAATCTAGCTTGTGTGATTGACGAACATGGTAAAGCCATCGACAACATACGAAATAGAAAGGGAGATTAAACGACAATATTCACATTCCAGAGATTTGAATTTAATTGATTATGAACCGACAATACATCAACATCAAGATGTAGTGATAAGTATGATTGCACTAGGGTGGCCGTGGTAGCGTGATGAAGAATTGATATGAGGTTCAGTTAAACGTAACTCTGAATGTAATGCAGCTGTAAAGAACATTAAAGATGGATGTCTCGCAGATTCAACAAAAACTCGGCATACGATAAAATATGTGAACTTATCACGCTCGGGGCAAAGTTTTTCCCATGCATCTGAGGATGGAATTAATTTCGTGACCGCTTTAAAGGGACAGAGATTTGAGTAGTACAAGTTCACACCCCTCCATTAAGTAGGGATTTTGGGTTGTGTTACGTCAATGGTAGCTGTCGTTCAAAAAAATGAAAAAAAATAGGAATTATATTAGCAAAATGGAGAGCTGGCGTGGTTTGGACAATCTGAACCTTAGAATAGGAGCATCAAACTGTAAGTAATGTTATAGGCTTATTTAGGATTTGGCATTAATTATACGTGAGTGTGGACGTAAATATAGTTTATATTTTATTACGTAGGACATTAATTAAATTTCACGGTGATTAATTTTCTATTAATTGATTAATGATTTACCGACGGAACGAGTGGTGATTAAATGTTATTAGTTTAAAATAATTATGGAAAATCTAGGTGTTGGTACTAAAGTATTTTGGAATGGACAATAAAAAAAGGTACGGGAAAGGTTGGAGTTTAACTGTTTTTTTTTCTGTCTATGATGAGCAACATTTCCAATAATTGGATATTTATGAATGTTTGTTAAGATTATTCTTTAGAATTTATTTTAGTACTACCTGGCCAAAGTTGAAATTAAGGATTTCTTTGTAGGAAAGTATATTATTATGTGTACTAAAATTATTTTATGTTAATAGAGATCAAGTGTAAGTTAATTTTTATTTCAATTTATTTAGAAAATAAGTAGTCAGCTAATTGTAAAGAATATCCAGCTACCTCGGTGTTGGTGCCCTATTTGGAAGTGTTTTAGTTTACAATTTTCTCTTAGTATAACCGAAGAAGGGTGATTTATGCGAAAAACTGCCTTCGGTATAAAAATTACATCATAAAAATTGCTGTAACCGACAGTTGAGTGTCCCTCAATTTTGGCAATGTAACGTAGAATTACTTGTAATTTAGGCCATGCTATTCATAATTTTGTATTTCTTTATATTCTTTTTCATTTATCCACAGGAACCGTCCGCATCACTGCAGATAGCCGACAAACCTTTATATTGTTACGATGTCCCCGCCGCTTCAGAGCAAATTAAAGTTTAATTTGTTTAACGCTTATATTTTACCCATAACAACTTCTTGTTCTATAGAAAATCTAGTTGTAGACAATCAGACCAGTTATTGCTCCCTTTCAGCATAAAACTTGCCGGGAAAATCGAATAGTAATGGTGTCATTCCTCCGCACACGCGCCACCCACTCTAACTATTAGATCATACAATTTTTTGCCTTTTAAAGATTCTAACGAATATTCTACGTTTTTGAAACAACATCTATACTTGAAAATTACTCCGGATTCGCTGGATTATTTAATTCAGCCTTTCTAAAAGTTGCTTCTATATAGAAGAGGCTCAGAATTGATTTAAACTTTGTGGCGTTTGGCTCTATTATCTAAATGTTTTTAAAAGAGAACTTTTTACCGGCGACTTTGTCTGAACCTGTTATCAAAGAAATTACCAATTTTACTAGCAGTATTATTAATAACGTTTCCCAGAACCGATTGGATATATCAGAAAATATAAACAAAATAAATGTTGGTGCAGCAACCTCAAATGCTTCCGATTTTCTAGAAAACAAGTAAAATTTGAGCAATTGCCACCACTTTGTACTACCAGAAAAAATTTGGGGAAGGTAGCAAAAAAGTCCTAAATTCGGAACATCTAAAATTTTGACAGCAACCCCAGAACGAGAGAATTTGGAAATTAAGAATTTAAAAGAAAACTAAAAAAGTACAAAGAATATAAATATAATTCCCAGACAGGACAAACCGAACTTATAGGTGATACAGAAAATTTTCCATAAAAAGGCAGTGGGTAAAGTTAAAAGATAAATTAAATTTGATGCACCCAGTTCCAGCAACGAGTCGGTTGAAGTATGTGATGACGAAGTACAAACAACTTAGGTGATGATTATGAAGATGAAATTTAAATTGTGTTCAGTAATTTTGGTAAGAGCGAGGAGTACTTCAGGTGTAGTATATACAGAAAAAAATGCTTCGAACGCGAGGACTACAGAAAATAAATATGCGATTCTTGTGTTTAAAATATTTTTTTTTAGATATACGTTCTATCATAGCAGTCTATTTTTGGCTTTTTTGTACTGTATATACGCACTCACATCATCATCAAGTAGATGGTATTATCCTACATAATGGGCGAAATTACCCTCTTTGTCAGGCAATACCGCTCAATTCAAGGTTTCCAAAGCACCAGTTCTTTTATTCAGTAATTTGGATGTAGGCTAAATTAAATGCATATTTATGAAGACAACTAACTAACTAACCTAATAAATGTGATATTTACAACTCTGTAAATTTTTGCAAAAAAAGACAAACATTAAAACCCTAAGAGAGTGGCAATACCTAGTTTTCCCTATAGGAGCTAGCACAAAGTGTTTCAAGTCTAAAATCCAATATATAAAAATATATTTATGCATTATTTTGACAATTTCTGAATGTTTGATGTCCATTAACTGTCGAAATAAAAAATTTGGCAGGGGTATAGTCGTATCTCTTACCAATGAAAATAGGCAAATTAGAAATTAAGGTGAAAATGTGCATCTTTACTCCATATTATTATTGTTAGTTACATTTGACATTTTGGTATAATGCAATTACATCATTTAAATTGTTCTTAGAATTGAAGTGTATGGTTATAATTATTACCTCTCACTTCATGCAATTGCATTCATGTATCAAGGTAACAGAAGCAATACTTATATGTTTAGTTGACCTAAAACACAATTAGAATCAGAGAGAAATGTATATTTGAGAATTCACAAAATCGTCTAATAATTGTAATTTAATTAAACTAAATACTAAATAGTCTATATAAAAAATCTATTTACGACTAAAAACATTAACACACATAAATAATACCTAGATAATGTACTATTCTAAAGAGCTACTTTAACTATGGTGTTTCAACATTTATTTATATCATCAGAAGAAGCGCAACCTACTTTTTGAGCAAATATCTTCAGGCTTGTATAATCTTTATATAGGGTGCACCTGTAATACTGGAAGAAAGATGACTGCTTTGGAGAGTTTTAATTACAGCTCGTAAAAGATTTACAAAAACATTTTTTAATAATGCCCTTTGCTGACATTGGCTACTGGCAATGGTTTGAGTTTCTTCACAAATAGTCTATCAATTTTCTTTAATGTTTTTATGTTGCTGTTTCACAAAGTTGTATATTTGCATATGATATTTTGAAAAAAATCATTGAATACTCCCTTAATGTGATATTTGTAATCATTTTTCAGTGATACAAAAACTAGGATCTAGACCAAAGATGCGTTTTAATGAAAAATTAAATTTTGATGCCAATAGATTTAAAAACAAAAGAAAATCTTTGTTGAAAAACCCAAAAACATTATTGGTATAAATCGGTTGAGGTATTTTCACATACATCAGAAGTATCAAATTTAGTTAAGCTTTGAAAATATTGCTCTGAATCAATCTTGACTCCTCTTTGAGAAACTTTTTAGTAATCTAAAAACAAACCCTCAAAATAAAAAAAAAATTACATTTAGTGTTGTTTTAAAACAAAACATCCCTTCTTCTTATATTACAGACTTACCCTATATTTGACTGAAATAATTTATAATACCTTTTATCTAGTAATTAAGCATTTTTAAAATAGTAGTATTATTGTATCTCTAATTAAATACATAATGTACATTATATGTGGAAACGATAATGAGGAATGATATTATGTTTCAAAATAATCACAATATATTTAACAAAGTAATCTTAAACTAAAAACATTAAAACGGCAAGAACTTGTCAACAACGAAAGCGATAATTAGGGTCCACCAATTCCAGCTTCGACGCCTCCTCCAACAGCTACACTAGCACCTCCGCCTCCAAGTAAACTGCCCAAATTTAATCCACCTGAAGCACCTCCCGATGATGATCCGCCCAGACTTCCACTTGTAATTGTGCCTGTTACTAAACTAATAAGTGGTCCAGCAGCTTGCAATTTTTGACCTATTACACCACTAATTGCACCACCTATGGAAGCTATTGAGCTGTCTGGAACAATTATTCCGGCAGCTTTATTTTTGGCAATATTTGACTTGTCCAACTGAATTACCCATGCAGTTTTCTGGTCGATAAGTGAGTTGATTTTCTGTGAATGATTATTATAAATGTGAGCCATACATGTTACACTAAATTTTATAAGGATTACTGAAACTTGCATGCAGGAACAACACCATGCGCCAAATTTCAGTAAACCTCGCCTAAAGCTATTGTATGCTCTTCGTTTAATAAAGCGGAATAGTTAATGCGTGTAACGTCAGTTCTTAAAGATCTAAGTAAGCAACCTTTCACCCACAGTTAAAGGGTCTGAGTGTTTTTTTCCCGTAAGTACCATTCGCAAACAATTTTTCAAAATTAAAGGTAGCATTGCACACATTTACTCATGCATTTGCAAAATGCCTTAGACACAAAAAGAATAAGTGTTATTAAATCACTGCGATTCTCGTTTTAGTTCAGGTGTCAGTGCTTTTTCTACAGAACTGAGTCGGATGATTCTAATTTATTTTCAGCTACTTTTATTTTAGGTAAAGTCAAAGCTGAAAAGATCGTCAAAATCTGCAGTGCATTATTTGTTCAAACATTTCAAACTTCTTATAATTTTTTTGGAAATATCTTAGAAACGACTTGTCATATTACGGTACCTTTTCCTTCGTTTTGTTTACAATTAAATTTCCTGCAAATCGATTTTCTACAACTTTTTTGTCGGAGGGATAATGGGGCCGGCATTGGCGCCTAAATGTAATTTCAATACGCGGCGACCCTTGTGTCCATTCCACATCGGGTATCTTCAACAAAGCATTTAAAAATGGAATGCAATAGACATATGAATATTCTACGGTAGCAAATGTAAAGTTTGACGGCTTTAACTTTGGTGTTTGCATATTTAGGTTAATATAAGGACAAGGGAGTACGTATGAAAAGATCTTTAAGGTGTTAGTACAGAGTGGAATTGTAACGAGGACATGAGTATTTTTAGAAAATGCATATCAACAAACGGCATTTCAAATGTTGGAATAATTATACATTGATCAAACCATCGTAAAAGCAAAACGGGACAGAAGAGTGCATTGGATTTAGTACTAAACGATAATACAATAAACACATCTTTCATTAAATTTATCAGAAGTAAGGGTGCATGATTTGTGTAGAAAATTACATATTCAAGACAAAAGCTTACAATGGCAGTAAAAAAACATAATCCAAATACAACGTGATACTTTTGATTTCAAGAACAAATAATTGTATCGTACTCGTACAAATGATGGCTCTATCAAGTATATCAGATAGGTGAACAAGAAGGTTATCGGTAGTCAAAATTTAATAAATAATGGCTGGAATGTTTCATTTGGGGGGAAAATATGAGAGAAATGATAAATGAGGAAGAAAGGTATATATTTTTTTAACAATTTTGGGGAAATTAATGTATTATACATATAAAATTCAAAGGAGAAACTGGTAGACAAGTTCCAGAAAAAACTCCGGCACCTATCTCAAATTTGATAAAGAGCACGCACAAAAGTTCATGATTCGTTTACATAACTTAAAATTTTAACATAGAATAAAATTTGAGTTACGCTTGGCGAAGGTGGATATTTTCAAACAATTGCCTCCCTTATCCATAAACATTCGGTTTCAAGATACGTCGTTATTTACATTTTATTAATGTTGTTTATGCATTTGTTGACAAAACTGTTTCACAGTTGACTAAAAAAATTACATCAATGTGCATATTTTCCCATGCGTTGTATAGCAATGTGACATTTAAACACAGTCTCAAATCGCTGTAGATAATAAAAAGGTAATAATAACAAAGACATTAGGGAAAGCTAAATCCAACTTTAATAATAAAGTTCTTTATAGATATTTAGTTGAAATAAGGTAATTTTTTTCCAACTGTTTTGTTATGTATAATTGCATACGTACCAAAATGTCAATGTCACTTTAAGAAGCATTAATTTAGCAGATATACTTACGTTAAACACTAATCCTAACAGTGCATTTTTTACTGCAAATGAACCTCCTGCTGCATGTTCAATGGCTCTTTTATTTCTGTCATCCTGGTTGCCTTCAAAGGCAACATCCTAAAAACAAACAATTCATTAAACAGATCGTTCAAATACAAAAAAATTAAATAAGTCTTATTTCTATTATTAGATATACTACGGGGCATCAGCTGCTAAGGTGAAATGGCCCTCATTAGCATGCGAATATATCACATACACCCAAAGCTGGAAGGAACTTTTCACAGACAAATTTTTGCCAAGCTAGAATGAAATGTCACCTTTTTAACGACTTTAGAGTCAGACCCGTAAATCACTACGTCAAGGAGGTGCTCGATTAGCCTACCAAATAACTAATTTATTAAAGTAGATTCAATCATAATAAGTGAGAAGTTAAGCAAACTTTCTAGGAAATAATTTTTTAAACGTTTTCATGGCAAAATATATTTTAAATAACTCAAATCGTTTGAAGTTTTACTGAGTGAATAATATAAATAATTGGAGTTTTTATAGGAATTTTAAATTTTGTTGACAGCATTTTAAAACTTTGACAAATTTGGGTATTTGTTAAAGAATTACAAATTAACGTGGGTATTTTAAAACCACCGCTATTGTTTCCTATTCTGGGTGCGATAGTCTAATCTAGGTCTACCTCTACTTCTCTTTTTCTCCTTGCTTTGCTTTTAATATATCCCTCATCCCTTAGAACGTATCCTATCATCCTACCTCTCCTATCTTTATATTGTTTTCCATAGATATTTTTCTTTCCCTACTATTTTAAGAACGTCTTTCTTCTTAACTTTGCCTGGCCATAATACGAGAGTAGTTTAAAGAGTTGCAGAATTGGAGCACAGATGGCAGCATCAGTTCGAATAAAATATATGCAATTGATGGATCCAACTATCTAGTGCGCAGATGTTAAATTTGACATTATTCTGTCAAGTAGTATTAATTTGGTGTTATATGAAGTAAAGTTAGTTTTGTGAGTTTTTCAAAAGGGATAAAACTGAAACGCGCGCTGTTATCAAATATTTTGTAAAAAAGAGTTGGAAAGCAACAGAAATTCATAAAGATATGCAGGATACATTAGGAAATTCCGCTCCATCGTTTACAACTGTGCACAAGTGGGTGACGGAATTTGAACGTGGTCGTGAAAGCCTAGAAGATGACCCGCGCAACGCACGGCCAAAAACTGCCAACACGCTGAAATAGTCCAAAAAGTTAATGATATGGTTACGCAGAATCGTCGATTAAAAGTCTCCGAAATTGCTAAGGATGCAAATATCTCAGATGAAAGAGCATTTCACATCTTTACTGCGGAATTAGGTATGAAAAAGCTTTCGGCAAGATGGGTGCCGCGCATATTGACAATTGATCAAAACCTTCAGAGGAAGAAAATTTGCCAACAGAGTTTAGACCGCCTTAACTCTAATAAAACCGATTCCGTCCGACGATTTGTTACGACAGATGAAACTTGGGTTCACTATTATACCCCTGAAACCAAGCAACAATCTAAACAATGGAGACGTAGGGGTGCTCCACCACCAAAGAAAGCAATGACCGTGAAGTCGGTTGTAAAAGTAATGGCATCAGTTTTTTGGGATGTTAAAGGTGTCCTACTAATTGACTATCTTCCCAAGGGCCAAACAATAAACGGTGAATATTACGCTAAACTTCTAGGCCAACTGAATAAAAATATTCGTGAAAAAAGACCTGCATTGCGTAAGAAGAAGATCATTTTCCATCAGGATAATGCACGTCCACACACAAGTGCAGTGGCATTGCAAAAATTGAATGATCTGAAGTACGATCTGTTGCAACATCCACCTTATTCGCCTGATTTGGCTCCTTCTGACTTCCACCTATTTCCACGACTAAAAGTTTTCCTTGGAGGAAACGAGTTTCCCCGGACGAAAAAGTAAAAGCAGCTGTCGACGACTATTTTGGAGGCCTTGAAGAATTGCACTTTCGTAATGGCATAATGGGTTTGGAACATCGCTGGATGAAGTTTATTTAATTTGACGGAGATTATGTTGAAAAATAAACTATAATTTAAAAACAAATTTTTTCATTTTTCCTTTTGCTTCGCGAACTTTTCAAACCACCCTCGTATATATCTTCATCGTATATCTGCAGCAACACCTTTTGCCTGTTTGATTTTCCCACTGTCCACGTTTTACAGCCATACAGTGCTGTGCGCCACACATATGCTTTCAACAATTTTAACCGATTTTTGTGTTTGTTGTTTTCGAGCATAGCTGCTTTTCCTTGTTTATAACACGACCTTGTGTTATTCTTTTTTGCATCTTTTGCACTTTCCTCTTTTATTGTTTTTTAAATATATACTGCAATTTACCGATATTCAGTGGCACCAGAAGACTACCAAACCCCACCTCCACTTAGACGTTTGCCGAATCAAAGTTTTTCTATTACTCTTTTCGCGCAATCAATATGCTGAAAATATTGCAAAACCAGCAACTGTAATTGTTTACGATAATCATCGCTAGGTTTTCCCTCCTGAAACTAGTTGGCCGCGTACCTATATTGATTTCTATTCTGAACTAACCTACACATTTTTCTGAAATTGCCACACCCTACACCTTTCACTATCTGTGTGCAATAATCTAATCTTGGTCTACCGCTGTCTATTTTTTTTCTTTGCTCTGCTTCTAATATATGCCCTGCTATTCCCTCATGCTTTAGTATGTATCCGAATATCCTATCTATCATATTTTTTACTATTTTCCACATATTTCTTGCACGCCCTATCATGAACCTCTTTGTTCTTAACTTTGTGTATGATATCCTTATCATACGTCTGTAGCACTCCATTTCAAAGGCTTCTATCTTGTTCCTGTCCGTTTCTCATACCGTCCGCGTTTCACAACCGTACAGTGCTGTGTTCCACACATGTTTTCAATAATTAAGTGCACTTTGCTTTAAATAAAAATGCTTTAAATAGCTTAGGATAGCACATTTATTTTATGCCACATTCAGATGATGTAGCACACCACAGTTAGAATGAGAAGTAGACAAACTACGTTAAAGCAATTTTGTCGAATAAACTATGAACACCGAAATGTAAAATACATTAGCATACGCACAAAGCAAAAAAAAATATAAAAAGAAAGAGGCAATGCTTGAATTGATAAAATATAATTAATTAATAGATGTAGCGTGGCAGCATTCTAAATTTTAGAAACCAATAAAACTTAATTCATAAGTTTCATAGCCACCTGTAACGATCTCGCCTTATTTAGGCAATTATTCGTCAACACAACAATTATCAATTTGAGCTGATTCAGGAGATCTAGTAAGAAAAGTACCCTTAAAAATTTCAAAGAAGTTCGGGTAATTAACAATTAAAAAGGAACTATTTTATTACGATATTTAAATTAGGACAAACAAATACACCAAGGAGTATTTAGTACATTTTTATACGGATAGTAATACCCGATAGGGATTTTACATTCTTCGCAATGAAATAGAAAAACCACCGATAAAAACGACGGATAGTATTGTCTAGAATAATATTGTTTCGATTCAAATGCCGTTCAGAAACCACAAATACATAAATCTCAATAAATTGAATGCAAAATATCAGCTTTCTGTTTTAAATTTGGAGTATCGAAACAACGATTGTTCTCACAGGAACTGAAGACACCGAAGGCACTCCAGGAAAGCTTTAAACGTATAATGCTTGCACACGGAAGTCGGAATTTTAACTAAGGATAGGAAATTAAAAAGTTTGAATAAAATTAGTACAGAAAAGTAGAGAAGTACAAAATGGTGCGTTGATAACAACCGACGCATACGTACCTAAGTTGTAGGCTTTTGACGAGCTGGCTGACCAGAAGTAGTACAAAATTATGCGTGAAAAGCAACGCACGTGTATGTACGAAGGCCAGTGGCTCTTTGACAAGAAAGTAAACAAAATGATGTTTGAGCAAAAATGAACGTATCGTTGACGTCAAGACAAATGGTCCTAAGGTCCGATATCAAATTGTTTTGAGTTTTACTAGATACCTAGAAGCCAGAAAGTTTAAACACGTGAATCGTGGAGTTATATTAGTGTCGGTCTTATGATTAACCACCAGAGGGCGGTGAATTGGTTCGATTTGTCATCGAAAGTTGGAATTTTGAGATGACCTATCGTGCCGATAAAATAGACAACACGTACATGATTGGCATTCCTGGACATTCTGCATCGTTAGTTTTAAGAATCAATTATAACGTTAAAACTGTGAGTACTCAATGAGTCTTTTTGTTTCTTTATTATAAATATGTGTTTGTGTATTTCAAATAGAAATGGCTTGATCTATGTGATGGAAATTAATATTCTGTTATCTAAGTATTCTGTTGGACTGTGAAATATTAGTGGAAGTAATTTTGGTTTAAGTAAGTAGTAATAACAAAGAAAGTTTGAGTAAGTAATATGTTTACGCAAGCTTAAACGTTGAATGTAATCTCAGTATTTGAAATGGCCAATGGAATGCTTACGCGTAAAGTTTGGTTTACACTGGTTTTTCTACTGTATCTTTGTTAAGGATATTTCCAAATGAATGAGATTTTAAAATGTTATATAAATCTAGGAAAATTACAACAATAGAATGGTGCTAGTACTACTTTCAGATTATTATTTCCTTTTGGAGTTCAGTTAATAATATATGACTAGTAGGACGTAGATTATGTTTAAGGTTAATTTATGAGAAATGCTATGTATTGAAATTTACTGCTAATAAAGACTAAATTTAGATGGAATTTTATTTGCAGTTAGTTATAATATAAGTAAAGATTAACATTATTAAGGATATTCAGTCACTCTAATGATGAAGGCAGATCCTGTTTTTTTACAACTATTTTACTTTGATAAAACGTTAAAAAAGTGTTACTAAGGTGTGATTAGAAAAGGTACCAGCAGAGGTAATAGGAGTTTGGAACATCGTAAGCAAGGAAGGCTATCCGAAATAACCGACTTCCGGATAGCAAATACTTCGACCATGTTGCTACTAGATGACGGTTTGGGGTTCTTTAATGTTGACTGATAAGAAAGCATTTCAAGGTAAGCAGTATTTTAAAAGTAGTTTTGTATTTCGGATATTTTACATTTTAGATTTTTACTCTTTTTATCATTTTGTTGTAGGAACCCATTCCCGCACCACTGAAAGCTATACCGTAACACACCTTAAAAAACAACTAAGAGTGAACCAAAACTACTATTATATTTATTTTCAGCTCTTCATGTGACGATAACAGCAGATTTGTATTAAAAGATCTAATTCATAGTTTCTCCGCCGGCTAAAAATTATGTTGTTTCTTTCTATTGTCTCCTATCGCCAAACCTACACTTTGATGATATGGGACTACAGAGCGATAATTAAAACTCCCTAATGCGACACCATCATATCCAGTAGACAGTAATAGTACTATTACGTTGGTTACTGTGTTGCGTCAGTCCTACAACATACCACTCTGTCTACGATAATAAGCAGCAATAACAGCAGCGTTGCTTCGGAAACTTTTGTTACGGATAAAATAATCAGTACGTTATAAATTTGGATTTGTTCTGATAGGTCGGAATAACATAGCAATTTTAAGGGCACATCTCCTAACTACAGTGGTACGGGAGTAAGTTCCTATGGAAAAAATAAAAATACTCATTTGAAATGACTAAAATACAAAAACAACGTTACAATAGCACTTATCTTGAAAGACTTTTCTATTGTCACAATTATGGGTCACCAAACCGTCTTGTCTCAGCCATCTTTTTTAATGTTCTGCCTACATGGAAGACGATTATTCCGGGTGGGTGTCATTTGCTTTTAGTTTCTTAAATCACATCACATCGCTCTACAATACCTTAATAACACTCGTGAAATTTTGTAATATAAAATAAATATTTAAAATAAAGTGCTTTTCTCAAATACAAATACATCAATGCGGTTACTGGATATCCTTTTACAAATGTATCTAATATTACTTAGTTCATAAATAAGTCCAAACGAAATTCAATCCAAACCTAACCTCTATTGGCATTAAATAATTACCATACAAATACAACCACTTTCCTTAAAAACAAAAAACTATTTCCTAACATCAGACTGGCCCAAAAACTACTAAAAAAGGAAACCTTAAAAGAAAAACCAATACTACTTTTATTAAACCCATTTTTCTAGATTTACGAATATTGGTAGTTACATTCTGCATCCCATTTCTGGAAATGTCAACCTAACAATAAACAAAAACGTTAGTCAATACAGCTTTTCATGTCCGCATTCCATAGTGCCCTAAAAATACCAACTTGTTCTAGTTCACTTCTTAACTGGCACTGCACCATATAGAAAACCTACCTTAAAATTATCATGTACATCTTAATTAATCATTAAATAAATGTTCTAATTTCAATTTCCTACACCAGCATACTTAAAACTAAACAAGATCTGGGTCTAAGTACTTTTTTCCATCACTATTCAAAAATTCCAACAAAAAACAATTGTGTTGACACGCCAACCTCCTATGAATACGCAGATGTCATCCATAATTCGCAACTCAATTCATATAAATATATTTCTACATCCTATAAAAATGTTTATTTACTCAAGTTTATTTTACAGCCCCAGAACAAGAACGTCTAAAGACACCAATGGTTTACATTCCTACCAGGTCACCAACTCACATAAAACAATGACAAATTTCCATTTTTGGAAAAGTGGAAACTCGCAAGTTTCAACCTTTACATTTATTTAGAATCCCATAATTATTACATTATGAATTTTTATTCCACCGGTGCGACAATAAAATCTACAAACACGTGAAAGTAATTTATTGCCTTACCGTAAATCAAAATACACCACAGCCGTGCAAGGCACGCCATCAAACGCGTATACGACTCTACATAGTGTTTATGTTTTGACTTCTACTTTTGAACTTTTATTCCTGTTTGTTAAGTTTTATTGTTGTACCCCATTTTACCTTCTACCAATTTTGTCCTCATAATCAAACGTGTTTTATCTATCCTGAGTAACAAGTTATTGTTACGTCAACTGCGCAAAAGTCACGTACTTTGTGTTCTTGAAATTTCCTTGAATGTCATAAATATTTTTACCGTTTACCTTATGCAGGTAATTGGTGCTACCGGTGCTATGCTCTAGACATTACTCTAAGCAATAGAAAGCATGGTTCAGGGGGGAGTAGATTTTAAAAATTTAATCTAAATATTGAGCGCCACTACATTCGGAAGAAAGGGGAATGTAGAACCCATAAATTGGAAATTTTTATACCTTTTTTTCTTTGAAATAAAAATGTTCTAAGTTTCTTAGAATAGTATAATGTAACATAATATCCTTTGACAATTCATATGTTATCACAAAAAAATTGAACGTAATTATGATTCAGAGATTAAAAGAAAAGTCTTTAAAAAGAATAGTTTAGCATTCTTTAATTATGCTTCTATAAATTGAACGTGTAATTTTTTTGATTTTAAATTCCACATTAATAATGGATTTTAATGTTTAGTTCTAATTAATATGTAACAAAATTTATGACATGATGAAATCGGATCTACTTACTGTTATACCTAAACAGAAGATTTTAAATCAGTAACGTGATTTATGCAAGTTACATATCTAATTAAGTTGAGGTATAAATTTTCATAATCAAAAACAATACATAATGATGAACTCGTAAGAGTATTAGAATGTCGCTCTTTAATCATAACAATAAATAAACAATTTAAAGCTTCATTTAATAGCTGTTATATCCAATTATATTTAAATTAGCAAGAACTATGTTTAGATGTAATTGCATTGATTAATATTCTGTAATTATTCAATCAATGTGAAATATTCCCTGCTTCTAAATTTTTAGTTTACTTTCTATTTATGAGATATTCTTAATCACTTTAGAGGTTATTACACCACTGTTATAAAATGAACAAAAGGTAGTTGACAAAAGGCATCTGTCGACTTAACGTATAACTAGTACGCACCTCGTGTATCCAGTTTGACATCTGTAATACCAACCAGTTGTAATTGTTGACGTCGTGCTGTTTACGTAGTAGATTATCGTTGTTTGTACTTTAACCAAACCTCTTCGCTGATAATTAAAACATTTATTTTATTTAACTAATTGGAAATCTTGAGATCTCGTACCGAACATTTGTGGTATTTTGAACTTCTATACTTCCTAGATAGATGTAAAATAAATACAACACGGCGGTTCTTTTGAATAAAAAAAAACGAAACGAAGCTAATGATTTTAAGGGTAGATGTTAAACGAATTATCCTTTTAATTTATGAACCAAAGTACCGAACAATTTCTCTACATTGCCACTACAAATAAAACTACTCACGTCGACCATTCTCGACGCTATATATCGTCCCGACTATTGCAGACCGTAGGTCCGAGGACGCTAAACAAGCCATGTTCATCTGATAAACAGCGACCTAAGACTGCTTTTTTTCGTTCGAACCAGTTCATGTTTACTCTATACCTGCATCTTCGTATATTTACGGCAGATGGCTGTGTATATTACCACGTACTTCATAACGATGTTATTCTGGAATGTAATTATTTATCTACATTATAAATGTAATAATATATTTTTATTAAATCGCTTAAGGATGTAAGTTAAATGTTGAAAACAACAACTGGTACAATTGTTTTGATATAATTATTTTGTCCCAACGTGTTAACGATAGCTAATCAAATATACTAATTGTATAGTGGGCACTACAAGGTGTATTGCAAATATTGGATTTTACTTATTAAAATTCTTATTGAGATAATATTGACAACGTAACATTTGAAAATGTTACAATATGGTTTTGCACTTTAGCGGTTTCTTAGTTTCTCACGCATTAATTTATTCAATCAATGCATCCTCTGTGATTTGCAAGACATCCTGCGTCTTATTTTAATCATAATTAGCAGTCTCGCATATTTAGCATTCTTACATTAGATATAACGACGTATGTAATACATTGTATGTTTATGGAATCTTTTATTTCAGTGGTTTACATGATTATGCGGTTTTAATTGTCTCGATGTCTATCCTACTTAACGCTATTGCGTTAGCTTTTTATTTTATTAAAAATATCAAGTTATTTTAAGAAAGTTCATTTTTATTGCTTTGATTATACTAACGACCCTAATTGAAATAATATTTTCTAAAACAAAAAAATTTAAATATCATGCTTAATTACCGTTCATTGTTAGTAAAATTTTAATATTCAGGGTACGTCCATCTTCATTTTGTTCATACAATATTAAATTTACATCCCTTTTCCAACTGGCGTATACTTATAGTAGCGCGAACGCGATACATTCTGTTCCAGATTTATAGGCAGCACGATGTCGCCCATCAGAGAGGTTCCAGCACAAGCTCAATACCGTGTATCACTCCGAACCGATTTTGTACAGTTTAAGCTTCCTCCCATGATAACAAGCTTGGTATTATTGCGTTTTAATGATCGTCGATCTGAACTTGGAGTACATTAAGCTTCGTTAACCAGTGTTAACAACTGACTACAACTAATGAGTTTTTTATTGTACATAACTTTAATTCATTTTTAAAAAGACATTTCTTTGTTAAATAATAACAGCTGTTTTTATCCGCTTGGTACACACAGTTTTAATAATCGGTTTTATTATATTTAAAAATTCGGAGGATGCTATGGTATGTTTGATTATCTAGTACTATTTTGATGATTAGATGATTTTTGTTTATTAAATTGTTAAAAGTGTATATAAAATTACGGAATTTGCATATTTGTCAAAATGTGCATCGCTGGTGCTGGATTTTCTTAAAAAAGAGAACTATCTTGTTGACTTTGCAACGTATGTTGTATAGAATTTAAGTGTTAGAAGATGAAAGATTTGCAATGAATTCGTCAGGTAAGCGAATAGGCTGGTGATTAAGTTAGCTCTGTTGCGGTAGCGAATTGAATATCGAGCAGGGCAATTCGTAAATATCGAGTCCAATACTCAGTTTCATGGCAGATTGTGGCTGCTTTCAGTCGTCTGCAGATTCATTTTACCCCTATATTAAACTGTGAGTTATACGCATCGTTGTGAATTTTTGGACAAACCCCCAAGAAAGTTTCTTGCTGTTTGGTCAGATGTGATTCAAACTGTTTGCTTTGACCTGTAACCACTCTGAGAGAAACGCCAAAATGTGATATCCATTGGTCGATAAATGCCTTGGTTACTCCATAGGCTTCAATGTTTTGTATAGGTACTGCCTCTGGCTATTTTGTTAAGCGATTTATGTAAGGGTTTGCAACTTTGATCGCCACGCAAATGTCGGACGTTGGAAACAGGTACGGTAGTTAACGTGATGATATTCATACTCGAAACAGTTAGTAGCAGCAGGTTTTCGGACGCAAAAATAAAAAGCGGATAATATATACACCCATAGTCACCGTGAAAGCGGCCTGTGTTAGAGAACATTGATCAACATTAACCAGTTAAATTTTATAAATTTGACAATTCTTGCCAGGAAGATCGATAGAGTTTAAGCGAAGAAAAACTCGCAAGTCGCTTAAATTTTATTTTAAAGCTTATAAACGTCATTTACTGTTTTTTGTTTCTTTGGTAATTAATAGTGGCGACTGGTTATAATAATAAGTATGTGTAACGCTTATTATTAAAGTCTATTACGTTGGTGCACGCTTATTTAAAGTTTATTGTACATACGGACTCTTCATAAAGGGAAGCTCATAATTGTTTCCGCAAAATAGCATGTAAAAATTTAATTAGTTGAATTGCTCTCATCTGTCATAATCATGTTTTACAATATAGGTTAGGTATACTAGACGTAGAGTTATATTTGTGTTTATTCGTTTGTAATAAATTAGTATATGTAGATGTATGTAATTTTGCCTTTACAAAGTTGTAAAGTAGCACATTTATCAAGACCAAATTTCATATTAATCGAATCACTAAAAATTTTGGTTGTTTGTATTAATGATGCCAGTTGTTTTTTATTAGACGCGTATAGTTTTAGATCATCTATAAAAAGAAGATAATTTATTATAGTTTTGCGTTTCGTATCTACTTTATAACCAAGTATTGTCTGTTTAAGTAAGGTCGAGAGTGAATTTAGTGCTAGGCAGAACCAGAGTGGGCTTAGAGAATCACCTTGAAAAATTCCTTTTTTTATATTAATTGTATTTGTGTATGACCCTTTTACTTTCAGTAATACGTTCCATTATGTCATAACATTTTCGAGTACGTTAATTACTGACTGGTTTACTTTATATAGTTTTAAGACATGGATTAACCAATTATGCGGAACCGTCTCAAATGCTTTAGAATAATCTATGAAACAAGCACAAATATTTCTGTTTTTAACTTCTGCTTGTTTCATAATTATACTGTCCACAATCAGTTGTTGTTTGCATCCCAGTGATTGTTTAGTACAGCCTTTTTGCTCTTCTGCAATTATATTATTGGATTCACTGTGGTCGTATATAGTTTTTGATAGTAGTGATGTAAATAATTTATAAATAGTTGACAGGCATTTGATAGGTCTGTAGTTATTTGGGACTGTGGAATCACCTTTTTTAAAAATAAAGTAAGTGTGTCCTGTAACTAACGGTTGTGGCATATTTTGAGGATTTTCGATTACTTTGTTAAATGATTCAGCTAGAATTTTGTAGATCGATTTGAAATATTTTAACCAAAAATTTTGAATTTGGTCTGGTCCTGGTGTTTTCCAATTTTTTGTTTTTCTCAAGGTATTTTCTAGATGAACTTCTGTAAATTTTGTCATTTTCATTTCTTCGAAATTTTTATCTTTTTTTTAATCTCTTATCCATGGTAAATTCAGATCGGTTAATGAAGATGCACTCCAGTTCGCTTTACAGTGTCGAATAAGTTGTTTTGTATCGATGTTTATATGTGGTTCAAATTTTTCATTAAATAGAGTTTGAAAAAATTTCTTTTGGTCATTTATAAATTGGAAATTTTGTAATTTTCTTTTCGTGGCTTGATTATAGCGTCGTAGTCTGTTTCCTTTAACTTTAGCTTTCTGACGTAGCTCGTCCTTATATTCTAGTAGCTTCTGCGTTAGGTTTGGAGAATTAAATGGTGTTTTAATAATGTACAAAATTTTTTAAATTTTATTTCTTACTTTAACTGTATTAATCCCTTGCAAATATTGACTTATTAGGTCGGCTTTGCCTCGTATGTTATCAATTTTTTTGTAATTCGTATCTTCCAGGCGGGATCTTGTTTTGGTGGTTTTCTGTAAGAAACATTTTTACTATTTTCTGGCAAATTTTGTTCGTTTATTTCTAGGACCGTTATTGCACCTGCGTATATCACTGTAGAGATCAATAACATATCAATTTTGTTTTTATTATTATTATTATTATTATTATTATTATTATTGTTATTATTATTATTATTATTTAATCATTCTCATAACTACATGTAGCTATGGTAAACTTAATTAGTGGAAGGATAATTTAACCCGGCCCACTAATTTAAGAACTTGCGTACGATGTTGCATGTTTGAAGTATCGTAGCCTTTTGGCAAACAGTATGTAACTCAGAAGGTAGTGAAAGGTTAAGTAAGTATTTTTCCATGTTTTTGCTGGTTACTCCATCGACAGCAATTACTAGAGGGTCTATTTTCACTGAATTTAAATTCCATAAGCGTTTCACTTCTATGGCCAAGTCCGTGTATTTTTCAATTTTATGTTTTTCGGTTTTTATAACATTATGTGGTAAAGGGGTTGCAATATCAATTATGTGACCTGTTCCTTTTAATTTATCAATATATAGTATGTCAGGTCTATTAAAAGCAATTGTATGGTCTGTAAGTATTGGTCGATCCCAGTATAACAATGTCTTTTCATTTTCAAGAACTGCACATGGTGAATATTTATAAAATGGCGGAGAGCTTTGAATTAAATTATAGTTGATGGCTAACTGTCAATGAATTACTTTGGCAAATTGGTTGTGTCTTCCTAGGTAAGCGCTTTCTGCTAGTTTGGGGCATCCAGCAGTAATGTGTTGAATTGTTTCACCCACTTGACCACATTTGCGGCATTTGTCAGTAACATCCATGCAAAGAATATGTTTTCGTAGTTTTTCGTTCTTATCACTCCATCTTGAATAGCCATTAAAATCCTTCAGTTTCACTATAAAGGTACCCAAGTGTAGTCCATTTAAGTGATAGTTTCTTGTTTATTTCAGGTTCTTCTAATGATTTAGGGTATTTTCCGTGTAAAGTCTTTTCCTTCCACGCTTCTAGTTGAACTGGAAAATTGGACACAATCGATTCGGTGCAATTTTGAAGATTTAGTGCAGAAAAGTTTTTGTCGTACTTTTTGAGTATTTTAAGTCTGTCATTATCTGAATTTAAAAAAATAGTTTTTGATAGAATTTGTTTGTTTTTTGCATGTATTTGAAATATTGTACAAACCCCGTCCACCTAGCCTTCTTGGTAAGTACAACCTTTCCATTGCTGAATTTGGATGAAGATATCTAAATTTTCTTAGTAATCTACGTGTCAGTCTATCTAGCTCATCTAAATCTGTATTACTCCATTTTATAATACCAAATGAATAATTAAGGCTAGATATTGCCCATGTATTAATAGCAATGATTAAATTTTTTGAATATAGCTTTGTATTAAGTAATTTCGTAAGACGTTTGGAATATTCTTCTTTTAATTTTGATTTTAGTTTTGTATGGTCTAAAGTTTTATTTTGATAAAAACCAAGGTACTTGTATTCATCTGTGGTGTCCATGGATTTGAAATTTTCGATTGATTTTGTTTGTTTAACTACATTACCCTTAATTATACTTATTGTAGCACATTTGTCAGTGCCAAAAGACATTCCAATTTGATCATTAAATAGTTTAGTTGTTTTTATTAGAGAGTGGAGTTGATCGTGTGTTTCGGCATATAGTTTCAAGTCATCCATAAACATCAGATGGTTAAATTTAGTTATTCCATTTTGTATTTCCAATCGATAGCCTGCACTTGTTGAATTTAGCAGGGTTGAGAGTGGATTTATAGCCAAGCAAAACCATAAAGGGCTTAAAGAATCACCTTGAGTATTTTAAGTCTGTCATTATCTGAATTTAAAAAAATAGTTTTTGATAGAATTTGTTTGTTCTTTGCATGTATTTGAAATATTGTACAAACCCCGTCCACCTAGCCTTCTTGGTAAGTACAACCTTTCCATTGCTGAATTTGGATGAAGATATCTAAATTTTCTTAGTAATCTACGTGTCAGTCTATCTAGCTCATCTAAATCTGTATTACTCCATTTTATAATACCAAATGAATAATTAAGGCTAGATATTGCCCATGTATTAATAGCAATGATTAAATTTTTTGAATATAGCTTTGTATTAAGTAATTTCGTAAGACGTTTGGAATATTCTTCTTTTAATTTTGATTTTAGTTTTGTATGGTCTAAAGTTTTATTTTGAAAAAACCAAGGTACTTGTATTCATCTGTGGTGTCCATGGATTTGAAATTTTCGATTGATTTTGTTTGTTTAACTACATTACCCTTAATTATACGTATTGTAGCACATTTGTCAGTGCCAAAAGACATTCCAATTTGATCATTAAATAGTTTAGTTGTTTTTATTAGAGAGTGGAGTTGATCGTGTGTTTCGGCATATAGTTTCAAGTCATCCATAAACATCAGATGGTTAAATTTAGTTATTCCATTATTATTATTATTATTATTATTATTATTATTATTATTATTATTATTATTATTATTAAATGCATAAAAAACCGTAATTATTACATCGTTAATGTGTATCAAAAGAAATTTTAGTTATGAGTAATCAAAAAAATGTCTTCCACATTTTTTATTAAAACCGTGTGTATAAAATACGTGTAAATGCATGGACATATTCTAATAGATTTTCATCTTGCAATTAATAGAAGAATCATATTCAAAGTTTATGGGAAAAGGAACTTTTATTTAATAACAAACGTACGTATTTCGACAATAACAATTAAATTCTAAAATAAAACATAATGTGAATAACGTACATAGTCCGAAGTAACAACAAATCGTGGAGAATCAAGGAATTTAAAATTCGTGAAAGCGATAAGATAAAATTTAGTGCAGGTACAAATATTGTAACATAAGTTTTGTTCTGTTTATTTTCGACAATTTTAAAAATCGTAAGTATACTTTTATATTTTAAATTAGTTAGGAATGTGGTTGATTCAGTACTCCAATTAATACTTCAAATATTGCTCAAGTAACACTTCAGTTGATATTTCAAATATTACTGCAACTATTAGCTTAAATATTTGTTCAACTTCTAGTCCTTGATAAGTTCAAGGCTTATTCAAATTTTGTTAAAATCTATTTGGTTGGGTTCTACTGCAATTGGTTACGTTGCAAATCGGTTTTCGACTTAGACCTGGTAAGGGTATTGTATAATTCCTTTGGAAAATTAATTCCTCTGACAGAAGTATGTGTTCAAAGTTTAAAGCATTAGTTAGCTAACAAAGGGTAATTTACCCGTATCTTTGTTAAAAGTTATATTTTTAAATAAATAAGCACGGTGACAAGAGTACGCTGACACTGAAAGTCGTAACTTTATTTTGAGTGTAAGTTAAAGTTTTAGTTACTCTTTTTATGTAATTTATACTGCACTAATTTTTATTTTTATATATTATTATAAGTAGATATGTATACGCCAAACATTTTAGTAAGGGTTGATACACTAATTTAATTGAGAATTGGAATGTTTACGTTTTTTCAACTGAAAGCGCCGAGGAAGTGGTTTCTTTAATTTAGATTAGAGATTATGTCATACTAACTAATTATTTAAAATTATTTTGGTACTAACTTTTCCATCCTCAAAATATTTTGAGAATTGTTTTGAAGGAACAACATTACTGTGACACTTAAAGCTATCTCCTTAATTTTTACCAGCCCCTTTCTTTAAACTGTCTATTTCTACTTCTAATTTATAAGATTTTCCGTAACTTTAATTTTTAATACCCTTATATTTTGTTTTACTTCCATAAATTCTTCCCGCTTGTTTTGTTCAGTTTCCTGTACTGTTTGTTGTAGATTGTCTACGATGATATTAACAGCATGTAACCTCATATTTATTTCTGCTTTCACTTCCGTTGTGCTTAAGTTAACTACTGCCTAAACTTTTTTGTTAAACTCTCCCTTTGTATTCTGCTTCTTCATCTCTGTAGTTTTTTGTGGATTACCTACGATAGTTCAAACATCCACCTTATTTATTTCTATTTTTCCTTCCGTCGCACTCGAATCAACCACTTCCTGCACCTCCTGTATCATGAAAAATATAAAATTACCGAATATCATTTATTAGTTTTAATTTCTTACTAAATTCATCCCGACTTCGTTTTAGTTCTTAACTGAATTCTTTCCGACTTTCTTTTAATTCCTGATCGAATTATTCCCAATTCTGTTTTAATCCCTGACTAAATATTTTCTGATCTTTCTCAAATTTCTGATTGAATTCTTTCTGATTTTTCTTTATTTCTTCCTGAATCTTCTCAAATTTCTAATTGAATTTTTCCTAATTTTTCTTTAACTCTTTTCGTTTTGCTTTAATTCGTTTGAATTCTTCTTGATTTATTATTAGGAAGTTCATCATGTATGCTCTTCATACTTGTTTCAGCTTTTACCTATATTCCACTTTTTTTTTGACTACTTAGACCTTTAACCCTTTGCTTTCTGCATCCTCAATTAAAAACTATCTAATCTCTAATTCCTTTTCAAAGAAAAATTAAGCCTGAGTTGGGTCGTCAGCAATTTTTGAATGGTTCGTGATTTTTGAGCTGTTATGTCGAGTCGCCAATTTTTATCTTGTGTATTAAAATTGAGTCCCTTTTGTGGAATCGTACCATTTCAGTTGGGCGTCAAATTTTATTGCTCTGAATTATATGTTTATATGCAAATGAAAATCATTTGTTTATAATTGACGTTTCGGACTGTATTTAGACCATAATTATGATTCTGTAAAATTATAATACAAATAACAGTTATGCACATAGCAAGATACTTACAGAAACTTGATTTTTTAAGATATTAAATTAACAAACATGTAGTAACTATTACATTTTAAAATTGCATAATACATGCGTCAGTTTTTTAAAATACCTTCAAGATTAACAGAAATTTAAAATTAAAAGGTGTAAGTACATTACATGTGATTTTCCAATGCTCCACCCGAAGGTACTACATTGGCCAGGAGGCGAGTTTTTTTTACCTGGAAAATTTGGAATTTTGCCGAACCCTTGCTGTTCCAAGCAAGGTAGGGATCTTTAACGTGCATGACAACACTCACACACGGGACCTCCATTTTACCTCTCATCCGAACGAGGGTGTATTTTTGTGAAAAATGCTCGCCTAACATTTTTCAAGCGGACCGTGTCGGGATTCGAACCCGGGACCTTGGGCGTAGTAGTCACACACATACCACTACGCCACGGAGCCGCCTAAAAGGTGTAAGTACAACAAGACGATCGGTATTAGTTTGACAACGATATATATATATATATATATATATATATATATATATATATATATATATGTGTGTGTGTGTGTGTGTGTGTGTGTGTGTGTGTGTGTGTGTGTGTGTGAGTCTGTGTGTGTGTGTCTGTGTGTGTGTGTGTATGTGTTTTTTTACAGTTGCAATATTTATATTTCAACATAAATAAGTTACATTACTAATTAAATACATACACTGCATTCTCAATACCAATATCTTCCCGCGGAACCGCAATTAAGCATAACTTCGCAAGAAGTGGTTGTTGCTCATATGCTCTTTTTTGAGGATTAGATTAGATATGAGTAATTTGTTGTTCCATTATTTGAATCTGTCCGTCTCATATAATTTTCTTTTTAACCTCAATGATAATGGCGTCTTTTAAAATTTTTTCGTACATCCCACAGTGACAGCTTTGCATCACAAAATGATTCACTTGGTACTCGGATGCAAAATCGGGCTTAACGTTTTAAGCTAATCGAAGTGGCATCAATTGCTTCTTGGACGTTGGATGTTGTAGTAATTGTAATATGCATAATTCATAAATAATGTTCATGAAAGTTTCGATTAGGAATTAATTGCAGATATAGTCTTTGTTGCATTATCGTGCACTTGTTACTTTTATATCATTTAGTTCTCATCTAGCTATTCTTTGGCTGGTTAAGTTTCATTACAAAATCTCAATCTATTTTTACTTTTAGAACGCAGTTATGAATGAGGTTAAATCATGTGTTCTTCGATTAAGATAATTCTGATAGCAAGGCCGTGTTTTATGTAGATAATTGTATTATGCCTTTAACGCTTCTCCCCTTGTAATGTCAATTTGTCGCAATTCTTTATTTACCATTGCAGCAAATATGGTAACTGCTAACTATATTTCTTTTGGTTCTACCATTTTTTGGACCAACGTATTTGGACTTAGGTTTATTTTTGTAAAAGCAGTTAGTTTCTCACGTGGTTCGCTACATCGTGGGCAATGAAAGAATACGTGTTCTGCATCTTCAAGAACGTCATTACACCTTGAACAATTAGGAGTTGTATCTAATTTAAATCTATAGAAGTATGCTCAAAAGCACCCATGACCACTTAAAAGTTGGGTTAGATAAAAGTAATTCTCCATGTCATCGATTGAGCCATAGTATCGTATGGTAAGTCCATCTACCCTTCTGCGATGTATCCCAACGTTGTTACCATTTCGCTATTAATTCTGCCTTATTTTCTTTCTTTTTTTGTTCTAGAGTTTTATCTCTATAATACCACTCCCGAAGGTAGTGCGTTAATATTTCAATCGGGGGCATAGCTGCGATAATGCATGCAGCTTCATAAGAGATTGTGCAGTACGCACATATTACTCGTAGAGTGCTTAAACTATACACGGAGCAAATTTTACAAAATAGGAGCTCCATATAAGATTATAGAGGTAACAACCGATGCCAAAAGTAATCTTCTATTAGTTTTTGATCCACCAACATTAGGCATTATTCGTGAGAGTATTGTTGTGTGTGCTGCTTTTTTGCTCACGTAAGACAAATGTTCTTTAAATAATAATTTTTTCTCGATTTTCCCACCTAGGTAATGCACACTAGGACTAGAAGTAATTTCGTGATTACCTATATGCAGGTTCATTGTTTCACGTATCTTTCTGCTGGACACAAGAACGAGTTAAGTTTTTTCTGCAGCTAGTTCAAGGTTTAACTTTTTAGATATCGCCTAATTATTTCCACAGATTCATTACAGATTTGTACAATTTCTTCCTTTAGCTTTGCAGTAACCACTAGTACCAAATCGTCTGCAAATGCTACAGTTTTAGCTTCATCCGGTAATTTCAGCCTTAGGACTCTATCATATGTTAAATTCCAAAGTAGTGGACCTAAAACTGAACCCTGTGGAACTCCACCTGAAATCATATATTGCTTTGAACCTTCATCAGTGTCGTATCTGAGGATTCTATTCTCAAAGTAGTCCCCGATAATTCTTCTTGTAAATGTAGGTATTGATGCTACATCAATAGATTGCTCTATGGAACTCCACTTAATAGAGTTAATGACATTTTGGGCATCCATTGTTATTATTGTACAATAATTTTTTGATCCTGTTTTCCATCTTTTTCATGAAATTTTTGTCTGAATAATATTGAGAATCGAGTTAAATGCATAAATTGTAGAACGCAATTTTCGGAAACCAAATGTGTGTGTGTGGGCGCGCGTGTGCGTGTGCTAAAACTGTAATTATTATTTAAATTAGCTTTTCATATTATCTTATCGATGCTCTGAACTAGCGATATAATATATCCTGCTTAAGGGGAGGGATGGAAGCTGTAACGCATTTGTTCTAAAGATTGCTATAGGGCAAAATGAAACATCACTATTGAATAAAATTGGTTATAGCATAAAACTACTGTATTTTGCTTTAGTTTAAAAAAGTTTAATTTGTATTAAAATTAATAATTTTCTAATTAATAGCCATCTTTTAAACAACTTTCTGAAACTCAAAGTTCTTATATTTTATTAAAAAACGTGGTTTTGCGAGGTTATATTCTACTTTCTTGTTACGTTTAACCTGCAGCGTTAAAAGAAACAGTGATACGTATGATTTTGTTTAAATAATCATATAAGTGCATTAACCTACATTGTAAGTGAAACCACAGAATACTTGATTAGTGCTTAAACCCATTCAAATCGCTTTAATTAACTTATGGCTCACATTATATATTCTGCATAATAGGAAGATTGTTTGGTTTGTGGAGAAAACAGATTACAAAATTTGTAGTGTATTTCAGGAATTTACTTTCACCCAATAATTACCGATTAATAAGAGGTTGTGCTTTCTCAAGTTTCGCGATTCGCTTAAAAGAATACATTAATAAAATCTGAATTATGCTGGATATTTTTTAATATACTTCCTTATGATTACCATACGCACATAAGGTGTTGTAGGTTATATAAACTACAATTAAGATATATTTAAATGCAGGTTATGCAACAGCCTTCAAAATATCAGCACAAACAATTTATTACGTAACGAAAATAGGATGTTTGGTCATAAAAGTCGATTAACTTTGAAACATGTAAATTAATTACAAGTAAAGCTGCAATTGAATACTTAATAACATATATAGAATACGTATTACAACACCGATCGACGTGAAGTTGCGAAATTTAACATTGATTGGTAAAGAACTTTTGGTTTACCACTCGTTTATTTTTATAATCAAAGGTGTAAATTAATAATAACTTTTACCTAGGGTATAATGGCAAACTTTCCAATTGATTGACTTCTGGTAATAAAATGAAAACTACCATTTCTAGTTAATATAAAACAAATGTATTGAATATCTTAAGTACTTACTTGTAATGCAGGATCTATTGATGCGTCTGCTTGAATTTGTTGTGTAACAATTGCTCTACATTCTGCAAAACCATATAAAACCGCTAGGCACAAGAATCCCGACAAAGCCCAAATGTGCTGCCTCATTTTCCTAAAACAAAAACTATAATTAACACAAACTAATAACAAATCACCCGGCGCGTTTTCACTAAAATAACGGTTGCAAAAATATAAAAAAAGTGTGACCTGCGCACAGAAAACAAACCTTTGGGGAAGCAACAACAATTATGTTCTTACAAATGGAGTGGTAACTAAAGAGTGAATGTGATAAAGTTTTAAAATTCGTCTTATTTCAAGCGCATATGTAGGTCGCTTAGCTCTTGGTAAAAGATAGCGAATGTTGGTGCAAGTTAGCGAATGAAACGCAAGCGGGTCAAGGAGGGTACTTCTTCGTATAACGTGTTGAGCATTCCCCACACAAGTACGCCACTGTATCCGGAATTTGGAAACTGAGAATTTGTTGGGATTTTTGTATGGTATTGAACTTGTTTAGATTATATAAAAGATCAGGAACTGTTACGTGTAATTTGCATTATACAAGTTAATAACCTGGGTTAATATTATAGAAAGTAACAAAAATATCGCGAAAATTTGTTAGAAATTATTAAGCTCTTCTTAGGTATACATACACGTAATGCCTTCTTGTCCTTCTTAAAAATACGCTTTAATAATTATTTTGTACAACTACATACAATTCACAATTTATATAAAGTTTTGCAAATACAAGAACCACATCATTTTAATGGCCAGCATACAATTGTAGAAAAAAGTGGTTTGAATATTTTAAAAATATATAGACACTGTTATACGTATTTCTCTAGACCCAACAATTGTTTCTCAATTTAATAAATAATTTCTTGTACCATTGAGCAAGTAGCTTTTTAGTGACAAGTTTTGGGCTACACACCAACTACTGTTTTTTTGTATGGCCGGCCGACTCTCCAGTTAAAAATTATGCTTTTGCATTGTATCTAAAAACTTCGCGGTTGCAATTACACTAAAGTTCAGGTACATTTTAACAAAAAAGAATTCTTATATTTGATCTACGAAAAGTTGAATTTGGCAAACTTGTACTTTCCTAAACCATAAAAGCACTAGTCAAAAATAACAATTCTAATTGGACCCTAAAAATTTTAACATACCTATTTGCTTTTTTAATCCGTCGCTATACGCACAAATACCAGTTTAACGTTACACGCACGACGGGGATTCCCTCGCTGGTCGGTGCATTTCACCGGCATTATAATTTGAATAAGGGCCGCCACACTTGCGGCCACGTCTCCAACGCTCCACCCGAAGGTACTGCATTGGACATTTCACCGGCACCTCCACTTTTACGGGGGGGATTGAAAATGGGTGCGTTTGTTCGTGCTACATTTGTGCTGGTTTGTGCTGCAAATTCCATCGTTTGTGCAACTTCCGTTCTCGAGATATTCAAAAAACAAGTTGGGGGTGCAACTGAAACGTCCGCACCCCCACTATTTCAGAGGGGGATATAAAGTGGTGCATTCGTTTGTGCTACGTTTGTGCTAGTTTGTGCTGCAAATCCCATCGTTTGTGCTGATTTCCTTCTAGCGATATTCAAAAAACAATTTGGGGGTGCTGTAGAAATGAAGTGAATGAGAGTGAGGTGTGTGATTGAAAGTTCATCAAATTTGTTGAAAGCACTTGTAATCGTTTGTGCTCCGTTTGTGCTACATGGTGCACTAATTCTTTTGCTTCACCAGTCACCCCTCTGGTTATGGTTGTCTTTTTTATCTGAAAATATGCAAATACAACCGGAACAAATTTTTTCCGAAAGCAGCCGTGAGAGTTTTTAAAAAACAAAAATTTCGTACGGAATCCGAAAGTCATATTTATTTTTAACCAGCCCTCAACTCCGTGGATCTTCGCCCCCCTCCCTGTTTCCTACAAATATAAAATTTGTTCTGCAAGCAGTTGAACAATATTGAATTGTTGCGCCAAATCCAAAAATAACTTTTTCCCAACTTTAAACCTGTGAATATTAGCACCCTTTATTCGGCGTAGGACATCTGGGCGTTGCTGGTAAGGCGCGGCCGGCTGGTCGTCGCTGTTAAGACGCGTGTGATTTGAGCGTGAGAATAGTAGGGCGCGAGCCATTAAGACGCCGCCGATAGTGCGCGAGACATTAGGACGCGAGGGACGTAGGGCGCGAGGACTGTAGTGCGCGAGTCGTTAGAGCGCTGCCGTTAGGGCGCGGGACAAGAGGGCGCGAGGGTAGTAAGGACGCGGGCTATTATATCGCGGACAGTTGGGATAAGACACAAAAAGGTTAGGTCGTGAAACTGTTAGGGTTACAGAAAAATATTAAATCAACTTATAATAAAATATTAAATGTTTTCTGAGCGGGCGCTGTAACTTCTTTTTTGTTTTGTTTATTGTTTAATTCTTCTTGTATGGTATTCCTGTGCGTGTTTATATGAAAATGTACCGGTTGAATTTTTGAAGATGCCCTTGACGGCTAAAATATTGCTCTTTTATTACTTCTAAAAAATGCTTGCTTCTGCGTGGATCAGTATTCTGGCTGCTGGGGGAGCATTTTCAAAAATTCTGCCTGTCTATTCTCATCAACACACATATAGGAACACGATACAAAAACAATTAGAACATAATAAAACACAAAAGAAAGTTTACGACCAATTTTTTTTTATTTTTGGAGTTTTTTGAATTTTGGCTCGCTGTGAACAGATAAGATAGGACAACTGTAAAAGTCAACTAATTAGGTTTTAGCAATGTTTATAATAATTATAGACATTATTTATATAGGAATACTGTCTATATTTTTTACGGCTACCTTTGAGTGTTGACAATAGACGATAAGTTCACATTGCCAAGACTCGGGGTCGGTTTAAGGGCGCTTTGAAAATAACAAAGTTTGAAATAAAAGTTTATTTTTCGGAAAAATTGAAAGAATATTTTATTAGGAACAACTTAAAATAAATCAAAAATACTTGTAAAAACTCAAAATAAGAAAAGACATTTCATTGGTAAAAACTTAAATTGAAGTGCACATTTCATTAGGACAACTTTGATTACAATAAACTTCTTCCTTGTATCGAACAAATTACAATGTGTATAACGACATGTGACAGTTTACCGTCTTTCCGACCTAACATTTAGGAACTTGCACAATCAATGAGGATCTCCTCCTGCAATAGGGCTGAATGCAAGAACTCCTCTTAAGGTGTAATTTTTTTTGCCAATTACAATGTGACGGGGAATCACATTTAAACTCACGTTAAACTAAGGACGAAGCCCTTTATTGTCCTGTCGCATATACGACCGTAGTTCCATAAACAGGTGGTTGTTCGAAATTGTACTGGTATTCGATGAAATGTAGCAAGTCGTACATTTTGTACTTTGGTTACTGAACCTTTCATATATAACCTTTTGTAGCTGAGTAATGTCATTATTTGCAGTTAATACGCACACAAAAAGGTTCTTGTGCGATTACACGTAGGACATTCATCACATCTTTCTTCGACCGAAGGATAGTTTATTAATAACTGTTCCAACAGATAGCATGCTGTACAAGCAGAATTTATATGTGTCAATTGTTCAGTAGGTTTTATAGAATTTGATGAAATGCGAAAGAGAAGTTCAATAAGAATTCTCCTATCTTGGCATAATTTTATGCAGTAATATCATCGCACCAAATGTTACTGATTACTTAAAAACATTTGAATGATAAATTTTCCGAAATAAATGCAGCGTAAAGTTGACTGTCTGCAAAAGCGGTAGAAATCAGATGCACTACACTATCAAACATGCAAGTATTGATAAATATGTAAAACTTTCCGTCTATCGTGATAGATTTAAGCGAAAGAGTATTGCCATTTTTCAGAATGCCTATTATTGATGCTTTTGACTTGCTTAGGTCATTATAGTGCAAAATAGTAGGATCCTTTGTGAGATAGACAATTGTTTTAGTATTTTTATTACGTTTAGTACTTTTTACTCCTTTACCTCTCCAATTTTCTACGGGTTCTTCGAGGTTAGCTTCAGAAGGATCGGCACAGGAGAGGGATGGCAGTACAATTGTCTTCGCCAATTAACTTATTAGTAGGCATAGTAGAAGTAGCTATCAGGATGTTTGGTTCAGAATAAATACGTTCTGTAGCGGGCTACCGCTAACGCGTTTTACTAATTTAGAACAAGTAATAACAAAGGTCTTTATTAATCGCTATTCACAAGTTTAATTAACAGTATATGCCTTATTTATAGATGTTTTCAGTCCAATTAACAATAAAACACTATCGCACTAATGCTATTTAGTAGAGTATAATTGACAATCCTGTGACCTCATTTCCTCCAGAATCCCTCATTTCCTCACTCATCTGGACCAAAAGTTTTCTTCGACTAACCATTTTCATCTTTCGAGATAAATATATCTTAAATTTTATGTTTCGGGATAAATGAGCATCCACATTTCCACACATGAGATAAACCTATTTTTAAGATTTTTTTACCGCTAACATTCTGGACCAAATAGTTTTCTTCGACTAGCCATTTTCATCTTTCGAGATAAACCTATCTTGTTTGGTATCAATTAATATTAGAATTTTCTCAGCTACCCGAATTT
Organism: Platerodrilus igneus; assembly: GCA_036346225.1. Classification (NCBI taxonomy): domain Eukaryota; kingdom Metazoa; phylum Arthropoda; class Insecta; order Coleoptera; family Lycidae; genus Platerodrilus; species Platerodrilus igneus. Next base: position 1,868,168 of record JARFIW010001109.1, on the reverse strand, counting down.
CTAAGAATTTTTTAGATTGCATCATCCCCGAGGGAACTACCCTCATTTTAAGATTTCTTACCTGTAGCGACTTTTGAGCGTTCTTATAATTTTTTTTTAGTCATGCAATACATCTTGTTAGTCTAAAATTTTATGCAGAATTCGAATCTGCAAACAGATTTGCAATAGGACTACTTCTTGCAAAGTTACCCCTTTAAAGCTCTCAAACCTCTTTAAAAAATTTTGCTCGTATATATTTAACTCCATTTTTAAAACCTTTTTCGCTATCCAAGACATATGCTTTAACCAAACAGTTAGAGGTAGTAACACAAAAATTAAGCACACAGAAGTTTAATAATTTATTTTATCCAATTTACAGTTTAATAAACTAATTACAATTTTTACAAAGTATAACATTATTTCCTGTGTGTAGCCGAATCCAAGTAGTTTAACCTGTAACAAAAAATAGAAATTAATATGTTGTTTAAATAGACCTGTAACAAAAAGAGATTAATGTAAAAAAGAGGAGACGTGTTTTCAGTCAATAAAACATATTGTTGGAACGTATTGATTTTTTAAATAATATTAACAAAGCCGCTAGTTCGCATGATCTGAAATTTGTGTAAACAAGGATGAACTCCATTCAACGGTACATCAACTACTTATTTTCTATTTAGGAATATACGCCAGAAACTTGCATGCTTTTAATTAATTAAAAGCAGAAAGTTTTGTCCGGAAACGCTACTGTAAAATATATAGAGCAAATAAATTATTCCCTGAATGTGTTTTCAATTGTAATAACTGACTATACAATCACTTATGAATTTTAAATTACACTTTATTTAACTAAGTTACTTTAAACAAGAAATTACCGCATCCAAAAATTCCAATGCATGCTTAACAATAATGTAGAAATGGCAAGGTCGACTTTTGGTGTAAGGATCGCGTGGTTAATAATTAAGAAAGCGCATTTTGCTTGTATGAAATCTATGGAATTTCTCCTGTAATGAAAGAAGAATGCATTCGTAATTGAAAATGCGTGCTACAACTTTCGCTAGATACCAGCCATGTTAATTAGAAATTTTGTGTATGACATCATTAACTACCTAAATTTCAGAATTAACAAAATGTAATAAACCAGATTAAGTACTGTTCAATAATAATCAGAGTGAAAGTAAATGGGTCTTATTACATATTGAAATCCTAAATTACCTTACGTGACGCGGTAGAAGCATTATAACGCAAATTCCGGAAACTTCCAATGTAGTATTAATTCATTTGTAACTCGTAATCCAGCAAATATTCTAGATTCTTAACGGACATGTGAATCACATTTAAAAGCTGTTTATAATTTCTTCTCCAAACAAATGCGGTTATTACAATAGGAAAGTACGCTAAATGCAAGTCAATTAACAGCAATTAAATATTGCTTACTGACCTACCTTAATTAGGTTGCTGTGCTATTAGGACCAGGGTATGCAGACTTTAACACCTCCATCTCGCACGCTTTACACGTATGTTGGTTGTTTCGTACAAGACCCTTTAACAACTGGCGGAGCTGAACGTTTACTGCTTAATGACATACCGTGCTGTTTTTCCTTGTGTCGCTGTGAGCTATTCTTGTAAAAGCGATACTGCAAGACCCAGAGCTTAAGTACTTTGCTGCCGACGAATGTATAAGCTTAACCGTGGACGATGTTACACCACGACATTAAATGGCAGGCTTGAATATTTTTTTGGAAACAATCGAAGATTGCCGAAGACACTCGAAGAGTGCACAAACGCGGTCACTAAACCACAATTAATAATCGCCTTTTTAGGTTTAACATTTCTACCATTACCCAATGACTTTAATTTCTTATTGGAGAGAATCCTTATTCTCCCACGCACTGTTGCGTAGCTGGATGCCCACCCCTTTTGGAGATATATGCTCGTTATAGGTTGTAAGACCCTCGGTTTTACTTAACTACACTTTGTGAGATCCCTTTAATCTTTTTTTAATCGTGTCCTTCTCGCGCACAATACAGTAGGACTTAGCCTTACTACCTACAAATTCTAACACAAAGTCACCGTTAAACTCGTCTTTAAATTTTCCCAGAACTTTTTGTTAACATGCGGTAAATTGTGTTTATTATTTGCGGGGTACACCACTTTAAACCTAAAAATAAAAACAGGATAGTTTAATACGTCTATTAATAATTTATGGTAATGTTGGCGATACAAATATGTAAAAACAAACTTTATCAAGAAATATGTTTTAATAGAATACATACATGTATTGATAACATCTATAAACCGCTGTGGTAACCAGAGTCTGGCGAATCTGGGATAGCCAAATCTCTAAACATTTGCGCAAGCGATTGCCTTGCAGTTGCATCTTTTAAGTACTGAATTGGGAAACATTTAATAAGTTCCAACACTGTCAAGTAATTTAAATTGCTGCAATCATTAGACAGAGAAATACTGGCACTGCTCTCTCCTCTAATAACGTTTGAACCCTTTTTCCTCCATCGTATTTCCACATACTTTTTTTATATCACCAACAAATTTTTCGTAAAATTCTGGAAAGTTTCTACACCTTAACTCAACCATTTTAAAACAGATCAATTCTCGCAAATTTAATAGCTTGATGCACTCGTACGCAGGTAGCACAATAACATTCCCATCTTTCGTAATCTCCATATTATATAAATTCTCTTTTTCAAAATTGTTCAACAGCCATATACTTCTATTAAAGGCTGTGCTCAGCTGCAATTTGAAATCTTGATCCAATTGTATGTCAACAACATCGTTTCCAGTAGTCAAACCATTTAATCTGACTTGTTTTGAGTCTTGAGCAAATTGGCGAATTTGAAATTCCACTTGAAAAGTACACAATTTCTTCCAATCGAAGTAAGAGAATGTTATCGTAGAATCAGCACACATACCACTACAGCAAATAACTTGGATGGCAGGTTGAAGACCACCATATAAATCAAAACCAACTTCTAATATATGGTGGTGATAATTTGGAGGAAATTCGCCTAACCTATAGGTTGACTTACCAACTAGATGGTTGATATTTAATTATGGTACTCGCACATCACTTGTAACGTCAACACAAGAAAAAATCCATCTTTAATTTATAATTTTAATCAAACTCGACGATACTTTGACGACTAATGCACTGGAACATGGCTCTCGCCTTTTATGCAGATGGTCGAGCGTGCGCAGCTCCTTATTATATTAGTTGGCGTTATATGCAAGTCTTGCCTGGAAAAGTGACGCGTATAATTGTTTTATAGTGGGTTTTACCTGTATGTATTTAACCACCAACGCCATTTTTAGAATTATTAAACAAAATTACTCTTAGCAGTATTTTTAATATACCATCGTGTAAGATTTCAATTATTATTGTGTTTTCCTCAGGTTCTCAAATCCTCGGAATTTTTTCAAATCGAATGACACCTTACTGATTTGCAGAATAACCTTTTGCAAGCACCGTATATAATTCATCTTTAATCTATTTCTAAACCGTATCGCTCTGTCTTTTGAGATAAACACCTGGTGTGTCCCACAATCGACTTCCTTTCCACCCCAAACACGTTGACACTGATGTTGTTTAATTCCTCGAACCGGGGTATATCTTTTATGGATATCGGGAACTGCAGTCCTGTCAAATTGAGAATGGTGCTGTAATGGGGGTAGCTACCGACCCTTTGCGGATTGTGAGCACTGGGGTAGAGCGCAGCTATCACGCACCAGGCAAAGCATGCGTTGTCGTCATTTTGTATATTAATAACAGCTCTGGTGTTTCGAACCCATTTGGGGAGCTCGATGTATGAGGATCCACGCAAAGGGTTGTACTTGTTTACATTTACTTGTAGATACAACGCCTGTTTCAGAGTCCATCCTAAAATTTAAAAAATTAGAAAAAATAAATTATTGTAGAAACTAACCAGAATCTCGTTCTTAGAACTCCTCTGACTTAGCTGAAATCCTCTCCACAAAGGAATTGTAGATCTCCCCTAGGTTACTGGAGGAGGTGAGCACAACATTTCGAGTGTTGAAAGATTTAACATCCTCTACACTGTCCATCTTGGTGTAGCCACTAATTAGGTAGTTTACTTTTAAATTAGGAGAAACCCAGCGTCGTTTAACCTTGAGTAACATTTCATACCAGTCTATTCACGTCGGTGAAAATCAATTAACTTCTTGCTTACGCGCTACATCTATAATTATCGGATGTATCAAACGAGAACAAAGTTAGACGGGGGTAAATATTTATACATATTTTTCGAAATTGTGAAATTGGAATAGTCTGCATTTGCATTTTGATAAGTAAACATCGTAATAAAAATGAGCGGGGAAAGAATTATATCCTTAGATGCTATAAAATTTTTAGAAGAAGTTGTCAAGGAGATGAAAAAAAGTTTATCAAACAATTCAACTAGCCAACATTTGAATGGTATGTCTAATGAATCTCTGGTAAATACTAAAATAGTGCAAGATAAACCTACACATGATAATGTTGATGCGAAAGATCAGAACATAGACTCCAAGTCAGACAGAAAAAGAAAGAGACAACTTAAATCGTATACTAAAGAGGATTTAAATAAAGCCCTTGACGAAATAAACAAAGGATGGATTACTGGTTCAGAAGCATCCGAAATCTACAATGTTCCAAAAGCTACACTCTATACGAAACTCAGATCAAACGAAAATCGTGTGCAAAATTTGGATATGTATACTACACATTTGCCAATTAAAAGGAGGAAAAAGTGACTTTTGTGTGTGTGTATTAGTTTTAATGAATAAAATATATTTCTATGTGAAGTGTACATGTTAAGTATTTGAATTGAAATATAAATATTGTTTCAAACGTTTTGGTTTTATTTATATATAATGGTATTGTTAGGATACAATTACTCGGAAGCAGTAGCAGAATCTTGGTTTATGTAATATCATAGAAGTTGAACAAAAAAAAATTCAAACTAAAAGGTATGTTTCAAACACGTAGTTGTACTCATTTCTATTAAAATTAAATGTAGCGCTCTTTGTTATAATTCTTTTCATAAGAACTTAGATACCCATTTCAGTTACGTGAACATTTGAAAATTAAACAATACCAATGTATGCTTTATATTTTAAAACATAAACAAGCTAATATATACAAAAATAATTTCTAAATTCACATCATTCATTTCTTATGATAACAGTTGTGGTGGTTAAATTTTTATTTTAAAACTTACAATTTAATATATATTCCATTTGAATATCTGCCAACAGTTTTATAAACCCCATCTCCTCGATTATTTCCATAAAATCATCCAGATCCTCGGCATTGATAACACTGCAGTACAGTGCTGTATTGCTTCCTCGTATGACTGACACATAAGACATTTTCTCCTTCTATCGAAAAGCGTTGCCCACATTCTGCTTTTTTTACTCGTAGAGCATTGCGAAATCTTCGAATAACCTCTCCAAAGTCTTTATACATATTTGTTATATTGTCTCTTTAAACCGTACAATCAACAAATAATAACTTCTACGCGAACAGTCCTTTTATATGGGCTACTCCTATTCGGATATGTACCGATTCCATCCGATTTGTGTGCACGCACGAAGCAACCGGTATGGAATGTATTCTATGAACAAAATCATTACATTTCTTAAGAAAAATGCTAAGGACTTTAAAAATAATTATAACTCTTGTTAGACCTCTAGCCTCCGGATAAACGTTATTATTTTAGGTTGTGTCACTGTTTTCTGAATCAACTTCCTACACACTTTTCCTTAACTATGCGTATCAATTGGGGGTTACACTTTACTCTATAAACCGACTTGTATATATTTTCGTATTAGTCTCTAGCTAACACGTCCGTATAATAAAGATGTACAGGCTCGTCGTCAACTGGTAACTTAATCTTTTTAAAAGCCAGCCTTTGATTTCAACTTTAACGCTTGTTGTAGGTGTGGAAATTCTTTCCGCTATTCCTTGTGACTAGGAATCGGTAATTTTGCAAGGGATCAATCAATTGTTTGTGCACCTCATTGAATTTTTGTAGAGATGTAGCGTCTCCCTTTTTGTATGCCGCAAAGTTCTTTCGTACAGAATCCTGCATAAAATGAAGCTTACGTTTATTTACAATAAAATTGTTAACGTTCGTCATCATCGGACTCAGGATGGGAACTAACTTTTTTTGAATAATGTTAAATATTTATATACTCGTCGAAATTCTTCCTATATCGACCATTATCCAAATCAAAATCTTTCACAACAGTTATAAAATTATATTTTGAGTCACCCCAACACTGTAAACACATTTCTTTAAATTTCGGATATGTCATGTCACCACTTATATGATCCGAAAAGATATGTCTGAGATTGGTTTCATCCTGTTTCCATAATGCGATTACATTGGCGTTATCTCTGAGTCTATGTTTTAAGGCACTAGCGTAAGTTTGACATAGATAGAACGAATCTATTGCTTTATGTCGACCGAACGAGAAAAACTGACTGATTTTACTTTGCTCGTTTGCAGGTATATCATCGAAAACCATAATTGAATCTTCTTTGGTATCTCCGGGTTCGATCAAATCATCGTAATTTTCAAACTCATGGTACCCAATTTCTTCTTTTAATGGTGTAAAAACGTTTCTTAACAATTCGTATTTCGATTGATATAAACTCTTCGAAAATACATAGACATTTTGGAATCTAAGACCGTTCTCGTGCAAGATCAGAGATATTAAAGCGTTGGTCTTCCCACAACTCGATAGTCCCACGAATATAGCTCGTATGTTAGACGAGAACAAAGGACCATGTTTACCATCCTCTTTTGCATTAGCAATAGCAAAGTTATCATAATTCTGTATAGGTATTTTAACTTCTTGTATAACATATCTGGATGCATCGTTGGAATTATGTAATTTCTTCACGTTCTGCAACCTTTTAACATATCTGCATAACGTTGTTCTAGGTATATTATATTTTTTACTAGCAGCGTAGAAACTCGAGCCATCCAGGATATCCTCTGCTGCTTTTGTAATAGATTGTTTGGAGCACCACTGATTGCTTGAATGCGACATCTTTCGAAAAATGTCTTACTATAACTAAGCTCAACCCAAAACTACTTCCTTATATACCAAATTTAATCTCCCTGCTCACATAACCACATGACCATATGACCATATGACCATATGACCACATGACCACATGACCACATGACCATATGACCACATGACCACATGACCATATGACCACATGACCATATGACCACATGACCACATGACCATATGACCGCATGACCATATCACCTAATTACTTTTTAATGAGTTTTCTCATTAAAAACCCATTAGCACTAATTGCTTTTTAATGAGTTTTTCCATTAAAAACCAAGTGTGGACCTAGGTTAGATAAAAGGAAAAATTAGTAGGTTAGGTCAGCGCCGCGGCGCTGACCTAACCTACTAATTTTTCCTTTTACTACTAACCTACTAATTAGGAAGTTGATTCAGAAAACAGTGACACAACCTAAAATAATAACGTTTATCCGGAGGCTAGAGGTCTAACAAGAGTTATAATTATTTTTAAAGTCCTTAGCATTTTCTTAAGAAATGTAATGATTTTGTTCATAGAATACATTCCATACCGGTTGCTTCGTGGGTGCACACAAATCGGATGGAATCGGTACATATCCGAATAGGAGTAGCCCATATAAAAGGACTGTTCGCGTAGAAGTTATTATTTGTTGATTGTACGGTTTAAAGAGACAATGTAACAAATACGTATAAAGACTTTGGAGAGCTTATTCGAAGATTTCGCAATGCTCTACGAGTAAAAAAAGCAGAATGTGGGCAACGCTTTTCGATAGAAGGAGAAAAATGTCTTATGTGTCAGTCATACGAGGAAGCAATACAGCACTGTACTGCAGTGTTATCAATGCCCGAGGATCTGGATGATTTTATGGAAATAATCGAGGAGACGGGGTTTATAAAACTGTTGGCAGATATTCAAATGGAATATATACTAAATTGTAAGTTTTAAAATAAAAATTTAACCACCACAACTGTTATCATAAGAAATGAATGATGTGAATTTAGAAATTATTTTTGTATATATTATCTTGTTTATATTTTAAAATATAAAGCATACATTGGTATTGTTTAATTTTTCAAATGTTCACGTAACTGAAATGGGTATCTAAGTTCTTATGAAAAGAATTATAACAAAGAGCGCTACATTTAATTTTAATAGAAATGAGTACAACTACGTGTTTCAAACATACCTTTTAGTTTTTTGTTTTTTTTTCAACTTCTATGATATTACATAAACCAAAATTCTGCTACTGCATCCGAGTAATTGTATCCTAACAATACCATTATATATAAATAAAACCAAAACGTTTGAAACAATATTTATATTTCAATTCAAATACTTAACATGTACACTTCACATAGAAATATATTTTTATTCATTAAAACTAATACACACACACACAAAAGTCACTTTTTCCTCCTTTTAATTGGCAAATGTAGTATACATATCCAAATTTTGCACACGATTTTCGTTTGATCTGAGTTTCGTATAGAGTGTAGCTTTTGGAACATTGTAGATTTCGGATGCTTCTGAACCAGTAATCCATCCTTTGTTTATTTCGTCAAGGGCTTTATTTAAATCCTCTTTAGTATACGATTTAAGTTGTCTCTTTCTTTTCTGTCAGAAACGTCTGACTTGGAGTCTATGTTCTGATCTTTCGCATCAACATTATCATGTGTAGGTTTATCTTGCACTATTTTAGTATTTACCAGAGATTCATTAGACATACCATTCAAATGTTGGCTAGTTGAATTGTTTGATAAACTTGTTTTCATCTCCTTGACAACTTCTTCTAAAATTTTTATAGCATCTAAGGATATAATTCTTTCCCGCTCATTTTTATTACGATGTTTACTTATCAAAATGCAAATGCAGACTATTCCAATTTCACAATTTCGAAAAATATGTATAAATATTTACCCCGTCTAACTTTGTTCTCGTTTGATACATCCGATAATTATAGATGTAGCGCGTAAGCAAGAAGTTAATTGATTTTCACCGACGTGAATAGACTGGTATGAAATGTTACTCAAGGTTAAACGACGCTGGGTTTCTCCTAATTTAAAAGTAAACTACCTAATTAGTGGCTACACCAAGATGGACAGTGTAGAGGATGTTAAATCTTTCAACACTCGAAATGTTGTGCTCACCTCCTCCAGTAACCTAGGGGAGATCTACAATTCCTTTGTGGAGAGGATTTCAGCTAAGTCAGAGGAGTTCCAAGAACGAGATTCTGGTTAGTTTCTACAATAATTTATTTTTTCTAATTTTTTAAATTTTAGGATGGACTCTGAAACAGGCGTTGTATCTACAAGTAAATGTAAACAAGTACAACCCTTTGCGTGGATCCTCATACATCGAGCTCCCCAAATGGGTTCAAAACACCAGAGCTGTTATTAATATACAAAATGACGACAACGCATGCTTTGCCTGGTGCGTGATAGCTGCGCTCTACCCCAGTGCTCACAATCCGCAAAGGGTCGGTAGCTACCCCCATTACAGCACCATTCTCAATTTGACAGGACTGCAGTTCCCGATATCCATAAAAGATATACCCCGGTTCGAGGAATTAAACAACATCAGTGTTAACGTGTTTGGGGTGGAAAGGAAGTCGATTGTGGGACACACCAGGTGTTTATCTCAAAAGACAGAGCGATACGGTTTAGAAATAGATTAAAGATGAATTATATACGGTGCTTGCAAAAGGTTATTCTGCAAATCAGTAAGGTGTCATTCGATTTGAAAAAAATTCCGAGGGATTTGAGAACCTGAGGAAAAACACAATAATAATTGAAATCTTACACGATGGTATATTAAAAATACTGCTAAGAGTAATTTTGTTTAATAATTCTAAAAATGGCGTTGGTGGTTAAATACATACAGGTAAAACCCACTATAAAACAATTATACGCGTCACTTTTCCAGGCAAGACTTGCATATAACGCCAACTAATATAATAAGGAGCTGCGCACGCTCGACCATCTGCATAAAAGGCGAGAGCCATGTTCCAGTGCATTAGTCGTCAAAGTATCGTCGAGTTTGATTAAAATTATAAATTAAAGATGGATGTTTTCTTGTGTTGACGTTACAAGTGATGTGCGAGTACCACAATTAAATATCAACCATCTAGTTGGTAAGTCAACCTATAGGTTAGGCGAATTTCCTCCAAATTATCACCACCATATATTAGAAGTTGGTTTTGATTTATATGGTGGTCTTCAACCTGCCATCCAAGTTATTTGCTGTAGTGGTATGTGTGCTGATTCTACGATAACATTCTCTTACTTCGATTGGAAGAAATTGTGTACTTTTCAAGTGGAATTTCAAATTCGCCAATTTGCTCAAGACTCAAAACAAGTCAGATTAAATGGTTTGACTACTGGAAACGATGTTGTTGACATACAATTGGATCAAGATTTTAAATTGCAGCTGAGCACAGCCTTTAATAGAAGTATATGGCTGTTGAACAATTTTGAAAAAGAGAATTTATATAATATGGAGATTACGAAAGATGGGAATGTTATTGTGCTACCTGCGTACGAGTGCATCAAGCTATTAAATTTGCGAGAATTGATCTGTTTTAAAATGGTTGAGTTAAGGTGTAGAAACTTTCTAGAATTTTACGAAAAATTTGTTGGTGATATAAAAAAAGTATGTGGAAATACGATGGAGGAAAAAGGGGTTCAAACGTTATTAGAGGGAGAGAGCAGTGCCAGTATTTCTCTGTCTAATGATTGCAGCAATTTAAATTACTTGACAGTGTTGGAACTTATTAAATGTTTCCCAATTCAGTACTTAAAAGATGCAACTGCAAGGCAATCGCTTGCGCAAATGTTTAGAGATTTGGCTATCCCAGATTCGCCAGACTCTGGTTATCACAGCGGTTTATAGATGTTATCAATACATGTATGTATTCTATTAAAACATATTTCTTGATAAAGTTTGTTTTTACATATTTGTATCGCCAACATTACCATAAATTATTAATAGACGTATTAAACTATCCTGTTTTTATTTTTAGGTTTAAAGTGGTGTACCCCGCAAATAATAAACACAATTTACCGCATGTTAACAAAAAGTTCTGGGAAAATTTAAAGACGAGTTTAACGGTGACTTTGTGTTAGAATTTGTAGGTAGTAAGGCTAAGTCCTACTGTATTGTGCGCGAGAAGGACACGATTAAAAAAAGATTAAAGGAATCTCACAAAGTGTAGTTAAGTAAAACCGAGGGTCTTACAACCTATAACGAGCATATATCTCCAAAAGGGGTGGGCATCCAGCTACGCAACAGTGCGTGGGAGAATAAGGATTCTCTCCAATAAGAAATTAAAGTCATTGGGTAATGGTAGAAATGTTAAACCTAAAAAGGCGATTATTAATTGTGGTTTAGTGACCGCGTTTGTGCACTCTTCGAGTGTCTTCGGCAATCTTCGATTGTTTCCAAAAAAATATTCAAGCCTGCCATTTAATGTCGTGGTGTAACATCGTCCACGGTTGCTTATACATTCGTCGGCAGCAAAGTACTTAAGCTCTGGGTCTTGCAGTATCGCTTTTACAAGAATAGCTCACAGCGACACAAGGAAAAACAGCACGGTATGTCATTAAGCAGTAAACGTTCAGCTCCGCCAGTTGTTAAAGGGTCTTGTACGAAACAACCAACATACGTGTAAAGCGTGCGAGATGGAGGTGTTAAAGTCTGCATACCCTGGTCCTAATAGCACAGCAACCTAATTAAGGTAGGTCAGTAAGCAATATTTAATTGCTGTTAATTGACTTGCATTTAGCGTACTTTCCTATTGTAATAACCGCATTTGTTTGGAGAAGAAATTATAAACAGCTTTTAAATGTGATTCACATGTCCGTTAAGAATCTAGAATATTTGCTGGATTACGAGTTACAAATGAATTAATACTACATTGAAGTTTCCGGAATTTGCGTTATAATGCTTCTACCGCGTCACGTAAGGTAATTTAGGATTTCAATATGTAATAAGACCCATTTACTTTCACTCTGATTATTATTGAACAGTACTTAATCTGGTTTATTACATTTTGTTAATTCTGAAATTTAGGTAGTTAATGATGTCATACACAAAATTTCTAATTAACATGGCTGGTATCTAGCGAAAGTTGTAGCACGCATTTTCAATTACGAATGCATTCTTCTTTCATTACAGGAGAAATTCCATAGATTTCATACAAGCAAAATGCGCTTTCTTAATTATTAACCACGCGATCCTTACACCAAAAGTCGACCTTGCCATTTCTACATTATTGTTAAGCATGCATTGGAATTTTGGATGCGGTAATTTCTTGTTTAAAGTAACTTAGTTAAATAAAGTGTAATTTAAAATTCATAAGTGATTGTATAGTCAGTTATTACAATTGAAAACACATTCAGGGAATAATTTATTTGCTCTATATATTTTACAGTAGCGTTTCCGGACAAAACTTTCTGCTTTTAATTAATTAAAAGCATGCAAGTTTCTGGCGTATATTCCTAAATAGAAAATAAGTAGTCGATGTACCGTTGAATGGAGTTCATCCTTGTTTACACAAATTTCAGATCATGCGAACTAGCGGCTTTGTTAATATTATTTAAAAAATCAATACGTTCCAACAATATGTTTTATTGACTGAAAACACGTCTCCTATTTTTTACATTAATCTCTTTTTGTTACAGGTCTATTTAAACAACATATTAATTTCTATTTTTTGTTACAGGTTAAACTACTTGGATTCGGCTACACACAGGAAATAATGTTATACTTTGTAAAAAATTGTAATTAGTTTATTAAACTGTAAATTGAATAAAATAAATTATTAAACTTTTGTGTGCTTAATTTTTGTGTTACTACCTCTAACTGTTTGGTTAAAGCATATGTCTTGGATAGCGAAAAAGGTTTTAAAAATGGAGTTAAATATATACGAGCAAAATTTTTTAAAGAGGTTTGAGAGCTTTAAAGGGGTAACTTTGCAAGAAGTAGTCCTATTGCAAATCTGTTTGCAGATTCGAATTCTGCATAAAATTTTAGACTAACAAGATGTATTGCATGACTAAAAAAAAATTATAAGAACGCTCAAAAGTCGCTACAGGTAAGAAATCTTAAAATGAGGGTAGCTCCCTCGGGGATGATGCAATCTAAAAAATTCTTAGAAATTCGGGTAGCTGAGAAAATTCTAATATTAATTGATACCAAACAAGATAGGTTTATCTCGAAAGATGAAAATGGCTAGTCGAAGAAAACTATTTGGTCCAGAATGTTAGCGGTAAAAAAATCTTAAAAATAGGTTTATCTCATGTGTGGAAATGTGGATGCTCATTTATCCCGAAACATAAAAATTTAAGATATATTTATCTCGAAAGATGAAAAATGGTTAGTCGAAGAAAACTTTTTGGTCCAGATGAGTGAGGAAATGAGGGATTCTGGAGGAAATGAGGTCACAGGATTGTCAATTATACTCTACTCTATTTACAAGCACTCGTATCTTCTTAAACTAAATCCTTAACCATAAGTCTTCTTAACAGCACTAAACACTAATATAATGACCAACTAACTATACACGATATGATTTATATACGACATTTTAATATGAGGGCTATTTTTTTTCAAGGTTCGATCGGTCGCGAAATAAAAACTCCCTTAAAAATCGGATGAACCAGTGCGCAGATGTGTTGCGCAGCATCACTAGTATGGCTGTCAATCGCGTCGCGTCACTTCCGTTTAGTTGTGTTCACGTAGGTAGCACGTAAACATGTCTACAACAATAGCATCCTCCGCCAAACGTGAAGTTCGTGCGGTAATTCGATTCCTTCAGGCTGAGGGATGTAATGCAGCCGAAATTAATCGACGAATAAGTACTGTGTACGGTGAAACTTCAATGAGTGACAGCAAAGTGCGACAATGGTGCAGGAACTTTAAAGCAGGACGTACAGATGTTCATGATGCATTCGGTCAGGGAAGGAAGTCAGTGTCAACCAATAATCTCGTTCAGCGAGTGGATGTGGCAATTCGAGAAAATCGTCGGTTCACAATTTCTGAATTGAGCGATTCATTTCCTGAAATTTCAAGGTCAGCTCTCTACGACATTGTGAGGGAGAAACTTCAGCACCGCAAACTGTGCGCGAGATTGGTTCCCAAGATGCTGTCCGACCATCACAAAACACAGAGAATGGACGCCTCCCTAACGTTTCTCCAGCGTTACCACAATGAAGGAGAAACTTTCTTGAACAAAATTGTCACAGGGGACGAGACATGGGTCCATTACGAAACTCAAGAAACAAAAGAACAATCCAAACAATGGATGCATTCTCACTCTCCCAGTAAACCAAAGAAGTTCAAGCGAACCTTCTCCAATAGAAAGTGCATGGCTACTGTGTTCAAGGACCAAAATGGCGTTCTCTTGGTGGAATTCATGAAACGTGGCACAACCATTACAGCAGCCTCATACAGCGTGACTCTTCAACGTCTACGAAGGGCAATTCAGAATAAGCGGAGAGGAATGTTGTCTTCAGGCATTGTCTTCTCCACGACAAAGCTCAGCCGCACACTGCAGCTTCAACAAAGACACTCCTACAGTCTTTTCAATGGGAAGTGTTTGGTCATCCACCATACAGCCCGGACTTGGCTCCATCTGATTTTCACCTGTTTACTCACATGAAACACTGGTTAGGTGGACAGCATTTTGGCACAGACATTGAGCTGCAAACCAGCGTTTTAAATTTTTCCTTAAGACATTAACTTATCTTAATTATTAGGTTAAACGATTAATGTTTAGTGTTCATTTTTCTCTATGAAATACTCTGAAGATCTTATTTTAACTAGTTAACGTTTCAAACCGCAATTGGTTTGTTACCTATTTTTCTCGTTGAAACCGTGTTTGAGATTTTATTGTACTTAAACAATGCGCGAAACCTTATATGGTTAGGTATGTATCTTTCTCTCTGTACTTATCTTTGAGATGTGTTTTTATTTTACTTTTACCTTAAACTAAATAAACTATATATACCTTTCTCTTCGCAAAATACTTTTGAGAAATTCTCTCATTTTACCTATTTCCTGTTCTAAACCTTTGGTATTTATTACCAAAGGTAGGATTCATTGTTGGAAAATGAAAATTGCTATCTTGCACTTTAATATTATATTTGATAGAATAGGATTATGAGAATTATGAATTATCAATGCAGTGACACTGTCTAATTTGTTAACTTAACGTTTTGCTGCTGCAATGTATTTTGTCGTATCCTGTTAAAAGCAAGCAAGAAATTTGTTTAGCTTAAGAGAATATCTTAGAAGATATTAATGAAAATATGTATGCATTCATATGCAAATATGAAAATAATCTTTGATTTTAGTTTTATAGTGAATTTAAGTATTAGCTTTAAATGTTTGGGTATTATACTTCTGACTAAATCGGTACTGTCGGTGCGGTCTGTGCGGCGGCATACAAGACTGCGAACCTAGTTGAGGTAGCTTTAATATTGAGGTGCTACTCATTTCTATTTTCTGGTATCACAAGTATTGCTAATTTCAAAACCAGATGGCGGCTATAGACATTATTTAATTTAAGTATTGCGTCCATGTGAGCTCTTGTACAAAGACACCTTTTCTTTTAGTTTTTTATGCTTTAAGCCGATTGCTGCGTCTTTCAGCTCAATCAAATCTTATTTTAATATTTCGACTTAGGCGATTTTTGAATTCACTATGAGAAAGCATTTTTCCTATCCTTAAATTGAATATTTAAGTGTGAAGTTAATGAATAGAATTTCTCACGAACCTGAGGACAATCATCTCATGATTTATGGCATGTAAACAGCATATGCTCGCGTTCCCATGCAAAAGAAGTGCAATGTTGTTAAAGCGGTTCGCCTGGAGAAGCATGAATGGTAGGGATTTACAGCTCGTGGGAACGAGGCATCTTAAAGTAAGGCAATCGAAGAGAGCGAAAGTGTGTGCGTGTTAGCTTTCGGCGAAGTGATTTCTTCTTCCTTCCATTCTCTTTCTATTACCAAGAAACCATTGTATGTTCCGCTAACGCGTAGGCACTTTTGCTTCCACTCTAGAATTTACCCACACACAGAAGAAACCACTCAGCGGCATTCCAGATTTAAAGAGTAATTCATGCGGCTTTTGGTTCCAGTGAAAAATCAGGTAAATATACGGATTATTGTTATTTTTGTTAGCTTAACCCGTTACGGAAATTCATACAACCTAATTTGGAAACGTATAAATTATGTCAAGCGTTATGCATGCGGCGACGGAAGTAACGCGTAACTTTAGTTTGATTTATGTTATTGCTGTGATGCTATTGAAAAAGTAAGAATGTAACAACTAATATTAAATACAGTTATTTTAGTGGAAATTTATTATAAATATGTTTGTAAGTAATAATATACAGTTAAAATCTCTAACCATACAACTAAAAAAGAAAAGTTCAATACAGATAGGCATATTAAAATATAACAAGTACTAAACAACCTGAACTTATAGAAAAACGAAAAACTAATCTTGGTTTTTGGCATGAGAGTTAGTACAGATAAATATAATGTGTTTTCGCCAGATATCTTGTTATAATTCAATAAAAGATACAGTAGTAAAACACGTGTTTGCCTAGAGGGCGTAATATGTTTCACAGAAATTACAAACAAAACATTTAATTTGCTTTACAAATTGACCAAGCAAATTAACTATAACTCTGCCTACTTCTGAACTACAGCCTTTTAGCAAGCTGGATAATTAATGATTATTGTTTGTTTACGTATTACTGAGCGTGGGAGCGGAGTTTGTAGCTATTCCTACAAGATTAAATGGAACAAGACAAAGGTATGCATACAAAAAATTGATTTAGGTAAGAACCACAAGTAAACATTCCAGCTACATTATTTATACAGCACTCACACCAGTTCTTCAAGATAAGGTAGTCACGTTCAGAACGATTTATGGCAGTTCGTTCTTTCCAACTTGTCAGCACAACCGCTTCTAATAGCGCCTTCTGATTGCCCAGGGGTTTATTTCACAACAGTGTAAACCGCCTAAACAACAAAATTACATACTAATAAGAATGCTCTCTTTAAACAACACTGAAGGAAAATTAATCACAGAACAAAATGTTCAAACGTCTTTTGTGAAAAACAAGTTGGCAACCGCGAGTGAAAACGTAAAATTATGAAGACCGTTACAGTCGAAAGTACCGCTGTGTTAAAAACTTTTACTCAACGCTAAGTTGGAGTACTAGATTACCTACAATTTAAAGAACCCTACACTACAAACGTCGTTCGGAGCTTTGTAAAAGAACAAATTTTTCCTTTCCACCTGCTACACATTTTATGATGTATATTTAATATTATGATTGGTTGTAAAAATATGAATAAATAAAACTTATTATCCAGTAGACTTTTACGCTGATTTACGATTAGTTGAAGCATATTGTATACGCAGAAATTCTTATATGGAAAAGAACCACCATCGCACCCGAGTAATTTAGTTGAATGTTTATAATTAATTAATGCAAGTTGTTCATTATCCTTTGGATACATATATATTTGGCCAATTAGGCACAGACTTTTTTTTTTTTGTTTGTTATTTACTGTTATATTTATGTTTAGTAGTATATGTTAGGTGAACTAAACTTGGAATTTTTTTATTATTTTAAATTAGTAGAAGCTGGAAAATGCATACATAAAGCTCCAACAACCTCGAACAGCAGTGGAAACCACAAACCGTTTTAGGGGACACCCATATATTATCCAGGTGAGTTGGTGCTCAAACGCTTTAGTAGATAGAGAGTTTAAAATTTTTTAAGGTAAGTGTAAGAAGCATTAGGTAAAAGTAACACGTCGACTTTGGCAATGCGAAAAGGAAGAAAAATTCAGAACTTTGAGAACTAGTCTTTGAGAAGATTTTGTCAGAATTAAGAATTGACGTTGGAATACAGGGCACAGACACCGGTAAAAAGAAGACATGACCTAAACAAAATAATCTAGACGGGAATTTAGCGGTCAATATAAAGAACTGCCCGATTCCTGCTAGCGGCTGGTAGTGGTGTGACTTGAAAACGAGAAACAATACAAATTAATTAATCGGAAAGCACCAAGGAATATCACAGAAAGGCAGCTAGCTCCGCGATTTCACTGCAAAGCGCGGTGGCATTACCTATCATCTGAAAGAAAAATAAAATGCAAAAAAAGAGAGAATACCGCAATACAAACCCTGAAAGGACCGTAAGGAAGTAAATCGTAAGCACAATTTCCAAATATAAATAATTCCTAACATAAAAGTTATGTCTATAAAGAGTAAGAAATACACTCAAAAGTGTAAATATGTACTTTTCAAATACCTGCACAGGTCTGTTCAAAAATGCATATTAAAAATGCATAAATGTTGATTTCTCTTAACATATTAAATTAATATTGTTATCATTTAAATACCTAACTCAATGATTAATTTAAGATATTAAGATTCATGCATCGCAGCAACACAATGGGTGCAGAATTTTTAAGCTAAATAGAAATTTTGAGATAAAACATCTAAAGGGACCAAGTCAGCCATGTTTAATATTTTAGTTATTTATGCTGAAATTGAGAACCCTGCTTTTAATGCATAGCCAGGTACTTAAACCGAAAAGCGAAAATTGAGCGCTACTACTTTATATCTGTTTTATCCAGAGAGTAGCAAAAAACCTTATCCAATCAGTACCAGTAGTCACCAACAAGTGCTATGTGGTCGGATATTAACCACATATTCCGGGTTGAAAATACCAATAGGAAGAATACGAATAGTGTTGTTATGTCTTCCAAATCCGACAAGTGGTACACTGTAAACAGTTCAGGGTGAGAAGGCCGTTCCAGAAACTTCTTCTGAGGTAGTACAAATAGTAAATATAAAAACACCTTTAATTGATAGAGAACTAGCTAGAAAAGCATTCCCTGCGCCTTACGTTACAAGCGAAAATTCAAGTCTGGAAACAACAACAGAATATTAATATATACAACTAATCACTTGGAAATCCTCGCATCTGTGTGATATCGATAAAGCCACGTCGCCGTATCAGGTATCGATATAAATATCAAGAGGGCAAACTAAAATGTGGACCAAAGCAGGTTTGTTGAATAAGGCTAGAAATATTAGAGTTGGTACTTTATAAAGAGTTATGGTATATCTAATATTTGTAGGTTTGAGTTTGTTGTAATTCATGTATCACCATCAGGTATTTTGCAAAAGAATTTACAACGGTGGAATACAGTAGGGTTTATTCCTCATGTTAAAAATTCGAAAAGATTTGAAATCTTGCAATAAAACGAAGACATTTGCCAGCACGGTACATTTTGTGTAATGCCGCTAATTTTATCCTATATTGCAATATCTTTTTACTATCAAATGTTAGTAACTAATAAATTACTAGTGTCGCCTGAAAATCATATATGGCTGTTGACTAAATCACGGGCCCCTACATTTGACTTTCCAATGCTCCACCCGAAGATACTATAATGACCTTACATGTGATTTTCCAATGCTCCACCTGAAGGTACTACCTTGGCCAGGAAGCAAGTTTTTTTACGTGAAAAATTTTGAATTTTGCTGAACCCTTGCTGTTCCAAGCGGGGTAAGAATTTTTAACGTGCGTGACAACACTCACACACGGGACCTCCATTTTACCTCTCATCCGAACGAGAGCGTATTTTTGTGAAGAATGCTTGCCTAACATTTTTCAAGCGGACCGTGTCTGAATTCGAACCCGGGACCTTGGACGTAGTAGTCACACGCATACTAACTACGCCACGGAGCCGCCTACTATAATGACTAAGAAGCCAACTTTTTTTTCCTGGACATTTTGAATTTTATCGAACCCTTGTTATTCTAAGCAAGGTAGGGAGGGACCTTTAACGTGCATCCACCACAGGGACCTAGATTTTATTCCGAACGAGGAAGTATTTTTCAAGCGGTCCGTTGGGAATAGAACCTTGGACTTTGGGATGGGTAGTTTATACGCGAACCTGTCTGATTCATGAAACCGCCTTTAAATCAAGCGCCACAGCTCACGCCCAAGTAATAGGAATTCTGTGGCTATTGAATACATTCGCACATCTGTGTATGGTACAAATTTGGTAGTGTTGTGAGGAAATTGAATAATTTCAATAAATATTGGATGCTTTATATATTCTGATGCATTTTTTGTGATTAATGAGGTTTGATTTACATTGTTATACTAATTAAGATGAAACGCTTATTTAATGTCGTGAAAAGCTTAAAGATCGTTAAATAGTTATGTAAAGGGTTCTTTGGTATAGCAATGGGTTTGGGCACTAAATCCACGTTTAACATTCGTGGTGAGAATGCATCAAGTAATCATTTTCGTACAAGCCTTCATGATAGTTGTTAATGTTTTCGAATATCGGATCGTCTTAGGCAAGAAACCATTTCAACTTACTATGTGTATAATAGCCAGCTGGCGACCTACTTTATTTGGAGAACGAAGTTCTTTAAACTAAACTTTTTAAAGGAATCTTACATTTTGGGCTTGCCACGTATTCGACATCGTGTATGCTTTTTCATTCACTCAGGTTTCGTCGTACTTCTGCACCATAACATTTAATTACCTGGAAATATCTTCACTCTTTCAAACCATTTTGGCCCTACGATTAAGCGAGAGTTTCTGCTAGCTTTTCCCCAACAAAAATTAAGTTCCTTTTAATTTCCCAAGGAGCCATTCTAACATATTATCTACTTAAATAACTTTCAGCCCCCTGTTTAATGTCAGAACCTTTTTAGTGGATGTACGTTACGTCCTGTAGCGATTGCGTCGTCTTCTATTTCCATTTTAATTTCCCCGTCAAAAACGATTAGTTTCTGTGCAGCATTACCCTTATCGTTTTATAATAATTTGAATATAATGGTTTTAGATACACCTATTCTCTTACAACATACTCTTACACAATCATTTTCTATTTCTGGCATGTACATATGTCCGTTGCTTTGTAGCAATTTAATGCTATGCTTTTCTCAGTAATAGATAACACATTACGTTTCGGCCGTTTAATTGAAACCTAACCTCCCAATTAATTCTTTCTCACTAGTTCAGATTAACCGCAGAACCAAACATAATTTTCTAAAAGGTAAATTGTTTATGTGTTTGCAATTAACGAAGTCATTAGTACAACGCTAACATTCCGTTGAAAACTGTCGTGAATTATTAGTATTACATCTACATGGCATAGTAAATGCACAATGTATAACATTTTTGAAAATAATGGTCTTCGAACACAATTTCTTACTTTGTTAGGCACTTTGGATTTTCGACCACCTAGAAACGCTTAAAACTTTTGTAACTTTGCTTACGACACCCTCGGTTAAGGCTGATAGCGACGATAAAGTATCTAAAACAGCCGTTGATCCAAATATTACGGTATGTGCGCCTCCCCGTACATCAAATTTAAAACCAGTACCTATGTCGAAATGGAACTTAAAATTTTATGGTGAGCCTAATACACTTCCCGTACATAATTTTTTGTAAGTAGTTGAAGAGCTCCGAATAGCCTAAAATATCTGCGAGTTTAAGTTGTTTTAGTCTACGGTAGACTTGTTTGAATCCAAATTGTTGCCTAGTATCGCGGTAATCGCCACCGGTTTATTAATTGGAAACCATTTTCTAATTTAATATTGCAACAATTGGAGCCCTGGAGTTGGTCTTCATCGGTATAGCTCTACGGTACGGCCTGTGCCTGTCGCAAGAGCCTGTCCAACATTTTCTCTACACTGCAAATACACACACACACACATACGCGCGCGCGCACACACACACACACACACACATACATACACACACGTATACACGCACGCGCATGCTCAACTATATCTCCAATGTGTTTTGTTTCTTTTTGTTTTCCTTTCCGATCACGTACCCGTCTTTTTTAATACCTCATTCCTATTGTCTGCTCCTTAGTCTAGTTTCGCTTGCAGTTGATATAAGTTTGGTTGTCCATGCTGTTGTTGTGGCATGCTTTTCAGGTCTT
The DNA here is from genome assembly GCA_036346225.1 of Platerodrilus igneus. Taxonomy (NCBI): domain Eukaryota; kingdom Metazoa; phylum Arthropoda; class Insecta; order Coleoptera; family Lycidae; genus Platerodrilus; species Platerodrilus igneus. The sequence goes on along the minus strand of JARFIW010001109.1, from coordinate 1,846,101 downwards.
TTCCTCATTTTTCGGAAATTATGACTTTGACGAGTTTTTGATCTGTTAGCTATTCTGTTCCTGGATTGTCTATTTGAGACGACTCTCTGTTACCACAGCTTAAAGAACTTTTTATTTCTCCAAGCTTTCTTATCGGTCCCTGACATGCTTGAAGCTTTAAGGTTGTGTCTTGTTTTGGCTGTTGCTGCTACTTGCCTTCCTCGCATTTTTTCTTCTTTTTTGGTTCCTTCGAAGGAAATGAATCCCTTTCCATGAGGTTTAAAAACTGTAATGTTTCTTTTTCTTGTCTTCTAACGATTTTTACAGTGATTGATGCCGTTCCACCTTTGTCCTCTTTGATTGACCACCTTGTCTTTTTTTTCTTTTAGTGTGTACAGGTTATTTGCACAGTCGTCAAGTTTATGGTTTTACAAGGATTACCTTGACAAGGTATTATGCAAAAACTAATAATTGTCATAGAGCCTTATAAATTGAATTCAATGCTGTTTTTTAAATTGACTACACTTTTGGAAATTGCCATTTGGCTTGCAAATTTTATGAGCGGAAACTATTTATATTTATTTAAATTTTGCACACTAGAAGAGATAAATGGAAAGACTCCATTGTCAATAGGTTGTTCGCCTTTTTTATAATAATTTTCAAAATAGTTTCACCTTTGTGCATAATGATTTTTAAGAGAGAAGTTTGATCATTCACATTAACAATATTTTTAATAGATCATTGAAGCTCATACATATATTGTGTACTCAATGTTAAATGTTTCCTGCTTAAAAGTATAAGGGAATTTAATTACGTTGCCTACGAAATTGTTCCGTTAAATCCAAGAAATGCTTTAATGATTCTGTCTTTGAGGCATACTCCTCCGTATAATATTTACGCCATGCAAACGTTTACTTTCTTTTATAAAACTTATAAGGAAGTTTATTTTTATTCCTTGTAAAATCGTTTTAAAAAAACTGAATTATTCTGTTTCTTTAACCATATCTACTTCATGATTCAAATCTAAACCATACTATTTGCAAAAAAAACTAATTGTGCCTCTGGATAACTATTGACATGCGGTTTAAATAATTCAAATAGTTTAAAGCTAGAAATACATTCTAAATACGCCTGCTGATAATTCTAAAGTGGCGAAACGTTGGTAATTAAAACACAAATTCATTTTTGATAATAATGTTTCTCTTTACTTGTTGCTATTCTTCAAGCAATGTATTTGCGTTACCTCACAAATACGGTCACTCTAATTTTTAAAAAAGTAAGAAAATCAGCTAATGAAAACTATATCTGATTATAAGACAAATATTGTTATGATTATCATAGGCGTTTATTATCATTTCTTTCAATCAACACTTTTGTTTGGTTTTCCTTTTTTGAACTGTACGAATTACTATTCCACATTTTTGATTTGTTTAATGTGTTTCTAATCTACTAAATATTGTTCTCTCAATATATTAGTTATTGATGACTAACAACACTTTGGTGTATTTTTTTCAGACATTGTGTAATTTAGTTTTTATAAATTTGAATTCATTAGGAGGTATCGCTTTTTGAATAGACTACTTTAATAAAACAATTATGGGCTTGATAATTTATTGATTAAAAATAATTATGCTGTTAGGCGCACACTAAAAAGATTAAAAAAATAAAAATCAAAATGTTGTATGATCAATTGTTTAATTTATTTTTAAGTAAACTAATATAGCATCTTCGAATGGAATAAACATCATCTGTGATACACATTATTTTAATTGTCTGTGGACCACTGATGACGGCTATTTTACGACTGCGCTATGACAATTTAATGTAAAATTAAATTAAACATTTGCCATTCAACACATTTTCTTTTTACTATTTAAGCTGAATAATTTGTTCTAAATATTTTTCTATAGTTGCCATCAAAGCACAGTTAATTCCAGTGGTCTTTTTGTTTTTTATTAATACTTGATGTAAGATGTAAGATTCTTCTTTCTAAGATACAACGGCAGTTTTGTCTTTAATACGATAGCAAAGTACAGTTTAAAGTATTTTTTTAAAGTACTTATTTCCTTAATTTTCTAATCTAAACTTTCATCGTCGAATTTATTTTAAATACCTAGATTTGAAAGTTTAAGTTCTCTTAGTTGTTGTATGCTACATTGGAAAATAAAAATTAAAAACTTGTTTTAATCCCTGACCGTTTTTAATGTTTACGGAGAAGATGAGAATTTCATACTGACAGAGCTGTTTTTGCCTGATTAAACAAATAGACTTCCAAATTCAATTCATTCATATTATAGTCAGTGGTAATAGGTGAAAAGTGATTATCTTCTGTGCAAGGAAGCTACGGAAAAAATAAACGAGCAATAGACTATACTATTTAAATCAAGAGAAACTAGCTATTGCTATAGCAAGCTAGGGTAGTCGTGACGCGCTAGTTATTGCTTTTATTTCTAAAAGGTACTACGCTTGTTGATTTTATATATGCATTCAATTTTGTCATTTTTATTGTAAGTATGCAGGTAAACTATATTACCTATAGAGAGTTATATTTACATAAATCAGCAAACACTAATCAAGAGAATAGGACTAAATAATAAAATAAATAAGGTAGGATGTTACTGGCTTTCCAGTCTTTAAAGTGGTTCTAATTCAAAATCATTCATCATCCAGTTTAAATATGTGGACGTAAAATTTTGTTCTATTTTAAATCTTATTATTTTTGTGAAGTTATGTGATTATACAGCAGTTATAGTAAGTGCGTATTTATTATCTCGTCGTATGCTAGACCTTTTGCATATCTACGTGCATACCTTCACGCATCCTCTTACGAAATTGCCAAAAGTTTACACTAGTCTTTATGTAATTTTTTCATGTTTTTCTTAATTTTCACTATGCATAGTTTATTTCAGTAATATCCATAATTCGATTTACAGAAGCTTAGTTGCTCCTACAACCTCCAACCTTCTATTTTTTAAACATTAATCACTAGCATGTTTCTTTATATGTAAGCATCTTTTATCTTCTCTTCTTGTTTCACTCTTGTTTATTCATTTTGTTATTATACGCTTCACGCTTTTTTCATGTTAACTTTTTCAATGTTGTTCCTAAACCATTCAATTCTTAATTTGTTGCACGTTCGTCTATCATGCATAGCATATTTTTTATACATATCTGTTTTATACTCTGTAAATTATCATGGTATATCTAATACTTGTAAGCTTTCTTTTTCTGTTGTGATTTATGTATCACAACCAGGTTTAACAAAGAATTTACAATGTGGAAGTACAGTAGAATTTGTTTCCTAGGTAAAAATTCCATAAAATTGAACATATTGCAATAAAACCGAAGATACTTTCCAGCACGGTGCATTTTGTAGATCCACTAATTTTATCTTATATTGCTATATCTTTTTACTACCAAATATGTATAACTAATAAATTATTAGTCTCGCTTGCAAATCAAGCCATAAGTATTACGTATATTTATACAATTACTGTTGTCTAAATTATGTATTACACCCACTCCCAAATAATATAAATTCAGTCGCTATTGCATACATTAGCACATGTATAAATCTTACAAATTGGGTAGTGTTGTTATTGACAATATTGAATAACTTCAATAAATATTAAAGACTTTTTATATTCTGAGATATGTTTTAATAATGTCTGATTTGCATAATTAGCTAAAAAAGATGAAAACACTTATTTAGTATGAAATGCAACAGACTAATCTTCTATCCTTAAAATCTTGAAGATTGTTAAATAGTTCTGTAAAGGGTTGTTTGATATAACAATGGGTTTGTGCAATAAATCCACGTTGAACACTTGGGGTAAGAATGCATCGAGTAACCATTATCGTGCATGTTTTCATGGCAGTTGTAGGTGTCTTCGGATATTAAGTCATCTGGATCAAGAAAACCATTTCATCTTTCTATATGCATAATAGCCACCCGGCAACCTATACTATTTGGAGGACAAGGTTCTGTAGACTAACCTCCTTGAAAGTATCTTACATTGTGGTCTTGTCGTGTATTCGATATCGTGATTGCAGCATTCACTCAGGTTTCATCACACTTCTGCGCCATAACATGTAATTATCGGAAAATATGTTCATATCTACCTTACATATGATTTTCCAATGCTCCACCCGAAAATACTACATTGGCCAGGAAGCGAGTTTTTTTACCTGAAAAATTTTGAATTTTGCTGAACCCTTGTTGTTCCAAGCAAAGTAGGGATCTTTAACGTGGGTGACAACACTCACACACGTGACTTCCATTTTACCTCTTATCCGAATGAGGGCGCGTTTTTGTGAAAAATGCTCGCCTAACATTTATCAAGCGGACGCGTGTCGGAATTCGAACCCGGGACTTTGGGTGTAGTAGTCACAGGCATACCAACTACATCCCTACCAAAAAATTTAAGCATTATGAATAAGGCAGGAGTTTCTGCTAGCTTTTTCTCAACAAAATTAAGATTTCTTAATATTTCCAAAAGAGCTGTTCTACCAATCTTCGGTAACATATTATCTACTTAAATAGCTTCCAGCCCATTGTTTAACGTTGGAATCGCTTTATTGAATGTACCTTATGTCTTATAGGGATTTCGTTAATAGATAACGCATATCGTTTTTTTCCGTTTAATTGGAACGTAACCGCGCAATTAATTCATTCTCACTAGTTGAGACTAACCTTAGAACCGAACATAATTTCCTTAAAAGTGAATTGTTTATATGTATGAAATTAAAAAAGTCATTAGTACGGCATTAGCATTCCGTTGAAGACTGTCAACAGTTACTACCAATACATCTGCAGGACTTAATAAATGCACTTTGTGCAGGTTTTTTAAAATAATGGTTTTAAGGTTTAATTTCTTAGAAGCAGAAGATTTTTATACCTAGTTTATCTTACCTGTAAAACGAGGTTTATGAGTTTTCGCTATTACTTTTCATCATTTGTGAACGAACTCTACAGAAAAATTATTAGAGCTGTCAATAATATTATTGCATTCGAACTCTGAATAGAACATCATCTTCCATTCAAACCTTGGAATCCATCACAATCTAGTATACTTAAAAATTTTTAAAATAGAATAAAACAAGTGTCAAATCTTTTTTCATCTAAAAGGTCTTAGTGTTTTATAGCCTACATTTATTAAAATACCAGAAAACAATGTACACGTCAAATTCAAAATTCAACTCCTCTGTCACACATTATTTACATTTCTCATACATGCCCTTTAAAATACTTCCTTAACAGGGCTTTAGCACATTTCTTACTTTAAACCAGGTCTAATACGAGCTCATAGTAACCTTAACCTCTCGTACTAATTTTTCCACATCAATAATTAAAAAGACCCTTTTACCTTGTACATAACTCAAATATTACAAATCACCTTTTAACATAAATTCCCAAATATAATAAACATATTTCTCAGAGAGTAATAGCTTTACGCTGTTTGAAGACTAAGAGAGCTTTCAGCTTGTCAAAGATTAAGAGAGCTTTCGATCCATGTTCGGTGGTATATATTTTGTTTTTCACCCCTCAAATCTGCCAAAATTCTTAAAAGTTTCTACAATACAAACACACTTCACCACCATTCTATGTAAAACTTTCAACTGCCACTCGTTTCTAAAAACACCATCCGAACTTACACGATACTTCCAAAAATTTATTTATCGGACACTCATAACAAACACGCGCACGTTGCTAAATGATTTCTCTGTATTTTGAACCCTACTTTAAAACAATCTTGTATGAATCCCAATTAACGAACACTATGGAATTTAAACTACGTCCCTCAATACACTATGTGTTATATCTATCGCACGCCAACATACGCGCTAAAAATTACCTATATCTTATTTGTTTTCCATATCTGTGGTATAATTAACACCTGCTACTCACTCCACTAGCCTTGAATTCACTCAAATCAACAAACGCTTAACACGTGTTATATCTATCTCACTTCTACACATGCTATCAAATAACCCATCTTTGTTTCTTTGATACCACGCTTCATTCGTAACAGTCAAAGCTACCCTCGCAATTTAAGTTTTATATCTTTTTAAGAGGTTATAAATTTATTCTAATTGACGTCGGAGCCAATAACTACCTGGAATTTCTGTTGTTTGCGCAACGTTTTACACGAAAAAATACGACGGTTACATATGTTTATAGTTTAATGATACTAGGAAGGCTTCTTCAAAAACAATTTCAAACGCTTTTAACAGATACAACGGCCAACTTGGATTTTAGTTAACACTATATATACATTGATGTGATAATCATGTCACTAGAGATCATTAAACGCCAAATCTATGAATCAAAAATACCCAGGGAGAAGAAACGTGGAGAAAACTAAAAGACTAATATACAGATTTGAGTCCTGTCCAGGACCTTATATTTTCCATTTTTCAAATACTAGCTCGATTTGAAATGATCATTTGGGCTTTGCATAAAAAGTCCAAGTTATTTTTTCATGTTATTAATTATGATACATCAGTTTTTATCAACTTAGCTTGTATAATTTACTGCCTAACACACACTCACACGCAAATACACACACACAGACACGCACACACACATTGTGTTTTTATAAAAAATATTTTTATTGATGCAAAATGTTTTTTCAATCCACTGATTTTGGAACTGAAGATTTACATATTCTCGGACATCGCGATGGAAATGTACGGGAGCTCTATCCATTTGAAGCCATATTCTTGCTCTTTTGTCTGATGGAATGTCTTGTGATAAAATTGGAAGGTGATTTATCAAAAAATCCAAAAACCATGTTCTATTTAAGTGTTCTTCAAAAAATAAGAACCAATTACATACGGCACCATTATTCCGCCACACACGTTCACTGACCATCTGTGCCGATTATTAATTATTCTAAATTTTTGTGGGTTGGAATCAGAAAAATAATGAAAATTGCGACCATTAACGGATCCATTGCTGTGAAACGTACATTCGTCACTAAATAAAACAAAATTAAAAAAGTTTTCATTGTCCACCACTTTGCTTAACCACCACGGACAAAACTCAACTCGTTTCTCAAAATCGTTTTCGGAAAGTTCTTGGTGAAATTGGATTTTATAATCATACAAAGAATGTTTATTAAGAATTCTTGAGACGCTTGTTTGGCTGATATTGTGATTTCTTGATATTTGGTTTTGACCTATATGAGGATTTTGTATTACAGAGGCAATAACCGCGAATTCGGTGTCTTCGTTTTCTGTCTCAGGTTTTATTTTGAGGGGTTTTTCATACTGAACACTTCCTGTTTGTTTAAAACAGGCCAATAATCTTATAAAAACACGCTTATCTAAATGATTTGTGTTAGGGAATCTTTCAGCATGCACTCGTGATGCCGGTGCGTTTCTAATGAAAACCTAAACAGTTAGCTATAAGAATGGTTTAAAGAACAAAAACTGACGTTGAAAATTTGTGCTACATTCTCACAAAATACAAAATGTTTTAATAATCGTAAGATTTAGGCTTCGGAAACCTAACAAAACTCGTTTTTATTTTGATAGTAGAAACTGAAAATAAAACAATATACAGGGTGCTCCATTAAAACACCTACAACTTTGATAGGTTGTGTGTTTCTTGGACACCCTCCATATTACGAAATAATTTTAAAATATAGCTCCACTAGATCCCTATCTATCCCAAACTGCAAATAACTTTCAAATCAAGCAATTTAGCCATAATGCTTCGTGGCATATAGCGTGAATAACCTCGATGTGATAGCAAGGTCATTGAACGCCAAATTATGTGAAATATAGAATTATCATAAAAGGAAAAAGTAAAAGCGAAAAGGTACTTATAGAAAATGGCTTCCAAATGCCTTTAATATTGTTATAAAGCAGTATTTGCCATACCTAATACGCAGTTTCATTTTAGAAGAAATTTTTGGTTTATTGCAGCTGCTTAACTATTTTTTTATACAATAGCAGCGATTAATGCATATAATAAAGGTGGATAGGTACTGTTAAACTATTTAATTACCTAGTTTGTATTATATGACTTACATAAAGAAAAGTGGTAATGGAAAGTAAACTATACTTTACACCAGCGGCGGCTTGTTTTTCTAAATCATAAATTTATAAGAAAACTTAGCCAACCAATAAAAATTAGACGTTTATAACAACTTGGGAAAAAGGATCATTCGGTGGTTGTTGTTAATAAGTCGATCACTGTTGTTAAAATTCGCAATAGCACATTCTCGCACAACACTGGTAAACAATTAATTCTTCTTCGAACCTATCTTAAAATTTCGTAAAAATATTTTGATTTTTTAATTGTGTTTTTTGTTCATACCACAAGGTTTAATATGACGTACCTGGTTTAGCCTATTTTGATATCACACCAACACAGTTATATAAATAATACAGCAAATTAATTACGAATACAAAAGTACGAAGGCGTAGAAGGGCCACAAAAAAATCGCTCTACTTATTATAGTTAAATTTAGACTTCGAGGTCGAAATTTAATAAATTTCTAGATCGGAGTCGAAATTGACTTTCGACTTCAATGTCGAAATTTAACTAAATTTCGAGATCGAAGTTGAAATTTAACTAAATTTTGAGATCAAAGTCGAAATTTAACTAAAATAAGAGCGATTTTTGTGGCCCTTATACGCCTTCGTAGAATCGAAGTCAAAATTTAACTAAATTTAGAGATCGAAGTTGAATTAACTAAATTTTGAGATCAAAGTCGAAATTTAACTAAAAACAGTGAGCGATTTTTTGTGGCCCTTATACGCCTTGGTAGAATCGAAGTCGAAATTTAACTAAATTTTGAGATCGAAGTTGAAATTTAACTAAATTTTGATATCAAAGTCGAAATTTAACTAAAATAAGTGAGCGATTTTTTGTGGCCTTTATACGCCTTCGTAGAATTGAGTTATTACGGTAATGTTATGGGAGGTGCGTTTTATAAATACTCCCGCACACAATAACAAAACGACCTAATTTAGTTCTAAAACGAACTGTTTCATAACAGGAAGTGAAATAAGGATAAAAAACCGCTATTGTAAATTGCAAAATGTGAAACCAACACAAAACAAAACACCCGTGACACTTGGTCTGTGTTCTACAACGCAAGTATAGGCGGATGGAAAGTAATTTCTGATTGGTTGACTATACAAAATCCCACGCCACTGAAGCCTGAATACCGCAATTCTCGCATACAGACCTCGGTCAATAGAACCACTTCCATGGGACTGGTAGCGAATAAGAGGGACATCCTCCCTCTGCACATCCGTGACCTCATCCGGGAGAAGAACCGTGTCAGGCGTCAGTGGCAAAGAACCTGGGATCCTTGTGTACAACTCCGGTATAATAGATTGGTCGCCGAAATGCGATTAGTGACTCGGCGGCACCAAAACAGGGCCTGGGAAGCGAGGGTGGAAGACCTGCAAGACGAAGACAACTCTCAGTAGAGGATGTCGAAAGTATTGAAAAACAAGACGTCCCCAATGCCTCCCATCCATGGCAAAATAGGCTTAGCCTATTCAGTCTCTGAAAAAGTAGAAGTTTTCGCAGACAGCATGGAGCGTCAGTTCGAGCCGAACTATGTTCATGCAGACCCTCGACATATCGAACAGGTTCACCGCGATGTCCGACGGAGACTAGGAGAAGACGACCATTAGGAAATCGACCCCACCACAATTGAAAAAGTCAAGGACCTTATCAAGGCCTTAAGGTCAGAATGGCTCCTTGACCTGACGGAATCTTCAACCGGGCTCCGAAAACGCTGCCGGAATACGTCCTTTGGGTGTAAACCGGAACCATCAATGTCATGTTGAGACTCCGCCACTTCCCATCCACGTGGAGGACCGCGGACGTCGTAGTGCTCCAGAAAGCAGACAAATCTGCGACATTGAACTACCGGCCAATTATCTTGTTGTCGGTGGTTGGGAAGATAGTGAAAACCGCTTTCCTAAGGAGACTACAAGCGGCGATGCAGGAACACCACGTGATCCAGGACGAGCAGTTTGGGTTCCGTAAAGGGACATTTCACCGCTTAGCAGATACTGCGAGTGGTGGAGCATATCGCTGAAGGCTTCAACTAGCGACAGTCAACAGGCGCAGTGTTCCCGGGCGTGTCTAAAGCTTTTGACAATGTTTGGCATTATGGCCTACTCTACAAGATGCTGGATAGGGGCTTACCGTGCGCTCTCGTCCAACTGACGATATCCTATCTTTACGATAGATGGTTTTGCATCAGGCTGGATGGAGTGCGGTCGACGAGGCGGAGAATCATGGCTGGGGTCCCCCAAGGCTCTCTCCTCTCGCCGGCACCCTTTGGCATCTTCGCGAGCAAACTATCGAAAACGACAGACACCGGGATGGCACTATACGCCGACGACACAGCCATTCTAGCCAGGTCTCCTGCTCCGCACCTCATTATGCAGAGACTGCCAACGGCGATGGACGATTTCGAAAAGTGGCTAACACTCTGGCGAGTCGAGGTCCATCCAGAAAACAGCACGGCAGTTTTCTTTTCGAAGCGACGTCACTGACCTGGAGACGACGTTAGAGCATTCGACGAACCGATACCTGGTTTATTCGAAACGCTCAGCTTCACATATAGGCAAACCTGCAGACCGTCAAGGAATGGCTCCGGTCGAACGCAGAGAGATTCTACGGATCTCTAGAAGATAACAAAAATCAGCTCATACGAGCCCTGGGAGCTAATGAAGTTGTCATATGGCAACGACACAGGTACCCCAGTGCGATGCTCCGGTAATAATCTTTGCTGCGATTCCATCAGACGTCCGAAAAGAATAAACTGCGCGTAGAGCCATGTTTTTTCCAATTTGCGACGGCGGTCAAGGACCTAGTCCAGGTATGCTAGCCACGGGATCCCTATAAAGTCTATAACAAGGTATCTCGAGTCCGACACCAAAGTGGCTTTTTAGTGAGTATGTCCTTGCTCCTGCAAGGAAGAGTCCCACACAGCGGATATAAAATCTTTTATTACTATAAGAGAAAGTATCGCAATTCCTAATTACATATAGTGAACTTTCTTACCAAACCGATTTTTGCTTTGTGCGTGTTATGACGGTTATCAAATACTTGTGACGGTGGTACACAGCCGGCAAATTGAGGAGCGTGTGGTAATTACCCGGGAACCGTCGTAGAGTTAAGGTGGTTTATTGTCACCGAACAACAAATTCTAATTACTTTTCTTAGAAAAATTATAAAACTCTCTTTGCTTAATAGCGCTTTTGTGCGCCAACCCACCAAAAAAAAACCTGATTACAGTCGCCCTGGAAGATGGGTGTTTCTAGAGACGATTTTAATGGTAGTAGTAGTAATGGCAGTAGAGGTTGCTTGGGTGATGTGTACACTTTCCACACTTTTTTCTAATTTAAAATAAACATAAATAATAACAAAAACTCCGTTCTACTCACCAAACCTATATTACTAAGCATGAATATTACAGTAAATAAGAAACAAAAAAAAACTATGCTGTACCTCTAATAGTTCAAACATGAATGTATCTAAAAAAGGAAGAACTTAAAACTATCAACTACAGATATTCAACAAATTCAATGTGTACATATCAATGATGCCAATACATATGAGAATCTTTCTTCCAACGAATGCGTTTTAACTAAGCTTGCATCAACGGAAAAAGTCCTCTTAATAATAAGTTTTACTCATTCTTATTATTACAACCAATCACAATTCTTAATTATACAATAGCACGTAATGTGTAGCAGGTGGAAAGCAAAATTCAATATCTTACATGTTTTGTTGGTCGTTTACAAAGCTCCATACGACCATTCAGTGTAGAAAATATGCTTACAGGTAACGACATACTCCAACTTAGCATTTAATGAAAGCTTCAAACATAGCACCTTTACCTGTGAGGGTATTTATAATTCAGCGCGAGTTATGTATCCCCCAATTACATATATATATTGATATATTGAATCTAATAGGAATTATTAGAAATTATTAAGTAAAAGTATAAGTTCAATGCAACATTGTAACACAAGGATAACCCAGAGAGGTTATCGACAGTTCATGTGAACGGACATGCAACTTTGCATCCGTGAGGGCAGTGATACTGCAGGTGGCAGGTCACAGGCGGTCAACATACCGCAATTACTTAGAATTACGTTGTTACATTGTAATAAAGTGTACAATTAAAGAGAAACGCAGACATGAGATCTGCAAGTTCTCACAGCCGTGTGAGGGGCAGGTTATTATAAAAGGCCCGGGAGCTCAATGCCCGGCAGTCAGTCTTCAAACTCCATACTTCGTTGTTTGAGCTACTCACCAGTACAATTAATCATTTTTTTATTAAAGTTATTGTGAACCAGTTATTCTAAATTTCATTGTAATTTCTGTATAAACTTATTAAAATAAATTTGTTAAAGTCAAAGTGTTTTTAAAAAACCAGCTCCAAAGTCCCGAACTTTAACTGGCGCAGTCGTAACGGATGTCAAAAGGGCACTGAAAATCCAAAAATCGGAAGATTGGTGACCAAGAATTTTAATTCGAAATTTTGGCAGAACCCAAACCAAGTTGGAGGAAGAACAAGCATCGTCTAAATCCAGCAACAAACCAAGTTGGACAAAGAACAAGAATCGTCTAAAGCCAACAAACAAACCAAGGTGGACAAGATACAGAATCGATCGAACCCACCAAAGAAACAGATGAAATTAATTTAAGTTCATTTCCATACCGTTTTTTTTAACCAAAAACTATAATTGATATATGCTAGTATTATAATTATTGATTACCATTGTTTATGAATTTATTTTATGAATATTTTCTTGAAAATAATTACAAAGTGAATTATTTTCAAAACGAGACTGTAAAACATTTTATGAGACTGAATTTTAAAAAGAGATTTTCTTAAAAAAAAAAGCAAATGAGACTTGAATGTTAAAGAGATATTTTTTCTTTAAAAAGTAAATGAGAATTGATATTAAGAGATTCTTACCACAATTAAATAGAACGAACTCAAAAATAATCCAAAAATAAACGGGCGCACATTCACTAACACCAAAATAGGAAACATCAACTAGCGCGATTCAAACCCACGTTTTCAATCCGATAAAATAAAAACACAGAACGCAAACTTAAGTTCAAAACTAATTCGAACAAGCAGTACAGAACGTTTAATTAAACCATTGACCTCTACAATACTGAGTAAATAACAGCAAAAAACACTCTGCAATAATTGAAACTACGGTAATTTAAAACTACCGTAACCCAAAACCTCACCTAAGATAAGCGAAGTCTGCGAACGCAACATCATTATTACCTTAAAGAAATAGCTTTCAGAAACTCTCAACTTTCAGTACTAAAGTATAATTTCAATTTGCATCCATCACGGAATAATAAAGCAATGCAGTTTTGCATTTAATATCTACAAGTAATTAATCCATAAAAGCGTGTACAATTGCAACAATCACGGTATAAAATCTAAACGTTTTTCAACTAATTAACCAGCATTATAAAGTGCATTATTTCAATACGAAAATAGAATAACGCTAAACGTTATTATACAAAGAAATAAAACGCTCATAATTACACCTGAAAACTAACATTACGAAGAGATTCAATTACAAGTCGTGAACACCGAGGTATTTAAAAATAAAACAGACATAACACTTTACGCAAAGCATTAGCGAGTACGGAAAGTAAATTATCTAATTCCTATAAACTAACACCTGTAAGTGCAATTACCTCAACGTACGTGACTAAATAACAAAGATTACAACTTAAGTATTCAATTTCAACCATGAAGTACAGGAGTAATCAACCTTAAGTTATAAGTAGAACACAAGACAGACGAACTGTACGTTTACGCAACTCAGTAAAACCCACGGAAAGAGTATTAATTAACAGAATTTAACCAAAACAAAGCTAAGTGAGAATAAATCCATCCATTTCAGATTCTTTAAGAAGCAGAAACTCAAGACTACGGTAATTAAATCAACGTTATTGAATACAAATCTCATGAATACGTCACCGCACTGTGTAATTAAAAATAAATAACAGCAACTGCGATTTAAAAAATAACCAGACCAGTCTGAACTTAAAATTAATAAATCAAAACCGAAAATTAACAAATCCTAACTAAAAAATAACGCCGAAAAATAACAAAATAAACCTCAACCTTTACCAAATTTTATCCACCCAATCCAAACTGAAAATTAACCATTCCAAACTAAAAATAACGCCGAAAATAGTAAAATAAACCTCAATCTTTACAGAATTCAAAATTACCCAACTTAAAGGAAAAATTAACAAACCAAAACCAAAGTTAACGTCACAAAAAGCAAAACCAACCCCAATTTTTACAAAATTCGAAATTATTTCATCCAAAAGAAAAACTAATACATCCAAAGCATAATTAACGTTACAAATAGAAAATCAACCCCAATTTTTACAAAATTTGAAATTTCACAACCCAAACGGAAAATTAATAAATCCGAAGCAAAAGTAACAATACAAATAGCAAAATAAAGCTTAATTCAAAAAAAAAAAAAAATTTTTAAATTTCCCAAAAATCGAAAACAACCCTTAACCAACATGAGTAACACAAACTTGCGTCTCTATTTAGAGACAATACAGACGTTCGATGGCACGCAGGCCCATCTCTCAAATTTCATTGGAGCATGCGAAATGTTCCTAAAAACCTTCTACAAACCCGGAGATGACGCGAGAAATTCATTGCTTATACGCTTAGTAATAAGTAAACTAGCCGGAAGGGCACTAACCTTAATCGCCAGTAGGGACGATTTACAGGAATGGCAGGAGTTTAAACAGCTACTAATTGCATATTTTGGAGACAAACGTAATATAAAATGCCTCATACGAGACCTAATAAACCTTAGAATGGAACACAATCAATCCCCCTACCAATTCGGAATGAAATGCCAAGACGTGAGAAGTTTAATTTTAACAAAATTAAAAATCGAAGAACCCGATCAAAACGTTAGACATTTAAAAACAAAAATGTATGACGAAATGGCACTAGACACATATATAAACGCTTTATTAGAACGACTATCGGATAAAATCAGATTCCAGCGACCCCAAAATCTAGAAGAAGCTATGAGCCTAGTAATAGAAGAAGAAAATGTAATGTATTACCGCAACAGACTATACAATCCCAACGCGAATAAAAGTTATTCACCAATAAAAACCTTACAAGCCACAAGACAAACAATCCCTCAACAAAAATTCACACCCTTTAACGCACAAACAAATCAACCGCGAAGTAATAACCCAAGTTTTAACAATACAAATTTTAATAATCAATTTAAACATTTTTCAAAACCAACATTTAACCCAACTTTTACGAAACCAGCATTCCAACCAAGATTTAATCAAAACTTAAACCAACAAAGACCAGTATTCAACGCAAACCCTAATAGAAATACACCAATGACTAATAACAATAACAACCCTAACAATTATTACAAACCAACACCAATGGATACCTCATCTAGTAACACCAGACAAAATACAAAAATAACACATATCCGACCAAACCCTCATCAGAAACGTAATTTTACATCGGAAGAACTATTTCATCAAGAAATAGAAAAATTTGACACTGACCAGAATAATTACATTGAGACACCTACGAACAATGAATCAAATCATACAAAAACTTATGAACGTGACGAACAATACGAAACTTACGAGGAGTACGACGACGAAAACTCGAATTCAAATTTTCAAATGGACCCATTCATAACCGACCAAACTTAATAAACTTAAATAACATAAATCATTTAGTATTACCATACATAGAAATACCCCACGCCAAATTCAAACTATTAATTGACACCGGATCCTCTAAAACATTACTTAGCCCCAGAACCGTACAAAAACATTATTTAGATTATGTAGAAAGAGAACCATTTAAAATTAAAACAGCCCATCAAACAACACTACACCAATTCGTAGCCAATATACCCTTACCAAGAACATTTAATGTTAAAATGAAACATAAATTTTTTGTATTCGAATTTAACGATAAATATGACGGATTAATCGGAATGGATCTTCTAAGAAAATTAGGAGCCAACATTGACATTAAAAATCGCTTATTAAGGACAAAATACGGAAAAATCCCAATTAAATTTCAAAACACACAAATTGAACAAAAATACACTATAGAACCCCGAACGGAAAGAAAAATAAAAATCCCAGTAAAATCTAACAAAAATTTAGGAATAATAAATCATATGACATTTCAGCAAGGAGTAGAAACCCCAACCGCCTTAGTGCAAATAAAAGATAATTATGCAACCACAACAATATTAAATTCAAACGACTATCCCGTAGAATTATCATTGACAGACCCAATTAACGTAGAAGAACTAAATTTTAACGAAATGGAAATAGACGAGAATTTAAAAAATAATTACAACCCAATAGAACATGACGAAATGTTAAGAGAAAATTTAACTAACATCCGCTTTAACAACGATATCAATCAAGAAGAAGAAAGAGCAATTAAAAACTTATGTTTCGAATACCGCGACATATTCCATTGCGAAGGAATACCATTAACATTCACCAACACAGTAAAACATAATATCGAGTTAACAGACAATAAACCAATCTTTACAAAAGCATATAGACTACCTCATGCAAGCCAAGAAGAAGCTGACAGACAAGTAGCAGACTTATTAGACCAAGACATAATCCAGCACTCCAATTCACCATGGAGCAGCCCCGTGTTAATAGTACCTAAGAAATTAGACGCAACCGGAAAGAGAAAGTACAGAATGGTAATAGATTATAGAAAGTTAAATGAAAAAACGGTAGATGACAAATATCCACTACCAAATATTACCGAAATTTTAGACAAATTAGGCAAATGCCAATATTTTTCAACATTAGACCTAGCATCAGGATACCATCAGGTAGAGATGGAAGAAAAGGATATATCAAAAACAGCCTTCAGCACACCTAGAGGACATTACGAGTACAAACGAATGCCATTTGGATTAAAGAACGCACCCGCTACTTTCCAGAGAGTCATGGACAATATACTACGAGGAATACACAATAAAAAATGCCTTGTATACCTAGATGACATCATAGTTTATTCCACATTATTGGTAGAACACATAGAAAGATTGAAAGAAGTATTCGAAAGACTTAGACAAGCACATTTTAAAGTACAATTAGACAAAAGTGAATTCTTACAAAAAGAAGTATCATTTTTAGGACATGTAATAACACCCCAAGGAGTAATGCCAAATCCAGACAAAACAAATGCAGTTCTAAATTACCCATTACCAAAAACAAACAAAGAAATTAAAGGATTTCTAGGACTTAGTGGTTACTACCGCAAATTCATTAAAGGTTACGCTCAGATAACCAAACCCCTGACAAATTGTTTAAAAAAGGGAAACAAAATTGAACACACCCCGGAATTTATTAAAGCCGTAGACAAAATTAAAAACATATTAACAAATCACCCTGTATTAGAATACCCAGACTTTACAAAACCATTTATACTGACGACAGACGCATCGAATGTAGCATTAGGCGCAGTATTGAGCCAAGGAAAAGTAGGTAGCGATAAACCCATCAGCTTCGCATCCAGAACCCTGAATGAAACCGAACAAAAATATAGTACCATAGAAAAAGAATTATTACCCATAATTTGGGCAACAAAATATTTTAGACCTTATTTATACGGAAGAAAATTTTACATATACACCGATCATAGACCATTAGTATGGCTATGCAAACTGAAAGAACCGAATTCAAAATTACAAAGATGGAGAATCAGACTCGAAGAGTATGATTACGAAATTATATATAAAAAGGGAATTTATAACAACAACGCAGACGCTTTAAGCAGAATCCAACTCAATGCATTAAAAACGGAATCCATTATAGGAAACGTAGACGAAGAAGAAATAAGGGAAGATCCAGACGAGATCGACACAATACATTCGACACAAAACGAAGAACCAAAAAACGCGATTAAAATTTTAAACGAAGCAATCGATATGAAACCCAATCAATTTATAATAACCGAAGTTTTAAATAACCCCAATCCAGTAAAATATACAAAAGTAGATAACAAAAGGATATACCAAATTCAAATAACTAAAGATGACAACGAGGAACAAATAATTAAAATTTTAAAAGAATACACCCCCGAGAAAAAACGATTTTATTTTTATTTCAACACCGAACATTTATACCAAAGATTTTCAGAATTGTACATTAAACTATTCAATAACTCTGGACCTGAACTCATCAGATGTACTAGAAAACTAATAACACTAGACGACCCTGACGAAATAAACGATGTAATTAGAAATCAACACGAAGGAAAAACCAACCATCGTGGAATTAACGAAACAATAAAACAACTTGTAAGACGTTATTATTTTAAAGACATGAAGGACTTGACCACAGATTTTATTAACCAATGCGAACTATGTGACAGAGCGAAATACGATAGAAAACCCCCAAAGATACCCTTAATGTTAACCAAAACACCCGACAAACCATTTCAAAAACTACATGCCGATACTCTAGTAGTAGAAGCGCAAAACTATCTAACAATTATAGACGCATTTACAAAAATAGGACAAGCAATACCAATCACATCCAAAAATAGCATTGACGTGACCCAAGGATTTTTACAATATTTCACATTTTACGGAACACCCGAATCAATCACTTTAGACAATGGTAGCGAATTTAAAAATGAGACAATACAAAACACTTTAGAACTACACAAAATAAAAATTCATTTCATAACGGAAAACCACCCTGAATCAAACGGACTAATTGAACGATTACATTTAACCCTGTTAGAACAAATTCGATTATTAAGAATAAATTATAAAAAGGAACATATAACCAATTTAATGTCATACGCACTAATCGCCTATAATAACACTATTCACTCATCAACAAATTTTACACCCTTAGAATTAACCTTAGGACATTCAGATTCACGAAATCCCTATGACATACACTACAATAAAGAAGTATATCAACAATATGCGAAAGACCACAAACAAAAACTAAAAATAACTTACGACAAGGTAAAAGATAAATTAGAGAACGATAAGGAACGTATCACCACAACCCGAAATAAAAATACCGACTCAAATAAATTTTCAATAGGACAAACCGTGTATGAGAAAAACTTTCAAAGCAAGCGACATAAAACAGCACCCAGAAATTTAGGACCATTTAAAATTAAGAAAATATCAGATAAAAACATAGCAGTAGTAGACAACGGTAAAATAACAAAATACATTCATTTGAAAAACCTAAGACACCCTGTAATTTCAGATGGACAATCATCACCCTTACCGTCAACCTCCACCCAGGTAGAACGGACAACCCAATAGTATAACATATAAAAACAACCCCGGTATACTACCAATAAACTAGGCAGTATACAAAATTACAATATTTACTCAAATAATATCAACCCTTACTTTAATGTAACAAATTTTAGCAACATTAAGAAAAACGAAATAATATTTTTAATAGTAGAAAGTAACAATTATCATTATTATCATTTATTTACTTTTCCAACAAAGGTTACTAGCACATACCAAGTAATCATACCCAAAACCAAATTCCTATCCCTAAATGAACTGAGATATAGTTATACAAACGAAAAATGTACTGAAGTAACACCAAACCAATATTTATGTCAATCGATGACGACAACAACCATTAAAGAAGACAGCCCTTGTGAAGTACAACTATTAAAATTCTCAAATCATTACGAAAACTGTGAAACCAAACAAGTGCAAATAACTAATATGAAAATTCAAAAAGTTACAGATAACAAATGGATAGCCATTTCCCCAACAGAAGTAATAGCAACCATCCACTGCAACCAAGATGAAAATAACCAAGCATTAATCGGAAGCAAACTAATTACCCTCAAAGAAGATTGTTATGTGAAATTGAAAGATGAAGTTATCAGAGTTTATCAAGATCCCATAGCAACAAAGAAACTTGCAAACCTACCGGAACTACAGTTCAAAATACAACAAGAAGACGAAGAAATAAACAAGAAACCTATGAAGCTAGAGCATCTAGACTTAGACGATCTCAACCACGCCGTGAAATTAGTGGAAAGTTATAAAGAACAATTAAATGAACTCAGAACGCCAAAGTTACATTATAATAATATAAGTGTTTGGACAATTGTATTAATCATTTTAGTAATTTTTGCAATCATGTATGTATTAAACAAAATGTACCTTAGATATAAGAATGAAGGAAACAGTTCTAGATTTAAGGAAACAAAAGAAAATAAAGAAACGACAAGTATACCCTTAGAAATAATGAATTTTAAATGAATTTAAATAATGAATTTTATGTATTTAAAAATTAAGAAAAACCTTAATTTTTCATTTACGGTGGGAGGAGTTATGTATCCCCCAATTACATATATATATTGATATATTGAATCTAATAGGAATTATTAGAAATTATTAAGTAAAAGTATAAGTTTAATGCAACATTGTAACACAAGGATAACCCAGAGAGGTTATCGACAGTTCATGTGAACGGACATGCAACTTTGCATCCGTGAGGGCAGTGATACTGCAGGTGGCAGGTCACAGGCGGTCAACATACCGCAATTACTTAGAATTAAGTTGTTACATTGTAATAAAGTGTACAATTAAAGAGAAACGCAGACATGAGATCTGCAAGTTCTCACAGCCGTATGAGGGGCAGGTTATTATAAAAGGCCCGGGAGCTCAATGCCCGGCAGTCAGTCTTCAAACTCCATACTTCGTTGTTTGAGCTACTCACCAGTACAATTAATCATTTTTTTATTAAAGTGATTGTGAACCAGTTATTCTAAATTTCATTGTAATTTCTGTATAAACTTATTAAAATAAATTTGTTAAAGTCAAAGTGTTTTTAAAAAACCAGCTCCAAAGGCCCGAACTTTAACTCGCGTTCACTCGCGTTTAGGAACTTGTTTACTAAAAATCCCGGGGTTTAATATTGTCATTTGAATTTCCCGATAATAAACTTAATTTCCCACGGTTATGGTTGCGTGTCAATTAAATTTAAAGCTTTATAACTAAAGATGAAAGATTGATTGATCTCTTCATTTATTATTCGCAAATTTTACAAGTTTTTCGACCTAGGTTCACTGCAAATTATTTCGATCTCATGAAGAAGTGCGTTTAGCTACTCAATTTTCGAGATCAATGTAGTTCCATTTACGTGGCTAGTCACTTAGTCTCACATGTTTAAACGATTTCGAAAGCGGCGGCACTTGTTTCTTTCGCAACACATTGTTTATGGCTGCAACTAATGCGTATATTAATATTGTGAGTAATATACAATGGTGGTGGGTTTTTTTGTATTCGTGTAAACTCTTAATTCCTCTCACGATTTACATGTAAAGGATTAATTTTCTATGGTGGATTTTAACATTTTTGAGGTTGTATGGTGTGTCAAATTCTATGATTTAGTGCTTTGTTTTTGAACTCGCGTAAATGTGTAGTTTCTATCGATATCTATGGGTGTTTTAATACGAAGAGTGTAAAGTTCCGATCGTTATTGCTGTTTGTATAAAAATGTAGTAGATGATTTAAAATGTATTCCTTTATCCTAATTTAAAATTAAGCTGGAATTGTTACGTTATTAAATGTGCACTATCAAATCTTCTTAATTTTACAAGCTGCTTTCATCCTAAAAACCCATTTAACCAACTAAAACTAATAAACTCATTTCTACTACTTTATGTTGATTTACGTAAACTAGTTTCTACGGGTAGTTTGCCAGCAACGTAATCAGGGTATATTTGGAAGCGACAACACGTTTGTGCAATGTGTCGTGCCGGATTAAATTATTGCAGTAAATGTTGGAACTTAAGTTTATATTTCATGAATTGGCCATTGTTATGTTGCAGCAGGTGTATGTATGTTTTACCATTTCAGTGCTTTACATTGCATTAACAGTGCATTACATTGGGTTATTCTAGTAACACATACAGATAGGTATTTAGCGACGTTTATTACTATTATCATTAAGGGTCAAGCTGATAAAGATAGGCACGGTATTAATAAGCAGTTCTGTAAAAATGTCGGTGCACGTGCAATGGGAGTTTCGAATAGATAGACAAAAAAGATAGACGGAAAAAGTAACAATAGAAAAATCATAACGAGGAATGTATGAGCTATAAATACAGATCTACGCAAAAACTATTGCCAAGTAGTAGCAATCATAATTAAGCATATGTATCGCTTACGTGTTACTTAAAACCAACATTAGGTAGTAGAAATTTAATAATTTCAGTTAGTTCAAAGAGTGTATAGCACGAAAGCAGTTTGTAAAATTTAGCTTTAGTAGTTTACATTTAGCAATGTTGCTATTTCAATATAACATTAAATTAGGATGTAGGTATTAAAATAGTAAAGCACCCAAAACATTAAATACAAATAGTAATAAATATCCAGGCACTACACTCCTTTCTAATAAATTCAAAACAATTACAGATAGACATTGGAGAATAATCGGCATATTATAGTTATTTGTACAAGTATGAGTTCAAGAATCATCAGCTGTGAGAGATTGCACCCCAATAATTATATATTAATAAGGTACAGCTATAAAATTTAATACGTTGCAAAGAACGAATGACGTAGCTTTCGATTTTAAGTGTAAAAGGTGTGGCAACAAAACGACGATTTGTAAGGGCAGAACAACATCGACCACGACATTAGGATAGTTTAGACATGTAAGGTGTGAGAACGAAATTTGAAGAAGGTAGAGTATTACACGACGACTAAGTTTGAAAAAATTGAGAGTTTAAGAATGAAAATTGTTTGTGAGCGCGAAGGTGCAAACGGTGGACTGTAGACCCCCTCAATGTGGATGGCAAGCAACAAATTGTTTTAAACTTTGCTGGATAAGTAGACCAGAAAGCTCAAGCTCGTGAATATCGTAGAATTTATGTTCGCGTCGGGCGGGCATCCGACGATGAAATTATTCAAAGAAAATACAAAAAACGGATTTTACTCTTCAACAAAAAGTAGGAATTGACATTGACGGAATGCAGTGACTTACGTGCCGATTAAAAAAAAAGCGAATTATGGCTTTCCTGGACGTATTTAGTTCTAGACATGAAGTGAAAAAAACTAACTATGGGTTCCGTTTGAGCTTTCTTGTTTTATAAATACGTGCATGTGTCATTGTAAGTGTAAGTTATTAATGGTTCGTAGTTATTTGATAAGGAATGAATATTTTTTTATAAAATTATTTTGTTGAAGTATGAGACAACGGAACTATTTTTGTTTAAACGAAGCATAATATTATCAGGAAAGAACGTTTGAACATCTTACAAGATTAAGAAATAAATGTAAGCCTATTTGTGGAATCATTGCTAGTTAGAGAATGGAAATTTAGTGTTTCTGTAGAACGGTAAAAGAAAATGTTGGAATTGTACTGTTTGCTATGAATTGTTACTAAGGGCATTTACAAAAATACAATTTGGAATGTCGTATAGATAATTATTGGAAACTAGAACAATGTTGTGGAAGTATTAATTACAGATTAATGTTTCTTTAAGGATTTCCTTTAGTAGTACCTGGCGAGTAAGATGTCACATTAGATTTGTTTTTTAAGGTTAATGTTCGTGTATTTATATTTCTGGAATTTACTGTTAATAGAGTTGAAGCTTAGGTGGAATTCTATTGGGAGTTATTTATAATACAAGTAAAGATAGATAATTGTGAAAGTATATATAGCCACCCCAGTGATGAAGTCGTATTTGGGAAATGCCCGTTATTTTAAAAATGTTTTTAATTGGACAAGAAAACTAATGAGTATTTTTAGAGGATTGTGGAGAACGGTAAAGAATGAAGTGATAAAATTTAGAAAACCGACAGCAAGGAGACCTATATGGAATAACCATTTTTTGAGTAGCGAAAACATTAAAAAAATTGCTGGGACAAGACGGTTTAATGACCTTTACTTTTGAAAACTAGAAAAACCTCTTTAGGTAAAGGATCATTGTAAAGTACTTTTGGTACTTCGAACTGATCATTTGTTTATTTTTATTAAGTTTATTATTTTTCCATAGGAACTCACCACCCTACCAGGGAAAGCTAGTCAGTGCACTAATTATCGACGACCTGCGGGAGGCGGCCAAGTCACAACAATTTTCTCTTACGACGCTGTGCTCCCTGTAGAGTAAAATTAATTTAGAAACGTAACGTCAATCAGCACGTATCACATAATAAAGCGTTGAGGTTGTGTTTGAATGTAAAAACAAAAGTCGTTTGACCAGTCCGTGCAAAGATATCAAAATAATTTTTAAAAAAAATTGAATATATTCTGTTAATTTCGAAATATTTCAACAAACTAACAACTTTGAAACACCCCAAAATAAATATTTTGACAGCAATAACTAGAAAAATCTATTCTGGAACAGACCAAATTCCGGAGTAGTCTTTCTGTAATTTTATTATTTATATAATACAATAAGAATGTATAATATTCGGGAGTGTTTGTCTTAAATCCATCTAAACCGTATATAACAATTATTATAAACTGAGCGTTCTAAAAGGGTGGTCATTACCTTCCATGCTGACGAGACCGTAAGCGTTTACTTCGGTGCAAATTCTTCAGTTTTAACCAACTATTCACTTTGTGGTTTTAATCCCGTTGATAAGAGAAATTCTCACACCTCATCAACATTACAAGGTAACGAAAAGATTTTTTTCTCTTCATTTTAAGTAGTTTCAACTTTTGTTGTCAAATATTCGTTTGTTCTGATTTTTAATATACTGTTAGTAATCGCCACTCACCTTGAGAACAGCTTTCTTGTTTGACGTTCGGCTACGACTGCTTAAAAAATCCAATATTTGTTCAATTCTTTCTTATTCATTACCATGTCATAAACTTTTTACTATACCCAAAGTAGTGCTCTTAAGAGAAAGAATTCAATGTCGGATTTCTATTATTAGTTCTACCCACAAAGAATATTAGGAAGCTAATTATAAATCATACTAAGGGAAAGTAAAAACAAGAAGCGTAAAAAGATTAATTTAGTTTCTCGTTGCTGTTATTAACATACATTAAAAGCCCTTTTTCATTTTGAAGAATAATTGCATAATTTGATTCACTAAATAGTCATCAAAGTTCCTTGTTACCCTCTTGTTAACACACTCTACAAGTCTTTTTCTATTTTGAAGATTAATAGCAAGATTTGATCCACTAGAATTGCCACCACCCAGACTCGGTTTTATATCAAGTTAAAATTTTAAATCGTAGAAGTACTTTAGATGTTAGTAACCTAGAAACTTTTGTACATTAGTGTTATCTGATAGATTTTGAACGAACGTATTAAACAAACTTGTATATCCCTAAACGGATATGTAGAATATTGCAGCGCCGTTTAATCTACCTCTGAGGAAAATAATTATAATGTAAGCGAGGCGTTTGTACACAAAAGTTCCTTGATAGGCCCCTGCGGGCGATGGACTTGATGGACAGGGACACAAATTTCTAATATGTTCTCGAACGATTGGATAAAATACAAATTGCCGTGATGAGCATCGGTTAGTTCAGTTATAATTGAAACTTTTATTGCGATATGAGTTCTAATATAAAACTTTGAAAGTTGCGATAGAAAATAAATTATTGATAAATAACCATTGATATAAATTTCATTATGTAATATAAATTATTGTAGTGATCGATTTAAACTTAGCATAGTGTTTCGATATTAAGTAATTAAGAAGATGGCATCGTAGTTTTTAAAAGTTAATATTTGTACTGTTAGAAATTACCTGGAAGTAAATTTTTGTGAGTGCTTTTAAAGAATTTCGGCGTAAGTACGAGTTGTAGAAAGGGCTTTATGATCAGTTTGATAATAAGGAACTGCTGTGTGAATAGAGGTATCATTGCAATATGTTTTCTTAGCCCTATGCCTAAATAAAGATATATAAAAATTTTTTAAATCGCTTTCTAAATTAGCTATGAATAAAAACAAACAATGGGGTAAACTATTAACTCAACAAAAATAATCATTGCTACAGCAGGATGGTCGATTGCCGACACAGTTTGGCGCTGATTCTTGTTTTTATTTTTAAATGGTATTTTACTTTTTGATTTCATACACAAATTCAATTTTGTCTTTTTTATTCTAATTAAACAAGTATCTCCTTCAAAGTTATATTTGCATACTTAGATCAGCAAACATTAATCAAAAAAGTAAAACCGAATAATACAATTGATTAAGTGTGTTAGTGAATTACCAAACAATAAAATATTTCCAAATATGGAAATTAAGTATTAGCTTCATTTTGAATAAGTATTCATATGCACAATTTTCTTTCATTCTAGTCTTTTTTTCACATGACGTGATATAGCAGCTGTGAACTTGTTATATTGTTACATACTAAGGTGTCAGCATCTGAATGTAGATATGCGTACCTTCACACCTTTCTCTTCTGAGGTTGGCAAAAAAAAACACTGGAGTTTATTTAACCTTCTCGCGCTTTTTACTACTTTCCACTTTTGCTCCTTATTTTTACGTATGTTGTTTACTCTAATAATATCTAACCCAATTTATTCAAGCTTGTGTGTCTCTAAAATTTCAAACTTTTCTTTTTTTGCACATTTATTTATAATATACAAAATGCTTCTTGTAACTTTTCTTTATGTTTTCTTCTTACTGGACACTTGTTATTTATTTTCTCATTTTATCCTTATGAATTTATTTAACATGCTCAAAATAAGATAAAATGTTTGTCACGCTAATCTCTTAAAATTTTATCAATACCCGTATTTACTACTTATTCACTACAACTTCTAAACTTATTTTGCCACGCGCGTTATTTAGGTATTGGAAAAAGTTGTTTTACTTTTATGTATTATTGTTTATCCGAGCTTGCCAATAATACTCTCATATGAACTACAGTCATAGCTTCTTTCTACACGGTTTTTTATGATACAGGCCGTAAATCAAACTATGAACATTCTCGCGTGATTCATTCACACGACTTGTGGTTTTAGTATCCATTTATAAATCTCTAAAAACACTACATCAAGATATATGAAGCAATCACTCCTAGTTATATAACGTTAGCGCGTTATATAAACTAACATTAAGCAGTAGAAAAGAATTTAATATTTTCAGTTACTTAAATGAGATTTTAGCAAAAAGATTTTATAGAAGTTTTATTGGTTTACATTAATAAAGTAACTATTTTAAAGTAATATTAAATTAGGATACAGAAATAAACAGGTAAGCCCTAAATATAATAAATACATACAGTAATATAGATCGGGACTTAACACTCATCCTATTAAATTTAGAAAGGTACAGACAGATTTCGGTAAATTACCGGGCATATGAAAATTTATTTGTACACATTTACACAAATTTAAAGAAATACCATTGAACCATGGAATCTAACCAACACACCCTCTCACCGCAATAATCGTAAATTGCAGCCATAAAAGAAAATGTGTTGCGGACGTAAACAAACGGCACTATATTTAGTATCCAATGTAAACATGCGAGAACAAAATGATCGGTCACATAAATAGAACCACATTGACTCAAAAATCGAGTAGTCAGACGAAACACACCGAGACAACAAAAAGTAGCATGCAATGGCCCTATAACGAAAAACTTATACAACCGACGGATCATAAAAGAGTTGAGATTCATCTTCAGTTGTTTAAGACCAAGCAGCGGGGAAGAGCTTTGAAGTCGATTGGCACGCAACTATCGCCGTGTGGATAAAGTTGTGAATCGGACAGTAAAAGTACATTACTAAAAACCCTGAAAATGTTAGTGAACAGGTGTCCGATTGCAAGTAAGGGAGCGGGGGTAAAAATCCCGTTAATCGTAAAAGTCGCCTGTAAATAATTAATTTATATGCAGTTAATCCTACACCGTGTTTTTGTTTTTCATCTAAGGAAGATAGTGTGCTGTTTTATATCACATAATTGTGATTGATGGTATTAATCAGAACGTGTAAAACTTATTATTATGGAAGACGATTACGTTGGTGCACGCTTATTTAAAGTGGACTGTATACACATAAATTCACATATAGAAAAACTCATTATAGTAGAAAAAAATTAGAACATAAAAATTAAATCAACCGAACGCCAATTATTGATAAATTGAAGTTTTTTTAGCTTCACGCACACTTGAACAACTAGGGGTAGATCTTAGTAATTTTCTCTACTGTTATTTTCTGCGATATTAATGTTCAATAATGTAGGTTGAGTGTATAGGTTGTGGAGTTTTTCTTTCATTTGTGTTTATAATTGATTAGTACGAGGTGGAAAACTTGTAACCTAGACTCTGTCAACTTCTGTCTAAAGTGGAAACCGTTAAAATGGTCTCTCGGAGCACCCATCTTCCGGGCAGAAATTATTCTGGTAGGTTTGAGCCCGAATGCTTTATTAGTCAGAGAGTTTAAAGATTTTCAAGCAAGCAGCCTTTATTGTCACCTCACATACGCAACACTTTAATAGGGTGTACATAATATTTGTGTATTTTTTTTTGTTGTACTACCAGCCCCGTCCCCTAAGCTGTTGTCTATATAAATACTGAATAAATACAAGAACATCACACATTCTTTATCCAATTTTAAATATAGATCTCACTACAGAATAGATGTCATTATTAATGTAAAAATAAGGATACATTTGAAAGACGCTTGCGCAAAATATTGCATCACAGCTAAGTGTTTAAGTCCGCCTAATAACACTTAATATCGCTTCCGCGCTTCGTTATTTGCAAGATTACACGCTCCATGTTATGTTATCCGTGTTTGTGCAGTGCAAGGATTTATTTTTCATCTTAGTAAAATATGAATTTGAATAGCCGAGGATCTCGAATGGTTAATTTAGTTATTCAGAAGGAGGTGCTTCAAATTTCAGTATTATGTGAATTAATCCAGGAAAATGCAGCGTCAGGTAGGTAATCAAAACTGTATGACTTAGATGCATGCGCCTATTAACTTGCGTTGTGGAAGGTTAATGTCGGTATTAATTACAGTGTTTATAAGTAGCATTCTTTGATAAATACAAGCTTATGTATTAAAAAATTAATGTGTATTTTAAACTTAGCCCAAATATTTATTCGCGGGTCCTTCCAAAAGCTCCAGTTCTACTACAACGTGTAAAGTTATCGAAAAGGCTGGACTTTCATACAAACCTCTGGATTCTGATTCAGATATCACTATATCTTGCAATGAAAACTACGAAAGCAGTGGTGAAAGTTATATCCCTTCTGCTTCCGATGACGATTATGCAGAATCAGGATCCGGTAAAAATGCTGAAGCAGGTCACGCTACAGATATTACCGAAAATATACCAAACAAGAAAACATAGTCACCAACACAAGTTAAAGCAAGAAAAAGGCAAGGTCGTCCATTTATATGGAAGCGCAATGTTCAAAGATGTCTGAATAACAAAGAACAACTTTACATAAATCGTTCGGGTAGAAAAATTTCTGAAAGAGTACTGAAAGCAGTAAATTGCAAATGCCACTACGAATGCTCAAAAAAAATAATAATACGAGCAAAGACAAATGATTCTAGAAAACTTTTGGGCAATTGATGATGAACCCGGTCGATGGAATTTTTTAGCAAACCATGTTACTCGAGTCCACAAAAAGTGTGCATATTCAGAAAGTAATCATCGCCAATTCACTGTAAGTTATAAATTGACTGTTGATAGAAATATAGAACAAGTATGCCAAAATTTTTTGTAAGTACTTTATATATTTCTGCAAAAATTTCTGTCCAAACTGCATTAAAAATGCTAACTCCAATGGGCACTATTTAAAAATAATATGCGAGGAAAGAAAATTCCGCTACAAAAGACTACGGACAAGGTTAGGAATGTAATCCGTAGACATATCAAATCTTTGCCTTATGTATCCTCTCATTACTGCAGATACACCAGCTAGAAAAACATCTTCCAGCAAGTTTATCTTTAAAGAGGCTATATAATGATTATATATGTTACTGCGATGAGCATGCCGCAGTACCGATTAAGCAATCATTTTATAGGCAGATCTTTGTCACTGAATTCAGCATGTGACTATCGCACTAAGTTTAGCAATATGTCACAAGAAGAACAACAATCTGTTGAACAAGACTACAACCTTCTACATGCAAGAAAAGCACAAGCGCGTTTTTATAAGACTACAGATAAACAGCGAGTTGGGGTAGATAATACATTCTGCTGTTTTGCGATAGATATGAAGACAGTTCTGCTAACTCCTTCTTTAGAAGTGGGAAAGCTGTACTACACACAAAAATTAAAGACATATAACTTCACCGTGTATAACCTAAGGTCACATGAGGCTGTGAATCGCATGTGGCACGAAGGAGATGGTAACAAAAGAGCATCCGAAACCTCAACATGTCTTTGAGAAACTTGTCAAATTAGACGAAAAATTAAAAGAGATTACATTCTACGTAGATACAGCAGCAGGACAAATCCGAAACTTAATAAATGCCGCATTCTTGTGTTGAGAATCGCAGCAAAAAGATTCCCATATATACCCCGGAAGGCTGATTCACCGTTGTTCGTACTGCTACAATTGAAGAGCCTTTGTACACTGTAAGAGAATGGAAATATTCAGAATTTAAGGATTTCAAACCTTGGAGTACTGAAATTATTAAAAATAAACATAAAACTGATGATAATAAACCTGATATGAACTGCTTCGGTTAAGTGGCTACAGTACCGAAAAGACGACCCAACTCGTATTTTCTTCAAAGACCAACCTGATGATTTAGAGACTTGAAGTTTATGTTTTTTGACAAAAAGGATCGTCACACGAAAATAAAACAGTCCAGAAGTTCTAATACTTTATAGACAACCCCTTAAAATTCAAACAAAGAAATTTGATGATTTTCGAAAACTTTGTACTTCTGGAGCAATGCCAGCAGTCTACCATAGATTTTATAACGAAGAAAAGGAGAATGACTGTGACAGTGTATCATCTTGTATTTCAGATTAAGAAAATACTGTCTTCACAATTATAACAAAATGGGTTGTTTTTTTTAAAGTGATTTGATTTAAGTAATTCCTTTTTCTTCGTGCCGTTTGAAGGTTGAAAGATGTTTAAATGTTTTTCGACAGTATATTGTAAAAAGTTGATATTTCAGTATAAAATAAATAGGTTATTGTGGCTCAGTTCCTCTTGATTTTTAAAAACTAAATTCGCCTTAGTTATAATTTGTGGTAAAAGGAGTTAACACACAAAAACCTACTTCCATTAAATATATTATTGATTATTTTTGATTATATAACTATTACCATAATAAATACCTTATTATGGAACATTAAAGGTATATACGTAAGATAGTTGTTTTGGAAGATTAAGATTAAAGCGGCTAATTACATTCGCAATGCATTTTCCCTTAAACATAGTTTTGTGGGTTATAACCATTGACGTCCAAGGCAATGCTATGAGTAAATTGAAAACTATAGTTACCACAACTTCGTTTTTTACTACTGATCACAAATCGCCAATAATCCGGAATGCATTTACTTTCTTTAAGTTTCACTATCCATTCCCACAACTTTTAAAGAACATTTTATCAAAATTAAGCAATTTGTACATATGATTCTAAATTTAGATTAAGATACTACTAGTCTTTAAGTTCATCTTTTTATGTTGTATTACCAGTTTCATTCTATATTCTACAGTCATTAATTGATCTAGCGTCATCTTTTTTCCTCTTAGATACCATAGTATTGCAATTACATTACAAAAGCCAATCGCGGTTCATATGGCTCCTTCGGTATGTATCATGACCGCTTGAACATTTCAGTCGATTGCCAGCTCCAAAAACTTGCGTCAAATGCTCCTTTTGTTTTGCAAGGTATCTACCATCGCAACTCAAAAATCTCCACAAACTCTACTTTAATTTCCAAGACATACAACTAGTGGAAATGTGTTAAATATTAGTGTATTAAATTGTATGGTACAAAATTTAAAAGAAAGTAACTGAAACGCAATCTAAATGGATGAAGAATTGGTTTCAAGAAAGAGTATATAGGAGTATACACATTTACTCTGTGAAATCCGTAAAACTGAAATAAATGAATAGTAACTATGAAAAAAATTGCATATTGTAACAGTAATTAAAAAGTCTATGGACTATACTAGAAAGTGCGCTTATTCAGTTTTTACTAAAACGCCCTCATATCAGTCTAGCGATAAGAAAGGATGATTCACAAATACCGTAATACAATAGGGTAGTTCTAAGAAGGCTTCACGACTCACATTCTCGATTTTTCTCCATTTTCTTGAATAAAGGATTTTGAATATAAGTACGAACCCCGTTGAGACAGATTAGTATTAATTAAAATTCCACTCTAATAATTGAACGCTGTACATAAATTAATGTAGATATAAATTCGTTATTTTAAAATTTTCACCTAATGTATTCAAATCAAAGATTAATAAATCAAAGTCACCTTCGATTTGTGTCATAAATGTCGTCAAAAATTTTTATTATTTTGACAATAATCCTAAGTCATTGATTGAAAAGTAAATAAAGACAATTTAAAAAATTCTGAGTGGTTTAATACCCAAGATAAATTAAGAAAAATACAAAACAAACCACAACAAACATACAGGGAGTAATTATAAATTCTCTTACGTGATATAAATGTGTTACATAAATAAATTACAAGTAAGATTAGTGTTTAATTCGACGTATCTAGAACATTATATAGTGCTCACAAATAGTGATTCAGATAGTGTTAATATAAACAAGACTTTCAATACCTGTGACTGTAAAGAATAATTATTAAATTTGTATTTATTGGAAATAAAGGCCAATAGACAATCAGAAAATTTGTTACATTCATGTAAGTTAGTAGCGAAAAAGACGTTTAAACGATTTTCTTTTGCATGCCTGTCACGCGTAGTCAACAACAGAAAATGGGTGGTGATAATCTTTCCTTTCACGAAGTCTCCAAGTTAAGCATGAAAGAAAATTCTGCGAACCTGGCAGCGCAATTAGAAAAGAGTAATACAAATTTTACAGAAAAATTACAAAAAATTAAGAAAAATAAGAAAGAGACGCCACCAACTTTGTAGAAAAACTGCACCAGACCGTTGCCAATCTGCCAGAAAATTTTACAGCGCAATTAGACTAGAATGCAACGGTGGATTAGCACAGATTAATAAAAAACCGAATTGAGAGAGATTTATACCTGAAACTACAAAATCCGCGAAAAACATAAAAGCCAAAATTTCTGGGGGTTTGTAGAAATTCGAAGCCAAATTTATTAAAAAACTTGGATGAACTAAAAGTGAGATTTTATTAAACATTTCGGGTAAAATGGTAGAAAAAATTCTAAGGATGGAAGAACGAATTAATTTGCTAATAGTACAAGCACCAGAGCCTTCAACTTCGGTGACACAAGAGCACACCTCAGCATTTAAAAACAACTAGCGATTGAAATAACTGTAAGCAGGCAACCCCATTGATAGTCATATTACGAAGTATAGCTTTGCGCATCCTACGTACTATACCGAACCATGATCAATGAAACTATAGAGCTTTACCATCAAGGGTGGAAATGAAGTATCGCGATTCCGTCTGCAACAAGTGTATCACGCGCACGAAAATAACCGTTGTCAGAAAGTTATTGAAAACTTACAACAGTTTGAAGCAGATATTATTCGCTTGGTTCGAATATCCTATCTAACGGCTCCGCACAGTTTCTTGGAACAACTAGCAATACAGACCTTTATCGATGGAATACAGAATGAGGAGATCCAGTAAGCATTACGACAGGTCCAGCTTAAAACCCTAGATGCTGCGCTTGCCCATGCTTTGGAGTTCGCAGAGGCAAAGCAAACATTGCATTGTAGTAGTGAGAAAGAATGATGCTCTGTTAAAGAACTAGACAAAAGAGCATAAAGGAAATGATTTGTCGGCTTTTTCATGACCAGGAACTAAAAAGGAAAAGAACGAAATACTGAAGTTGTAAAGAATTTGGACATATCGAGCGGCGGTGCAGGTACCCACGAAAGTACAAGAGAAGCTGGAAAACTAGAGAAGATCGACGATCGTGAGGTAAAAGCCGACCTGCACGGATTCTGCCCCAGAAAATATCATCCGCATCGCGTTAACTAGTTGCAAAGAGAGTATTTAGGTGAATGGGCAGTATAACGGTAAGATTACTAAGTTTTTAGTTGACACAGGTGTCATTATGGCAATTGTAAATCCTGCCGTAGTGCACATGAGGCATATGACTGTGCATTTTCGGACAGCAAGCAAAAACATTCAGACATACGAAATTTCAAATTTAAAGATCGGGATTGGTAGCAACATACTCGACCATCATGTAATAACAGCAGACATCACCGAGGAGGCTGCTCCGTGGATTAGACAGGTTTACACATGACCTCTGATTGTAAGTTCCCGGGTTTGATCTCGGCTCGAACCGCTATAAAAGTGTTAGGCGAGCATTTTAAAGAAGAATATGTCCTCGTTCGGATGAGAGGTAAAATGTAGATCCCGTATATAAGTCACACATGTTAAAGATCCATACCTTGCTTGGAATAGCAAGGGTTTGGCAAAATTCAATATTTCCGGGTAAAAAAACATACCTCCTAGCCAGTGTAGTACCCACGGATGAAGTATTAGAGAATGAATGTAGTGTCAAGTGCAAAGAAGTCGACAGAATAGTTGGAAAAACGAAAGGACTGCTTGTGATCGAACGCTCCAACAGTCCACTGGCATTGCCTATTGTGCTTGTGAGACCGAGGCCGAGGACTACTGACACCCTAGACATGCTCTCAGTGTTACGGTGGTTCTCGACTTTGGACTTGAAAAGCAGGTACTTGCAATTGGATTTAAATCACAAAGATGGAGAGAAGACTTCTTTTACTATTGGCATTGACCGATGAGAGTTTACAGTAATGCCATTTAGACTTTGTAATGCTCCTGCGACTTTTAACAGTTTAATGGTTAACATTTTACGTGGACTGTCATGGAAAACATGTCTCGTATACTTCGATAACGTGATCGTGCTTGGGAAGACATTTCGGAAGCATTTGACCAATTTTGAAGGAAGTGTTTCAAAGATTGAGAGAAGCCAACCTGAAATCGAACACAAATAAATGTCAGTTACTCGATGAAGATGTACACGCATGGGCATGTGGTTATACGAATAGAGTTTAGCCAGACCCGAAACAAAGTAGGACAATGTAAGAGTTGCTGACGTTCAAACACAAACACCAAATATGTAGTTTTCAGGGAATATGCACATATTATAAGATTTGGTTGTGGATTTGAGAATAATGCCAAACGCTTGACTAAATTGATAGAAGAAGTATGTTATGATGTATGAAACAAAGACAGTCAAAATGGGTTCCAGCAGCTAAGACATTTTTTGGCGGCAGCTCTGGTTTCTAGTTACCCACGGTTGGAAAGCAACTTCATATTAGACACATACGCAAGTAATGTTGCCATCGGAAGTGTGTTCTCTCAGATATTGGAAAGACCAGAAAAAGTAATTGGTTGTTTCAGCAAGGTGCTTTTGATACCGAAACGAAACTACTGCATTACGAGGAAGGAACTGTTGGCTTTAGTAAAATCGATTGAGTATTTTTTATTATATGCGCCTGCTTCAAATCCCTCCAATCGAAATCCAACTAAACTCCTCACTCCAAATCCGAAACCATAAACATAACCTACCGATCATCTTACACGACAGAACACTTTACTATGACGAATACCGTACTCTCCCTAAAACTGACATAAAATCCCGAATACATAACTCCCTACTCCATTCCTGGCAAGATCTTTGGTCTCGCTCCACCACCGGCAGATATACATTTGATATCTTCCCTGATATCACAAACATCCCTCCATATATTCCTTTCTTTAATCCCCCTACAATACAATTTCTGTCCGGCCATGAAAACTTCCGTAATAAACTTCATCAATTCCATTTAACTCCTTACCCTCACTGTCCTTGCAACAATCAATCTCTAGAAACCCCACAACACCTGATATACTCCTGTTCCCTAACCTATCTACTACAAATCAACCTCAAGCAATCTACAAACTTTGACCCGTTCGCACCACTTCCTAACATAAACTTCCTAGTCAATAACTACCCTCAAAAATTAAACCATTTCTTAAATAAAATCCTTTTAACCAAACAGTCCACCCACAACCAGCGGCACTAACACACTTAATATACACTCTTGCAATTCACTACCACATCACACTTACACTCGCACTATGCACACAATCAGCCCCTTTTACGTGCACAGTCGACGACACAGGTAAGGGCACAAATCCCCCTCACCAAACCTTCAAGAACCCCAGTTGTCATGGAATTATTGATTCTAAGGTCTTAAATATATGTAAATACTATAATGTACGGCTAGTATGAGCTCTGGCCTAGGTATAGTCCACAATAAATTAATTTATCTATCTATGTATATATCTATCTATCTATCTATATGCGTCGTTTGGTAACCGGGAAATGCTCATTAGACAACACAACGTAGGAAGCCCATTTGTGAGTGGCAATTGACATTGCAGACCCATTCACCCAAACCGACTCTTGAAATGAATACACCTTGTAATGGCACCTGTTATTAATAGGTTCGATTTCTACTTTCATCAACATGTGAAATGTAAAAATGGTTTCTGTTGTTTTTATCGTCACAGGGACATCCAGTTTTGTCCCGCAAAATGTTCTGGGACAGAACAGTTTTGGGATGGTGAAAGTGTAACAATAATTAAGAAGCATATGAAAGGTTCTGGAAAGTACGCTTATTCGATTTTTACTAAAGCGACTTCATAGCTTACTAGCGATAAGAAAGGACGATTTATAGGTATCATAATACAATCGCAAACAATCATATCTGTCTAGCGATAAGAATGAATGATTGACAGGCATCGTAATGCAATAGGGTTGTTCTCAAAAGGTTTGATGACTCACATTCTAATTTTCTCTCCATTTTTCTTGAATAAAAGATAATTGCATATATGTACGAATCCCATTACCATAGATTAGTATTGGTTTCAATTCCTAAATTAATGTATATATAAATTCGCTTGCGTGATATAAATATGTTGGATAGATAAATTACCAGTATGATTAGTGCTATAACCGCGTTCAATTATTTGTATTTAGAAGATTAAATTAGTCAACAAGACTGCAAATATTTATAATTCTGAAGAAGAATTATTAGACTTGTATATATTGGAAATTAAGACTTAACGACAATTACAGAATTTGTTATAGTAATGATTTTAGAAAGAGTAAAATACAATTATAATCGTCATTGCAACTAAAACATATATAGCGGCTCGTTGGTCTAGGGGTATGATTTTTGCTTAGGGTGTAAGAGGTTCAGAGGTCAAATCCCGGACGAGTTTAAGTTTTTTTTTAACTATTTCTAGTTAAAACCTATTAACAAAATTCTAATCTATATTTTGTTAATGGAAAAATGGCAATATAGTTAACTAAACGTTAGGTTTACAATGGAAACTATAGCCATATTTAAACAAATTGCATAAAGCAGCTAATTCTCCCTTGACATTTGAGGTTCGGTTTTACGTTTTAATTGTTACCTCACCGTATAAATTATTTCAATAATTAGAATTTTAAAATGAATGAATTTGGACCATTGAGAAAACATTTATGGTCGATCAATCCAGGCTTTTATTTAAGATTTAAAAGTACTTAAAAAAATTTCTGAACAAAGGTATATTTTCAAGTTTCCTATTCTGTTGTTGTACTCGGTGCGGGCCATTTTCTCTGCTTACTTTATTTTTCTTTCTTGTCCTTGTCCGCACAGAAAACCGTAACAAATTGTACGTTTTCGAAGTAAAAGACCGTTCCTTTACCTGTGATGCAACGTGTATCCAACATGAATAATCTCGACACATTCCTCCCTGTATATTGCGTTACAGAATATTATTTTGCTAATCTAATTCATATTTGTATAATTATGAAATAGGAAAGTAAGAACATTCGTCTCCTTTACACCAATGGCTATAATAATTGCGGCCAAACTACACAACTCATAATGTTTTAAAAAATACCGTTCAGTTTGTTTTCAAAGTTACTTATATTGTTACTAAAACTTTTCAATACAAATTTATAATTTTGGGCACCTATTGCGATTGTGAACAGATTAAAGTAATGTAAAAGTTGCATTTTGGTAGTAATATCAAACTTGAGATACCTTAAAGTATATTTGGAGTCAAATTTTATAGTTCTGTCTACAGTGTAATTCAATAAGAATGATAAATAAATGCAAGAGTTCAATATAATTATTAAAATAGGAATAGAAAGTGGAGATGATGATTACTGACAGTACTAAAGACTACCGCATAATAACACTCATTAAATTTGCTCTTATGCAAAAATAATTATTTCTAATTAGATAAATAAATAATGTTCTGTTCTGAGATCAGTTAACTGCTTCGCAATTATATATGACACTAATATGATTTATTGAATTGTCTTTATGGTATCATTTGAATACATAAAGTACTATACGAAGAGATACCGTTATGAACACAATGTGCCATCGGTAATCAAAATTTGAAATAGTTAATTATTCATAAAAAGGGCCCCCGCCCATTGCCTACAAAACGGATGCATTCGACGCGTTTTCACACGGGGTACAACCTTTTCCTCTAGCAAAATTCGTGCTCCCCTCCCCAAAAAAAAGATATTTTATGTCTAAGTTTAAATATTTGTACTATTATGTACGTACATAAGATAACATTTGTGTTTTTAATAATATTATCTGTTTCCAACAGTAACCTAACCTGAAGTACCCTATATTATCTGATATGTTCTATGTTCTATAAATATATATTTTGTGACCTGATATATATATATATATATATATATATATATGTGTGTGTGTGTGTGTGTGTGTGTGTGTACATATTGCTCTACCGCGGATGAGTCACTGCAGTACACTATTCATACGAAGGCTACGTGAAAATTCACCATTTGCAACAATTTGGTTTGAAAAATAATTTGTTTATTTTTTTATAAAATTAAAATGCTCAGAAATACTATTTAAAACTTACAAGTTGGATTCAAACAGTTAACAGACTAAAAGATAAAGTTTTAAAGCTTTCTGAGAAGAAACAAATTGGAAACTTTACACGGTCAGTTAAATCAAAATTCCTAATGAAGTTGTAGTACGTGAGATAACTGTTCTGCTAGAACAAATTGAAGAAATTGATCGATTTTCAATGGAGGTATGGATGGTAATTCCAGATATTATGACAGAAGTATACAAGGTTATATTCTAAGGCCACGGATATTTGTTTATGGCGTCCGGCCCTTTCCGATATAAATTAAAGAGAGATTGCTGGTTTGTTCCCTTCCTTTTTGAATTCTTTTCAGGTTATAATATTCTAATAAATTTTGGAGTTAGAAGCTCAAGCAATGTTGTCAGCTTTTGCTAACGTGAACTTGAAATAAAATTTTTAACACAATTTGCAGTAGAATAAAATGCTGGAGGCGTTGCATTGATTAGTATAAAGTTATGTTTCTACTGATGCACAAAAAGTCAGAGTATATTAATGGAATGGTACAGTGAGCATTTATTACAATAAAATTAAAATTAGAAACAACTAGCGTTTAAGTTACAGGTAGCTATACTACATGGCCATTTAAGCCGCGACCAGGTACTATACTGATAGAATAGCTTCCCGCTATTCGTTTTTGTTTGCTATAGTAAGGGTGTCCAATCCTGAATCTTTATATTTTAATTGAGTTAAACTTCTTAAATAGCATATAATGCATTTTATTTTCAGATGTGATAAGGGTGAACTATTTATTTTTGGAGTATTTTATTATGATGAAGGTTTAGTAAAAGTGGCATAAGTTTCATAGCCTATTGTACAGGCTCTCGGTTTGTGTTCTAAATTTTGCATTAATTTCGTGCTTCATCAAAGACACAACTGAAGTATTACAAATCTGGTAGATCTAAACCTCTTACAAATTACATATTGAAATTAAAAGACTTCTCCTTTTTATAATGTAGCCTAATAAATTATTCGCAGCGTCCTCTGGATATTAAATAGTCTGATTTTTATTACAACGAAGCTACTTACGTATTAACGCTTCTCAACATTTGCTATAAAATATATACTAGACTATGCCATTAAATTTGATCACATGAAGTTTATATAAATTATAGTAGGCATATTTACTCTACTAGAAAGATATTTAGCCGTAGCATAAAAATTGTGATAAATATGACAACAGTCAAATAGCTGGAAGACTCTTCAGAAATTTGGCTTAAACCATATATTAATTCCAAATACTAAAAGCAAATTATAATTATAAGCAAGATATTTGATTAATAACCCTAAAACAAACCTTAATGATATTTACAGGGTTATTCTAAATGATGGACCCATTTTTAAAAAATTGCATTTATTAAGGTACAAATCCAAAATGAACAATCGTTATACCAATGAAATGAGAAAGTTTCAAATTTTTTTTTAATACATTACTAATGTTCTGCGAACTTGTTATATTCGTGTTTTGGAACGCGCCCATGTTTACGGCTGTTCAACTCCCGCCAATTTATTTTTAAATTTTGAGTTGATCAGACGAGGTTTTATTCCACTTTAGTACACTTACACTAACCACACCGACGCACTTCACTGGTGTTAGCAACAGACATTATCATACTAATGGAACCATGTGGCATTGATAAATTTCTTGTTAATTCTATTTCCTGAGAAAATAATTTCGAAATATTTTGTAACACCAATCGCAAATATTGTAATAAAAATTTAGAATTTAGAATCACGTCATTTGTCTAAAATTATTTTTAATAAAATAAAAAGGCTTGCACGTGTCGTAAACGATAAGGGCAGTTTTGTCGGTACCCACGTTTGCAATGCTGAATTAATTCATAATATAATTTCTTAAATGCAACCGTTACTTTCATAGTGAGCACGTCGTATGAGATGCTGCATATATCCCGGATCAACACCAGCGCGCGCTGAAGAAGAAGATCGGTGAAGCTTGGTGAATCATTAGGATTAGTATGTTAACCTCATTATCAGTATTGCTCAATAGAGAACTGGTTGCACTTTTTAAATAATACAAACACATTTCCTAGACATATTGTTTCCAAGCCATAATTATAAAAACAGTCCACTGAAATTATCAATAACAACTAATGTTCAATGTGTCTACCGTTTGCTGCACGGCAATCATTTACGCAATAGGTAAACTCATCCCACACACGAGAAAACGTATCTGCTGTTATTGAGTGCATGGCAGCAGTAATACGGTTCCACATACCAATGAAAAGAAAAAGGCGGGCGGTTATTGTTCCAAAAGCGGCCGGTAGAGTTCGCGCGGCTACAGACCGTCATTTCATTTCACTGTCAGTTGTGAGTGAGATCACTACTGTGCAGCACAAGGTTTTTTGCGTTCTTGAGTTCACAATAAGTGAGTCGCATATTGTAGTGCAGCGAGCAATTCGTACCAAATTGAACCATCAGCTAGAAGAAGCATTAGCCGATGGTTTAAGCAATTTTGACAGACTGGAAATGTGTGTAATTGAACCACCAACTAGAAGAATCATTAGCCGATGGTTTTAGCAATTTCGACAGACTAGAAGTGTGTGTAAAGGAAAAAGCACATGCCCACCGCGTGTGTTGGAGGATGATGTCAGACGGATTGAAGAAAGTTTTGTTCGCAGTCCACGTAAGTCTACCAATAGAGCTAGTAGAGAACTTGGAATACCCCAACCAACTGTATGGAAAGTTCTGAAAATTTAACCTGTTACAAACATAACAGTTTACATAAAAAATTAACTCGCACATATTTATTTATCAATAACAAGTCCGAATTTAACCCTCGGTTTAGTTTTCAACCCATCTAAAAAAATTTCAGAGGTCTAGGAACGCCAGTGAAAGTTCCTTCAATGGTCCGCTTCTACATATCTGATTGTTCAGTCAGACCATCTCATTGAATACAAAGTTACAAAAATAATTGTTGGGCGCACCTTAAAGCTTATCAACTTTATATATTTGTTTAGATTTCCATTTTTTAACCTGCGGCCTATCCGAGTGTAAATTCTACGGTACACGTGATTGAAATCATCCCTACCCTTAATCGCAAGCGAAGTTCGGGGGTAGTGCGGTCCCTTGCCGTATAGTAACCCAACTGTTTACATTCTTAAACTTTCTTCCTTTCTGACAATTGACCTTTTTCCTTCGGGGCATATTTATATTAATTCTCCTGTTTCAATGTTGCTAACCCCGG
Organism: Platerodrilus igneus; assembly: GCA_036346225.1. Lineage (NCBI taxonomy): Eukaryota > Metazoa > Arthropoda > Insecta > Coleoptera > Lycidae > Platerodrilus > Platerodrilus igneus. The sequence continues at coordinate 1,803,809 of JARFIW010001109.1, read as the reverse complement.
TCACATCTTTTTTGGTATGGTATCGTTTTATTTGGCACTTTCAAACGTCATTAATGTAATTATCGTCTAGACATTGCGTGCCATGTCTCGCCATATTGTCTCATCTTTGTACATATATACCGTGTTTCAACATATCAGAAATTTTCTAGGCTAACTGAAAACTTATTTTCCAATGTTCACTTTTGATTTTCGTATGAAAGCCATGCTGGAAATGTATGCCATTAAATAGAGCAAAAGAATATACGATTTCACTGATGTATTATTGCACATTGGATTTAAAACTTCAAATGCACACTCACAACACGAACGATTATGGATTTTAGTCTTAAAGCTGGCGTTAAAGCACTTTTTACTGGTTATTTTTTTGTGTAAATTAATTTTAACGTCAACAACTTGCTAGTTTATATTTGATTAAGCGTTTTAAAATTTAATGTTACTTTCTTAAATTTGACGAGGTGCACTTCCCAAAGCAGATGTTACTGTATTATTTTTTGCATGCATACTGTACTATTTCTTGTACATATTTAGTGCTGGAACATGTTGTAAGTATTCTTTCATGTACATATGTTTCTCTTATTTAAATAATATGATTTTATTCTCGATATTTTAAAATATTTAGGTTTATACTGTATTATATACAAATTCACGCTTTGTTTGCATCACGTCATAACGAACGGTTACGTAAATGTGTGTTTTTGACATTTGTAAACATTCTTTTGGGACTGTATGTTTTACTTACATATAATTATGTAATTCTTTACCGAGGTTTACAATTTTCTTCTTTCTATATTACCCATCACACTCTACGAAGTTTTTGAGCGAGCCCGGAATCTAATCTTTTTGAAGTTCGTTTCTACCATTCTATCCCTGTTTTGTTGCCGTTTTCGGTGTAAGCGATTTTCTTTCCATACTTTTCTGCTTTCCTTCTCGTCTGCACGGAATACTCTAACATGGGATTCGAACGTTATTTGCCAATATATTTTAAGCCGAAATGGAATTACATGTGGTAAGATTATATTGTCTTTTTGTTAAGGATGTTTAGTAATGTACGTGCAAACCTAGCCGGTTTGATGATAAAAAAGTGTAGAAAATCAGAATTACCTTTTTTTCAAGGAAAATGCTCTGGTATTTACAATTTAAATATTTAATCATGATAAAGGTTTAGTGTAAGTTGGCCGTTGGTGTCTTATTTATAAAAAGAACGACATTGTGAAAGTATATCCAGCCACCCTAGTGACGTAACAGTAATAACCGGTATTGCAGAAGAGCCTCTATATTAAATTTCTTTAACTGAACTAAATTTAATAATGAGGTATAGATCATGAATTAATGAGAGATAAGAAAACATAAAGGACATGAAACCTACTTGAGACAACCACCTGTGGACTAGGGAGGAACGTCAAAAGGGAAGTTTACCGAAGCAATGGCAGTTTGGCGCGGAACCATTTCTGACAAACAAAGAATTAAAAAGCCTTTCAAGGTAAGTGTGCATTTTAACGCAGTTGATTGTAATTTGACAGTTTCCATTTGTGTATTCTCTTTCTTCAGAAACCATTCCATACCACTGCAGCTAGTCGCTACAGCTGCAGAACTGTCACGGCATTCCCCCGTCCTTTCGGAGTAACTTAGAATACTAAGACAACGCTATTTCTGCGCGTAATAGTTCCTTGGTCTATTAAAAGATTGCAAGCAAATTGATCTTGTTGATTATTATATAATGTGTATCCGATACAACAATATAACGATAATGGATTGTATGCATCTTTTGTAATTATGTAGTTACTACTGCACTATTCATGCAAGAATAGACATGTCTGCAACTGTTAATTTCAAAAAATTTAACTACGAATGAGATATTTGACAATGCATTAATGATTGATTAATTGGATTATACAATATCATTTAGGTTTGCTTTAACGTTATTAATTAAATATCCGGCTTATGATTATAATTTGCTTTTGGTATTTGGAACTAATCTATAGTTGAAGCCAAATATCTAAAGAACCATCTAGCTATTTGACTGTTGTCATATTTATCACAATTTTTATGCAATAGTTAATTTTCTTTTTAATTGAGTTAAAATGCCTACTATAATCTATAGTAATTCAACACGATCAACTTTGATGGCAAAGTTCGGTTTATCTCTTATAGAAAATAATAAAATTGCTGTCAGTATTTAGCTTATTTTTATTAAATTAGTTAGGAACATAAAGGTTGTTCCATGATACGATGTCTAACAAAATGTTTTTCTTTTAAATAGAACGTCATGTGTTTAATTTTAATTTGGACCTTTGGCTTTTCACGATTACAAAAATATTAACTTATACTGAGTTTGTTACGTGTTACAGTATTCTGTGCGGACAAGAAAGAACGCAGCACAGTAAGTAGTAGAAAAATTGCCTACAGCGAATACCGCACCCAAACACAGGGACAGAATCGAACTTCAAAAAAATCAGAGTTCCGGCTAGCTCAACAATGTTAGAGAGTGGAGGTAAGTGACTTAGAAAAAAACTGAATTGGAAACCTCGGTAACAAAGAAATTTATTTTGAGAACAAGCAGGAAAACATACAGTCCCAAAAAGAATATTTACAAACGTCGAAAATACCTGATTGCGTAATCGTCCGTTACAACGTGATGGACATAAAGCGTAAATTTACATAATATACAATATACAGTCTACATAGAAAATTATCAAGCACAAAATCTTACTATCTAATTATAATCATATTTACAATATGATCCAACCCTAAATATGTATAAGAAATATCGAGATGATCATATAGTCAGTAAAACCATTCTGAAGGAAGTGCATTTCGTATCATTAAAATTTTAAACAGTCCATTATTTGTAGCTCACATTAGTAAAGAGCAAACAGAAATTTACACATAATTATGCGTGCGCTATCGTCAGTCTGTAACGTATTGTAGAAGTAATCAAAAGCATCTTCCAGAACAGCAACACAAAATAAAGTAAACAGACAACATATTGTACCTGGAGTTACTTCTCTCGGGTGCCATGTCACGAAATGCAGATAGGGGTCGGAACAACTTAAAGGTACTGCAGTTAAGAAGCGTCGAATTAATAGCAGAAAAGTCGAATTAGTAAGAGCGGTCGAATAATTAAGAGACTTTTTCAGAGTTCAAGTCGTACTTATACGGCTTTGAAAAATTATGGAAAGGAAAATATCAAACCATTCCCACCGATATAGGTTGTAACAATTTTTTCTGAGGACTACAAATCTTTTAAAATTATTTACTAAATACGCTGCATTGTCTATATAAATAAGCAGTTAAATCTTGCTATATAAATAAATATTTAGATCAGGGCCGTGTAGCCCAATGACAAGACAAAAATTTAATTCACTTGAGTAATTGTTTTATTTTGAAAAAGTGAGTTCAAAAATAGGGTACTTCTTAATTTTCTTTGGGAATTAAACCACTTATATTTTTTTAAATCAACTTTATTTACGTTTCGATCCATAACCTAGGATCGTTGTCAAAATAATAAAAACTTCAAGTTTGACATTTATGACATAAATTGAAGATGACTTTGATTTATTGATGTTCGAAATATTTGGTTTGAGTACACAAAGCAAACATTTTTAAAGTTTAAAAGAATGATTGCCTTCAATTTGTGTTGCGACCTAATAAAAATTAATCAGCTGATTTCACGTTAAGCGTTTTGGCTACCTAAAGAAAGTCGATCCCAGGTCGCAACACAAATTGAAGGCAATCATTCTTTTAAACTTTAAAAATTTTTGCTTTGTGTACTCAAACCAAATATTTCGAACATCAATAAATCAAAGTCACCTTCAATTTATGTCATAAATGTCAAACTTGAAGTTTTTATTATTTTGACAACGATCCTAGGTTATGGATCGAAACGTAAATAAAGTTGATTTTAAAAAATATAAGTGGTTTAATTCCCAAAGAAAATTAAGAAGAATGTTAAACAAACCACAAGAAACATACAGAGAGTATCTACAAGAATAGGGCAATTAAATCAGGAGGTAAAAAAAGCATAAATACCCTTTACAAATTTACTGTTTTATATTTATCTCACTTGACTATGGAGAACTAATAACACTTTCAAAAATTTTAATGCCTAAACTGGTATTTATAATAATGTTTAAATAATTGATATTAATAGCCATTCTTTTTTATAGTATAAGGTAACAAGAGCACATCTCTTGTGTCCCTCTTTGCTATATTGATAATATTTTTCTTTACAGCTCCTGCTTAGGCAGTAAATACGATATATCTCTCCAAGGACTTCCAAGTCCCCCCTTAGGACAAAACCATGTATAGAAAGTTTTAGGACTTGGTGGCGTCCCTCTTGCACCCCTATTTTAGTAATATTAGAGTCAGTAAGTAAAAAATGTTTTGTCATAAAACCACGACCACTCCTTATACGCTCTACCCAAGGAATAGACCCCTAGCATAGTCGGAAGATAGTTGAGATTCCATAATTTTAAGAAGATCCCTTTACCATAAAAAGATCTCAAAGTTAGCCTAAAGCTACGTAAAAAGGTTATAAGGTGTAAAATATTCTAAGAAGGCAAGCAAAAATATATACATCGGCATAACATTCCTAGAATTCAGAAAACAAAATACGATAGTTGATTTTATAGAATTTTGTTGGTTGCAGGGGAAGCAAGGTACATTTTAAAATGCCCCTGCGATACTGATAAATCAAACCACGGTGAAGCATGTAAAGTGGCCTAGTTTTTTCGAACAGAACAGAGGTTTGTAAGATTATCAATCCACGCTATAAATATTGTCGAAGGAACTTAATAAGGAAAGTCGTTGCCACGAACATGTGCAAATATAACAACACGGATTTTCAAGGAATACGAGCAAATAACAAACACTTTTAAGCATTTAGTCTTTTTAAGGAACCTATTTAGAAGTAGTTTTAACGACCAGCAGCTATAACGGGCAGCGGATATAATTATTTTTCGAATAAGTGCCAAGGCAAGCTTTTCGGTTTTAAAATAGCAAATATTTCGACGAAACTATTTGAAGTAATAAACTAACTAGCACGTATCGAGGAAGAGGGTTTATTTAAAATCGTTCGAAGAGCAAACATTTCAAAGAATTTTGAGGGTTTAGTAAGGGCAAATGATTGTTTGTTTGTAACGATTTAATAAAGGGATACGGAATATAGTTCACGTATTGAGAGACATTTTTATGCAGGACAGTTTTTAATACTTGAATATTTGTTAGGTTTAGATTATTTGTGAGTATAACATAAGAAGGGTTTATATTAGCGGTTTCAATTACGGGCGTTGTAATTTCATACAGAATCTCTATATTTCAGAAAGTTACCGTAACAAGTTGCACGTAGAAGTTTACCGTTTTAATCACAAAATAGTAATTATTCCAACGTCCTGTATACATCTATAATAACAGAAAAAGTTAATTTTTACGTATGCCTTAATAGTAAAAATTTATGAGGCTTTGTAACTACATAACATATTCTTATTATTGTTTCGATATTTATGCGTGGAAAACTATACTTTCACAACGTATTGATAAAAACGGTGTAGGATTGTGCATGCTTGATTAAGCTACAAAATCGTTATTACTCAACAAATTTTAATAAAATTTTGGAAAGGACCGTTCTGAAGGGTGCTCAAGTAGGTGACATGCATAGATTTTTTTAAAATATTGGTAATATGAAATCTCTCAATTTTACTCCTAAAAACTGACGTACGTTTCTGAAATGTAAATTGCATAAAGTATCCATCTTTGTTAAAAAATGCTGCATTTATTTTCTTAAACAAACTATGAATACGAGAATCTTTGAAAAAGCCATAAATCATTTACGTTAACAAAATAAAGAATACGTCACTTCTTCGAGAAATGTTCTAAAAGTTATTAAATAAGCTAATTATTTTCTATTAATAAATAAACGATCCAATTCGAAGAAGCGCTACTATCGGAAAAACATAAAACTAATAAGAGCACGCGTTTTAATAAGCTTTATTTGTATCATAAGAAAGAAATAGCTATTATTTATTTCGTTCGTTAATGAAGGATGCGAGACGTTTTATGACCGAAACAATTTCATATTGACAGCTCATTAAAACACGAAATCGGTAGAATATTGCATTACCCGGATGCGCCATGCTTTGAGATCATAATCGAAGATGACGTTTTAAGTTGATTTTATTATATACAGACTAAGGAATTTGGGAGCATTTATTCATTTTACGACATGCAACATGTAAGTTTCAAATAATTTGTAATTCGTTCAATATTGGTAATCTATTCTGTTAGCGTTGCACAAGTAACGTAGAAGTTTAAACATGAGTTATGAAGCATAATTATTTGAAAAGGTATAATGAAGATTTATCACATCAATATAAAAAATCTCGTTGCAGGATCAACTGCTAATTTTTAATTTGTTAAAAATAAATGCACTTTGCAAACTGACATTTCTACATCAAGATTGATTATAAATGTAAATTTGAAATCGAATCGGGAAGTATTCAATGCCGCTAATTACAATGGAAAGGAAAGTGCTGTTACGTTCACTTTCGACGGTAAATTAAAACACATCCTTCTTTGTCTTACTTTATTCATTCACGTAGATTCTGTTATAATACTCCAAGAACATCCTGTATATTTTACTTTCCTACAATAGGTACGTTTCATAATAATTTTTTATTTTCAACCTATTTACTTCGAAACAAAAAGTTTACTCTATAATTTAAATAGTCGGTACTTTGTCTTCGGTGTCCGCTGGCTTGCTACACATTGCTATAGCGTACAATTAATTCTTATACTGCTTCGACCAAAAGACTCGTTGAAATAATGGATGGCACTTCTTCAATAAAATGTTGTTTCCAAGTTTCTATTTAACACCAGGGTATAATAACGCGAGTATTGCATTGAATACTTGCTAGAAAACGAATTCATATACTCGATTCTTTCTGTATGTATATGACAACGATTACTCGTCGTTAACTTTTTCTTTTTTTTTTGTTATCTTTTCAATTTCGTGCACACACTGTGTGATAAGTATTTGTGGTTTTAAAAACAAATGTACTTTTCGGACACCAACACTGTATGATCCCAAGCCTCTCTGTTTCGCCCTGTCATTAGGACCAACCCTACACTGTGGTCTTAAGGGCGAGTGTTTAGGCACCATTTTTTGATATAAGTTGTATGTACTTGATGAAACGTGCTATTTATAAGGTTCTTCCATTGCCGACTAAATTTTGTAGGGGTAAAACGATTTTCTTTATGTGAGATGTTATTTATTGATAATATTGTATTTTATCCGGACCTTTTACTGTGATAATTTTATGTAGATAACTTTATTATCACGATGGTGATTTAGAGCTGTTTTTGTTGCTGTAATTGTAAATTTTTGTTTATTAAGACCTCGAAGCGAAAACCTTATAGATTTAATTTTATATTTACAATAAGAATTCAGAGCTATTCTTTATAGAGTCGTAATTTTCTTGTGGGTAATTAACATACAAGGTGGGGCCTAAAAACTACAGTTCGCCATTTTAAGAAGTGACTTTTGTGATCTTCCTGATATATGTATATTGTGGTGATTGATTTTTTGTTTTTTTTTTTGTTATACTACACGTTATGTCTCTCCAAAATATCACTTAGATTAATTATATTAAGTATTAATAAGTATGTTTAATTCCTTATTTTTATTTCAGGCTTTTCTTTATTTTTTCTTGTATTAGTAGGACCCTGCCTACTTACCGATTGAGTCGGTCCTTCTTTCTTTGTCTTTTTCGTTGCGTCTATATACGTAGCAGCGCTATAAAGCAGAATTTAACGATACCAACTGCAAGTATAATTTTGTTTTGTAACCTAAATGGATATTTAAGTATCATTCAGTAAATTAAACTAGAATAAGTTTTTATTTTTATAAAAATTATTTGTTTAGGGATAATTTATTACGGTAATTTTGAGGATCAGAGCTTGAAGCATTTTGATTTTTACAAATTTTTCTGCCCAGGATGGTTAGCCAACTACACTGACAAACGGAATAATACAAGGATAGGTTAACTATCCAGAGAAGTTTAAAGAGAATTTGTGACTCACATATAAGATATTTTGGTGTTCCGTAATTGTGAACAAGGATTAGGTGGAGATTATTTTAATGCGAAAGTAATCATTAGAAAAATTTTCTGTCTAAACTTAAGCTGTAAATTGTATTTACAAGCGTTATTCATATGTGTAAGTAGGAGATTATTTAGATAATGTGTGCAAAAGAAAGATGTTTCTGAATGTATAAATATTGTTTACAGATGATTCTTGAGATTTCTGTGCTTTATATCATTTTCGCAAATTCTACAGCATATTTTGATATATATGATATACTTACAAATAATCATTCCGTTATAAGATTTCTTTTTTATTTTACTGATAATTTTTAAATTGTAATAATTTTTACATTACAAATTATATTTTTAAACTTTTTTATTTGCCCAAAAAATTCTACATATTTAAAATAACGTAAATTTGTACGGCAGATTTTTTAAAATCAGTATCACAAATTATTGTACAAATTTATTGATAATCAATCCAATATTGCAGTGTTCAGGAAATTTGCTTTTTGTATTGAATTACACAAAACTGTTAACAATTATGTTTTAACTCAAATACATCCTTCGTCTGTGTTTCTTGTTAATAGTTTTTGAATTGCTTCTATCTCTCCTTCAGAGAGGACTACTTTGAAAAATTCATGCTAAAGAAACGATAGCAGAACGTATACAAATACTTTCTTAGTTACGTGCCTTGAAACTTTAGATTTTACTAAAGTCCAAATCTAATATGATGTTACAAATTAAATAGTTATTAGAATTTCACATTTGGAATACAGGTTTGACACCTACATGCACGTTAGAGATATTATTTCAAATTTTGTTTACCGATGGCACATTGTGTTCATAAAGGTATTTGTTTTTTCTCTTTGTTACGTTGACTAATACAATAGTGTCATAAGAACACCATTACAAAACCGATATCTCTTCCTAGTACTTTTTGCATTCAAATGATGACATAAAGATAATTCAATAAATCATATTAGTGTCATATATAATTGCGAAGCAGTTAACTGATCTCAGAACATAACATTATTTATTTATCTAATTAGAAATAATTATTTTTGCATAAGAGCTAATGAGTCTTATTATGCAGTTGTGTTTAGTACTGTCAGTAGTCATCATCTGCACTTTCTATTTATAGTTTAATAATTATTCTGAACCCTAGCATTTATTTATTATTCTTATTCAAATGCACTGTAGAAAGAACAATAAAATTTGACACAAAATATACTTTAAGTTATTTCGAGTTTGACTTTACTACCAAAATACAACTAATACTTCACCTTTTTCTGTTAATAGTCGCAATAGGTACCCAAAATTATAAATTTGTATTGAAACGTTTTAGAAACAAAAGTAACTTTAAAAACAAACTGGCCGATATTTTTAAAACATTTGAAGCATTATTGTTTAGATTCTGTCTCAATTATTAAAACCGTTGATGCATAGGAAAGGAATGTCCTTACTTTTCTATTTCATAATTACACAAGTATGAATTAGATTAGCAAGATAATGTCCTGTAAGCAATATACAATGTGGAACAACCAAATAGAATAAATTCATTATTTCGGTAACTGTAATATATAAAAAAATGCAGAAACCCGTCAATTTTAGATTTTGAATTGACATCCTGCAACGAAAAAATGTAATCCCTACACCGAACCCCTTCTAGTGACAATTACAACCACTAATTTTTTAAGTGAGAAATAGGGGCTTGTGATATATCGTTTGAAAGGTTTCTTCATTTTCTAGTCAAGAATGTTATTGTTTTCACATATTTCCGTTTTAGATGGTATCAATTTGTAACAATTTTTTTGCCGATTATAGAAGTTTATAAATTTAATTATAAAATACACTGCACTGTTTATTCAAATAAATAATTAATTTCACGAAGTTAATAAATGTTCAGATCAGTACCGTATAGTCCACTCACGAGTCATATATTAATTAATAATAATAATATAGGCTCTACTCGTAAACGTTGGTTAATTGAACTACAGGATCATCAGTCTAGCTCGACCACTCGCTGCAGTTAGAAGCATCATGGGCATCAATAAGGTCCGAGCTAGAGATCTTCGCGTCGCCATTTACGTGGCAGCGTAATCAAGTGCAGAATGCACTTGACTTTTATTTGTTTCTGATAACGGTAAGCAAGTTAAAATATTATTGAAGTAGACTAAATGATTTTATTATAGCGCTCACCTATTCTGATAGCTCTCCTATACCTATACTGATAGCTCACCGATAACGATAACTTGCACGTTTACTAATTTTTAATTTTACTAATTCACAATTTATAAGGTTACGAATTTATAAGTTCAGATACTACGTTTTAATTTCTCAGTTTACCGTTAAATAATCTCGTTTTAAGATAAGTTAAAGAAGAGTAAAAAATGATGCACATTGTATAGCTCGTATTATGGGTTGATTTAATTTTTCGATTTACTTCGATGGATTGCACAAGTTGATGAAAATGGTTTCCTATAATGGTCCAGTATAATACACTGTAATGCATTTAATTCGTCATTAGTCTAAAAGAAGAAGCTCAAGCTTACACTTTGCAAAATGCAGGTGTGAAAAGTTTGCTGACGTCACTTGTTTGTACAAGAATCGCAGGCTATCACATGCGTTCTTAGCAAGGTATTTGTTACAATGAAGTTTAACGTACAACTAGTTGCTATGGTAAGCGCTAGCCTAAGGACTTGACTTGATAGCAGCTGTTCTGAATAACTTGACAACGAGGCGAATATTTGAAACTAAAATGGTAGCGTTTTTTAATTTGTTTTACGAAGAAGTCGATTGAACTTTTATTGTTTGGATTTCGTTATAGTATAAATTACTGCTTACATTTGACATTACTGCAAATAATTAAAATTAGTAATTTCTTTATTTAATCCGAAAAGTATTTGATTCAAGTTCAGTAATACATAAAGTGATTATGAGAATTAATTTTATTTAGCTTTGAATATATTACAAATATTTGTTGTAAATCATTTTGGGTATTTAAAATTTTTACGGTCATATTTAATTTATTGTTGACGTTTTGATTCCTAGTAGAAGTTATCAAAATTCTCATATTTAAATATCTGAGTATAAAAATAAGATCACGTTTTTTATTGTACATTTATGTATATAAATTTTTAAACAGAAGAAGGCAAATTTAATTAAAGAACCATCAATTGATTTAATTAAACAACTATTTTATTTTAGACAAATGCGTCCAAAGGTAGAAATAAATAAGTTAAAAGAGAATATATACCCTTTTGTAAAGAATAAATTTGTTGATTGTGATACAACGAAGAAGTACTAAACAACTCTTTCATATTTAAATTTCCTTTTGCTACCTATGTTTAAATTATAGGTGTTAATAACTACTTTTTTCTTTATTGTATAAGGCAGCAAGAGTGTATCTCTTGCGTCCTTTGTTATTATAATAACTTTGTTTTCTTTCAGATCCTGCGTGTTCGCAGTAAAAGCGATCTTTTCCCCGGAGGATTTCCAAGTTCTCCCTTAGGGTAACCCGTGCTTTATGAATTCTAGGATTTGGTGGCGCCTTTCTGCACTCCCTAATTTTAATTGAGAGTCAGTAGACAAAACAGTATTTTTTGTTGTGAAACCCACGACCACTCTTCATAAGCTCTACTCGAGGAATAAACCCCTAGCTTAGTCGGAAGATCGTCGTTTCGTTTTTACTATAAGGGTGGAGTTTTTTTATTGGCGCACAATGCCTTTGATTGTTACCCTGACGTTAAACATTGGGGTGTCGATATTTATTCACTTGCGCCCAAATAGTGGGGTTTCGAGATATATTACAAACTAAAAAAACATTAAAAGTTACCATGGCAATGTTAGTTTTGTTTAGTAAATTGTTGTGTGATTATAACTGCATGATAGTAGTTGTCAGTGTTATACTTGTTTGAATTTTGTTAACTGCAATTCAGAAACATGGTTAGATTAACAGAAATGCACAAAATAACAGTTCTACAGATGATTTGTTATAGAGATACCACACGAACACGAATAGAAGCTGCTTGCCTATTTCATGAAAAATCTCCTGTGTTGCTGCCTATAACCCAAGGGACAGTTGGTAAAATAGAGAAGCAATTTTGCGAGTTTGGACATGTAAGGCAAATAAAAAAGGCTCCTGTCGATGCAAAGTGATGATACTAAATTGAATGCGATGTTTGAGTTTGAGGAAACCCCCGATACATCGAGTAGACAAACATTACATGTGATTTTCCAATGCTCCTCCCGAAAGTATTACATTGGCCAGGAAGCGAGTTTTTTTACCTGGAAAATTTGGAATTTTGCCGAACCCTTGCTGTTCCAAGCAAGGTAGGGATCTTTAACGTGCATGACAACACTCACACACGGGACCTCCATTTTACCTCTCATCCGAACAAGGGTGTATTTTTGTGAAAAATGCTCGCCTAACATTTTTCAAGCGGACCGTGTTGGGATTCGAACCCGGGACCTTGGGCGCAGTAGTCACACACATACCACTACGCCACGGAGCCGCCCGAGTAGACAAGCAGCCGCAACATTGACTGTGAGCCATACATCGATTCTACAATTATTAAAAAAGTAAAATGCATCCCTATAAAATAATTCCAATTCAGGAGCTTATGGAAGACGATTTTGATAGAACTTATTTTTGTGGACAAGTGATGGTAGTGTTCGATAACAATGTTATCGAATTCGAAGATGTAATGTTTTCTGGTGAGTGCACTTTTACACTTAACGGTTATGATAATCGTCGAAATTGCCGCTACTGGTCAAACGAAAATCCTCACTGGATGAGAGGAGCATACGCAATGCCCTCAAAAGGTCAATGTTTCGGCAGGAATTATTGGAAACCATATCATTGGTTTCTTTTTCATTGAGGGCAATTTGAATGGCGATAATTATTTAGCACTACTCGAAAATAATGTCGCGCCAACTTTGGTAAATACATATCCTGATCCAGAGAACTCTCAAGTTTCAGCGAATACGATTTGGTTGCAGCAAGATGGAGCACTGTCACATTACCAACGCAATGTCCGGCAGTACCTCGACATAATGTTTCCAAATTGGTGGATAGCGAGGCGAGGATCGATAGAATGCAGGATCATCTATTCTTACGTTATTAGACTTTTTTATGGGACTATGTGAAAAGTATTGTATACAAAACTAAACCCCTGATTTAAATGACTTAAGAAGACGAACAACGTTTGCGATTAGGTCGGTCACACCTGAGATGTTTAATAAAGTTAGAAGGTATTTGTATTTAAGATTAGGATGTTGCCAAGATTATCGCAGCGAGCATTTTAAACGTCCACTTTATTGACAATCATTCCTTTTTTTTGTTATTTTTAAATTATGAACACAAATAGTAAGTACTGCTTATTAGTTTTTGAGTGTGTTGTAGCAAATTTGGGTAATCGGATGGTTTTATTATTTATGTTAATTTTTGCAATAAATGTGAAAAGAGTAACATTTTTGAATCGAGAATGAAGAGATCTTTCAAATGATATATCACAAGCCCATAATTCATTCCCATTTAAAAATTGGGGGTTGTACCTGTCACTCGAAGGGAATTCAATGTAGGGATCAAATTTTTTCGTTGCAGTATGTCAATTCATAATCCAAAATTGACGTGTTTCGGGATTTTCTATAAATATGTAGTTACCAAAACAATGAATTTATTTCATTTGGCTGTTTCACACAAATGAGAGTCTTGAGATTATTCAAGTTAAATACAGGATTTAACCCGAAAGGGAGCAGGGCCGCCGACACGTGAGCTTAGGCCGCCTGTGTTCAAAATGTATTGTGCCGTCCATACTCAGCATATAGAAGGTTAATAGAAAAATATTTTAATATTAATAAATATAATAGCAAAACGATTTCAACAAATTAATTAATTAATCTAGAAAACAACAATATTTATTTATCATAGTATGAACACGATTTATAAACATTTTACACGCCAAGCTTTAATTTCAGAAAACTTTTGGACAATACTATGAATATTTAATGCATCCAGTATTTCTGACTCAATAGATATCATTGTCAGGTCAATAAAACATTCTTAAAGCATTGTAGTTCCAATTTGGTTCTTGATCAAGCTAAGTTTAGAGATCGATCTCTCAGCTGAAGCAACTGAAACAGGTAGCATCAAAATTATTCTTTTTGGAAATAGTGTATTAAAAAAATAGCTTTGTAGATCATTTGGTAACAGATAACGTATAACTTCAATGTGGCCACTGATATTTTCTAAACTACAACTAAAAAGGGTATTTATTTCTTCGAATAGTTCTATTCCATCGACATCTTTCTCTATCTTGTCAGTTAAAATTACTTCTAAGTCTAGGCAGTGTTTCGTCAAATCTGATTCAATTTTTTTTAAATTCCAGTATACTGTATAAAAATCCAAAGTAATCAGAATGCTCATTAAGTATTGCAAATCATTCTTGAAGTGAGTTATTGGTCGTATATAGAAATATCGATACAAAAATTTCGTTTAAAATTTTTTTCTGGATCATTTTCCGCTTCATCTTTGTGTTGATAATCAAAATGGACCTTCGTCTTTCGACGTCTAACGGTTTCCGGTAAACAAAATGCGGCATCATTTGAGCCGTATCAGCTACAAGAAACAGCACTTTTGTGGGCATCCCAACCTGGTGCTTGATTAAATCGCTTGAAAATTCGAGTTTTTGGGTATTGTAGGTTTTTGAAAGAATAATCTCTCTGAGATGTTTAATTGGTTTCCATAATACTGATAAAATGAAAGAAACTCGTGATGGATTGTGAGCTGAAGGGGTGGAAATTGGTTTTCAAGAAAGCGTCTATTTGGAAGATTCGAAAAAGGTGGAACCGCAGGTAAATGAAGGACAAAGTGTAGAAGAGACTCAGGAATCTAAAATAATGGCACTTTTATTGAATATTAATAAAAGTGTGCGCGAACAGAAAGCGAATATGAAAGAAATGAGTGACAAATTTGATAACGAACAGAATTTGGATAAAATTTAGCAAAGTTGGGGAAAAGAGATGAGTGAAACATTAACTGAAGAATTACAAGAAACAAAGAAGGCTAGCGAAGATATGAAATTTGAAGATTGAAGAAAAGCGGTTCCCAGTGTATGGAATATAGATGATGTGAATGAAGTAATTGTTCATAATAAATCAAAACAAAAAGCGCGTGAAAAAGATATGAATGGAAAAATTAAAAACTTAAATCAGAAGGTAAACGAAATTGAGGAAAGTTGCCAAGCCGAATTTCAAACATTTAGAAATGAGTTATGAAATTTCGAAAACAAGGTAGAAAATTTAGAAGATGTTTATGTTACTTTTTTATTTTTTACAAATATGTTTAATGCAGTATAAATTTGACTACCTTTATAAGAGATAAAAATATTTATTGAAGATAAGCGAAAGTTAGTAACTTCTCAAAGTAGTAATTGTGTGAGGTATTATCAGAACCAGTGAGTAAGAATATTTTTTTTAGTGCAGTTGTGTATTTCTTTCTTCGGAAGAAATCTAGATTATTCTAGAGGTTTCAAAGTCCATTCATTGAGTACCAAACCTATAAAACAAATAAATAACAGGCAATAACAGTTGTTAATCAAGATAACAGATAAACATTTTAAACGTTCATTTAATAAGGATTCCAATTAAACATTTAACGATGTAATAAATCAAAGATAATAGCAATGTAGTATGTAAAATGTACTAATTAACGCCATTTTTGCGCAAAATTAAAGTAGTCGTATGAATGAAACCAATCAGTGAGTTGCCGAGTGTTCTACATTTTAATGACGTATTAAAATGCATAGTATATATATAACTATATATATATATATATATATATATATATATATATATCTCGATTAAAAAATCAGAACGGGGTCATTTGTTAATTGAATTCAGTTTACGTCAGAATGTATATGACCCGTAAAGATATGACAAGGACATGGACAAGTGATAAATCCCAGGATGATTCAACGGTGAAAGCAAGTATATCGTTATTTTAAAACTTTTTAGAAGATATTTTGATTGCTCTATTTGTTCAAGTAATTTGTATCACATAGAAATTTGGTGTTTAAATTTTTTGTGGCTGGATAATTTCAAATTTTTTATGACTCAAATTTGGATTAAATTTGACCATTATAAAGGGATTTCTTGAATATATTTTATCAGCTACGTTTGAATTCTTTTTAATAAGGATTATTAAATATTATCTATCCTCTTCCCTTAAAATTTGTACATAGTGGGGTTTACATAAGGGGGTTTGTGAAATACTAATTAGAAGAAGACATTTTATTGACTCTATAGGTTTTAATGCTTGTATGTAAGTTTTTTATAGATCATGTATGTTAAATAAAGATATATGTGGATGTACCAATTGTTACTTGAAGTATTGTTTGTTAACGAATATTTGATGTTATTATAAGTTCGATCTAGAATTCTTGTCGTTTTATTTAGACTGAGCTAGCAAGGTAGTTTGGGCATCATCAGGTCATCATTCAAACATTCAAAGCATTTTATTGACCCGCAATCTAGGGATTTTTTTCCATACTATCCAGATTTAATTGGAAGAATTACTCACCTGGGTGACGTAATATTAACAACAATATTTACCCTTTTCTAACGTAAAGGTTGATTGTCGCGTCGCAATCTACCTTATAGCTACTTTTTTCTTCGATTGTTTATTTAATACGATTCTTTGTTACCACAGCTTGAAATACATCATTTTTTTATCCAGCATTCTTGACGTTACTTAGCATAATTATAGGCTTGACAGTTATTGTCGCGTTTTTGTTCTTGCTGTTGATTTTCCTTCTCAAATCTTTTTTTTTTCTTTTTGGTTTTTCGCGAGAAACCAATTCCTTTCTGAAGATTTGAAAACGTCACTACTTCTTTTTAGAGATATCCGTTCTTCGACGACTTTTGCAGTGTTAATCCCGTTCCATCTTTGTCCTCGTTGACTGCTACCCTATACCGTTCATTTTCCTACAGTCCTTTACATTTTTCTTTGGTTAGATTTTGTTGCTACGATCCGCATGAAAATTTTTTTCTTTTTTTTTGGTCTCTTTTTTATTTTCTGAAACAAATTCCCTTGTGTTTTGTCCTGTTAGTGTATTGCTTGATCCGTTGCTTTTGTTTTTCACCCGATCTTTTAATTTTGCTGGAGGTAATTCATTACGTTCTAGTTAATATTAAAGCAATTTAATGCCTCCTTACGGCAAAAGCATCATTCAATCCCAATCGTTTAATTCATGTTTGCTATACTTCTATAAATTCAAACCGGAACGCATAACCATTTGTCAATTGCTTCTTACTTGGACCAGTTTCTGCAGTTCCTTTAAAACTAGAACAAAAAAGTTTCGTCACGCCACTACTTTATCATAAACCTCAGTAGCTACTCCTAGTCACACTTCTACCGCTGAGTCAAGTGGACCTCCTTTAGTTCCCCGCTAGTCGGAATCTGACGTGGAACCTGAACAAATGCCCGCTTCTGAACCTGGGGCATTTCTAGTGTTTCGAAGAGCTCGACAGATATAAGAGTTCTAGTTATTTGAATTCGAAGTGAATTTATTTGTGCCCAAATCGCTGTTGTGGTATGATACAAATTGTCAGAGATTTTCTGATTACAAGTCGTTGTCCAGTTTACTTGTACAACGTTCTTAGCATCACGTTGGGCGCCAAACTATGAGACGGTATTCCGTACGAACAAGAGAACATTCAACGTAAATAGTCCGCAACGATTTCCACAACAAAAAAGGAACGAAGGATACCTTGTTAATTAACTAGTCGTAAAGTGGGGGGTCAAAAAAAGAACAAAACATCGAAAACTAATACATTTTTAAATTACATCTCCAATAGAAATTACGCTTTTATTCTACGGTTTGTTTTTAGCACTACATGAATGTCAGGAGAAAACCCACTTCGAATAGTGCAAATTCGTCGAGTTTACGTGTCAGATAAAGTACTATTAAGTGTAACATAAACTTATATATATATATATATATATATATATATATATATATATATAAAATAATTCAATTTATTGGGGATTGCAGCAAATTAAGAAAGTCTACTCTTTTTCTTTAACTCGAGCTGAGATTTTATTTTTCTCTTCCTCAGGAGTAACTAAATAAATACAATGGTAAAGAAATAAATAAATTTTAAAGTTAAATACTTACGAATGTGAGGTTTGACTTAGATTTAAAATATTAATTTTAAATTACAAAATATGTTTCAGAATTTTGAAGGTAAAAGTAAGTGTCAATGTCAATGGGTACTACAAAATTAAAATTAGTGATACAAAATAATAATTCCTTGGATAAATTTTAAATATTAAACAAGTATTAAAATAATTAATTAACTAACAAACATAAACTAAAACGCAAGAGTATGTACGTCTGTATGAGAAATTTGTACAAGTAGTAGGAAGACGTAGAAGCAATAGAATCACATTCATTTTATCATATAAACATATATAAATGTATAGAAATACATATATGTGTGTGCATGTACACATGCAAACAATTCACATACAAAAAATAAATAAAACAAAAAAGAAAGAACATGTGCAAGAATACACGTAAGTATAAACGTAAACATACAACCAACAGACACACAAACTCCAACAAACAAACACACAACACACATACACATACACATAAACTAAACAAAAAACAAAGCTAAGAATATAAGCACTAATGAGATTTAGTAATTATGTCTGTGGTACAGTTCTTGTTCTTATTTTGGTGTCTATTTCCAGTAGATACGCGTATATGCAGCTAAGATTATCTATATCTTTTTTTATTTTTTTAAATTTAGTGCTTCTGGTTCTTGTGCAATTCTAACCATTTCTATGAATTTCCTTTTTGTAGAATAACATCTATAATCAAAAACCCTACAATTAAAATTGCACTAAAAAATGTCAAATTAAGCAGAAGTCTTTACACTAAAATCAAAGATGTTACTTCAAAAGAACTAAAATCTAACATAGTCTACAAAATTCCTTGTTGTAACTGTATTCAAAGTTATATTGGCCAAACGTCAAGGACGCTCCATCAACGAATTACTTCACATAAAAGTGATACCAGAAGAAATGTTAATTCTTCAGCACTTTCAACGCATGTTATAGAAACAGGCCACAAAATGAACTATACTGATGCAGTAATTTTAGATGTAGAAAAGGACACTACAAAAAGGAAATTCATAGAAATGGTTAGAATTGCACAAGAACCAGAAGCACTAAATTTAAAAAAATAAAAAAAGATATAGATAATCTTAGCTGCATATACGCGTATCTACTGGAAATAGACACCAAAATAAGAACAAGAACTGTACCACAGACATAATTACTAATTCTCATTAGTGCTTATATTCTTAGCTTTGTTTTTTGTTTAGTTTATGTGTATGTGTATGTGTGTTGTGTGTTTGTTTGTTGGAGTTTGTGTGTCTGTTGGTTGTATGTTTACGTTTATACTTACGTGTATTCTTGCACATGTTCTTTCTTTTTTGTTTTATTTATTTTTTGTATGTGAATTGTTTGCATGTGTACATGCACACACATATATGTATTTCTATACATTTATATATGTTTATATGATAAAATGAATGTGATTCTATTGTTCTACGTCTTCCTACTACTTGTACAAATTTCTCATACAGACGTACATACTCTTGCGTTTTAGTTTATGTTTGTTAGTTAATTAATTATTTTAATACTTGTTTAATATTTAAAATTTATCCAAGGAATTATTATTTTGTATCACTAATTTTAATTTTGTAGTACCCATTGACATTGACACTTACTTTACCTTCAAAATTCTGAAACATATTTTTGTAATTTAAAATTAATATTTTAAATCTAAGTCAAACCTCACATTCGTAAGTATTTAACTTTTAAAATTTATTTATTTGTTTACCATTGTATTTATTTAGTTACTCCTGAGGAAGAGAAAAATAAAATCTCGAAAGCTTGAGTTAAAGAAAAAAGAGTAGACTTTCTTAATTTGCTGCAATCCCCAATAAATTGAATTATTTTAAATTAATATTCAGCAAATAAAACGTGAAGATTATATATATATATATATATATATATATATATATATATATATATATATATTTGCTTTAATGAGGCACCAAATAGTTTTAATATGAAATATTACATAACGATTGCCTGGCAATCAATCCCGAAAATCCGTACTATTACAGCATTAACGGTACAAAAACCTGTATAATAATGTGTTCGCGCAAGAAATATTAAATACAATATTCGTACATTATTATAAAGTGCCGGTTGCGTATTAATTTGTTTCAGTTTACACGTTTGGTCCACAGGTCTTACGTTAAACAATCAGTGTCTGTAAACATATGATAATACAGTTGTTTTCGGTCGTTCAGTTATAAAAAACGTGTCTGTTTATGTTTACTATCGACGCCGTATTATGACAAACTAAATTTAATTTCATCATCATTAGTCCTGGAAATGGTTAGACACGTACCCTCACTGTTTCCTATTCTGAACTAATCTACACATTTCCATGAAATTTCCTCAGTCTGTATCTTTCACTCTCTGCGTGCAATAGTCTGATCTAGACCTATCTTTACTTCTTTTTTTCTATCTCTGCTTGTAATATAACCCGCACTATTCCTCAAAAATGTCTGTCTTCTATTTCTCCTATTTTTTTGTTTTCCACAGTTATCTTTATTTCTTTAATATTTCTACCTCTTTATTATTAACTTTATCTGTCCATGCTATCATCATCATACATCTGAAACACAACATTCCACATGGTTTCTACCACTTTTCTGTTTGCTTCTCCTACTGTCCCTATTTGAAAGACGTGCTGTGCTGTGCTTCACTCATATGCTCTCAACGATTTTCTTTTTGTTTCCATGTTTGTTGTCTTAAACATAGCCGCTGCTCTTTCTTGTTAGATGCAGTTCGGTTCCCCTTCTATAGTTTTGCAAATATATATATATTCTATTTTCCCTGATATTCAGTGGTATATGAAGGGAGTTTAGCAGCTTGACGGCTACCAAGATACCCCAACACTTCAACACTTGCCGAATTAATAGTTTTCTAATATATCCTTTCGCACAATCAAATTAGTTGAAAATATTTCAAAACCAATACCTGTTGTTCTCTATAGTAATCATCGGGATTAAGTACAGTTATTTTATTATCATTATGTAATAGTATTAGTTTTAAATAAAAAACGGGGGTAATTAAAACTTTTGTAAGTTTATTACCCTTTATCCTCGTGACTATCAGCTATATACTAAAACTCTCTATTTTTAATCTGATGTCACTAGGTCGAGATTTTCTTCTTTAGACTCCAAGCCCAGGGTAGTGTCAGATGGAAAACGGCTTTAGACAAAGAAAACTCTTAGGGGTTAAACGGCTAGTAGAGTGTTAGCTCTGGGTAGATCATGAGCATGGGTCATGGGTGGATAATCGACCAAAAATATTTTTAATAGGCGCCACCGTATTTTTAATACAAGTGCCAACAAAATTTAACTGTGTTTGTATAAGGGGAATGCGGAAACCTTATCTTAACACCACTATCATAGCCATAAAATTTGAATTTCACTCTTTATCACACACTTACCAAAACCTCAACCACCAGATGTGAAACAGTTGTCTCAGCTTTACCTGTGAACAAACAAAAACACCACATGGACACTATTTGTGTCTTCAAAAGCATATGCCAAAAATAGAATAAATGAATTTAAACATCTGTGAAATACTAAAGGGATTCATTTTCATTATTCTGTCTTTTTACTTAATAAGGGTTTGCTCTAGTTTTCTTTTTCTTAATTTAAATGTAGAATAATAAAACTTCATTCAAATGAAACAAAATGAATTCTATTCATATGTAGAAATCGGATATATACATGTGACTGCAATATATATGCTTACTATCTTGTCATTAATTTTTTATAAAAGAATTTTAGTGAAGTTTAACCTTCTAAATAAATATTTATAAATTAATCATTTCTATAAAATTTTAGTTTAAGCAAACATATCATAATTTATTTGTTCATATCACAAGATTTAATTTTTACTATAATCATTGAAGCGCTTCCTTGACCATTTACAACAAAGATTGATCATCAGAAAATAACGATCATAAAATGCAACTATTCAAATTTAACTGTTGTCTACACAAAAAATATACACGAATATCAGCACCAATAAAAGCTTTTACATGACCTTAATTGTTTTTAAGCAAAATGTGAAAATTAAATCAAGACTGCATTTGGCGTCTAGATTAGGAAACAGAATCTATACTATTTTTTTATCTGACACAAGTTGTCATTCTAAATATCTTGACACACATTGAAAGCGTGTACAAATAACTGACAAACTAAATATCTATTCGGTGTGTTATTAACTTTAAAAAACTACTTTAAATTTGTGTTATTCTAATAATCAACGTAGGAGATCTCATAATAATTTACTATACTTTCAAAGTTACGGAAAGTTTCAAACACTCACGTGTATCCAAATAAATTGCAGGTGCAAAATCATGACGTCAGCTGTTGTATTTTTCCAGCGTATTAATCATCTGTAAGTTTGAAGTACCAAGATTCTTTGTTGAATAAACCATTTCTATACGGCGTATTAAATAGATAGAACGAAACCATAACTGCCTGCTTTAAATTACTGCGACGAAAATTTATTATAATTTAACATTGAAAATTGTTGTTGTAGATATGTCCATTAGATATTGCACTAAAGTGAAATATATTAGTTTAATTTATAATATTAATCTATACCAACTGTCTTAAATGATGTGTATTATTGTTCCATGTTCTCAACTCAAGTTCTTCTTTCTGACTCTATTAGACGCCTCGTGTTTTAGTCGAGCCATCTTGACTTTTATCTCTAGTCTACAAAAGCGACTTGATTCTTCGACGTTGGAAACAAAAGTGCTCATAATTAACTGGACTACGCTTGGCAACAAGCCACAGAATATAAATCTCCTAGATTCTATGTGTTATTGGGAATATTATACTTTACTTTTTATTGGCTGAATATTTACGAATTAAATGCTTTAAAATTTATCTGTTTTATTATTAATTTATTAGGCTTGGTGCAACAAGAAAAAAATACGTTACACAGCCTCTTCCCAAGAGAAAAATTCGAGGTATGGAAGAATTTTTCTAAAAAATTTTGACTGAAACTTTCAAAATTACTCTCATTAACTGTATAAACCTCTAACAACTCACAACAAAACAGCACAAACTTTAACTATAACTAACGATGAGTTTAACAAAAAATCAGAATCATTCACTAATTGATATGGGGGAATATTAATGCATGGGATTGAGTGATTAGTAACTGCGCGTACTACACGCCTATAAAGGGACAAATTCGGGAAGTCATAATCAGTATATACGTCAATCAGTTAAGAATATTTAGGGGAATCTAACACTCAGTGGATGCATATCATCTATAGTTACAAACGCAACAACCATATCAAAGTAAAAAAATTTTACCTGAAGCGAAAAATATTTTTCTATAAATTAGAACTGTAATAGACAAAATCGAATGTATAACAAAATTACTATTAAACAATAATCTGTACAACGAATACTCTTCTCTAATTTACTATATCTGTCTTAAGGATTTATGTACATAACTTTCCAAGTGCTAATTACATTTAAACTAATCGATGAATTTAACAAGTACCAAAAGCTGTTATTTACGAAGTCCATTCACGAAACAAATCTCTAACACTCGAGAAACAGACAAAGTATTAACAATACTTATTCATCAACAAGATACCTTTGATCTTTGAGTGAGCACCTCACAACATTATCTGTACGACTACTATGCTACAGACTCAACTATATCTCTCAAAAATTCTACAACATCAGTGATTCATCACCAAAGAACTCCAAAACCACTAATAAATCATACTTTGAGCCTACTGGGAGACGTCCACCAGCAACTCACAAAAAAAACTCTTCATGAACTCTCTTAGCTCATGTACACTCTCAATAAAGAATAAGCACATCAGGCCTAGTCTCAAACTACTAAACCAAAACTCAAGCATTCCTTTAATGCTTAATACTCTATCACACTCTAACTATATAACCATACTCAACACTTCACTAAACACTCTCTATAATCTCCATCATGTACCTCATAACTGAATACGCACCTCTTCACCGAATACATATTCATCTCTATATACTCGCAACATTTCTCAACATATGCTGCACTCTCAAACACCTCAAAAAAAAAACATATCATCATTCAAAATCCATAAACATATCCTTGTCGTCATCAAAAATTATCATTTAACACATCTTTGTCGTCACTTAACACATGCAACATCCAAATCAACAAACATATTAAGCTCTATTACTACTAAAACAAAAATTACTTTAAACAAATCAAAAAAAAATTTCACTAACTTTAATCTTGTCCTACTTAAGAATTTAAAACATGGACCAAAAAGAATTATTACTGACATCAACTACAATTAGACGTACTTAAGGATCAGAAACATTTTTATCATCTTCATTTTCACCTTCATCTGTCGCAGAATTATCGATACTAAACATTTTCTTAGACTTAAATTTGAAGATACGGATAAATGAAAAAGGGGGAATTTGAATACGAAATTATTTTCTACTTTACTTCATGATAACTATTAATAAATGTTCTGGTACACGCTTACTCTACCCATAATCAAACTGTCGATATAAACTAAAGTGCTTCACAACGCATAAACTTGCTAGAATGACAAGCTCCTCTATGAGCCTCACCTAGACCTATAAACAAAATTGCTAGAATGACAAACTCTTCTCTGAGTCTCATCTAGACTGACAAACTAAATAAGCAAAACGAATCACATCATAACTGACTTCAAATAATCTCAAGTGACGATGCCAAAACTGCTAAAGCGACAAACTTACCACGACCCTCGCATAGACTGACATAACGCTGAGCGACCAACCCTTCCGGAGTTTCGTCTAGACTAACATAACGCTACACGATGAACCACAACAAGTCTCGCATAGATCTAACTTAACTCAACATACTACGTTGTAACGCGACCATAAAAATTGCTACTCAAAACCAATCAAACTAAACCAAAACGTGCTCATGCACAAGAGCAATCTTCAAAACTATATTTCAACAGTAAAAACTAGTGTACCATTAATCGAACAACTAATATAACTAATAAGACTGAAAGATGAATCTATTATCGATGAAATACATACAAAATCAAACAAACTCGTAACATCCATATCAAATAACTTTAACATTTTATCTAGAAACAGGAATTTCGCTACTCAACTTCTGTTCCTCCACTCGTTGAGTTGGACACGACGGACAAGTGATACTAGTCACTCCTTTACGACCACAACCATAACAAAATAATCTCTTAAAAGATCTACAGACACTGAAAGTATGTCCATAACGTGAACAATTCCAACATATCAATAACTCATTTTTAAGTAAATGTACGATGCTATAAGTTTCTGCCATAATTAAATATCTGAATACCTCTAACGTAACTCAATTATAAAATTTTTGAAGATGAAATCTCAAACAAACGAATGTCCTAACTATATAAAGAAGAACTCACTATAAACTGTAACAAACTTTAACAAAAATGAAACTAAAAGAAGACGTTACTAATATCAAAGCAAACCTCAGTCGGTGAATATAAGTGTGATGAAAATAACTACTAAATGTTCCAGCCTCTAAGTGAAATTATTCGAGCCTCTAACTGAATTTCCAGCCTCTAAATGAATTTCCAGCCCCACGTTGCGAGCGCAAGTGTAATAGTATTAGTTTTAGTTTTAAAAAACGGGGGTAATTAAAACTTTTGTAAGTTTATTACCCTTTATCCTCGTGACTATCAGCTATATACTAAAACTCTCTATTTTTAATCTGATGTCACTAGGTCGAGATTTTCTTCTTTAGACTCCAAGCCCAGGGTAGTGTCAGATGGAAAACGGCTTTAGACAAAGAAAACTCTTAGGGGTTAAACGGCTAGTAGAGTGTTAGCTCTGGGTAGATCATGAGCATGGGTCATGGGTGGATAATCGACCAAAAATATTTTTAATAGGCGCCACCGTATTTTTTAATACAAGTGCCAACAAAATTTAACTGTGTTTGTATAAGGGAATGCGGAAACCTTATCTTAACACCACTATCATAGCCATAAAATTTGAATTTCACTCTTTATCACACACTTACCAAAACCTCAACCACCAGATGTGAAACAGTTGTCTCAGCTTTACCTGTGAACAAACAAAACACCACATGGACACTATTTGTGTCTTCAAAAGCATATGCCAAAAATAGAATAAATGAATTTAAACATCATTGTGAAATACTAAAGGATTCATTTTCATTATTCTGTCTTTTACTTAATAAGGGTTTGCTCTAGTTTTCTTTTTCTTAATTTAAATGTAGAATAATAAAACTTCATTCAAATGAAACAAAATGAATTCTATTCATATGTAGAAATCGGATATATATACATGTGACTGCAATATATATGCTTACTATCTTGTCATTAATTTTTTTTATAAAAGAATTTTAGTGAAGTTTAACCTTCTAAATAAATATTTATAAATTAATCATTTCTATAAAATTTTAGTTTAAGCAAACATATCATAATTTATTTGTTCATATCACAAGATTTAATTTTACTATAATCATTGAAGCGCTTCCTTGACCATTTACAACAAAGATTGATCATCAGAAAAATAACGATCATAAAATGCAACTATTCAAATTTAACTGTTGTCTACACAAAAATATACACGAATATCAGCACCAATAAAAGCTTTTACATGACCTTAATTGTTTTTAAGCAAAATGTGAAAATTAAATCAAGACTGCATTTGGCGTCTAGATTAGGAAACAGAATCTATACTATTTTTTTATCTGACACAAGTTGTCATTCTAAATATCTTGACACACATTGAAAGCGTGTACAAATAACTGACAAACTAAATATCTATTCGGTGTGTTATTAACTTTAAAAAACTACTTTAAATTTGTGTTATTCTAATAATCAACGTAGGAGATCTCATAATAATTTACTATACTTTCAAAGTTACGGAAAGTTTCAAACACTCACGTGTATCCAAATAAATTGCAGGTGCAAAATCATGACGTCAGCTGTTGTATTTTTCCAGCGTATTAATCATCTGTAAGTTTGAAGTACCAAGATTCTTTGTTGAATAAACCATTTCTATACGGCGTATTAAATAGATAGAACGAAACCATAACTGCCTGCTTTAAATTACTGCGACAAAAATTTATTATAATTTAACATTGAAAATTGTTGTTGTAGATATGTCCATTAGATATTGCACTAAAGTGAAATATATTAGTTTAATTTATAATATTAATCTATACCAACTGTCTTAAATGATGTGTATTATTGTTCCATGTTCTCAACTCAAGTTCTTCTTTCTGACTCTATTAGACGCCTCGTGTTTTAGTCGAGCCATCTTGACTTTTATCTCTAGTCTACAAAAAGCGACTTGATTCTTCGACGTTGGAAACAAAAGTGCTCATAATTAACTGGACTACGCTTGGCAACAAGCCACAGAATATAAATCTCCTAGATTCTATGTGTTATTGGGAATATTATACTTTACTTTTTATTGGCTGAATATTTACGAATTAAATGCTTTAAAATTTATCTGTTTTATTATTAATTTATTAGGCTTGGTGCAACAAGAAAAAAAATACGTTACAATTAGGTTTTCGATTTTCAAACTGGTTGGATGCGTATCTCCATTGATTTCTATTCTGAGCGATCCTACACATTTCCTTGAAATTCCCACAGCCTACATCTTTCGCTATCTGTGGACAGTAGTCTAACCTAGGTCTATCCAAATTGATCTTCTTCTAGTATTTTTTCAGCTCGCTTTTCCATCCGTCTTGGTACAATTCTAGTTAATATTTTTGACACGAGTGCTGTCAAACTTATTGTTTGAAAATTTTGACATCTATCCGCGCCTCTCTTTTTTGGTATAGTGACTATGACGTTACGTTTTAAAATTTTGGGTATTTCGCTTGTCTCATACAGATAGCTTACAAGTTGAAAAAGACGTTCTGTTACTGCTTGTCCAGCGGCTTTTATAGTTTCTGCTTGCATCTTTCTGTACCACTCGGTGCCTTACTATTTTTCAGACCTTTTAATGCTAATTCAAACTCATCACTAAGTATAGGATATCACAGGTCATCCTTTTCAATGTTTGATTCGTGTTCTAATGCTGTTAGTTCTTCTTCTGCATATAAATTCTCTATATATTCTTACCATCTAACCTCTTACTCAACATTTTCCATAATGACGTTTCTTCCCGCGCCCCTTATATTTCAGCTATATGGTTTAATATCCCTAAAATTCGGTTTGCGTGTTTTGTCTGTCTTTCCTATTTCCATCTTGGTTTCTATCTCTTTGCACTTTTCATCTATCCATTATTCTTTAGCTTTCCTGCATTTGCGAATAATTTTCCATTCTATGGCTTTGTATCTCTGTTTCCTGTTTCGTCTGATCTATTTTTGTATTTTCGCGTTTCTTCTATTATATCTGTTATCTATAGTTTCTTATTTTCTTTTTGTGTATACCCCAGAATCTCTGCCCGCCATGTCTAAGCTGTATTTAATTTAATTTAATTTAATTTATATTTTGCTATATAAGTGTAGAGCCAGGTAGATAAGAAAAAGACAGAAAAGTATAGGAAGACCTTAACCAAGCTATATTAGTCAAATTATTATAAATTTACGTTATGAAGGGTATGTAGAACTTTTTAGATTAGCACAGAATAGAAAAGAAGTTAGTGCTGCATCAAACCGACTTAGTAAGGTCGAAAACAAAATTATGATGTTGATATATAAGTGTGTGTTAGTAGGAATTCACCCCTTTCCTATTCTTTCCACTTAAATAACAAGTGACAAAAACTGATTGCCTGCACCTATGTTTACCATCGTCTGGTAAGTTATTTTGCATTTTATTGCATTTGCTTGTCATCGTATGCTAAGTGTATTTACTAACTTTATTTTGCCAATGGTTTCTAATACATTTACGCGCACGATAATTACACCCCGTTATCGGTGGTCGTTTACTTTAAACTATATACAGGAAAAAATAACAACAAATTACATTTTCCGCAAATCCCTCAGAAATTTTGACATTTCTGATAAAATTTCTTAAAGAAAAGTTGAATATTTCCAAGTGTTTAGTGGTTTCCAAGCAACGACAAATCACGGTAAGGAAATATTCATTACTGTACTGTACAGAAATAATATGTGTATAATTATGGACTACAAAAATGACTGAGGACATGCTTTCATGGTAAGTTTTATTTAAACAATCTTAACACATTATGTAATTATAACAAACAACTAACTTCAGAATGTATTTGATTCTGAAGTAAGTTGTGTGTGATATGTCATGTATTTTATAATTAGTACAATTATAGTATTTGAATTGTTACTTTCAAAAATACCAGCAATCATATTTCAATGTGTCAAGTTTATAATTCAATTCCATGATAGAAACGTTTCCATGGTAACGCAAAAATTTATACTAAGAATTTGACAGCACTATTTATTTATAAATAAAATTGATTAGGTTTTTTTAAAATTAGTATTTTAATTTGTCGTTTTTTAAAGATTTGCGGAAAAATAGTATGTATACCACGTAGGAAAAGTGTTGCTTGTCTCGGCTTGCGCCTCGACAAGCAATCTTCACGTCGTCCGGGAATGTTGAGCTTTTCCTACTGGGTATACAATATACTATTTCCGCAAATCGTTCGGAAATTTTGACATTTCTGATCAAATTTCTTGTAGGAAAGGTCTACATTTCCAATGTCTAATCGTTACCAAGCAACGAAAAATAACTGTAAGGAAATGTTCATTTCTGTACTGCAAGGAAATTATTTGCGCACTACAAAATTTGAAGTTTAACAATTAAGTATCATGATACATTCCCATGGTTCCGCAACACATTTTGCAAAGAATTTCACGGCACTTAATTTAGAAATAAAATTTTTTGTTCTTTTTAAAATTAAATGATGTTTTAATTTCTGTCGTTCTTTAACAATTTGCGGAAAAATTGTATGTATACCACGTAAGAAAAGCAACATTCCCGGACTCCGTGTTGCTTGTCTCGGTTTCCGCCTCGACAAGCAATCTTCACGTCGTCCGGGATTGTTAAGCTTTTCCTGTTAGGTCTACAATATACTCTTCTTTACGTCTGGTAATGAGGTTGCGTCAACATAGAATACCCATAAGCGCATCGCAATCAATACAGTTAGATGCCGACCAGGTCGATAGCGTAACAGAAAAGAAACTTCTTCAACAACGAAAGCATCTATCTATAAAACTTGTTTATCAACAACCAACACATTCGAAATGCACGTGAAATAATAAACAATTTTAAAGCAAACGTAGGCAACTTAAACATCAGCAATAATAGAACAACCTTTAAAATCAAAATAAATTGTTTTGCAGAATAGAAACGTTACAAAATGTTATTCACAAGAATAAAGAATGCTGCAGCCTTTCAATTTTAATGAATTCTGACTCTTCACTGCATCCTAATATCGCGTACTGATTCTGTTCGTTAAACGCATCATAAAATTGGCAATTTGCATAAGTATAATATTTATGGCTTCATTAATATTCTGTCGCTACTTAAACTCACCATGTAAGATTTCGAAAGTTACATCAATTTTAGCTGTACGCTCAGATCTTTCTCTAGCCGCTCCTCTAAACGTTCTCCATATTTATCGCATTATTTATAATTTTGGTGCATGGAAGAATTATTTGTACTATTATTTCTATCCTATTCCACTTTTATTTAATGACATTATGCTATTTATGTTTGCTTTAGTAACAGCATTAATTTATCAATGTGTCATTTAGTTGAATAAAGATTTGTTTTCTAAGGTAGTAAATTAATATAAACATTTCGTTTCTACTTACTTTTGCAGAGGTTTTTCGACGTATTACGGACTACTACCAATTCATTGATAATTTGTCAATGTTTGGAATTTGCCCATTCTTAGGATTGGCCGTTTGATGACTATTAAAAACGACAATTTAATTGAATGTTGGACTTTTGGTCACTCCGTTTACTCCTAGGACTGAGAAAAGAATTCGAACATTAACCGATTTTTTCCCAATATGTATGTTGTTATACCCTACATGTGATTTTCCAATGCTTCACCCAAAGGTACTACATTGGCCAGAAAGCGAGTTTTTTTTTTACCTGAAAAGTTGGAATTTTGCCTAAACCTTTATGTTCCAAGCAAGGTAGGGATCTTTAACCTGCGTGTCAACACTCACACACAGGACCTCCATTTTACCTCTCATCCGAGCGAGGGCGCATTTTTGTGAAAAATGCTCGCCTAACATTTTTCAAGCGGACCGTGTCGGGATTCGAACCCGGGACCTATGTTGTTATACCGATATTTGTCACCAATGTAGTAACTCTGTCGGAAATCAATGTGTTACGCCAATCACTAGCTTGTATCGTAAGGAATACTACAGCGGACTAGTCGTTGCTAGTTATAATCCGGCGCGCTCTGGTCTGTTTATACTATCGTGCTCTGAATCGCTAATAATAATGAATTCGTCAGTATAGTATGTAAACGAGAACATAAGGGTATCAAGAACTGGCACAACATCCATATATCGAAGTGTCGGCTATGGGCACGACACACAGCTTTGCACCAGGGTATAGGAACGTCGACAATGGGCACAGCGTACTAATAGCGTATAATTTGAGTAAGGACCGCTACACTTACGGCCATGTTCTAAATGCTCCACCTAAAGGCACTACATTGGAAAGCATACTTATACCTTACATGGCCAGGAAGCGAATATTCTTTACCTGAAAAATTTTGAATTTTGCCGAACCCTTGCTGTTGCAAGCAAGGTAGGGACTTCAAACGTGAGTGACAACACTCAAACACGGGACCTCCATTTTACCTCTCATCCGAACGGGGGCACATTTTTGTAAAAAATGCTTGCCTAACATTTTTCAAGCGGACCGTGTCGGGATTCTAACCCGGAACCTTGGGCGTAGTAGTCACACGCATACCAACTACACCACAGAGCTGCCAGCGTACGTCCAATGCTCCTCCTGAACATTGGCCAGGAAGCGAGTTTTTTTTACCTGGAAATTTAAAATTTAGCCGAACCCTTGCTGTTGCAAGCAAGGTAGGGATCTTTAACGTGAGTGACAACATTTACACACGGGACATCCATTTCACTTCTCATCCGAACGAGGGCGTATTTTTGTGAAAAATGCTCGCCTAACTTTTTTAGCGGACCGTGTCGCGATTTGAACCCGAGACCTTAGGCATAGTAGTCACATGTATACCAAATACACCACAGAGCTGCCTCTGAGGGACTTATACCGCAACTTAGTGTAATAAAGCGGAACTAGAGTATAAAAATAACAGTGAGCACAGCACCCTTACACGATAGCGTGATTGTCGACTATGGGCATACACGAAGATTTTAGACATTTGCTATGGGCACGGTGATCGACACCAGAACAATTTAACACTAACTATGGACGCAGCAGTAAAAGACTACTGAACCAGTAAGGGGATTCGAAAAAACAAACCGAGGCCTATGCTAAAGCCGCTCGTTCTTATACTATCGCTTGGCCAACCCGATTATTTAATCCAACAAAAAAATACATACACATTAAAAATGAAGTGGGCAGACAAATTGACTGTTATACAAAAGCTATGTCATTATCGGGTGAGTTTTTAAGTGCTACAATGGGATATCTTGAAAACGGTATAAAATTCTTTTGTGAAGCTTCGTGAAGTAATTGGGAGACGTAGACATATTTAAATGTAGTTTTGACATTTTTCCATTTTTCCTCATACCTTATTTTGAGATGCGGGGATGACTTTGGATTCTTATTTATAATTTCGAATCTAGGTAAAAAACTAAGTACATGCGCAAGAATAGTATATTGTATACCTAGTAGGAAAAGCTCAATATTCCCGGACGACGTGAAGATTGCTTGTCGAGGCGCAAGCCGAGACAAGCAACACGGAGTCCAGGAATGTTGCTTTTCTTACGTGGTGTACATACTATTTTTTCGCAAATCGTTAAAACACGGCAGAAATTAAAATACTAATTTTAAAAAAACCTGATTAATTTTATTTAAAATGGTGCTGTCAAATTCTTAGTAAAAATTTTTTGCGTAACCATGAAAACGTTCCTATCAAAATATGAATTGTCAAACTTGACACATTGAAATATGATTGCTGGTATTTTTGAAAGTAACAATACAAATTCTATAATTGTACTAATTATAAAATACTTGAAAATATCGCACACAGTTTACTTCAGAATGAAATACATTCTGAAGTTAGTTGTTTGTTATATTTACATAAGTGTTAACATTGTTGAAATAGAACTTACCATAAAAGCATGTTCTCGGTCATTTTTGTAGTCCATATATATACAAATTTTATTTCTGTACAGTACAGTAATGAATATTTTCTTTCAGTGATTTGTCGTTGCTTGGCAACGACTAAACACTTGGAAATATTTAATTGGTTTTTTTTAAATTGTATTAGAAATGTCAAAATTTCTGAAAAATTTGCGGAAAAAATATTAATTTGCTCTTTCGGCTACAGAATTCTGATTTATTCGGTTCAAATACAAGAAAATTATTTCAATTTACTTATTAAATCAGTTATGCTGGACGCTGAAGTTGTTTACTATTTATTTTCATGGAAGTGCGTTATTTTTAGTCGAGTTAGTTGAGAGTTTTGGTGTCCGGTCAACTAACCTGTTAGGTCCCCGGATTGGGCCTCCCTGGATTATTTCTTTTGGAGTTTTATAAAAGTCAGGGCGATGGCTATTGCACCTGCAACTTCAGATGATATGAATTCGCTTTTCCTGCTCATTAACGATACCTGAAATGTTGCAGAATGTACGGAATTCATTCAGAAAGAGCGAGAAAGTGTTTGGAAGTTGAAGGGAGACGTTTCGAAGGGTTTTCCAGCCCGACAGACAATAAATAAAACAAAATTTAATTATGAATATTCTTTTGTACTTGAACCTAATAATTCATATTTTTGTTACATAAAGAGCAAATAAATATTTTTTGCGCAGATACGTAGTTTTTATTTAGACTCGAATTTCATTAGAAAATTCCATCATTCTATTTAAAAATCCAAAGCCCTTCCCCCCGTATCCCTAAAACTAGATAGGGAAAATAATCTTTATAATGCATTTAAATATCCCCCCCGTCTACTCAAAGACTTCACAAAAAATTGTTGTATCATTTCCAAGATATTCTTGTAAAATTTTTAAATGTTGGTCTCGAATACGCACGTAGATTTGTTGTAGGTGGACAATTAACAAACAGATTGACGGTTATACATAAGTATTGTCATTACATATATATTGATACCCATTTGTAAAGTAAAATTAATCTTTGTTCAATAATTATCTATACTACATATTAGATTGGAATAATAAGTATATAAAATAAAATTATTTTACTATATAGGAATAATATATGTTGTGTACGTCATAACCTCATTCGATTCACCCCGTATCTAAAATCACATAACTGCTTGCTCAATTTGGAACGTTAACCCAAATACCTTTTTTTTAAGTTATTAATTATTTTAATATTTTTAATACTTATAGAGCAACAACATACAAGTCGCAAGGCTTATCTGAGAATTTAAACGATAAATTATCAAAAGAAAAAAGCATTTTATGAGTAAAAGAAGGCTGGTTTTCAATCATATATTTTAATTACGTGTATGGCAAAAAAATTGGCTTTCTCCAAATTATATACAATTTGAATATTTATATAACATTTGAAATATTATCAATAAAACAGATACGGTACTACGAAAACCTAAATAAATTTTGGGCGTGATTTGTTTTTTATAAGTGTACGTTATAGAAGTAATTAAACATACTTCGAGTAGACACCTGAATATATGGCACGTAGTGATTACATTGACACCTACAAATAAAATTAGGCAAGTTTTATATTTTAGAAACAAACCTATAAAGTTTGAAAATAACGCAAATAAAAATTCCATCGACATATATTTCCTGTAAAATTATTTAAGCAAACGGTAATTCTTAAAATTGGTTGAAACACCCATAATTATTTGTTTAAGTACATTTTTAAGAATGGGGGTTAATATTTTTGTTACATATTGCTGTGATATCGCACTTACGTTGGGTGTCATTAAAATTGTTATGAGATGCCCCTGAGTTGGTGTGCCCTTAAAATTTTAAAATTTTTAAATTTCTTTTGTGGTGTTTTCGCCTCTACAATTTTTAAATTTTTTTATTTCTTTTGTGGTGTTCTCGCCCCTACGATTGGGTCGCCATTAATAATGTTTGAATTTCCTTTTGCACGGCTAGCTTACTAAATGCTCTACTTCACAACAATAAGGATTGTTTTACCCCTTTTCTTTCTATCTGTTAAAATAATTTAAATGAAGCAATCCAAAATTACACAGTATAATGATTGATAATATGTAGTTTTATGTCAATTCAAAAATTAGCCCCTGAATAAATTATTCACATTCGCCATATTTAATTTTCCTGAAAGTCAGCAAAAATATCTTTGTAATTACTGTAAAGTACCTTTCGAACGTTCAAAGATGTTTCCCTATCTCCAAATTCTCAAATGATATTTTTGTTAACTCTTACAGATATATAATATTTAGCAAATTATTAAAATTGAAACAGTCTTTAACTAATAAAAATTTTAAAATCTCGAACCTGCGTTTTCCTTGCTCGTCACTGGAATTGCCTCAGAGTGTCTGTGGTTAGCACCCCTTGATGGCTACGGCTCGACCTGTTTCACTTGATTTACCAGAATGATGGATTAATGGTTGCTTGTATTTTTCTCCTTGAATTTCTAGAGTAACTTTGAGTATCTTCACGTTTATTTTATATTTTCATGTAATAATTTATTTGAACGTAATTTCAGACGTACATTTAAATATGCCTTTAAAGTATTTATCCAGACGGACCCCTTTTTTGGATCTTTATTCAAATACGTTTACTTGTATCTTAATTCAAATACATTTACTTGAATGTTTACTCGAAGCCCTAAATTTGTTAAATATTTAAAATAAGATACCATTAATAGTTTATCTTACGTTTACGCGTACAGCGGCCTCTTCTTCAATGCACATATTGGCACTTTCAATTTTAATCAATTATTTACTTTCACTAATTATTACTGCTACGTAATTTTCACTTTAAATCGACGTGATTCGTGCCCTTGTCGAAGATCTACTGTCTATTTTCGAGTTTCATATCCTATTTATAAGCTCCACCTTTCAACGTTCTAATTGGCACGCATCGCGTGTTTAGTGATAAACATTTGTAATTTCTACCTATCTCTGTAGAACCTTGGGATTTCTCAAATTCCCTGGTTTCAATTGTACGTTCATTCAATTTCGCACGTCGACATTCAATATATCATAGCATCTTTTTAGAATTTTCAAATATCCATTGCAATTTTGTCACGTATTTCATATTTGTGTCGTTTATAGTTCAAGGCTTATCGTATAGCGAACCGCCTGTTATTTATTGTTTGTTATTTGAAATATGTTGGCTTTTATGTAAATACAATATTCCTAGTCACGTATTCATTTTCCAAAAATGACGTATTAGAATGCGTTTACTTATTCATGGGTTCACATTTTTGACGAAATTATTAAATATCTAGAATGCCAGTTTATCTATCTTTCCCGATAATGTGTTTATATTGATGCAATTTGTTGCATGTAGATCCTTACCTTTTACTCGTTTCTATTTAATTCTGGACTTATAAATTTAACTTAAAACATATTATACGACGTACACATTCTTATTTTAGTTAAATATTATCTAATTATTGAAAATGAGCTTCTTTCTTATGCATTGAATTAAATATAATTTATAAGCAGTGTACTCGCTATTGACCTTTTGTAAAATAGTCGATTCACTTTTATAATTTGTGGAATTATTTTTTTCTTAACGTTAAAATTATTCACATTTATTCTACAACCCCTATGACGTAATCTACCCTTAAACTACCTTCTTATTGTGGCAATATATATATATATATATATATATATATATATATAATATTCAATTGGTATTTCTTGACCTTTTTTATATAATATTACTGGAAATTTCGTTTCTTGGAAAAAAGGTGTAAACAAAAAAAAAGATTCTTTTTACATTATACGTGTGTTAAACAGACGTTTCGACCGTCGCGGTCCTTATCAATGATGTTTTTTCACCTATAATACGATACATGTATATTATATCTTAACAATTATTTAAAATAAGCTTTTCCATTAACGGAGCTTTATATATTTATAACGTAGTAGTTTAGTGAATGGCTCAATTTATACTACGTTATTAATATATAGAGCTCCGTTTATAGGTAAGCATATTTTAGATGTATTATAGGTAAAAAAAACATCATTGATAAAGACCATCTAGCGACGGTCGAAATGTCTCATTAACAGACATATAATGAAAAACAATATTTTTTATTTATTTAGATCTTTTTCCCAAGAAACAAAATTTCAAATTATATATATATATATATATATATATATATATATATATATATATATATATATATTGACATGATAACGCCGTATTCGGTGTAATAAACGTTCTACTGAACGCCACCTCTCTGTGTATTACTATTTAATCTTTTGTTTTTTTTATTATGCCACGGCTAGCCTTTTCTAATTTACATAGAGTGTACAACGTTACGATTATCAACTTTCTTTTACCCCTTTGTGACTACCTGTTTGAATTGATAAAACGAAGTCAATTAACGTTCATATAATGAAAGGAAATATTATTTACACTTCACAATTTTTGCAATTCTTTAAATACACCCTTCAATCAATTAATATGATATGGATTATTTATCCCAAAATTTATATTCTTTTAATTTAAAATAAAGTCACCAAAACGACGCGGATTAGAATTAAACCAGAAATAGTCCAGAAGTAGTCCAGAAATAGTCCAGAAGCCCTATATCATTATAAATATTTAATTTAAATTAATTACCCAATTTCTACTTACGTTTTCTAAAAAAAAAACGGCAAAAACTATTCTTAACGCAATTATTGCACAGCACTATTTTCACTATAACATAAATTTTATTTATCTGACGTGTAGACTTCTGGTTAAAAGTGTTGTGGATTCAACGTGCTTCAAGTGGAAACTGAGCTGCTTTATCACCGGTGGGTGTTATATAGCTTTTCCCACTACCTTTAGATTGGGTTTCCAAGCAGTCTTATAGATTGTTGTGACCAACCATGTTTATTTGCTATCGTTATCGTGGCCGGACTTTTAACTCATGTCTGTTGTTTTGTGTAGTAAAGCTTTTTGAATAATTGTACAAAATAAATGATGTAACACGATCGCTGTTTTCGTATTTATTTAAACTGATCTTTGAAAGTGCGTTTTCTTATCAAAGCGTAATTGCATGAGGATTTATTAGGTTTTGTCTTATCTTTTAATTACATGTACGATTATTTCTCTACTGAATACGCGTTTTATTATTGAAAGATATGTTTACTTGCATTGATTAAAGTTAATTACGGTCTATATACAGGGTGTTAAATGCTTGCTATTTACATAATGTACAAATTACTTATTTTTCTGCTAAATAAATGCAGTATTCTAATTCTTATTGCTATGTGCAGTTACTACGCGACCCTTACTATATATATATATATATATATATATATATATATATATTGCAGTGTATCCTCTGGAGTCGGCTCGTTACTTCGTGCCCCTCACTTTGAGCGTCATAATAATTGCTGTAGATCCCTGTAGATAATCGTGCCTCACTTATGTATTTCTACTTATTCTAGCTGAACTCAAAACCAAACTCCTCCAATTTTTACCCAAATGAAACAATTTATGCTTCCCCAAGCTAATCTTTCACGGCTACTCATTCTCTCAACACCTTTATATTAAAAAAAATAAAAAATTCAAAATAAATTCTTTCTTCAAAAATATACACCCTTTTATTCATATGACATAAATTATGCTTTTTACAATCTCAATATTTACGATTTATTTACAGTAAAACATTTTACATTTTAGTTGAATCTAAAAGTCTCGGGACTTTTATGTTCCTCTATACTTCAACATTTCATTTAAAAGTAGATGAGCCTATCCTGAAACACTAAATTTATTTTTCTCAGGTCTATGATGAGCTTTGTATAAACCCTTTTTATTCTGTATGCATAAAATATTGCATCATCAAATTACACCAGATACCCGTTTACTCCTTACATCAAATAAAAATATTATTCATGTATTTACACGCTCAGATTTAAAATAGAAACGTGTCTTTTCCTTATGTTCATCAAATTAATTTTTAGTTCATAAATTTTTCACCAAGTAATTCAAATCACTCATAGTTTTTATAATTCAATAACGGCACAACAGTTCAATAAAAAAAATTCGTTACCTAGAGTGTTCTGCGGAATCACCACTTCAGTAGATGACATCCACCAACCTCACGTTTCTGGACTACACCCAATGCCTGCTTTCTAAATAGGACAACCATTCCATCTCGACTCGTTCATCCAATTCCCCAACAATTTGTGGATGCCTTCTATACAGCTACCAATCCAGATTCCAAACTCCAAATAACGTTCAACCAGCACTCCCGTTCAAGATGTAATTCAATCGTTTACTTCAGTAACATCCTGCATTACTCGTCAGAATTATTTATAAAAATGTTCAGCCTGTTTACTTTAATTGCACCTACTTGTGCTTTTATAACACTGAAAATAATATTCGACGGACTGCACTATCACCTGATTTTTAAATTAGGATGTCATCTAAATGATACTCAATGTAAGCGAAGTGAATCAGAAAAATAAGCGAAAACTAAAAGAGCCTTGCCACCTCGGGCAACGCTTATATAAGCTCAAAACCCCCTTTTTGTCACGGATTTTCCCTTTGCCTTCTTCGAACTCTAGCAACCGCCACGCAATTCCACAAAATTCGCTCGTACAAAACAACATAACAAACTTTCAAAACTAAGAATTCCACCACTCCAACGACGCTATACTCCGAAAAACTAATTAAACTAGCCAACTGTTTGTATTTTTCGTAAAATCCGTCACTCTACTATTCCCTCTAACAAATCCAAAGCATGCCTCTTATGTCCGAGTCTATATTCTTTAGCACTCACGCTCTAATAACCACCTTTTCTTGTCTTTGTCTTGTTTTCCTACTTATAAATTCGACGTTAATTCCACCCTACTGCTATCTTTATCTACCGCATATTTTCCGTCCTTCTTAAACTCCCACTATTGCCATGTGGTCTACTGTTAGTGCCCTTTTTACACGTGCGCCTCGATAAATTAATAACGTTCACAGACATGTTGAATCTCCGTTTCCCTTATTAATTTAAAAACACACCTTTCTGTCACTCGCTTAAAAACTGTTTGTCATTTAGCCACCTGCTATATTTTCTATCTTCCTGTTACTTTATAACGATTCTCCGTCCTTAAATTTTATTGATTTGTTTGCAGACTAGTCGTCAGCTTGTTTACCTTGTATCTTTCCGTTAGACAATACTTTGAAATGTTTTCGTAACGTATTCTAGTTTTCACCGGAATTGCTTATCTCCCCTAAGCTTTTATTCTCTGAACTCCTCGGCTGTTTTCAACTTGTTTTGCTGTCTTAATATTGTAGCATTCTACGAATTTAATAAATGTACGTCACTAAATTATTGATTTTTATCCTGCAGAGCTTTAATACTGCAAATTTTCGTACGCAATTTTCAACCTTGCATTAAATTAACGTATTTGTATACGTTAATTTAATGCAAGGTTGAAAATTATTGATTTGAGCTTTCATTAAAATATGCCCTTTTATCCCATTTTATTTAATTTTAAGCGTAATAAATAAATTATTGATTTGAACCTACATATTACACTGTCATGGTTAGCCTTACCCATCACAGTAATATATATATATATATATATATATATATATATATATATATATATATATATATATATATATATATATATATATATATATATATATATATATATATATATATATATATATATATATTAGGAAGTTAATTACACAACGTACGTTGATAAATACTATCGTATTACAGTGATTAAGATGAAATAATATCTTAGACTTTCATGCAAAGCTCAAATGATCATTTCAAATCGAGCTAGTAATTGAAAGATGGAAAATATAAGTTCTTGGACAGGACCTTATATTTTCCAGCAAAGACAAAACACATCACTGAGTTAGAAAAGAGTGGCCTAAGAGAGAAAACACAGACGTTTGTTACGTGTCAAGTGAATTGACTTGCACTATGCCTTTTCATTTACGGGATATTCAAGTTCCGTCTCTTATATCTATTAAATCTATTGTACTTTGTATAAAAGTAAAAGAATTACTCTTGTTCTAAGTTCAATCCTGTATATTTTATAAATTATTATTTACATTGTAAGAATAAAATGGTGTTGGCATGCATACATACGTTAAGGTATTTCCCGCGAATTTTTATCGCTTTCGGGAAAATGAGGTGAACATGCGCTCTTCAAGTGACGACTTTCTCTATTCTAATTGAATGTAAGACATCAGTCGGTTTAAATAATCCAATCCGACCAGGAACGTATAAAGTTATGGAACAATCAATAATAACGTGGACATTTTAGTGCTGGATTTTAGCGGCTCGACTATGTATTTTGGAAGAATGCCGTTACTGCGTTTAACGATCTGTCATTCCTAACTGTATACCTTTTTCTATACGGCACTGCAGCAATTATTCGCGTGCAACAACGTTATAAAGTTTTAAGAAAATCGAATCACCACGACTCTGAGAAGAGTTCCGTTGTAGGAGGCCTTAAACCGTAAGTGTTTATAACTTGACTTTTGTTAGAAAGTATCTAAATTTGTACGACTAATCATAATGGTGGGTGTCAATAGTTGAGTATAACACGTCAGAAAAAAAATCTCATTAACAGACCCTTTGTTAAACGAGAAAAAGACATCTCCCCTCCATTGCATATTAAGCTGGGCCGTACCAAGCAGTTTGCAAAGGTTCTCGTTAAGAACTGATCCTGCTATGCATATATAGGGGAAAAGTTGCCGCAGTTGAGTACCTAAAAAATTAAAGCATACTTAATTGAGGTCATGCAAATAAGACAGTTTATTAAGGATCTTGTCTTCGTAACTTCAATAAATGATGCGAAAAACCTGGACTTTGTTTGTTGAAGTTGTCAAAAAATTTTGGGCAAACGCAGAGCTGAGATCTATGTTGAACCATTAAAAGAGTTGCTCAACAGTTTCAAATCCCTTAGGTGTAACATGATTATTAAGGTACACTATTTACACTACCACTTAGACCGTTTTCCTGAAAATGTAGGGGACACTAGTGAGGGGAATGGTGAAAAAATTCACCAGGATCGGATACACACTTGATGGTAGATTACAGTTAGAGTTTAAAAAATAACCGTCTCAAAATAAATTCAATAAGTTTCTGAAATGTTCAGTGATTAGTTGGTTTCATCGGCAACTCTTTCCTGTATCTATGTATACATATAGTAGAATTTGTATAATATAAAAGTAAAAATTCCGTGTACAGCTTGTCTACATATCCATGA
Source organism: Platerodrilus igneus (assembly GCA_036346225.1). Taxonomy (NCBI): domain Eukaryota; kingdom Metazoa; phylum Arthropoda; class Insecta; order Coleoptera; family Lycidae; genus Platerodrilus; species Platerodrilus igneus. The sequence continues at coordinate 1,761,039 of JARFIW010001109.1, read as the reverse complement.
ATTTAACATAGTATAACATATATTTCACTAAAATGTTATATCTTAGAAATTTAAGCTCCTAAGCAACAATTAATGCCATGTTTGATTCAGGGCATCATATTCTTATAAAATAAGCTCTAAATTCAGTGACCCTAAAATAATTATTGGCCTGCAGAATAGAACAAACACTTATTGTAACGGTTAGAGCTTTAAGCAACATACGAAACGTATGATACATTAAAACGGCAGTGCAAATGTGCGCATTTTGCTTTTATATATTGCTGTGGTATGGGACATTAGCTCTGGAACTCCCTAAAAATCATTCAAGCCCCAACGTTGGGCCGTCATAAGATTGCTGTGGTATGGGGACTTATTGGTTTGACATCGCCAGTGTCAACACTGATTTAAAAAAAAAATAAAAATTTGTTAGTTTGTTATTCGAAGCCACTGACAGTTGAACACTATTTTCTATGAAGCCCGCTTTATTATGCTGATAATTTCGAAGAATGTAACTTTTTAAACATGCAGGTGTTCTTAATTTTTAGACCGTTTAAAACAACAATTTTTGGAGTCTATATTTCACGGTATCCGATAAAACTGACGTCCTTGTTTGTTCCCAAGAAACCTTTTGCCTTGGGATTATCGATTTTCTTTACCCTGGTGTCTTTTCCAATGCTATTACACGTTGCATTAAAATTAATTAAATTAATTATGCGTTTCCAATTGTTTTTAAAACTGGTTTTCTTTATGTACTTCTAACTTTTCAATCATTACTTATAAAATTACGTCGATACTTGTCCGTTTAAATTAAATAAATTAAATAAATTTTGCGCGTAAATAATTAGTTCGTTTCTCCATACAGGGTGTTTGAAATTGAATTGCTTACCCCAAATTTAACCCTTTGAATCCATAACAATATATTTTTAATTTAGTTTCTAAAACAAGTAGCGTGAAAGTAGAAAGAAAATATATTAAAACATAATAGGATCCAAGCAAGGAAGCTATGCCTCATATGCTTATGATCAGAAACTGTATCAAACTCGTTTAATAGGGATGAAATCGTTAGTTTTGGCATTGAATAGGGTGTTAACAGTTATTATTGGTTATTTGATTTCTATTAATAAACGCATAAAAGATTTATTGTAGTGTGAATCACTGCCCAGTACGAGGTTTGTCTATTAAATTCGGTGAATGGACCTTTATTGACTTTTGAAGCAGTCAGTACCAGACGCAACACACCTTTCACCGACTTTCGTATAGATTCCAGAAACTGTCGGAAACATATTTCTTCACCGATTTCAAAATAACTATCACACGGACCTGAATTTCCTTGACGTCCGCAAACCGTGATCTCTTCAAGGTCTGCTTAAGACGAGGTAACAAAAAAGTCAGCAAGAGCAGGATATGAAGACTAAGTTGGGTGTTCCAAAACAGCAACCCTCGTTGAGCCAAAAATTGGCAGACAAGAATGCGCATATGCGATGGTGCTTGTCGTGCAATAACATCCCATTTCGCGCGCCAGATGCGTTGCAACAAACGCATTAGAACCTTTAGGTAGAATACGGCATTTATCGTTTGACCCGCATGAACGAATTTTTATGGATGATTTCCTTCGTCAAAAGATTTGATCCGTATTGTTTTCACGGATTTTTGCACACGGCTCGTTGTTTGTCACGGGAAAGATGGTGAATGCCATTTTATTACTGTTTTTTCTTTTCGGGGTTGTACTTAAAACACAAAGACTCGTTCTCTGTGACAATGAATCCCAGACAGGACGGATCCTGGTCACATTTGTTTACGAAATCGCCACTAATTTGAAAACGGCTTGTACTCGTCTGTTAGGATGTGTGACACATATCGTGAACAAATTTTGCGTTTATTCAAATTTTTATTAATAATTGCTCCTACTGTGTCATTATTAATATCCACTTCTTTTGTTATTAATCTCAGAGCCAATCGCCAATCTTTTGTTAGCAACACATGCATACGTATATCGTTTACGGTGTCCTGTTTATGGACGGCCCTCGTTCTCCGCTGATACCTTACCAGTGCGAAAGCGTGTAAACCAATTGTGCATTTTTACTCACAACAACTTGCCCGTATACTTGCACCAACATGTCATGAGTTTCCGTTATCGATTTACCCAATTTGAAGCAAAACTTAATTTTATGTTGTTGCTCACTGGCTTTTTGACGTACACTGCTCGGAACACTTTGTTGATGTGAATGCAATAGTAAGCTTTAGCAGCATCGCGCACTCCCCAACAGCCAACATATCTAGACATGTCAAAAATCCCTACGCATACGAGCTACGTTGTTTCAAGGGTTGAATACCGGTATATTAGACAATTCACCGAATTAAATATAGACAAACTTCGTACACAGAAGACAAAAGTATATAAATTTATAAAATATCACAGTGGGTAACATTCTACTGGGAAAATATTGCCGTTTACTATGATAACTTGGAGATTGATTGACTTTGTTTCAAAACCAGCTGGATTCTACCAAAATTTAAAAATATTTAGGAAAAATAATGATTTAGGTATTTCTGTGACCATACCAAGTAATTTACTTCATGCAAATATATTTTATACACAGAGTGGTTTAAACGTTCTATCGCTAAAAAATTAATGGGTAAACATTAATTTATTTTAAAAACAGTTATAAGGTGTACTTTAAAGAATTGTTGAGAAATGTCCCTTCTGATTTATTCACAAACCGCAATTCGTTAAAGCCGGTTTACAATCGTTACAAATATTATTTGGACGATGCTATTTTTGCACCACATTGTACACTATTTTCATTCAATGTAATCTTGTATGTTAAATATTTAAAATTGAGTCTTTTTAATTTAAGCAACAGAGCTTTTACCAGGAGTATAGTGAATCTGAAGGGGTATGGTTACTAATGCTGTTACTATTTTGAGCTTAGGACACCTCTGATGAATCATACGAGCATACAATACAGAAATATAAATAAATCTTTTATTCTGAAATGGTTTTCCAAACTTTACACTATTTTAATCATTAGGCACAATGATTCTAACGATATTAAAAAACTATTTTTTCAATAATGGCGTTTGCGATACCTAGTCTGGCTGTGAAGCCTTATAGTCATAAAAAGCAAACTTAATTCTGCAATCCTTTGGAGTTTACGCAAGCAAGATTATCCTTGTGTTGAAAGGAAACATTTATTAATGAAATTTTATTACAGTTTAAACAGATCATAATTGTAACTTGTAATATATGTAATTACTTGAAACTGTGTCAACAAGGTACATTGATATATCAAGTTCATTATATCTTACATAACCGAAGTAACTACGTAATAAACTGTATTATAAAATCAATTTTATGAGTATTTTCTGTAACACCAATAAAGTTTTATTGTTCAAATGATAGGCCTATCGGTTTTTAAAACGCGCAGATACAATTATAAAATCGATTGCGAACACTAAGTACCATCCCTTTTTTACCACCTACATAAAAATAAGATAAATAGAAGAAAATAATGATTACAAAAACAATCGAAACTGATACTTAAAATGGCACCAAGGTAATAAAATGGAATGCGAACTCAACGTATTAAACGATTTACTTTTCCTATTTTGCATGGAAGAAAAATAAAGAATTGTTATTTTATTTAACCTGTATATTAAACCTTACATATGTATCTGTTCTTAAAGCAAAATAAAAATATATTGTAATGATCTTCAATTTACAATTTTTTATTCGGGCCAATTACTTACAGAGTCTTAAATGTACTGTGATGCTGCTACATAGATTACTGATGATAATTGCTACAATATTTACTACACTACTATTTTTTTAATACGACCATTACCTATATTTATTACTTATTATCCACACAAGCACTAACTCTTCTATCCAAACTTATATTGACATTAAGCGAATTTATTTTAGCACTTAAAAATGCATGTCCACTTGTAGATTAGTACCCGGACCGAACTCCCCGTCGAGCATGACGGTTTATATATCAAACTAATGATACCTTCGCATTATTACAAAAATAGGTAGAATATTCTGTCTTCGTATTATATTCGACCCTCGTGACTGTCACTCATTTCATTGATGACTTAGTGGTTTTGTGTTTTCAATTTTGAGCTTTTAGACGTATTATTATAATATGTTTTACTAGTACCCTTAAAAATTAATTTACCATTAAAAGTTCCATTACCTTAAGAGTTCATGTAGAACAGAAATTGGATTAAAAATAGAATGGAAAAAGAACTGATATTACAACCTTTTAGCATGCTTTTGTTTGTTATTTATTAAATACCTGAATAATTTACCTACTGAAATCAAGAGGAAATCTAGTTTATTCTATGTAGTTTTCATTACCAGAAGAAGCGCGAATTGTACCGGCGAGATACAGAAAAGTTGTTGGTTACAAATAGGACCCCACGCTAGAAAATATGACTATACCAACATAAGTACTGTAAAAATGAAAAACGATATTTTATATTTACATTTTGCCTTTGCCGCTACGTCTCATATCGGCAACGGATTTTATGAGTAGACTGCAGTTTATAGTAAGATCCGTACGAGAAAACACAATACAACACCGTGGAATCAATGACGATAGGCGACCACCACAAGTTTGTGGCTTATGCCAGAGGAGGAGAAAATGTCCTGACTCTGTGGGAAGGAATGATCAAGAAATTAACCTCTACTCTGATGAGCATTGTATTTTTCAACTAAGTGTGTATTTAAGCTCCAACTAGGACCATTAGATTTTAGTTTGTAATGAAACTCCAGAAATTGTATGAATCACATTTTAATTTAAACAAATCTGTTACAACTGGAATGACACTGATATTATAAAATGTTACATAAAACGAATAAAATCAACTATCGCAACGGCGTGCTTATATTTAATTTAGTGTACAACGCACAAGTTCACTCGCGCTTTTAACACAAATTCAATGGAAAAGCTTCTCTATTGCCGCAAACAACAATACTCAATAAATAAGTATGAGAAACTTTGTAGGTGTAATACATAAATGTAGCTACTAGAACATGAAAAACCGAGTCTGGAGAAGAATAAGGAAAGTCGTAGAACTTTAAATTTTAGGAGAAAACTTAACTGCAACCTGAATCGAACGCTGTTAATCCACGTGCAGTTTAAGGGCGGAATAAGAACAAAGACTATAGTGTAAGTATTTTTTTTTAGAAAGTAATGGAAGTTACGAACTCCGGCTCTGGCACCAATAACTTCATAATTTTTGTCAACGCGCTCTCATTCAATATGGAACAACTTTAATTTATTATTTAGAATGAAAGAATGTGTGAGAAACCTGAACATACTTCTTAGAAGCAACTACTTCAGAAAAAATAGGAACGCGAACAATGAAAAGGAGAAGCATGAAGGGAATGAAGAAATTATAATTTTCTTAGTTTGAGAAGAGTCATCTTTATTTGGCAGACAGTACTATTTAGTTATTGCCTTAATAAATACGCCAATAACAGTTTGAATTTTGATAACACAAAATTTTTTGTGTTTGCCTGGAATAGTCTCCGAAAGTCTGCCAAGATGCTATTGAAAAGGGGGAGTATTGCTTCCTTTTAGCAACACTAAGATCATTTATTTTTACATTCACTTTTGGTTGAAGTATTTTTGGTTTATTTTGAAGGTCTTAGATATTCTATATACCAGATCTTCTAGAAAATCAAGCGTCGAGTAACCAAAAACTCTAGAGGAGAAAGGATACTGGCTCTGTCGCAAATGACGACCAAGAAATTATCTCTTTTCTTAGGTGCGTAGCAAACTGTATTCTTGAACTGGGTGGGTATTAAAGCTCCGATATCAAAGAACCGTTAGATTTTTAGCTTTAACAAAACTCCAGAAATTTAGTGAATTACACTTTAATTTAAACAAAACTGTTACTACTGGAATGATACTGATACTATAACATTTTACATAAAAGGAATAGTATCAACTAACGCAACAGCGTGCTTATATATAATTTTATGTATAACGCCTAGGCTAACTCGTGATTTAATACAAATGAAATGGAAAAGCGTTTTTTGTTGCCACAAACACAATATTCAATACTTATGTAAAATGCAGTAACAAAACTACGATAGCTTTGTGGTAGAGAGAAGTGAACTGTATATAAAATTAAGTGATAGTTTAACAAACAACATATAATTAATGCTGTTAATCAGTTCAAGCGTTTACTAAAAGCACTCACCTGTTGATTGCGAAGCCGTGCCAATAAAAAAACGATGTAATATCTGCTCTGCTTTTTGCGGGTGTAGCGAAGCACATTTATCACGATAGCGGTGTTCTGAAGAAAAGCGGTTCATTTAATTAGGAGTTTTACGTAGAACGTGTAAAACAGTGATGCGGTCTGTTCGAACGACAAATCGATTCTCCGACTTCGTGGATTTTCCAGTTACTACACTGTGTTCTTGCACATGCGGAATAACGTTTATCACTCGCGGCACTTGTTGGCGCGTGCTTCAAGTAAAACCATGGGAATTTTACTCTAATAAATTTAAATATACCGAGGCGAATGTAAATAATCAACAAACTAAATAGAAAAATAAAATTTAGCTTTAATTATTTACAATATAAACGGAACAACATAAGTATGAAAATTTTTGTAGGATTAATACATAATTGTATCTACTAGAAAAAGGAAAACCAAGTCTGTAAAAGAGTAATTATATCGTTTGCTTTATAAGGAAATACGTAGAACATATATGAAAACAAGAAACCGAACTCCAAAGTGAATGGAATTGTTTGCTCTAGCGACATTTATTTTACCCATGTGGAGACATTAAAGCTATAAACCCACGTGCAGTTTGAGGGCAAAATATGAAACAAATAATGTAGTATGAGAATTACTTTTACAAGTTAAGCGCTAATATTTAAAAAAATTGAGAATTAGTAACTGCGCCTCTGGCACCAACGAATGTATTATTTATGTCGACCCATTGATATTCAATATTGAACGATTATTTGAAATAAAAAAACGTGTAAAAAATAAATCTTCTGCATCGGCTTTACATAGAGATGTATACTTCTCCTGTTACTTAAACAACGTTTTACATGAATACATATACAGAATGGTAGAAAAGTTACGGAACGGTCAAATATTTTGGGAAATACTCATCGCATCAAAAAAAGAAAAAACACTTGTTCAATATTTTTTTAAAAGCTATCCAATGACACCAAAATTAAACCCCCACCCCCACCCCCTGGGGGTAGGGGCGGGGCAACTTTAAAAGTTTAAGTGGAAACCCCCATTTGTTACTTTTGTTACTTTTGTTACTTTTCTCATTAAAAACAAAGTTTGGACCTAGGTTAGATAAAAGGAAAAATTGATAGGTTAAGTCAGCACCGCGGCGCTGACCTGACCTATCAATTTTTCCTTTTATTTAACCTAAGTCCACGCAAGTCCAACTAACCTAACTCCGGACAACACCTGCTAACCTAGCTCCTGACAAGTCCACATCCAACCTAGAGATGTGTAATTATTTAACTACAAACCATAACTTTTGTTATAAGGGCGAATACGAAGAAAAGTGCAATATTATAGTTGACAACGATAAAACTGTGGGAATTGATTGTTTAACATGGCTAACAACAAATGCAAGAATTAAGATATACAACAAATTTGTGTGTCAGATAACAAGTCCTGGTGTTAATAAACAACTTGGCAATCATATACTAGATTTTTTACGTTGTCCAGATGTACGTTAAAGGGAAACATTTGCGCCTACTTTGGCCAAAAAACATGGTATTATGCGATTGGAAACGACAATATACTACTGTGCAATTGGAAGCTATGTAAGTGCGGAACGGGTGTATAATCCCTTAGAAGACTGTTTAACCTTTATTGGAAGATAATAAGTTATACTTCCTAAAGGCGCCATTGTGCTCGGTACCACTTGCCAAAATGTGAAGTAAGCTATCGGACAAGCTACAAAATAGCTGTTGTCTAGTGTATAATAACCTACTACAGTACGTGTATTGGGAGAATGGCAATACAAAGAAATTGACGGGCTTGCAGAGGAAAAAGACAGCCAAGATAAAATAAAAATCTTACACAAGTGCTACTTTAAAGCAGGTAGTACATATTTTACACAATCTGCAACACCATATTCTACAATTTCAAAAGAAATAGTCATTTCGGAATTGGGATTGATGAATACACCTAACATTCGCCCAGAGGTTGTACGACAACGCGTAAATATTGGCAGTAAACTCAATCCGTTTACGCTAAAGGAAATTGCCCCATTATGCATGCCATACGCTGTAAGTGGAAGGAAAAGACAACTGGAATTAGAGGAAATGGATGCAGAAAGGCGAAAATTGGACTACATGGAAAACACTGCGACAATACGCGAACAATACAAAGATGTGTTAGACAAAAAACATCTTATTAGAGAAAATGAGGAAGAAAAACAGAAGTAAAACATCTCTATTTATACTTTTACTATTTGTTAAATAAATACAACAATATATAATACATACGACTTACAAAATAAAAACATTTTCAAAATCTTAAAATAAATAAATTTTACAAATTTAATAGTCTTTTAAGTGTTTATGAATACAATATTAGTTATCAGTCTAACATGCTTTTTTGATTTTAACTTTATACTTAGTAATATCTATTAATAAACTAAAAATTTTATAAGGTTATAGTGGAGCATGCGCTGTGGTATCCGGAATCTTAGGAATCTTCAGGAAAAGACAATCTTCTACATGCAAGTGATCGTGCTACCTCCACATCTTTTAGGTATTGGTCGGGATGATATATAATTATTTCCTGAATAATAAAATAGTTCATATCGGTAAAATCATCAGATAGAAAATGATCTGTCTGGAGCTCACTTTCAATTAAAATGGCGTCTTGTTCTTCATCCGTCAATTCAATATTTAGTCTAGGATTTGCATTTATTATATCACCAATAAACATCTTGTAAACAGCAGGAAAACCTCTATTCTGTAACCCCTGCAACTGACTGCTTATTCTTTTACTCAGTTGGAATATCTTAAATACTTCACTTTGATTTAAAACAATAACATTTCGACCTTTTGCAATTTCCATATTAAACAAATTTTCTTCTTGCAAATCATTTACTGCTAATACACTTTTGACATTAGATGTATCGGCTGCCAATTTCAATTTAAACCCATAATCCAGTTGTAATTCTACCTCATCTATTCTATCACTGAAACCATTTTGCCTTGCATTTTTTACATCTCGTGCAAATTCTCTAACTCTAAATTTAACTTGAAAGTTACATAAATCGGCCCAACCATTATAACCCATTTTCATTCCAGCATTTCCGCATATACATCTAACACAATCAATTTGTATGACTGGTTGTAGACCACCATATAAATCAAATCCTACTTCCAGTAAGTGAAGGTGAGATCGTTGCCATCCGCTTAAGGGGTAGACAGCCTTACCTACCAGCGTATTTAGGTTTAATTGCACTACATCACTAGTTACATCAACACCGGCGAAATCCATAACTTTAACTTCAATAGCTCGAAAATATATCGTGAACTGAAGCTCTGCAAAAACTCGCTTGTTATATACACGTGATCACACATGCGCAGTTTAATCGTTAGTATGGATTATTCCAACCTTCAACTAATAAATTTCAAAGAATCCCCATACAAGTTTCGACGGGAAACTAGCCTCATTAACTTTCACCGTACTAATTGTCATCGACGTATTAATAATAGCATTCTAAGAATTCCTATACAAGTTTCGATGGGGAAATAAACCACATTAACTTTTACTTTTACTTTGCTAATTAGATTTTGACGTATTAATAGTCCTAAAAATTTTTATACAAGTTTCGACGGGAAACTAGCCTCGCAAAAATGAGTAAAGAAATCATCGTTTAGGAATTATTTAAACCTGCAAGAAAAACTTTTCAGCATCGTCATACAAATTTGAAACATGTGAAACGTGATCTTATCCAATCGAACTTGTGCGAAATGCAGCCTTACTCGCGTGTGAACAATGGGTATAAATATACTATAATAGCGATGGACTGTTTCACAAAATATGCTTTAGCTGAACCTTTAAAAAATAAAACTGGTTCAGAAGTTACAAATGCTGTGAAAAAAATATTGGTCAAAATGTTGCAAGGAGAAAATAACGTAAAAATCAATCCAAACGGATTTTGGGAAAGAGTACTACAACCGCTGGTTTAAAAATCTTATGCAAAAATATTAGATAAACCATTACTCTACGTATTCCGCAATCAAAGCTAGTATGGTTGAGCGGTTGATCAGAACAATCAAAAACAAATTGTACAGAAGATTTTACTTGCAAGGCAGTCATAGATGGTTAGATATTTTGTCTAGGGCTATGGAAGAATACAATAATACACCGCATCGGGCTATTAACATGACACCTATGGAGGCGGAAGAACATTCGGAAAGAATAAAACTTTACACCTCTGACAGTGCTTCTAAAAGTCGCAAGAAGTTGTATAAGGTCGGAGACGGATTCTGCATAAAATTCTAGACTAGCAAGATGTGCCACATGGTTAAAAAATTTATAAGGACGACCATAAAATCGCTACCAGCAAAAAATCTTAAAATTAGGGTAGCTCCCTGGGGGATGATGCAATCTCAAAAATTCTTAGAAATTCGGGTAGCTGAGAAAAATCTAATATTAATTGATACCAAACAAGATAGGTTTATCTCGAAAGATGCGATGGCTAGTCGAAGAAAACTATTTGATTCAGATCTGGGAGCAAAGAGCAAAATTTAGAGATTCAGGACTTTAAAAGTGTAACTTTGTAAGGAGTGGTCCGATTTTAAATCTGTTTGCAGATTCGGATTCTGCGTAAAATTCTAGACTAACAAAATGTATTGATGGTTAAAAAATTTATAAGGACGATCATAAAATCGCTACCGGCAAAAATCTTAAAATTGGGGTAGCTCCCGGGGGGACGGCGCAATCTAAAAAATTTCTAGAAATTCGGGTAGCTGAGAAAAATCTAATGTTAATTGATACCAAACAAGATAGGGTTATCTCGAAAGATTCAATGGCTAGCCGAAGAAAACTATTTGGTTTAGATGTGGGAGCAAAGAGCAAAATTTAGAAGTTCAGGACTTTAAAGAGTTATAACTTTGTAAGGGGTGGTCGGATTTTAAATCTGTTTAGAGATTTGAATTCTGCGTAAAATTCTAGACTAACAAGATGCATCACATGGTTAAAAAGTTTATAAGGCCACCATAAAATCGCTACCGGTAGAAAATCTTAAAATTGGGGTAGCTCTCTGGGGATGATGCAATCTAAGAAATTCCTAAAGATTCAGGTAGCTGACAAAAATCTAATATTAACTGATACCAAACAAGATAGGGTTATCTCGAAGTATGCAATGGTTGGTCGATTAAAACGGGGATTCACCTCCAGATTTGCTCCTTATGGGGTTCATCTCCACATTTCCCTCCTTATAAAAATTTATATGTAAATGAGGGAGCAAATGTGGGAGCAAATGAGTTCATCTCCACATTTGCTCCTTATGGGGTTCATCTCCACATTTGCTCCTTATGGAAATTTACATTGAGGGAGCAAATGTGGGAGCAAATGTGGAGCAAATGTGGAAGGAGAAAGTCATTCCTCCTCATTTCCTCCTTATGGGAATTTACATGTAAATGAGGATGCTGGAGGAAAATGAGGATTTGGGAGCAAATGCGGAGCAAATGTGGAAGCAAATGTGGGTTTTGGGAGCAAATGTGGCGCCAGTATTGCCATATTCCTCCTACTTAAGTTAAATCACTAAGGTTTTCGATTAAAGAATAACTTATACAAACTAGAAAAGAAAGAGCGCACAATAACAATAAATGTATGTAAATACCATCTGATATAATATTTCAGGATTAGTGAGAAAGAAACGTTAAGCTGAAACAAAACTTGCAAGCATTTTGCAAAACATTTTCATTTGTGGGATTGTTCTTTAAATTTCCATTTTCAGATAGTTTTTTCAATCAGGCTTTCTGAATCATGTTGTAACGTATACAATTGTGCGTCATAGCTAAATTCGCCAAATTTCTGCTTTCATTAATATTCTATAGCCTTTTGTTTTCAAGGAGCAATAATAGTATCTACTAAGGTTATCGTTATAAGTTTAGATTAATCATTTCGCATTAAAGTGTAGCTTGTGTTGTATATCTCCTAGTTGGATTTGTTCTATTATAATCAATCGTAACTGGATAACTGTTGCTCCAGCGTCGCGCGCGCGCGCATAAGCGATTATAGTTGCTCGCGTCTGAGAGCTGGTTTAAAAATGAGGAAGCCATTTCGATAACAGGTCCCGTTTGAGCAGGCAGGATATTATTAAGATCCTGTCGGTGAAAAATGCGAATAGCATTGGGGTGATGAGTTCTAATTCTTGAGGCTTCAGGCAAAACTTATTTATGGCAAATTTGCTATCTTGTATTTGTTCTTATTGTATTCTTTATAGCACACGTAGGAAACGCCCATAGGAAACGCACGTAGAAGACGAACGTAGGAAACTCACGTAGAAAAGTTGGTAAATTTATAAGGATGCACTTGGACGGTTGCAGGATGGAAAAGTTCGGAGGTCCTGTTCACACTTCTTAATTGTTATTAAGAAGGAATTTTCTTGTTTATAGTTACACGCAATATAATAAGTTATATGTAATTGCAAGGATGCACGTTATTATGAATTTATTGCATTAATAACTTTCAACTAGATAATATTTTGTGTGGGTTTGAAATAATCATAATGGCCTACTTTTGTTTAAACGACGCTCGCGGTAAATACAATTGCATGTTTGTTTCTGGAAGACCACTAGTGCTAAATTGTGATTGAAGCAGATGAATTACCGCACTGCATACAATAAAACCCATTCGTTATTGTTAAGTAATTTGAAATCAAAGAATGTTAAATCGTTAGAGTAAAATTTTATCAATTAATCAAGTTAAAAGTTTAACAATTTATTAAAAAAGTTATCGTTTTTTTTATTATGCACTTCAAAGATTAAAATCTGAATACATCTTGTAATCAATCACCAACCTATTATGTGATTTGATATGTAGATAAATTGAACTTCATTAATAGGTGTTGCTAATTGTTTTTTTTGCTCGCGCTTATTAGTTTTATATTCTATCAAAATTTATAGCTTGCTTAATACATATTGTAGTCAGAATGTTAAATGTCATACCAGATCTGCTCTGAGATATTAAAGAACATTATGTTTAAATTAGAATGATCAAAATTTTGTATATATCCATCTAACATTGAATGTTTTTTGAGACTATAGAAATAAAACTGTATTTTTACACATATGTAAAAGCATATACCTTTTATACATTTGTTTTATAAATTATTAAAAGGAAAAATTTTTTCTAATACGAGGGGTGTTTGATATGTTTCGGGAATAAGTAAAAAAAATAAAACCTTTAGTGTGAACACTTCTTTACTGTTTTTCAAAATATGCTCCACGCTGATTGATACACTTTTGCATACATTGGAACCAATTTTTATAGTATTTTTCTATTCCGATTGAGATATCTCAAAGACATGGGTTTTGAACGCATCATCCACCTCTTCTGGTGTCAAAAATCGTTGTCCACGCAGTTTGTTCTTTACGTGTAAGAACAAAAAGAAATCATTAGGTAAATCAGAACTATACGGCGGATGACCCATCAATTCGATGTTTTAAATGCTCAAATAGTCACTTATTTGAGCTCGCATTGTCATGATAAAGAATGATTCGACGTCGTCTGTTTATTTTTCTTATTTCTCCGAAAACTTGTGGCAACCAAATAGTTGTATACCAAGCAAAATTGACTGTTTTATGATTTTGTAAAGCAACGGACGTGACATGTCTATTTATTCCGAAAAAAGGGCAACCATTTTCTCTGAAATGCTTCGAGCGCGGAAAACTTTTGTTACATTTCGTTCATCTTGGAACACCCACACAGTCGATTACTATTTACTTTCGGGTTCATACGAGTAAATCCAAGATTCGTCGCCTGTGTGTTACACGCTGCGTTTGATGCACAGCAATCGTATTTTTTAAGCATTTCTTTGCACTAATCGACATTGATCTGTTTTGAGAGATTGTCAAATTATGTGGGATCCAACGCGCACATCGCTTTTCACAGCTAAATGTTCATGTGATATCGAACGTATACCTGTTGTACTTGCATTATCAATCGCGCAGAGGATCGATGTTTTCTGGCACAACAGCTAATTTTGGACGACCTTCTTCAAATTCATCCGCTAGCAAACTACGACAACGATTCAATTCAGTATACTAATGATTTGCAGTGGATTTAGTTTGAGATTCTTCCCAAAAGTTGAAATAAGTTGACTCCGGCATTGTTGTGGAGATAATCCACGTCGGAAATCGTAAAAAATCATAGCACGAAAATGTTCACGACTTAATTTCATATTTTGACCTAAATGAAATTTTCAACTCAATTAAAACAAAACAAAGTGTGTTCATTTGGCAAAATGTTATAAGTATGTATACCGTCAAAAATGTCAAATTTTAGGTTAGAAACGTCAGATCGCACCTAGCAGGACTAGTGTTGTCAGTTCCCGATACATATTGAGCACCCCACGTATAAATTATAGAATTATGAAATTTTATTGAATTCTATATGACAAGATATAGGTAGAAAATCAAATTAATAGCTCCAGAAAATGTAAGCCCTGTAGTATATGAGAAAGATGGTTCATTTTCGATTTCCTTTTGGGATTAAATTTTATTAAACTTGAGAAACGGGAAGTATTGTGAAATAGGAGAAAACACTCCAAATTAACATCTGAAACCTTTTGATACATTTTATACTTCTGTTTATTTGTTATATGACATTGTGAGGCACAAATGGTGTCTCGTATTCTATTTAATAATAAACTCTATTATTGTTCTATTATTTTTTTATAGGCAACACTATCCAGGCATACTTGAGGGTTTCTGCATCTTCTCTTAGGGTGTATTTATTATTACAGTTAGATATGATGGCGCTTTCCGCCCTATATTTGTAATTACCCCTTTTAGTTTTTGTATCGCTTTTACAAGTCTGATAAAAGAACAACCCCCATTTTCATATTCACTGCAGAGTCTGTAACAAACTGGCTGCACAGATACAGCAGTGTGGGGATATAAAATGATTTTTTTTACAATGTCACTTCTGAGATGATACGTATTTTACCTTCAGTGAAGAAAGATTTGCAGTCATTTTTACTTTGCACGATGATGTTTTGCTTTACTCAGTCCCACTGTCACTGTCCCTTGCACTTGGTGTTACATGCTGCAGCTGAAAAGTAACTACAGTTCATTGAAACAAAATCGTGTTCGTACTGTGGAATCGAGTATACACCTAGAGATATGCTGGGGAATTTGAAGTAATGATTTATATACTGTACACCTGCTTCCCCACAATTAAACCAAGGTTCCAATCTCTTTACGCTTGGAGTAGGAAAAGTGTTTTGATTGGTTTGCAGATGAAAAGCCAATTCTGTAATTTTTTTATTGGTTACATCTAAAAATTCATAATTTTACAGGTACCAAATAGTGTACAGCAGTTACTCAAATGGTGATATAATTATAAATGATTGGGGTAAAAAAGTTCAATAAAAAGGTCGGTTAATTTTAAACAAAAAACATCTATCTAGTTTTAAGTTATTCACGTGTAGAAGAAGTCAGTTGATTGTGCATTTAGTACTCTCTTAGTAAAAACTAGCTAAGTTAATGATTCCATTTCAACAGTTTTTGTATCCTAGAAATTCTTAATAGTCTATCAACTCACAAAAACTTAAATAGCGCGTTACGTAAAATATAATAAATATTTAAAAATCTAAATGAAGATTATTGAAAGTTAAACAACAGCATTCTTATTATCGCTTCTGATTGTGCCATAATTGTTGAAAAACTTGCAACCTCTCAAAAGAAATAATGATGAATATGCACTTTTTGTAGTTCCTCAACACTGCATGCTTCCAAGAAGGCGTTTTTGCTTCTTTTTGCCATAATTATGCACGTATAGAAAGCCATATGTAGTATTTCTTTCTTAATTTTTTAAATAAATACCGGGATTAGTAATTAGGCATCCAAATAAGTTTCTTTTTCGTATAACTAGACATAGTCATAAAAGAATTGGAGTAATTAGAGCTTGTTATTCTTGCTATACGATTAATAAAAGCTTAGTGAAGATTAATAGTTATTTTTTTGCAAGTGAATCGAATTTGATAAATGGGTACTAGTTTTTAAGGTTCCGGACTACATTGACCAATTGATCATCGAAGGCTTTCATTAAGTAAAGGAAGTGTAAGTGTTTTAAGCATTAGTTTCTAAAACTAGCTCCAGGATGTCCAATTAAAAATGTCTCAAAAGCTTCCTGTCTTGCATAAATAGGAAACGTCTAAAAACTTTTAGAACTATAAGAAACGCATGTTTTAAGTACAGAGCTGAAGTATATGAATAACAAGTATAAAAAATCAAAATAAGCTTCAATTTGACCACATACGGCATTTGGTGGTTTCATAAATCAAGAGTAAACATCAATAGCAGAAATTGAACATATGGATGACGATATTTATATTTTACCATACTAAGAAAACATGAATTCGTGAACTAGAACTAATAATACCCCTCACTACTCCTTATAAAATACAATTTTTGAACAAGAAACATAAAATTGGCTGTTTCTATTTTTAATCGTCACTGCGTAACGCTCAACTGTACACTGTATCCAAGATAAAGATATCTACCATTAGGATCTCGGAAATCGTAATAGATATAGATTTGGATAAATGAGAAAGAAGTTGCGGAACTAAATGACTGGAGATGGACTCAATCCGATCCGATCTTTGCGTTTAAATCGGATCGGATCGAGCGATAGAATTATTTAGATCGGTTCGAAGATCGAATCGAAGAAAAAAAATCTCTGGATGGGAACGAAAATCAGATCAAATTCGATGCCATTTTCAACAGGCTTTCAATCCGATCTGCTCCGATCTAAGATTATTAAATGCACCCTAACTCTATGCCTACATCATCCAGAAACCTGTAGTTTTGCATGGCCACATGCAACATGAACAGGTCACAAAAAGAACTGAATATAAAATAACGGCTAAGAGTACAGTCGCTATTAACAAATATTTACAAAATAATTTTTAATAAAATCCTAGGTAATATTAAATACTGATAAGCAGGTCTATATCTAAATTAGCAATGGGTTCTGTTCTGAAGAATCAAAATACAGTAACTTCTGGGAGACTTATTGTTTAGCCTGCTACGTTGTTTTGCAGGCACGGATGTGACAGTAATGCGAATAAGGTCCCTATCCATTGCACTCAGGGTCTCGCTTCATGGGTTCTCTACCAGTTGAAAATATTCCCATTAATGCTGAATAGAGGTATGGTCAAATAGTCGTTCAGTTGCCCCCTTTGTCAATTTTCTCCTTTTAATCAAAATGTTTAAGTCCAAATCATCTTCAACAGTATCCTCTTCCCACGATGCAGAAATGGAGCTTTAGCTGTTTGTAGGAGGATGTCCCTTTCATACTTCTTCCATTCTTTTTTTAAATTTTGATAATGACCCTTGTTTTATTACAGTTGCCCACTTAGTTAGGTTAGAATCTGCCAGCTTGTGTTTCCGGTCCAGGATTAGCATAGCACCTTAAACACAGTTCGTTTTCTTGTAGTGTTTCAAAATGGTATCTTTCGCTTTTTCGAAGGAGAGCTTAAGGATCTCATCTATTATAACCAATCTGGCTTCATTCAGGGGTTCTTTTTCTGACCTCCATACGGTCCAATAGAAAATTAACCCCGACGCCCACTAAAGGAAATGTCACATACCTATTGCCTACCAACATATTCTGACCTTCCCGAACATTTTTAAGATTTTATACACCCTTTGCAATGTGTACAATTTATTCTCGGTTAGTTTCAATGTATCTAACATATCACTGACTTTGCTGACCTCTTTAAGATTTTACACACCCTTTCCATTGTGTACAATTCATTCTCGGTTAGTTTCAATATATATAATACTGTACCACAGTCATACAGGAAACACATTATGCCCTTTTCAAGTTTAATGGCATCCTCTAGCATTTCTTGGGTAGTGTTTTATAGTGTAGCTATATCTATACTAAGAGATAACATTGTAGGGGCCCCTGCTGTTCGGCAAAGACTGTGAAAACGGATCTTCATCTGGTTTCCTTTTTTTATTTTTTTTTTAATTTCCTGGTTTTTCCATTTCGATTGGACCTGCACCTTGCCGAAGTTCTAGATTACTAGAACAGGTGAAATGGCTTGCGTGTTCTAATGAGCTAAAGAGCCAAACTATAGGTCCAACCAAAGTAGTAGGGTCGTTAGTGAGGAACCAGACTAAGGGGTAGGTATGGCAGTCTAAGACACACTACCGCGATGTGGAAGGCAGCGGGAAACCACCACATTACCTTCCAAGTACACAGCGTACCTAAATTATAATAAAATGATGGCATTTTCTAGGGGAAAAGATTCCGGAGTTAAAATAGTCCCCCATTCGGATCTCAGGGAGGGGACTACTTTGGAGAATGCGATCGGAAAGTTAAGAATAAGAGTCGGAGCGTGGAATGTTAGAACTATGAAGCAAGTGGGTAAGCTAGAGAACCTAAAAATCGAAATGAATAGGTTATCATTAGACATAGTAGAGATCAGCGAAGTTCGGTGGCCAGAGGCGGGGGATTTTTGGAGTGCAGACTTCAGGGTAATTCATACAGGAGCCGAGGAAGGAAATTTGGGTGTGGGGATAGTTATGCGGAAAAAGATAGGATACTGTGTATAAAATTACTTACAAAAGAATGAAAGAGTACTCATGGTTAGATTAGAATCTAAACAGGTAAACACAGTAATAATACAAGTATACATGCCCACCTCTAGCTACAGTGACAAAGAGGTAGAAGCGATCTACAAAGATATCGAAGACATAATAAGACAGTTAAAAGGACATGAAAATTTAATAATTACGGGGGATTTTAATGCAGTGGTAGGTGAGGGTAGGGAAGGAGCGACAGTAGGTTTATTTGGTTTAGGCACTAGAAACGACAGAGGAAATAGGCTGGTAGAATTTTGCGACAAGAACAATTTAATCATTACAAACACATTGTTTCAACATCATGCTAGAAGACGATATACGTGGAAGATGCCAGGAGATATAGGAAGATATCAAATAGATTATATTCTTGTTAGACAACGGTTTAGGAATTAAGTAAAAGACTGTAGAAGCTACCCAGAAGCAGATATAGACACACCACAACATTTAAGAATGTGAAAAAAAGAAACGGAAAAACGCACTTGGACTTAGAGGAAC
The DNA here is from genome assembly GCA_036346225.1 of Platerodrilus igneus. Classification (NCBI taxonomy): domain Eukaryota; kingdom Metazoa; phylum Arthropoda; class Insecta; order Coleoptera; family Lycidae; genus Platerodrilus; species Platerodrilus igneus. Next base: position 1,741,714 of record JARFIW010001109.1, on the reverse strand, counting down.
TAGAAGATAAAGATATTCAAGAAGGATTCGAAAAAAAATCAAATGAATTGCTCAAAGATATCGGGAAAATATCTGATACTAAGGAAGTAGAAACAGAATGGAATAACATTAACTCCAGTCTAGACATGGCGGCCAGAGATATTCTGGGGTATACACAAAAAGAAAATAAGAAACCATGGATAACAAAGGATATCCTGAATTTAATAGAAGAAAGACGAAAATACAAAGATAAATCAGACGAAACAGGAAAACAGAGATACAAAGCCATAAAATGGGAAATTATTCAAAAATGCAGGAAAGCTAAAGAACAATGGATTGATGAAAAGTGCAAAAAGGTACAAACTAAGATGGAAGTAAGAAAGACAGATGAAGCATACAAACTAATTAGCATCAATTTTAAGGATATAGAACCGTATAGCAAAAATATAAGGGACGCGGGAGGAATTGTCATTATAGAAAATGTAGAGAAAATGGGTAGATGGCAAGAATATATAGGGAATTTATATGCAGGAGAAGAACTAACTGCATTAGAAAAGGAATCAGACATTGAAAATGATGACTTGGGATATCCTATACTTAGAGATGAAATTGAAATAGCATTAAAGGGTCTGAAAAATGGTAAGGCGCCGGGTACAGATAAGGTGCAAGCGGAGACTCTAAAAGCCGCTGGTCAAGCAGTAACAGAACGTCTCTTCCAACTTGTAAGCTATATGTATGAGACAGGCGAGGTACCCAAAGATTTCAAACATAACATCATAGTAACTATACCAAAAAAGAAAGGCGCAGATAGATGTGAAAATTTTTGAACAATAAGCTTGACAGCACACGTATTAAAAATATTAACTAGAATTGTACAAAGACGAATGGAAAAACGGGCTAAAGAAATACTAGGAGAAGACCAATTTCGGTTTAGGCAAAACAGGGGAACACGGGAGGCTATCTTAGCTCTGTGGGTGATAATGGAGAAAACAATAGAAAAAGGGGAAAGCGTGTATATAGGGTTTGTAGATCTGGAAAAAGCATTTGACAATGGAAAATGGAAAAAATGTTCGAAATATTCAAAGAGATTGGAATGAGTTATAGGGATAGACGTATAGTACATAGCTTATACAAAAAGCACACAGGAGTAATAGAATTAGAGCAGGAACGTAGAGAAGTAAATATCAGGAATGAGGTGAGACAGGGATGTTCCCTATCCCCACTAATTTTTAACTTGTACATTGAAGAGGCAATGAATACTGTCAAATGCAGGAAGACATTTGGAATTACTATGCAGGGACAAAAAATTTATATGCTTAGTACTGCAGATGATATAGCGGTATTAGCATCTAGCAAGGAAGAGTTAGAAGCTGCTCTCAATGAAATGGAAACGGTTCTAGCAGAGAGATGCGGTATGAAAATTAAAAAAATAAAACTAAAGTACTAGTATGCAAAGGAGGGAAAAATTAATCAAAAACAAGAATACAAATATGTAACACGAACTTACAAGAGGTTAAGGATTTCTGCTACCTTGGAAGCCAAATAACGCAAGATGGGAAAAGCACAAAAGATATAAAACAAAGATTAGCACAAGGTCGTGCTACATTTAACAAGAAAAAGCAACTACTGTGCTCAAAGACCACAAACATAGAAACAAGGAAAAGATTGCTCAAAACATATGTGTGGAGCATAGCAGTGTATTGCTGTGAAGCCTGGACAGTGTGAGAAGCGGACAAGAAAAAGGTAGAAGTCTTTGAAATGTGATGCTACAGACGTATGATAAAGATATCATGGACAGACAAAGTTAAGAACAAAGAGGTACTGAAAATGGTAGGGGAAGAAAGGAATATGTGGAAAACGGTAAAAAATAGGAGAGATAGGATGATAGGCCACATACTACGGCATGAGGGAATAGTGCGGCATATACTAGAAGCAGAGATAGGAAAAAAGAGAAGAAGAGGTAGACCTAGGTTAGACTACTGCACACACTTAGTGAAAGATGTAGGCTGTAGGAGTTTCAGGGAAATGTGTAGGCTAGCTCAGAAGAGAAATCAATGGAGGTACGCATCCTACCAGTCCCAAGATGGATAAATTAATGACGAAGAAAGTAACTGCACTTAAACATGATATTTATTATAAGCAACTACAAGCATTGGAGGGGCAATATTCTCGAATAATGGTAATTGCGTGAAACCATTTACGGGAAAACTATTATTTCGTCAAATTTCTAAGTGTTGGGGAATCTTGGCAGTTACAGGTTGCTTAACCCCCTTCAATAAATCTCAGTGAAATAGGGCATAATATTAGAAAACAATAGAAGGGAACCGAGCTGTATTGCTGTGTTGGAATTTCAGGGAACTATGTAGGTTAGTTTAGAAAAAAAATAAGTGCAGGTACATGTCCAACCAGTTTTAAGACGGGAAACCCAATGACGAAAAAATAAGCGCAGATAAATCTGATGATTATTATAAACAACTAGTTGTTTGTTGTGAAATATCTGCAACTAATGTTGACTGTGCGAAAAGATATATTGGAAAAAATATTAAATCAGTAAATGTTCAAGTGCTGGGGGAACTTGGCAGCCACAGGCTGCTTACCCCCCTTTGCAACCACTGAATGTCGGAGAAATATGGTATATAATTGTAAAACAATAGAAGGTGACCGAACTGCATCTAACAAGAAAGAACGGCGCCTATGATGAAAGACAACAAACATAGAACAAAAAGTTGTTGAAAGCGTATGTGTGGAGCACAGCACCAGACAGTATGCCTACGAAATACGAGCAGTCTGAAAAGCAGACAAAAGAACTTTAGCGGCCTTTGAAATGCCGTGCTTCAGATGTTTGAGGATGGACAGACAAGGGTAATAACAAATAGGTTATAAAAAAAGCAAGGGAACAAGGATATCTTTGGGAAAAAAATATGAGAAATAGAAGGGCAGAATACGTTCTAAGGCATTTTTGGGGAATAGTATGGGATATATGACAAGCAGAGATACCAAAAAAGCGGTGGATGTAGACCTAGATCAGATAGTGATAGATGCAGACTGTGCGAATTTCGGGGAAATTTGTAGGTTAGTTCAGAATAGGAAACAATGATGGTACGCGTCTAACCAGTTTCAGGACTGAAGACCCAATGATGATGATTCCTGATTTTTACCACTGCATTAACTGATGTACGTGCACCTAAGGCTTAATCATCATATTTGCTTCCTACCTGTTCCTCATCCTCTGTATGTTCTGGGGTTGGGCTAGCCTCACTGTTCATTGACAGGGCTTACAGCATATCTTAAACAGCAAGATTCAGTAATACGCCATACATCTGAAATACTGATTAATGTCGCCGTAAGTTTGAATGTCGTATTTGCTCTAGCGTTGTCTACTGTTAATCTTGACTTTTCACTCAATCCCCATTTTCTTTACGGAGTCCGCGAATAATGTGGCGATGTCTTTCCCCGAATGTTGGCCATAAGAAAGTTGGCCAGTACTAGTGTTTACAGCTTTCAGTTTTATCTACTAGGTGTGCCATTATACCATAATAAGACTTTCCATTTATCGCTTTCCAGCCATTTACAGTAAAAGATATTTTTTATTTGTTTTTATTTACAAAACTGCCATGACCTTTTTTTAGTGGTATTCGACGATATAACTTTACTCCTGGTTTAATGTGATTAAAAAATGTTTTTGTCGCAATGTTTAAGTGAATCGCATTTTTGAGGTTTATCTATAAATGAACAGGGATATATAAGATGGGTTTGGGGATTCTAAATGTACTTGCAGCAGGGAGAGTATGCAGAAAGAGTAAGGTTGAATCAATGTAGATTGTTACGGAATTTATTGTGTCCGCTCAGGAACTGGGCCGTAGCTGTGCTGGAGAAAAAAATGTTTGGTGAGGTTTGGTAGTGTTAGGCAAGATGTCTTATGTGTATCTGTCTGTAGAGAATGAAGACCAGTGTTACTGTCAGGAGTGGGCGAGGGAATTTTTTTATATTACGTTACATTATCGCAGTTATGAATTTTAATAAACATACACACATGTATACCTCCACCTTAGACAGAGGTAAGAATGGGGCCTCAGATGCACAATTACCTCCTGCTACCACTTTTCTTCCATAACGACCCAAGTAAATAGGTTCCTCTTTCTCTCATAAGCGCGCTGAAGAAAACTCTAATTACCTCCCCCGCCACTCTATGCTTTGAGCCCGCCCTAATAGATCACTCCCTACTAGACAGACAATGGGAATGCAGGAACGTCTACCATGTTGTTAGTGTACGCCAGCGGCCCCGTGGTTCAGTTGGTATGCATGTGACAATCAAACCTAAGGGTTTGGAACGACACAGAAAAATGCTATGCAATAATTTTTTACGAAAATACGCCCTCGCTCGGATGAGAGGAAAAATGTGCGGTGCCGTGTGTGAGTATTGTTACGCACGCTAGAGATCTCTACCTTACTTTGAACAGCAAGGTTTCGGCAAAATTTAAAATTTCCTGGTAAAAACAAACTCGCTTCCTAGCCAATGTAGTGTCTTTGGATGGAGCATTAAAAAATCGTCGCAGTCTAGGTTTTATGGGGATTCAATCGAAATGCAGAACGTCTCGATTTTAATTATTCAATCTTTCCTGTCAATACCATTTAAACTAGACCAAAAAGGCAGGCAACTTCTGGGATTTTGGGATAGGAACCGAGCACCACGAGAGTGCTGGTCTTATACCTTAACCATACGCTACTGGGCGCACATAACAACAACAGGTCTATATGTACTATTTGAATTAAACAATGGAAGTTTAATTATTAAATAGTACATACAAAGGATAAGAAATTTATTATCTTGTAGCAACGCGTACAAGTATCTAAACTGAAAAGAGGAAAATGCATCTAAAACGGGTAAAATTATTATTGATGTTCGCTGTATAATGACTTTTATGAATAGCCAACATTAACTAAAATGATAACTCAATTTTTTCGTTTATATAAAATATAATTTCACATAGGACAGTTAGTATACGTAAGGCAATAAAAAAATTAATTTTCTTAAAGTAAATTGGTACCGTTTACACAATATTAAGAAAACGAATGAGTCATTCGGGAGGATGCACGTTGGGAGAACAAAAACCGCTGAAATGGAAGTTACCATAAATCATTCAATGTAATAGATATATAAGATACGCCGGGCATCATACAATAAAGGTAAAACTGTAAAATACATATTATGATTGGACTTGGATTCTTAAATTAATTTAAACCACAAAAGGGAAAACAAAATATTTATTTCAGTCAAAAGTTGCATAGCAAATTCTTGTAATTTAACGAAAACTTTGGAATTATGAAGTAAATGACCGTAAACCGGCTAATATGAATGTTTCATACCAAAATTATTCCAAATATGAAAAAGCTTTTATAAATTTGAGTTAAATAAATTAAATTCAATAACCTACATTTGCAATACAAAAAAACCCCAGACACATTTCAATGTTCCTAAAGTGTAAGAAAGAACACATACGGTGAGTAGTGAAACCCACCAAGATTAAGTTATAGTTAATTATATTCTTTTTTACAAAGTAAAAAGGATGTCAATGTATTTATTCAGATTGATGAGAAAATGTAAGTTATGGTCACGTGGTTTCTGCATGCTGGAATCATACGGAGATACGCCTGAGTCAGATAGAATAAGAATGTGGTACAAGAATAATCCCCGCCAAACATATGAAAAGTAGAAATCACGAACGCTAGACGGTGAAAAAAATCACAAATTAATTACTTGTGAGCCTAAGGGAGAAACACATGTAAGGGTGATCAAAGAACGAAGAGGGATTATTACATTTATTGTATAGATAAAAAGTGTTTGTTTAACATGAGGAAACACAATGTTAAGATTGAAAATGGAGAGGGAAGAATAGAAATACCACGTATTAATATAGACATAGTTTAGTGGGTCAATTTTAGGCGATGAGAAATACAAGTTGTCAAAGAAAGATAAAGAGGGATTATTTTAGGTAATATGAGTGAAAGTCAGAAAGACTAATAATGGGAATCGTTAAGATTGGGGTTCAAGCAAGGTAGTGGAAGGAAAACCAATTGGTGGTTAGACGAAGTGGGAGATAGGAGTTTGAGTGCTTATGTTAGAGGCAGATAGAGAGAACAGTTAAAACGTGTTTAACGATAACTTTTGACAGCAGGGATTAGTTTTCGGTTGAAACATATACGTGGAGTTTCTTAGATTTCGATGGCAGCTGATGTTAGTGTACAAATTTTCACAGAATTTGAAGACGGTTGAGAGTGTTTGTGTTTGTATTGCACGAAATTTTAATAATTGGCGCGTTTTAGGGGGCAGAAAAGTATATATGCACCGGGGATTAATAGCGGGACTCTCTTACATTTTACATTTTTCGTGGAGAATTAGCTTCCACCTAAAAGTCAACTTTGTAATAAACAACCAATACAAGTTATCAAGATATCTGTGGGAAAAAAATAGAAAAAATATACGCGCAGAATACGTTCTAAGGCATTTTTGGGGAATAGTATGGGGATATATTACAAGCAGAGATAGGAAAAAGGGTGAAAATGTAGACCTAGATCAGATAGTGATAGATTCAGACTGTGCAAATTTCAGGGAAATGTGTAGGTTAGTTCAGAATATATATATATATATATATATATATATATATATATATATATATAATTAAGGGTTTTTGTGTTTTGGGATATTTTAGGTCAAATAAAAACAATCGTCTTTAAATTCCTCTAATTACTTGACGTTTCGGTCGGGTTTCTGACCTTATTCGTAAGTATAGAAATTTTTAAATTAGAAATAGACTATGACATGATTTTACTAAATGACATACATCTATTTAAAGACGATTGTTTTTATTTGACCTAAAATATCCCAAAACACAAAAAAAAACCCTTATTATATAAAGTATAATTGGTCAAGAAAATTAATATTATATATATATATATATATATATATATATATGTTTCTAATGATTTTTAGGTTAGATTGAGGATAGATAGATCAGTTAAATATTTTTAATAGGGTACACCATGTATATAGCAGGCCAGTAATTAGTTATAACATTTTTTAAAGCTAGAACATAAGAATTTATTATTAATGGTGTGAAACGATTCTGGGGCAATTTTGAGTATATATAAACGAAAACGAAGCAGTAGAGGCGCTTTTTCTTTATTCTATCTTCAGCCGAGCTTCGAGCTACGATAGTAAATGTGACTAAGTGAGTTGAGATTTTTAATTACAATTAGTTAATTATGCACAAGTTGGTGCAAGTTTAATGTAGCAGTTGTGAGTATATAAAGTACATTTTGAAATGCGAATCTTGCTGAACGTAAGTAGACTTTTGCTATTTATGGTTGGAGGCGCTTGGTGTGCGAAAAAAGTTTTCATCCGGCTCGAAGAACTAATATACCGACAAAATTTAAAAAAATGTAGAGGAGCGTCGGAAAAGAAAAGGCAAATGCATACAATCGACGAGGACAAAGAAGAGATGGCATTAACACTGCAAAAGTTGTTGGATAGTTCTAAAAAGAAATAGTAAAGTTTTCAAACACCAGCAAAAGAATTTATTTCTCGCAAAAAAACAAAATTTAGAAAAGAGCCAAAGAAGAAGTCCATACAGCAAAAGCCAAAACCCAACAATCGCTTGTCAAACCTCACAGTATGCTAAGCAACTTCAAGATCTCTGGATAAAAATGGATGCACTTCAAGCTGTGGTAACAAAGAATAGTATCAAACGGACAATCGAAGAAAAGACTGTAAATAAAGTCAATGTGATGACTGACAGTAAGGAACTAGCTCAAAGGAAAGGAAAGAAATGTGGAATGAAAGAAACGAAAAAGCAAAACTAAAATTCAAAAAACACTAAGCAACAGCACAAGATTCAAAGGAAGAAAATGAAAGAACTTTACCGAATTAGTTATTGTTAAGCATGCGTATGTACGTGTTTGGGTCTACGTGTGTATGCGTGTGTGCGTGTGTGTATATGTGTGTATGTGTGTGTGTGAGAGAGAGAGAGAGAGAGAGAGAGTGTATATGAGGTGTGTGTGGAGTGAGTGTGTGTACGAAGAGTATGTTGAGAGTGTGTTAGAGAATTTCAATCGCTTCTTACGCCAAACAGGTTGTACCGTGGGGCTATTCTAAACCGAATCCACTCCGGAATAGGTTCGATGAGCGAAACAAGAGAAAGAAAACATACAAAAGTGTGTGTGTGTGTGTGTGTGTTGAGAGTGTATGTGTGTGTGGGCGCGCTTACGAAGAGTGTGTTAAGCGAGTGTATTGGACCGCTTTCCCAACAGGCAGACAGTACCGTGGGGCTGTTCTAATCCGGGCCCACTTAGGAATGAATACGAGGAACGAAACGAGAGGAAAACAAACAAAAATTGTGTGTGTGTATATATATATAAATATATATGTAGTGTGTGTGTGTTTGGTGCGTGTGTGTGTGCGCGCGCGTTTACGAGGAGTGTGTTTATAGCCTCTTACGACAGACAGGCCGTATCCTGGAGCTATTCTAATCCATGCCCATTCGGTGATAAGTACGAAGGTGTTGCCAAAGAAAGTAAGTACACAAGTTACAGTTAGCGAAATGTACGAGAAGTGATGGATAAAGATAGAGAGAGGTAAAGAAGGATTTAAGAGCCAGCGTTTTCACACAGAGATGCATTAAGATCATCCGCAAGAACACAATTCCGATAATTCGGCGTTAAACAAAAATCTACAGAAAATTCCCATGTAAGGGAGCAATGAAACGGACACTACAAAAATTATCATTGGAACAGAAGAGTGTGTACATAAAATCGGGTTCTCACGCTGGGCGCCAAACTATGTTGCGATATACTAGGAGCACAAAGAAGATAGCAACGAAAGCAACGTAAGTAGTCTGCATCGATTACCAAAACAAAAAAGAAAGGAAGACTGCCGTGCTAACCAACTAGTTCGGATGTGAGGAGGAAGGGGGTCGTAGGCAAAAAAGGAAAAGCTCAGGACCAATTTACCCCAAAGGATTTTACACCGTAGTTCAAGTTGAGGTTTGTCATACTTGTCATCTCCGCATATTCACCTTAATGCTCAAACTTTTTAATTATAGTAATTGCGGTTGATTCAGTCCTCAATTCAGTCTCCCGTTAAAAAAGAGATAAACGTAAATTTAAATAAGTAGGAACTGAAAGGGTTTTTTAAAGCAATACGCCAGTGAATTTTGTTAAAATATGAAATAGAACGTAACGACTTACTTTAGGCTCTGAACCTAAGGTGGGTATAAAGTAGATTTCTTAATTTATTTATTTATTAAAATTTACGGTAAAAACCTCTTACAAAACAAATAGAAATAAGTTACAAGAAACAATATAAAATAATTTAAACAATAAATTTAACAACATGGGGTTAGTATTCATAATTGCTTGTAGTTTAAAACAATGTTGGTTAAAGGAAAAAAAAATTAAAACTATGGGTGTGTTATCTTCGGCAGTTGGTTTTTAAAGTTCAAAATTGAAATTGTAAAATAGTCCAAATTGTACTTGTTCCCAATTCTTAGAAATCTGATTATGGGGGAATCGAGACCAAAATTTGCTCGGTGATATGAAACATGGAAGAGATTTGTATAACGAGTAATTTTCTTGGGTACATTAAATTGTATTAGTTCCGAAAATTCAAGACTCATATAGCTACTTGAGAAAATTTTATAGAGAGTAATAAGATCTGCTTTAATTCTCAGTTTATGAAGAGTTCCTAAATTTAATTCATTGCGTATCAGATTATAGTCAATATAGTAATCAATTCTACGTATGCCAAGTTTAAATGCACAGGTTTTTAGGCATTTTTTCTGAACGGATTCAATTAATTGTTCCGAATTGTAATAAAAAGAAGACTATACTGGCGATGCATATTCAAGCTTTGAGCGTACCAAGCTACAATTCAATGTCTAAATAGCTTCAATAGTGAGTTCTCTGCTGTATCTAAGTATAAACCCAAGATTTCTCAAACTTTGACTAACAAAAACTGAGAAATGCTTATTAAAGGTTAACTTAGTATCAATGGTTATACCAAAATTTCTAATCTCTGTGGTGCGTTTCAGGGATTTATTATTAATTTGATAGTTAAAGTGGATTCTTTCAGAACATCGAGCAAAGCTGATTAAGACATTTTTCAGTATTAATAAAACATTTCGTTTTCAGTTGACCATTGTGCAATGGCTTTAAGATCGTCTTGCATTCTCAGAAGGTCCCATAAACTTGTGATCACTAAAAATAGCTTCATATCGTCGACAAATAACAATACTTTTGAGTATTTAATGCAGCTTCTAATATCATTTATAAACAGGTTAAATAAAAGTGGACCAATATGGATGCCCTGCGCAACTTCAGAGGAAGCATCTATGCTGTCCGATATATAGTTCTTTATTCCAACTTGTGTTCTGCCTGTTACAAAACTGAAAATCCAAGAGCACCAACTATGCGAGAAACCATATAACGCTAATTTACTTACAAGGCTAGAATGATAAACCTTGTCAAAGGCTTTGGCGTAATCAGTGTAACTTGGGAATTAATTTCAAATGCAGGATCAAACAGGATTCCAGCTTACATATTTAAAGGCTGTATGGAAATATTCATGCAACCTCTTACTACTTTATTTAATCTGTCACTAAAAACATGTATATTTCCCACTAAGTGAAAATTGGCAAAAGTGACGCCCATACATAAATCGGGTACCGTAAATAATATTCTTAATTACAGGCCAATTTCTATTCTATCCACGCCAGCAAAAATTTTCGAACATATACTGTACATAAAGATTTTCCATCATGTGTCGTCTATATTAAACACTAGTCAACACGGTTTTATTCCCAAACGATCAATTCGAACTAATTTAACCGTTTTGTAGATTATGTGAGCGAAGTACTAGACAACGGGGGACAAGTGGACGTTATCTATACTGACTTTACAAAAGCCTTTGACAAAGTTTGTCATGATGTCTTGCTCGACAAGTTAGCATCGATTGGGTTTTCTGAGACTATGATACAATTTTTAGGTCATACCTGCAATAAAGACAGGCATATGTTTGCTATAGGAAAACAATATCCAAACAGTTTGATGTGACATCTAGAGTACCGCAGGGGTGTAACTTAGGGCCATTAATGTTTTTGATATTCATCGATGATCTCCCACTTGCATTAAATAATTGCAGGTATTTACTGTATGCAGATGATCTAAAACTATTTAAGGAAGTGATAGATATGAATAGCTGTATAACTATGCAGGCTGAACTAAACAAAGTCCTACAATGGTGTGAAAGAAACAAGTTACAATTAAATGTTACAAAATGTTTTAAAATGAGTTACTCGCTTAAAACAAACAAGATTAACTGTAATTATACATTGCTAAATAGTACATTAACTGAAGTGAATAACATCAAAGATCTAGGAGTTATATTTAGTAGCAATTTACATTTTGGCGGCCACATCGAAACAGTTTGCTCATCTGCTTACAAAACACTGGGATTTATCATCCGTAACACACGGCAATTTCAGAATACAAAAAGTATTAAAGTGTTGTTTGATACCTTAGTCAGATCAAAGCTTGAGTTTGCAATCAGTCTGGGATCCAGGGACCCTTAAGCACTCACAAATGATAGAAACGGTGCAAAATAAATTTATTTCGTACATGTACTTTAAAATATATAAAAGGTTCATCGGTTTAAATCCATATGCTTTTGCCAGGTCAATGCTAAATGTCACTAGGTTGGAACAGCGAAGGATCATGATAAAACTCACGTTTTTGTATAAAATAATCAACAATCTCATTGACTGTTCCGTTATTTTGAGTAAGATTGGGTTCTACGTACCCTTCCATTCTGGTAGACTAAAAAAGTTATTTCATATTCCACAGTATCACACAGAGCTTAGAAAAAATTATCCTATCATAAAAATTTTATCTCTATACAATAACTTACAACAAAGCTCAAATATACCTTTATTTGAAAAAACATTGCGAAATTTCAAGAAAAAGATGTATGAAGTTATCAATTAATTTAAACGTGCTTGCGTAATACACACACATCATACACCCACCCACCCACCCATACACACACTACACACACACACACACGCACGCACGCACGCACACACACACACACACACAATTTGTCAATTTGTAAATATAAGTAGTTTCAGTTTTTATTATTCACAAGGTGCATTTTTGTAAATCTAATTATTTATTATTTATTATTATTATTTATGTCATGTTTATTTATCAAATATTCATTACAATTAAGTATAATTTCATTACATGGAAGGATTATATAAAAATGAATAAACCATAATAATTATAATTAGCTTAGTGGAAATATGTAACTAGGCGTACGCCTGTATATTTCCAATAAATAAATAAATAAATAAATATATTCTTGGTATAGTAGTAAGTTAGTTAGAGTAGATTTACCAAAAGAAAAACCGTGTTGTTCAAGAATAAGAATGTGTCTACAACAGATGAATAAATAATCAGCAATGATTTTGTCAAAAAGCTTAGGAATTACTGATGGAATACAAATTGGTCTGTAGCTACGAACATTATCTTAGGCACCACTTTTGAATACAGAAGTAACAAAACTGGTTTCCCAAATTATCAGAACACATCAAAATGTATATAGGAATTATTTGCTAATTATTTGCTTTTTTGCTGAAAACCAATTTTTTCGCTATATTTGTAAAAAGTTACAAGTAGCTAGATAGCTTAATATTAAGCTATCTAGCCAACTAAAAAAAAAACCTACCCAAAATAAAATAAAAAAATTAACAATATATAAAATATTTGCTATTTTTTTGCTACCATTTGCAAAAGAAAAAAATCAAATTTTCAAATAATTAAATAAATATCAATATCTACAAGAGTAAAGTACATTAAAGAAATCAATTGCTGGCATGACTAACGAATACCTACGTGTTATGAATTATTTACTCTTAAAATATGCAACTCCCAAATTATCAGAACACATCAAAATATATGTAGGAATTATTTGCTAATTATTTGCCTTTTTGCTGATAAAACCAATTTTTTCGCTATATTTGTAAAAAGTTACAAGTAGCTAGATAGCTTAATATTAAACTATCTAGCCAACTAAAAAAAAAATACTTACACAAAATAAAATAAAAAAATTAACAATATATAAAGTATTTGCTATTCTTTTGCTACCATTTGCAAAAGAAAAAAAATCAAATTTTCAATATAATAAATATCAATATCTACAAGAGTAAAGTACATTAAAAAAATTAATTGCAGGCATGACTAACGAATACCTACGTTTTAAGACTTATTTATTCTTAAAATATGCAACTCCTGAATTTTTTGCTCGCGAAATTAATATAAAAAACGACAAAATATCATATACCCATTTCGAATTTACAAGAACAAAGTACATTAAAGAAATTAATTGTTGGTATAACTATAAAATATGCAACCCCCGAATTTTTGCTCGCGAAATTAAATGTTCAAACGATAATAATGGCCTTTTGTCGTTTTTTACATTAATTTAGTGAGCAAAAAATTCAGGATTTACATAATTTAAGAGCAAATAAATCAAGCTACATGATTATGAAATTATGATAGAAGCAATTAATTTTTTAAAAGCACTTTACTCTTGTAGTCTCAGGCTAACTTATATTATTATTATCATTTGAACATCTAATTTGGCGAGCAAAAAATTTGGGAGTTGCATACCTAAAGAGCAAATAATTCATACACAATGTAAATGCTAAAGTTGTGCCAGCGATTAATTTCTTTAATGTATTTTATTCTTGTAGATTCGAAGTGACTGGATGGTCTTTTGTCGTTTTTTATTTTAATTTTGCGAGTAAAAGATTCAAGATTTACATAATTTAAGAGCAAATAAATCCAGCTACATGATGATGTAATTATGATAGAAGCAATTAATTTTTTAAAAGCACTTTACTCTTGTAGTCTCAGGCCAACTTATATTATTATCATTTGAACATCTAATTTGGCGAGCAAAAAATTTGGGAGCTGCATATCTAAAGAGCAAATAATTCATAAACAATGTAAACGCTATAGTTGTGCAAGCAATTAATTTCTTTAATGTATTTAATTCTTGTAGATTCGACGTGGCTGGATGGTCTTTTGTCGTTTTTTATTTTAATTTCGCGAGTAAAAGATTCAAGATTTACATAATTTAAGAGCAAATAAATCAAGCTACATGATGATGTAATTATGATAGAAGCAATTAATTTTTTAAAAGCACTTTACTTTTGTTGTCTCAGGCCAACTTATATTATTATCATTTGAACATCTAATTTGGCGAGCAAAAAATTTGGGAGCTGCATATCTAAAGAGCAAATAATTCATAAACAATGTAAACGCTACAGTTGTGCAAGCAATTAATTTCCTTAATGTATTTTATTCTTGTAGATTCGACGTGGCTGGATGGTCTTTTGTCGTTTTTATATTAATTTCGCAAGCAAGAATTCAGGATTTACATAATTTAAGAGCAAATAAATCAAGCTACATGATGATGTAATTATGATAGAAGAAATTAATTTTATAAACTCTACTCTTGTAGTCTCAGGCCAACTTATATTATTATTATCATTTAGACATCTAATTTGGCGAGCAAGAAATTAGGGAGTTGCATATCTAAAGCGCAAGTAATTCATAAAACATATAAATAATATATTTATGCCAACAATTAATTTTTTTAATGCACTTTATTCTTGTAAATTCGAAGTGGGTATATGATATTTCGTCGTTTTTTATATTAATTTCGCGAGCAAAAAATTCGGGAGTTGCATATTTTAAGAGTACATAATTCATAAAACGTAGGTATTTTTTAGTCATGCCTGCAATTAATTTTTTAATGTACTTTACTCTTGTAGATATTGATATTTATTATATTATTTAAAAATTTGATTTTTTTCTTTTGCAAATTATAGCAAAAAAATAGTAAATAATTTATATATTGTTAATTCTTTTATTTTATTTTGTGTAATTATTTTTTTTAGTTGGCTAGATAGCTTAATATTAAGCTATGTAGCCACCTGTAACTTTTTTACAGATATAGCTAAAATTGGTTTTATCAGCAAAAAAAGCGAATAATTAACAAATAATTCCTCTATATATTTTGATGTGTTCTGATAATTTGGGAGTTGCATATTTTAAGAGTAAATAATTCATAACACGTAGGTATTCTTTAGTCATGCCAGCAATTAATTTTTTTAATGTACTTTGCTCTTGTAGATATTGATATTTATTTTATTATTTGAAAATTTGATTTTTTTTCTTTTGCAAATGTTACCAAAAAATTGCAAATAATTTATATATTGTTAATTTTTTTATTTTATTTTGTGTAGGTATTTTGTTTAGTTGGTTAGATAGCTTAATATTAAGCTATCTAGCCACTTGTAACTTTTTTACATATATAGCAAAAAATTGGTTTTATCAGCAAAAAAAACAATAATTAACAAATAATTCCTATATATATTTTGATGTTCTGATAACTTGGGAGTTGCATATTTTAAGAGTAAATAATTCATAACACGTAGGTATTCTTTAGTCATGCCAGCAATTAATTTCTTTAATGTAGATATTGATATTTATTGATATTGATATTTATTGTATTACTTGAAAATTTGATTTTTTTTCTTTTGCAAATGGTAGCAAAAAATAGCATATAATTGATATATTGTTAATTTTTTTATTTTATTTTGTGTAGATATTTTGTATAGTTGGCTAGATAGCTTAATATTAAGCTATCTAGCCACTTGTAACTTTTTTACAAATATAGCAAAAAAATTGATTTCATCAGCAAAAAAAACAAATAATTAGCAAATAATTTCTATATATATATTTTGATGTGTTCTAATAATTTGGCGCAGTCAGCTCAATAAACCTATGTATAAGTCCTATACCAGTAATTGGACAAGTTCTTACATTCTGCTCTTAGATTAGAAAAGTGTAGATAATCATCATAATTACCAGAAGTTTTAAATTTTCTATGTGCCTGCAACTTCATTTTAATTAACATTATCAACTCTGAAGAGAACCATTTTGGTTATGTGGATGTCGTTCTACATTTAACAGGAACAAAAATTGATATACCAGTAGAGATCATTTCATAGAACAATTGTGTTGCTATGTTAACATTTTGTGCCTTAAAAATTCCATTGCAATTATATGAACTGAAAAAGTAGTTCAATCCTTCAAAATTAGCATTTTTGAAGTCATAAAATGTTTCATCAAACTATAGGGTAGAAATAGAGTCCCGGTTTATAAATAAAAAGCAACTAAAAAATATACACTGTCAATCATTGTTACACGCATTGTCAATTACTGTCTATCAACTACTGTTTTTTTCTATACGGCTGTATCTTCTATTACTTCGTTTAGAAGTGATATGGATATTTGAGTGTCGTATTAGTAGGTGCCAAGGACAGACTACTAGCTTTGTATCACTCCTAAGCGTACTTCCTTAAATCTGTCAATAATACAAGTGGAAATAAAGTTCCAGACCAACAGCAAACATAACAGTGTTGAAAACGACTATCATCACGCAACAGGAATACACTAAAAAACGTATACCTATAAATTTAAAATAATTGTTCTTGGCGTCACTGAGTATAAAATACGATGTTCCAAATTGTTTTTATTAGTCAGATCGCAGCTAAGACCGTCACTTTTAATACTGTATACAGTTATTAAAGTAAAAATAGAATTAAATTCAGTAATGTCTTGAATTCTTTCTTGTACAACAAACGGTATATCAGGGATGAACTTGAAAAATGGAATTTATCCAATTAGCCTATAGAGTCCAGAACAGATCAGTGAACGCTAAAATTGGGACTGCAAGTGGTTATCCGTTTTAGCAATATATATATTGAGTATGAGAAAGTATTTTACTGAAAACTGTGCTAACAATATGTTTATACTTCTCTAAAATACCATCAAACTGTACATACATATTCATAAACTTTCAACTCATTAAACTTTTGAATTTATTGTGCGTATTATAAAGCACACAGCGAAATTCTATTTAAATTAGAGGAACAATATGAATAATTTGTAGATATTTAGATACAACATCATACGAAATTAATTCCTCCCATGAGGAATATTGAGAACGGCATCTGCCAAGATTATTTACAACGAGCTCTAGTGGATCTTTTCTAGGTTAATATGATTTTAGCTGTAGAAAAGTACTTACATTTTATCTTAATTTTTATCGATGTGCTTCAAGAGTTTCACCACACTATTTCACTTTAACCGATTCTCTACTTTTTAATAATCGAACGTTTAGAATTATTTTAAAAAATAATATCGAAATGCGTTTTCGCTTTGCAATTTCTTGCACAAGAAATTCAATGTGAACCGTTTCGCTCCGGGAAATCTCTACTAACAACAACGATATAGAAATTAAGTGTTGAGGGTCACTCTCTCTTTTGATGCATATATTTCAGTGTCATTTAATTTATTTGTATAGGTTTCTCAGTACACTTCAATTGTTATTTCAATTATATTTACGTAGAATAAGGTAGTTGCCAAACATGGCTTTCCCGCGCGTTTCACCAATTTATTACTAATAGTATGCGTAGTTAGAAAAGTTTACCAATTTGCTAACCTCGATATAACAATTAAAATTGCATTTATTTAATGTTCTTCGTATTAATTATACTTAAGTAGAATATAGAATTAGAAACAAACGCTAAAATCATAAATTTAAATTAATGACAGCCTCCTCTTCTGTCTTCCAATGCATTCCATCATCTAGAAGTTATCCACTCAACTGCCCATGTTTTATTTGGATATGGGACAAATGCAGGAAATCCAAGGAAGTTCTGAGGGATTTCTTGCTAATCGTTACTCGGCGTACTGATATTGAGCTGTCTGTTAAACCATGCAAATGCGAGTTTTATTGTGCCAAACC
Source organism: Platerodrilus igneus (assembly GCA_036346225.1). Taxonomy (NCBI): domain Eukaryota; kingdom Metazoa; phylum Arthropoda; class Insecta; order Coleoptera; family Lycidae; genus Platerodrilus; species Platerodrilus igneus. Next base: position 1,723,800 of record JARFIW010001109.1, on the reverse strand, counting down.
CTAAATCTGGAGATTACCAAAAGATTTTAGAAGATATCGCCAGGAATTAAGATTATATCAGAACTGACACTTTCCGGGGTTTCTATCACAAATGGCTCTTTTAAAAAAGTTTTGAAAAGAGCGAAAAACGAATTATCATTTCTTTTCAGCCATCTAAGAAAACTAAAAATATATCACATTTCTATTTCTTGTTATGTCAGTTTCGCAGTCCCAAAATTGATGAACTTGTTGGGAACCTGTTGGATGCGATGAAACAGGTAATGAAACCAAGCTAGATGCATGAATATGAAGCATTTTTAGGGTCGGACTGGCAATAGTTCAGCGGCGCTGGATGATACTAATTTCAGGCCATTTTTTTAATATTTTATATATACAGCGTGATCACAATAATAGGTAACAAAAGGGAAACTTTTTTATTATGCATTTTAGAGAAAAAAGTTGTTAGGCAAAAAGTCCTGCTTTATCTTAAATTAATAACAGCATGTATATTTTCAACAAATTGTAACTCGTTACTGACATTTTTCTGTCCGTCTGTTCAGTCGTTCGCACATTTTTTCGAATTCTAATATTTTGACTTCTGGATCTTAACAAATATGTATGGATTACAGCGGAATTTAAAAATTCTGATTTCAAGTTTAAATTCAACATGAAAAAATATACAAAAAATTGTGTTTCGAAAACTTTGTGTCTGTTATCATAAAAAAGTTATGGGGGTTTAAACTTTCTTCTGGCAATACTAGTGTACCCATTTTTAATTGGTAACACTTTTAATAAAATTCATAAATCACGTTACTTGTTTTATCAGTTTAGTTTTTGCTTTGTAATTTAGTTTTCTAGTATCATTATAATACAAGTGACATTACTTAAATGCCGTTAACCAACCAAGATCGTTGGGAGTAATTACTGAACATGTAGAGACGCAGCAAATGAATTTAATTTTAATCATTCTAACAAAACCATTAGTCATAAAACCGTAGCAAAAGTATTGCGTAACTTTAAACAATGCTCACCAAACTTTTTTACAAAGGAACATATACTGAATCATTTAATCATAACGAAACCGAATTACAAGTTTTATTAGCTGTTGAAGAAAATCCAAAAATTTCAATAAGACAAATTGGTCGAGAATTTAGGTTTGTGTTATGGCATTGTCCAAAAATTTTTGAAAAAGCACAAGTATAAACCATACAATCCGAAATTTATACACACTATACTAGAAAAGGATCGGGATTTACGTTTGGAGTTTAGTGGATGGTTTATTGAAAAACTGCAAGAAAATAGAAATTTTTGGAATCCAATTATGTATACAAATGAAGCTACATTTACCACGAACGGGATAGTTTGTTCCCAAAATTCAAGGCATTGGAGTAGAGACCACCCTCATTGAATAAGCGAGTGTCGCAATCAATATTCAGAAAAAGTCAATGTTTGGTGTGGCCTAATGGGGAATCGCCTAATTGGACCTTTCTTTTTTGAAGCAAATGTTAATGGTTCGACTTTTTTACACGTTTTGAAAAATAAATTTGAAGAAGTGCTGGATGATCTGCCCCTAAAAAAAGGTACAAAATCGTTCTACAGCTGGATGGAGCACCTGCACATTTCTCATTTCCAGTAAAAGAATGGCTTAGCAATCATTTCCCAAACAAATGGATTGGCCGTTGTTCAGATAATAATTTAGCAGTAGATAAATGGGCAAACACATTACCAAACATAACCCCACTAGACTACTTCTTGTGGGATTATTTAAAACAAAAAGTGTATGCCAGCCGACCGCTTTCAAGAAACGAGTTGATAGAACGAATACTTCATGAATGTCAATACCACCAGAAATGAAGAAAAAAGGCTACCCAAAAAATGCGTAAAAGAACTGAAAAGTGTATCCAGGCAGCTGGGGATTTGAGGAAGCACAATTTTTCATATATTAGTAAATTTCTGTTTGCAATTAGAAGATTCGATTTATTTAAGAAAAGTTTGAAATACTTAATAGCAAATGTAATACAATTACAATTTAAAACTTTAAAATCACTTCTTTTCCCCCAAAAGGATGTTTGGATTTATGTGTGCTTATTAAATGTTTTTTACCCCACCGGGTTTCTTTAAGATTTTAAAATCAAAATATAAAGATTCTAAAAATGTGCAAACGACTGAACAAACGGACAGAAAAATTTCAGTATCGAGCTAAACTACGTTGAAAATATACATGCTGTTATTAATTTAAAATAAAGCAGGACTTTTATTGCCCAACTTGTTCTCTAAAATGCATAATAAAAAAGTTCCCCCTTTGTTACTTACCTATTAATATGATGGTTATCAGCATTTAAGTAATTTAACTTTTATTACAATGACACTAGAAAACTAAATTACAAAACCAAAACTAAACTGACAAAACGGGTAACGTGATTTATGAATTTTATTAAAAGTGTTACCAGTTAAAAATGGGTACGCTAGCATTGCCAGGAAAAACTTTAACCTCCCATAACTTTTATGTTAACAGGCACCAAGTTTTCGTAATACAATTTTTTGTTTCATGTTGAATTCAAATCTGAAATGAGAATTTTTAAATTCCGCTATAATTCATATACATTTGTTAAGATTCAGAAGTCAAAATATTAGAATTCGAAACAATGTGCGAACGACCGAACAGACGGACAGAAAAATTTCAGTAGCGAGTTAAAATTTGTTGAAAATGTACATGCTGTTATTAATTTAAGATAAAGCAGGACTTTTTTGCCCAACAACTTTTTTCTCTAAAATGCATAAGTTTCCCCTTTGTTACCTATTATTTTGATCACGCTGTATATATATATATATATATATATATATATATATATATATATATTGATATGATAACGCCTATATATTGCACTGTGTATCCTTTGGATCGACTCGCTAATTCGTGCCCCACCGTTTGGACGTCATAAATATGCAGTGGTCTTTCTTGGAAAGAAATCCTAGAATCGAGCCCTAATGTTGGGTTAGATAAAAATGCAGTGTCTTTTAGAGAGAAATTATTATCCAGCAATTTGCACATAAATAAAACTTCGTTACGAATTTCGTGTTTTGATTATAATATGTTCTAGTTTAATATTTATAAAAATTGCTTCTCCATGTTGATCTACCACGGCTAGCTCTGGACACTACCTCCTAGGATATACTTACCCCAAATACACATTCTTTCAACACCTTTACACACAACAAAATACAAAAATAAAATAAAATCCTTGGACAAACATACACTCTTTTATCCATATGACATAAATGATTATTCAGACAATTTCAATATTTACATTGTTATATTTACAATAAGACATTTCACCCTTTTTTTTCAATCTGAATTGTTTGTGAGTTATTACACTTCAACCTTTTTATTTTTCAAAGTAGATGGGCCTATCGTGAAACCCTAAATTTATCTTTACTTGGTCTATGGTGAGCTCAGTATAAACCCTTTTCCCTGATATGCATAAAATATTGCATGGTCAAATTACTATAAAGACCCGCTTACTCTTTACATCAAAAATTATTACTCCTGTTTTTATTTACTCAAATAATAATGGAAAATTGTCTTTTTTATATACGGTAAACAAATTAATTTTCAGTTCATAAAATTTTCACCACATAATTCTAAACACACCTAGCTTTATAACACAATTCCAGCACTACAGTTCAACAATAAAACAAAATTCGTTTATTCGCTACCTGGTGTGTTTTTCGGACGCACCACCTCCTTGAATTTTCCCCGCGTTCTCACTTCTACATGGACAGCTACTCCATCTCAACTCGTTCATCCAGTTCCCCAGTTATTAGTGGATGCTTTGCATACCACATCCATCTAAATCCAAATTATCTCAACTTAACGTGCCACCAGCACTCCCGTTCAAGAAATACTTGGTTCACTTACCTCAATAGCATCCTGTTGTACTCGTTCATTTATTTATACTAATTTATTTTCAGCCCGTTTAATCTGTTAGCACCAACTCGTGCATTTACAACACTTGTAACAATGTACGACGGATTGCACTCTGTCGCGGCTTATAATTTTAAATTAGGATGTTTTCTCGATGCTACTTAATGTATTCGAAGCTTTTATAATCTTCAAACCCCTTCTCTAGTCACGTATTTCTACAGCTTTTACTGAACTATCACATTCGTTACAAACAATTCTCCAAATTCCTCCACTCAAAACCTCAACGATCTTTTAAAACTCAGAATTTACTCTTTCCACCATGGCTTTGGCACGAAAAACTAGCTATCAGTTGCACTGTCGACGCGTACTCAGAAATTCATTACTCTCCATGTCTCTAATGGCCTGCAAAACACGCCCATAGTGCCTGTGTCTCTATTTTCCTTGCAGTCATGTGTTCAAAATTATTATTTTATATCTCACTCCTGTTTTCCTACTTTCATCGAGCTCCCACTATCTACATTTACCGTTCCCTCGCTAAATGTGCGCCTTGAAAATCGATATCGTCGACAAACATCTTGCATCTTTGTTTCACCCATTTGTCTTTTAAAACATACTTGTCTGTCACGTGCTTGAAAAGTGCTTGTACTTCTATCAGCTGATGTATTCTCTGTCTCTCTTTGATTACTTGCTAACGATTCTCCGTCCCTTAAAATTATTGATTTTTGCTTCACAAATAACATACTCGTTCGTTAACCTGGCCTTTCCCGCTGTAAAATACCTTGAAATGTTATCGCCTCGTTTTATAGTTTTCAAAGAAATATTTATTTACTTAAAGCTCTCATTCTCTGAACCCCTCGATCGTTTGGTTATATTATTTTTCTACGAATTAAGCTAACGTACCTTTTAGTTTACAATGCTAAATAAATATCCGTTGCGTCAATTATTGATTTTTATATACCGCAAAGCTTTAACATTACACATGTTTGCCTAAAATAGTCAACCTTGTATTAAATTACCGTATACAAATTATTGATTTTTTCCTACCACGAAGCTTTAGTATTACACATGTTGGCCTGAAATAGTCAACCTTGTATTAACGTATACAAATTATTAATCTTTACCTTGTCTTTTACTAAAGTATAAAACTCTTGATTTGAAACGTAGTAAATAATTTATTATTTTCTTATACACAGGGTCGTTATAAAAATACCTCCTGGGTTTATTTACACACGTGTAGTTTCTAACTTTTACTACTATTTACATGTATTGTGTGACCATTATGACTTAATATACACTTAAATAGCCCTCTTATCATAGCATTATTCCCCCAAATTAAAATTTAAATTTTTGAGAAATGCCATTTTTGGCGCCCAATGTGAGGTCAAAATCACCATTGGTCTAAAATTTATATATTTTTGTTTGATAGTAACAAAATTAATTCCCCCTTTTTAATCCCCTATTTACTTAACTAATCTTATGCCTATATCCTATTCTACTACCCTATTTCTACCTATACCTAAGTTTATTTTACAGTCTGTACACCCATTTATATCCCTTTGTATGGATAGATTAAATTTATATGAAACTTCACCTTGATTCCTTATGAATCTATGTCCCTAAGCTCGTATGTGTTCCTCCCTATAATGTTATTTACCAGAAATGGACCCACATATGGCAAATACAACTTGGCACACGTATGTAGGTGCCTTCTCTCGACTCTTAGATTTTCTATGACCACCTTGTCCCCTATTTGGAAGATCTTTCGCCTTTTTACCCTTTCATTCATTGTAATTTTCTACGAACCCTTTGCATTTTTATTTCCAATTCGTCTTCTCTTGGCACAATTTCCCATGGTCGATCAGGATAAACTCTTTTCATAAGACTGATTGGCGATTTCTCGGTAACTGTGTGAGAAGCATGGTTTATAAACATTTCAACCTTGGGTAGGCTCGCTTCCCAGCTTTGGCGGTCTTGGTATGAGGTCATGCGCAGGAATTTACACGTCTCCTGGATCTATCACTCTGTGGGATTTCCCTGAGGATGGCGAATACTGCAGAAAACAACCCCTATTTGTAGATTTTCTTAATTCGATATAAACCTAACATTGTTAAAATAGGTAGCGTTGTCTGCTAGGATATGTTTATTTCTCTTCCTACTAATCTATTACATTACATGTGATTTTCCAATGCTCCACCCGAAGGTACTACATTGGCCAGGAAGCGAGTTTTTTTTTTTACCTGGAAAATTTGGAATTTTGCCGAACCCTTGCTGTTCTAAACAAGGTAGGGATCTTTAACGTGCGTGACAACACTCACACACGGGACCTCCATTTTACCTCTCATCCGAACGAGGGTGTATTTTTGTGAAAAATGCTCGCCTAACATTTTTCAAGCGGACCGTGTCAGGATTCGAACCCGGGACCTTGGGCGTAGTAGTCACACACATACCACTACGCCACGGAGCCGCCACTAATCTATTACAACCAAATCTAAAGGATTGTCTACTTGAATACTTCTAATTATGTTCTGATTTACATAATTTTTATATTTTCCCAAGGTGCAGAGATGACACGTGCATACTACTTCTTTAATGAGTCCCGAGTCCCTCTGGGCATAGAAGCTTTCTCGAAATAGTATCCATAGCTTCCTGATCCCCAAATGACCATATTTAAGATGTAATTCTTTAATAATTAATTTCGCAAATTCTTCATCCAACACATATAGGTCTTCACCATTTAGGTGTTTTGTGAGAAAGCCATCTATTATCTCAAATTGTTTATAATTAGGGATTTCTCCCAACTTATCCTTTATAATTTAAACGCATTCACTATCCCCCTGCATGGTTAAAATCCTTTTGTATGAAAATATTGTACCATCCCTCACTAAGTTGTGCATTGCTACAAAAATATCGTTAGATTTTAAATTGTTGTTTATTTTATTCCTGCTGAGGGCATCAGTCACTATATTGTTTTTACCCTTTATGTATCTGAAATTCCCACAACCTAGATACAATTTGGTTCCCCTTTTGTTATTTTTTAAATATATGCTTTATTTCACCGATATTCAGTGGTATGTGAAGGGGGTTAACCAACCTGCGGCTACCAAGATCCTCGAAATAATTTTGCCGAATTCATTGTTTTCCAGTAAATTCTAACACACAATTAGCATTAGTTGAGAATATTGCAAAACTAGCACCTGTAGTTGCTTATAATAATCATCAGGTTTAAGTACAATTTTTTTTTCATCATAAGGTTTACCGTTTTGGATCTGATTGGAAGCGTATCTCCATTGATTTCTATTCCGATCTAGCCTACACAATTCTCTGAAATTCCCGCAGTCTACATCTTTCATTATCTCTGTGCAATAGTCTAACCTAGGTCTCCCTCTATCTCCCTTTATTCTTATTTCTGCTTCTAATATATTTCGCACTATTCCTTCATGCCTTTGTATGTGACATATCATCCTATCTCTCTTATCTTTTACTGTTTTTCCACATAGTTCTTTCTTCCCCTATCATTTCTAGAACCTCTTTGTTCTTTACTTTGTCTGTCCATTCTTTTATCATTTTTCTTTTCCATTATTATCAAAGAAAAATCTTTCTTTAAATTTTGTTATATTTGAAGCTCTCACTTACGAGAAGCTTAAAAGAGTGTATGCATTACTTGTAACGCAATAATATCTATATTAAGACTGCTTACAATTCCAGTTTTTTTTAATTTGTAGGTGACTGGCAGATCTGATAATCATTAACGAACATCACTATTATGTACCGTAATCTTTTTCAAGTTTTTTTAAAATTAACAAGGTTGTAATATAATTTATTTGTTAAAAATCACTGTGATATGATTCAAATTATTTGTTATGAAGCATATGCATTATCACTCTGGCAATTTTTCTGTTAAAAATATTTGACCAACTGTCCAAGAATTAAAGTAAAAAATTTTTAAATCATCAATTACGAAAGAGTTTTCTGTATCTACCCTAAAATAATATCTTTTATTAATATTTGCTGAATGCAGTGGCGTCCAATTTTAGTTTAAATTGTTTTCCGTATATCTAAGAAAATTTCCGCCCACATCCATCTCAAACTCTCCTTTGGTGTAATAGCCAAGTTAGTATTCGGCAAAACAGTTTTTAGTCTCATCTAATAAGCGTAAAAACTTTAAATTTTTTTTTAAAGTACATTACTACGGTGTGTTGCGTGCAATAATTGTGATTTAGCAAGCTTAAACTATTTAAAGCTTTTACATTGATGCCGCATCGTGTTTTTTTTTAAATTTAGCAGGTTAACCCTGCAATTAGCACGCTAAAATATTTAAAACTGTTTCACTGTCGCCCATCACTTGCTTAATTGTAATTCTTAAAATCCCTCAGTGCGTATTGTTTATTTCAATCTAGGCGTTTAGAGATGTAATGATTTGGTATTCTAAATGACAGATATTCTCTAAGTTGCATTTTTGTATAAAGATAAATTGGATTACGTATTAAAATTTCGAGTTGTAGGAAAAGAGGTAAATATTGATTACTTTTGTTTATCTGGTATGTTAAGTTTTATTGTTGTTATAGCGTTTGGGACTAGATTTGTGCAACAAGCATGGTTTTTTTTACTAGCTCATTTTATTCCATCGACATTGCAACGCAGCGTGTTTGGTTTTACATCATGCTCTGGGTCGAGAATGCTGTAGCTTTTGAGTGTATTAGTCTAAGCGAGATTCAGGGTGAGTTTATCGTCTAGCAGTTGTACATAATTCTCTAGGTCAAGAATGCTATTGTTTTTTTGGTTTATAAGTCTAGGTGAGGCTCATAGAGGAGTCTGTTACTCTAGCAATTTATACGTTGTAATACACTTGTATTTGTTTTGGGTCGTTTAATTATGTGTGGAGCGAAATTTGCTCGCCCGACAACTAAGTTGTAATGAGCCATTTGTAGTAATTAATTTTTCTGAAGAACTTTTTTATTAAATTACAGGTTATACCCGTGCTTTTTTACATTTTTTAAGTTTCAGAATTTTTAAATTATTTTCAAACTTTAAATTTTGCACGTCAAACTTCTTTGTCAGGAAAATTTTTTTGAAAAATATTTTTTAGGCTGATCTGGAAATTAGCAAGTTAAAATTCTAAAGTCCTATTTTTTGTTCTAATTCCGATATTTCCGAGGGATATCGTTTGGATAAAAATTTGTTAAGCATATAAATTTTTGAGCTTTTTGGATTTTCTCTTGTTTAGTAAAACTTTTACTGATTGGTACACAACTTTAATTTTGTGGTCATTGTCTGAATTTGCGCATCAACTATAGACGGAAGTTACTAACATCGTAACTCATCAATTGTGAATAGAAGTTACAACATCGTAACGCATCAGCTATTGTTTCCTAGTTAGGGTTTAAAGGTTTTTGGTAATTTTTTGGTGAAATATATTGCTTTTGTACGAGAAGGAAGTATATACAGTTAAATTTGGGTCGTAGTACCAGAAATGCTAAGAAATTTTCAGTTGGGAATACTCGAAAGTTATATCTTGAAAGCAAAATTTCTTTATTTTTAAGTATTGCAAAAAAGTGTTATTAAGTGGCGCTTCATTTAGGTGATACTCTGTCGTACGTAGAGTAATAAAATGTCTGAAGTTGAGTCCCATGATTTTGTTGAAAACTAAATATTTTTTAGTTTATATTTGTGAAGGATAAATATTCAATACTTATTGAAACTTTTTGAATAGGCAAATGTTGGTGAAAAATATTAGCATCTATGTTGAGACTGATGTAAATAAATACGCTTTTTGTCTCGATTTCAAAAATTTATATATAGGAATAATTCCTTTTAAGATTGAAAATTTTCTGTGTGTTCATTTCCCCTTACCCCCTCCCCTTGAGATGCATCATATAAGTATAGACATGCCGATTATGACTTTAACCGATTGTGTCTTTAACCGATTGTGATTTTTACCGATTTAGTTTCCTTCTATATGTGTGGTAAGCGGAGTTACCCAGACACTCATCTATTTATCTATTAGTCCACTTAGTCCTTAAGTATTCTAGTGATTTTTGAAACAGTTTTTCAGATTTTTAGTTTAATGTATTGGTCTTTCTACTGCAGTTCCAGCAGTTCATGCAATAGTTTTTCATAGTTTTAGTTATACAACAAATTCTTCTTGAAAACATTTTTGTCACTAAACCTTTATATGTTCGCTTTAATTGCTTTAATTTTTTTTTGCTAGCTTTAATACAATTTGTTTTTTTTGTCCAGTAGTCAGAACTTTATCTTTTTTTTTAAGAGGACTGTGTATCAATTTTTTTGTGTGTAACAAAATTTCTATACGGTATAACGAAGCTGTATTGACGCAAGTTGAAGAAATGAAAAAATTTGCAAACAATTATTTATTTGCAAACCAGTATAAGTGTTCAAATTCTTAATAAACCTCAGATCCCATATGGAAAACAACAAACGATCTATTATTCCTTGGTTCAATTACATTGCAAGGCTAAACTCTACATTTTGTACCAACAATAGTATTGAAAATACTTTAGATATTTTGAAACCTTGCTTAGAAAGTTTTAAATAGCATCTTAATCATTAAAAGTCCGTGTAAATTACTTATTGCGTACATATATCTCAAGGTTTTCAACTTGTTTGGTAAACACGGCGCGTGGTCATCAAGCATGTGTTCTGTTTAGCAATTCCGGGAGATAAGAATTTCCCAAATCGAGCTGTTTAAGTTATTTTCTTAATCCGCTCACTTCAATGTTAACCTTCGAGCCAAGCAGGATGGGTGTCGTTGATGCGCAAAGATCTTCAGGTATAATGAAAACACCCTCAGGTCAGCAAACACCTTCAGGTCAATAAAAACCTTCAAGTCAATGAAAAAGCTCTTCGGTCAATAAGTTCTACAAGTCAATCTGGGGGTCCGTAGAATTATATCCCTACAAGTGAACGTCAGGAAACGAGCTGAAACCGGATCGTAACCAACGCAGGGGTGGTAGTCGGTGGCTAGAGGTTAAGTGTTAGTGTATTACTGTTGCTGAACCGTAACCGGATATATTCAACAACCTCTTTCTTTACATATAATCAAATTGCCAGTTTCAGTTTATAAGATATGTTAGAATGTCGTAATCTTACTCAATTTTATTAATTTTTCATAACTGTGTATATATTTTTTGCGAAAGAAAAATTTTTTTGAAATTTTCTTATATTTGAAATTTTCCCTTACGAGAAGTTAAAAGAGTGTATGCTTTACTAGTAACGAAATAAGATTTATATTAAGATTGCTCACAATTCCAGTTTTTTATTTAATTTGTAGGTGTCTACCAGATCTGACAACCATTAACGCGAACATCACTATTTGTACCGAGATTTTGTTCAAGTTTTTTAAAACTAAAAAGCCTGTGACGTAATTTACTTGTTAAAAATCACTATTATATGATTCAAACTATCTGTTGTGAAACAGAAGTATTATCGTTCTGGTAATTTTTTCGATCAATTATCCAATAATTTAAGTAAAAAATTTGAGAATCATCAACTTAGAAAGGGTTTTCTGTATTCAACCTAAAATGCTTTTTGTTGATTAATATTTGCTGGATACAGTGTCGTCTAGCTTTAATTTAAATTGTTGTCCGCGTAACTAAGAAAATTTCAGCCCACACACATCTCTAACTCTCCTTTGGTGTGTTAGCTAAGTCAGTCGTCGGCAAAACAGTTATCTTTAATTTTTTTAAAGTACATTACAACCGCGATTCGCGTACAATAATTGTGATTAAGCATTAATTTATTTAAATCTCTTATATTGATGCCGTAACTTAAGGCATTTTTAATTTTAGCAGGCTAACTGTACAATTAGCACCTCTAAAATATTTAAAACTGTTTAAGTATAAACACTTATAAGGGATTTTTGTTCATTTATTTACTTTATATAAACCCTCAAGCACAAAGATTACAGTTATTTTTTTATCCTTGCTGCACGTGTCAGTAAACAACGGGCGCAAAGAACAGCGATCAATGACTCGATAAAATTTAAGAATGCATGATTTGACGTTAATACCACCATGCCTAAAAGGGCAAAAGAATTATCTACGGTGTAATACTAATATATATATATATATATATATATATATATATATATATATATATATAAATATGTAATAATAGACGACAATTAGTATTATTATTATTAGATATTATTTTTGGCGGGTGATATATGAGTCCAATGTTAAGAGAAAGGATGGCGACAATATGGCGATATACGAGCGCAATGATAAAACGTATTCTAGCGACTATACGACGACATGCGAGAATAAAGAATTAATACCAGAGGGACAGTAACGTGAGTGAACATGTACATTTATCAGATCTCTCATCTCCATTTAGTTGCAAGAATTTTAAGCAAAAAGGCATTTTAGAATAATGCATTGTCCCATGTTAAAAAATCCGGAATTTTAAGAATCTTGGAATAACTCTAACCTTAGAGCATGTCCAGAAAGTTTTCGATAACGGTTTCAATTCTTTGGATATTATCGTGGCGGCTTTATGCAAAAGTTCCTTAAAAATTGTATCTCCAGGAAATAATTGCAGCTACACACACGTGTCTCGGAACACAATTATTTTTGACTGTTTCAAAGTCATGTTTGACGTATAAATGTTAACCTTTGCACTTTTCACAAATAATTTCCTCTTCCATAATACTTATTAACAAAACTTATTATCTAATCCTACTTCTAATAGTTCTATGTAAAGTTAACACAAACAAAACCTATATCGCGCGGTACGGTGATGTTTTATAATTATAATATTTATGCGAAACGTATATGTTTTATTTTATGTACAGATCCATAAAATATAAGTGGACAAAGCGTTTTAGCAGTTAGATTCCGTTACCGTTCAAATTAAAAGATACTATTATAGATAGTTAGCTTAAGCCGATAATTTAAATACGAGTTTAAACTGAAACGTCAAAGTTGACCTTGAAACAGCCAAAAATAATTGTGTCCCGAGACGCGTGTCAGCTACACATGAGGTAAATTGGGTTGGAATTTGGATTTTGATCGGGATCATCCGTGCTAAACGGGTGGATGCAGGAACAGCGTAGTAGTTTGTCAACCAACAGTCTACCCAAGTACATTTGCAACTTCACGCAAACACTGTGGGCACAATATACAGGGTGTAACAAAATAAGTGTAAAACATTTCAGAGAGTGATTCCTCATCGTAAAAGAGATAGGGTGTTTCTTATAAAGAAACTTCATTGGAGCATCCCTTGTTAAGATACAGCCACTTAAAAGGGGTACAGGTACATAAAATTCATTTTTCATTTTTATACAAACACTAAAAAAGTTACAAAATTGAAATTAAAAAAACATTTTTTACTATCAAAAATACACTTACTCAGTAATTTATTTGGTTTACCCCATGATTGTAAGGGGTGAAAAACGCAACCCCTAAAATTTATTCCAATTTAACTTTTTGTCTTATTATTTGTTTGCCATTTAAAAATTTATTTCCAATAGTTTATTTCATTGTAAATAAAAAATGTCTTTTGAATTTTTTGCACAAAATTAACCAGTTTGCAGAAAAAAAATATTTTACAAACAACTACAGAGATGCATCGTCATAAGACGAAAATGCGAAACTAATTTATCTAGTAGGCCGCTATTAGTGATAGTGACAATTAAATTGTTATCACGCTGTCAGTTTGTAAATTTTTGAAATTGAATTAATAATTGTGTGTCGTTGTTCTGTTCTTAATTTGTTAGTTTCATAATTCACTTGTTATTAAAACGGCACACACAAATGCGGAAATGGCTGATATGCATTACGTTTACGGTCTGTCGCAGGGTAATGGGTTAGAAACTTGTAGAAGGTATGCTGAAATGTATCCTCAACGGCAGCTTCCTTCGCATACAATATTTGCCCAACTTCATCAACGATTACGAGAATATGGTTCATTCGAAAAAAGAACGCAGGATTGTGGTCACCATCGAGAAGTTAGAACACCACAGCTTGAAGAAGCAGTACCTAATTTAGTTGAAGAACAACCCACTAGCATTACTAAAAAGATTGCTTTCGAATTAAATGTTGATCATATGACGGTATTTCGAATTTTAAAGGAACAACTCTTATACCTTTACCATCTACAAGGAGTACAGGCACTGTTACCGCGAGATTTTCCGAACCGTCTTGAATTTTCCAATTGGGTACTGGAAATGATTAGAAGAATTTCTGACTTTCTGAAGACGATCGCATTTGTGTATGCCATTTTAATAACAAGTGAACTATTAAACTAACAAATTAAGAACAGAACGACACACAATTATTAATTGAATTTCAAAAATTTACAAACTGACAGCGTGATAACAATTTAATTGTCACTATCACTAATAGCGGCCTACTAGATCAATTAGTTTCGCATTTTCGTCTTATGACGATGTATCTCTGTAGTTGTTTGTTAAATAATTTTTTTCTGCGAACTGGTTAATTTTGAGCAAAAAATTCAAGAGACATTTTTTGTTTAGAATGAAATAAACTATTGGAAATAAATGTTTAAATGGCAAACAAATAATAAGACAAAAAGTTACATTGGAAATAAATTTTAGGGGTTGCGTTTTCCACCCCTTACAATCATGGGGTAAACCAAATAAGTTAATGAGTAAGTGTTTTTTGGATAGTAAAAAAGTCACCTTAATTTCAATTTTGTAACTTTTTTAGTGTTTGTAAAAAAAATGAAACACAAATTTTAAGTACCCCCTTTAAAGCTGTATCTTAACAAGGGATGATCCAATGAAGTCTCTTTATATGAAAGACCCTATCTCTTCTACGATGAGGAATCATTTTCTGAAATGTTTTACACTTATTTTGTTACACCCTGTATAGTTTAGTGTTTATTAAAATCCGAGCTCAAAATCTACACATTCCTCTTATTTGTTTAAACCGATATAAAAGGTGGTTGATTTTTATCTTGCCATATTTCTATTTAATGATATCCTACTTTTATTATAGCCGACATATGCAAGTAGTCTCGTCTAGGTTAGTGTAAAACCAGTACAATGGCTCGTAATACGGGCTATACCCATGAAACAAACACATAAAGTAATATTGCTTTCATTGTTAGAATACAATTTCTTGTCCATTTCCGGGCTTTCTATCTGTCAATAATAATTACATGATCAGATGATTCATTTTATAACGCCCAGGACTACACAAACAACAACGGAATTGCTTTCAAAATGGCATTTCCACAGATTACAGCATACCTAGTTCCTTATTTTTTCACTCTAGACTTTTATTTGCGAAAGTCTGGTTGGTTGAACTTAAATATTCATCTTCGATTCGCTGAAGGTGAATAAACTCTAAGATACTTTAAATAAATTGAAGATTCGATTTCACTACTTATTAATAGTTATAGATGTGATTAATATATGGCGCCATAATTTTCTACAAATTTCCCAATAAATGGGTATATGTTGGTAGACCATGTTGTTGGAGTAATTCTTTAGATTTACGAAAGAACCGTGTCAGTAATTCCATATAACACGCTGCTTAAAATAAATGAAAGTTAAGTATATAAATATTCTTTATTTATTACACATTTGATTTGTAGAAAATAAGGTTAAATATTTATAGTACAACTATTTATAACGCAATTCCATTTGCAATTAGTTCATAATTATGAATGTTCTGGTGTTTTTCCACTCGAGGATGACGTGGCCAATATTGAAGATATTGCTGAGAATGCGAACCTTAGCAAGTTGTTTTTGATCTAAAAATTACTGATTACTTTACTTAGTACAGAAATAAACAAGTCACCGTAAAAAACATTCCAGGTTTTTGGCCACCCTAAAAAAAAGTAATTAAGCCTCTTTGTTATAGCATATAGAACATACTTGGCCATTTGCTGGAGCGGGTTCACCAAAAAGGGAATTTAGAAGGCTCGAAAGAAAACCACCAGCATTTACTTGTGGTTTTGTTGTGGTAGCTCCTTCTGCTGTTGGACCCTAAGACAGATAACTGTAGAAGTAAATTTACGAGTGTACGATTTTGCAGAATGGTTACGAACTGGTTAAGTTTCGCTCTTAAACCGATTCTAAATAAATAACTAATGTTAATAGCTTTTTACATTTTTACATCAACTTTATCTTACACTACCACGACATATTCATCAGAGCAATTTTATACACAAGGTTATCCACATATGCTGTAGCTAATGACAAAAATCCCATCTGATGCAAAACAATTTAGCACATCATCTTTTAAATACGGATCTTTCGTAACCTATACAAGAATTTCTACTTTTTTGGCACTATCTTAATCAGTAAAATACTCAAATCCAATATTTTAGTCTGTTGGTATGCAACCAGTCTCGATCTAAGCTAGGAAAGTATTCGTTGCAATGCAATAACCTCCGGTCTAAGCCAGAAAACTAATTTTGCTGGATTACAATATCACAGAAAATAATATTTTACACCAGACTTTAATTTGCATTGTGGACCTGGAATTTGCACCTTCTACTAGTAGGTTCATGATTTACTATTTTCTAAAATCCACTCTCTGTTTAATTTTAATCGACAAGATACTCTATTCCTGTATTTTAATCCGTTGATATTCAATTTAATTTAATTTAATTCATAATGTTCTTAATTATTGGCCCTGAGCCCTAACCGCACATGCTAAATAAATAGGTAACATTTCCAGAACACAAAAATCATAAATGATAAAAATGATAAAATTAGAGCGTATGAGCCCTTGCTCTTGTCTTGGTTTGCGATGTTGGATATTGCCTTTGATCACATCTGAGTGATAGGTAACGATGCTTGTTTATAGAAGTGACGGTGTGGTGAAATAGGATTTTGTTACGGAATAGGTTTAGTTGTGGGTGGTTAGAAACTAGAAAATTGATGAGGAGTGTGGGGAATAGGCGTTTAGGTGAATTGAGTTTTTGAGGTTTACCTATAAATGGACAGGGATATATAAGCTGGGTTTGGGGTTTCTAGATGTACTTGGTCGGAGCAGGAAGAGATTGGAGGAGGAGTTAGGTTGAATCAGTGTTGATTGATACGGAATTTACGGTGTCCGTTCAGGAACTGGATCGTAGCTCTGCTGAAGAAAAGAATATTTGATGAGGTGTTGGTAGTGTTAGGGAAGATGTCTTATGTGTATCTGTCTGTAGAGAATGAGGACCAGAGTTACTGTCAGGAGTGGGAGAAAGAATTTTTTGTATTTCGTTACATTATCGTAGTTATGAATTTTAATAATCGCATACACACATGTATACCCTCACCTTAGAGAGAGGTAAGAATGGGGCCTCTCGTGTACAATTACCTCCCGCTACCCCTTTTTTCTATAAGGACCCATGTAAATAAGCTCCGTTTTCTCTGATAAGTGCGCTAAAGAAAACTTTAATTACCTTTTTTCGTGACTTTATGCTTAGAGCCCGCCCTAATAGATCACGCCGTACCAGACAGTCAATCGGAGTGTAGGAACGTCTGTCGTGTTGTTAGTGTACGCCGGCGGCTCCGTGGTTCACTTGGTATAGATGTGACTATCAAGCCTAAAGCTTCGGGTCGATAACTTTTTTACGAAAATACGGCACTCGAATGAGAGAAAAATGTACGTGCCGCGTGTGAATGTTGTTACGCACGCTAGAAATTCCTACCTTGCGTGGAACTCGCAAACAAACTCCCTTCCTGGCCAATGTAGTATCTTTGGGTGGAGCATTGAAAAATCAAATATAGTGTTAGTGTACGCAGTCTAGGTTTGACGGGGATTTAATCAAAATGCAGAACGTCTCCATTTCACTTATTCAATCTTTCCTGTCAATACCAATTAAACTAGACGAAAAAGGCAGGCAACTTCTGGGACTTTGGGATAGGAACCTGGGACCACAAAAGTGCTGATCTTATACCTTAACCATACGCTACTGGGCGCACATAACAATAACAGGTATATATGTACTAATTGAATTAAACAATGGAATTTTAATTATTTGATTGCATGGCTTGAATATTAATTAATTTATTAATTTATCGGGCCGCTCGAATACTATTCCAACGCAATAAATTAATTTCAAATATTGAATAGTACATACAAACCATACAAAATTTATTATCTTGTAGCAACGCGTACAAGTATCTAAACTGAAAAGAGGAAAATGAATCTAAAACGGGTAAAACTATTATTGATGCTTGCTGTATAATGGCTTTTATGAATAGCCAACATTAACTAAAATGATAACTTAATTTTTTCGTTTATAGAAAACATAATTTCACATAGGACAATTAGTATACGTAAAGCAATAAAAAAAATTAATTTTCTTAAAAAAAATTGGTACCGTTTACACAATATTAAGAAAACCCCATAAATCTTTCGGGAGGATGCACGTAGGAAGAATAAAAACCGCTGAAATGGAAGTTACCATAGATCATCCAATGTAATAGATATATAAAGTATTCCGGGCATCATACAATAAAGTCAACCACAAAATCAGAAAGTTATTTACGGTAAAATACATATTAGGATTGGACTTAGATTCTTAAATTAATTGAAACCACAAAAGGGAAAACAAAATATTTATTTCAGTCAAAAGTCGCATAGCAAAATCTTGTAATTTAACGAAAACTTTGGAATTATAAAGTAAATAACCGTGAACCGACTAATATGAATATTTCATACCAAAATTATTCCAAATATGAAAAAGCTTTTATAAATTTGAGTTAAATAAATTAAATTCAATGTCCTACATTTGCAATACAACAAAGACCCCAAACAAATTTCAAAGTTCCTACAGTGTAAGAAAGAACACATACGGTGAGTAGTGGAACCCACCAAGATTAAGTTACAGGTAATTATATTCTTCTTGACAAAGTAAAAAGGATTTCAAGGTATTTATTCAAATTGATGAAAAAATGTAAGTTATGGTCACGTGGTTTGTGCGTGCTGGGATCATACGGAGATACACCTGAGTCAAGTAGCATAGGAATGTAATACAATGATAACCCCCACCTAACATATGAAGAGTAGATATAACGAACGCTAGACGGTGCAGGAAAATCACAAATTTATTACTTGCGAGCCTAAGGCAGAAACACATGTAAGGGTGACCGAGGAAAAAAAATTAGTTGAAAATGCATCCCTGTGATTATGAGTTAACAGATGGGCGATAACCTAGGAAAAACGTTTTCGACTAAACTAAAACAAAAGGATTCGGATGAATTGGTTCCATGCAATTAATAAATATTGGAAATAAAAACCCGAATGTAACTAATGCTCAGTTCCTGGCTCCTTTAGCCACTTGAAGGTGTATTGTAAGTCGTAACTAACTAGGTTGGGTTAATAGTCTTTTTGTGGCATTTATACATAATATTGTTGCTTGAAAACATTTTTATAAGGTTATACAACGTCTACTCTTAGTTACTGCATAGAGTAAATTATTAGATGTATGAAATCTGGACATTAACTGCTTTACATGAATATTTAATTAATAGCATTGAATTATCAAGGTTATAACCAATTAAATATGAACTACTTATGAAATTTGACAATCTTGTGTATGTTTGTTTACAAGTACATTGTTCTATCATTCATGTATAAATTAATGTAATTAACTTTTAAAATTTTTATGTATACCTGTTTGCAGGAATAATAAAATAATAATGTATTAAACTAGATTTAGAAGACGTAACAAGTGGAAAGTGTTGTTTAATTTGTTTACACATAGAGGTAGCATTTTTGTAAAAAGAAACTCCAATTCACCAGGAGGACACCGTAATTGAAATAGTCTGGATTACTCGTCATCCGAGGAAAATCTTACTATGCTAGACGGGTTGGCGCCCATAAACTTGACAGTGTAAGTAAGTGTTATTGGTGGGATAGCTTGAAATTGCACCTAGTAAATTGCTACATTTTCTGAATATTTTTTTCTATTTTCTTTACATATTTTTATAGTGACTAACACCGCACCATTTTAGTTTGCCGGTGCATCCTTCTTAAGTTTCGGGATTGGACAGTTGGACAATTCCAAATGTAATAATTTAATGCTTCGTTCACCCGTAACATAGTATAAGAAAGACTGTTATTTCGTAACATTAAAATTGCTTAAGCTAGCTAATATACTGCTGGGTGCAGAATGCGCCAATCGGAATATGATTTTTTAATTGAAGCGCCTGAATGTCAGCATAAATGCTAGTTGTCAAACATCGATATGGGACGGAGAGCAATGGGGGTCCATTTTGAGTTGGCTAATCACTAGATCACAAGTTTGCAATAAGGACCAACATAACATACAAACCAACACAAAAATTTTCTCATGAAATTCAAGAAGCTTTGACAGTCAGTTAAGGGTTTATTCAAGCAAATTGGGATTTTCGATAGGTATATCTTCGGGCCACTGCAAACTAGTAAACACGTGAATAGAATAGGACTTAACGACCATCTACATCTTATCTGTAGAGCCAATAGGTATAGGAAATAGCCGATTAAGTCCTGTGTGACTAACCTGGGATGACCACAATTAACCAGATCGTGTTGGGCAATTTCTGGATACTGAATACGCGACAATCCCTCGGCAACTTTTCTCAGGTATTTACAGATAGTTCGTTAGATTATAAAAAAATGCCAAACTTAAGGAAACGGGAATCATGAGCCTGACTTTTGAAACCTAAATGCGACTTACATTGCTCACCATCTCACGTAAAATCGTTAGATAATGAGCAAACTTTTTACTTCACTGATTTTGTAACAGTTGTTTTAGTCCGGTTACGCATATCTCAAGATATAGAGATAATTATAAAAATATATAAAGTGCATTTTACAAGTACAAAGTGAGATTAAGTACTAAAGACACTTTAATATAAAGTGGGTAGTGAATATATCTTCCATATTTTACGACTTTGTAAATAGTCGTAGAATACAATTGATATAGCATTTGCTAAAGTCGTTTCAAACACTGCCAAAAGATTATTGAATCTGAATGCATAATACTGTTGGAGCCAGCTACATTGGATGCCATTTCTAAACTCATTGTCCTTTAGAGGGCAGAAGTCATTGTAATACTTTGAAGGCGTATTTCTTAAAAGATTGTACTTTCGCTAAAATTTATAATTATCTTAAAGAAGGAAATCTCGAAACCAAACGTTCCACAATATTTATCGAAAAGATTTCATAAAAAATTAATGTTTTAAGTACGTGCAATCTTATACACGCTCGATAGCTAACGAGAAAAATAATCAGTCAAAAAATGCAAAGTGCTTCCTGACATCCAGGAAATTGGTTTTGCAAAACTATTAAACTGTTTTTCTTATTATATAAGTGTCAACCCGCGAATAATTTATAAGTTTTACATACAAAAACGAAAATAGACTGAGTGTACAAAAACACCGGAATTTAAAACGCTGTAAATAAACAGTGACTACCAAAGTAAAACTGGGTCACACTTTTTCTACTTGTTTTCAAATGTTTCTATTTCCTTACATGTAAATAAAGCAAGGTTGTTCGTACGGTGTCATAACCTGGTTACACAAATCGCAGAAGCAAGTGTTTGAAGGTTCAAAGTATTTAAAAAACGTACCAGTTTCGAGAACCTTAGAACAAATTTGTTTCATTATCAATGACAAATCTATAATTTCCAGTGCCTAAATCAAACTAGGAAACCACCGATTGATTGCATAAAATAGTTGGTCAATTTTCATTTTAGTTAATAAAAGTTTTTGCGATAATGAGTGAAACTTGTATAAAATGTATGATCTTAATTTGACAAGCCTGATAGTTGGTACTATACAGGGTGGCTGATTTTTAATTTTGCAGCTTATATCTGCTGAAATATTACAAATAAAAAAAGAGTTGCACGAAAGACTTGTCAAATCAAACTTGGTGTATAAAATAGCGAAAACAATTTTTTATTGCCTACTGATCTTCTAGAAAATTATGCACTTTATTTTTTTAATGGAGTAACCTGTAGATTTTTAGATAATCGGATTCTAATTTATAACGGTTTTGTTTTTAAAATAAGTCTATATTTCAAAAAATTTAATTGTTGTATCAAAAGCTTTTTATAAACATTTAATTGAATAAAAAACGACAAAGTTGACAACAATATTGAATAATTTCATTATAATGACAGTTCAAATTATCTTCCATTAAACTGTAAACATGTTTGGGCCTTCTGAACTGTGTTCTCCCTAGTGCTTCGCAAAATTTCAGGTGTAATTAATAAACAAGCTTCAATGATATTTTGATAAGGAATTTTATAACCTTGTTTTTCAGAAACTCTCATATAAAGAAATCAAGAACTGACAAATCAGGTGACATAGGAGGTCAAAAATTGGGTCCCTGTTACAACTCCAATTTTGACCAAATTTATTATGAAAATAATTGAATACTTGATCATTATAATGTGCATGAGCCCAACAACATGTTGAAATCACAACTTTTGTTTCTCGGCTAATGATACGTTGTCTAGATAGTTCTGTAATTCGTTTTGCAAAAATATTAAATATCGGTTCTGGGTCAAATGTTCCATCAAAAAATGGGGTCCAATAGTCTACTGTTAACGATTACTATCCAAACATAAATTGAAAGATCACTTGTGCAAGGGTTTCAATAACCACGCGAGAGTTTTTATCACCCCAATAATGCGTTTTACGTTTATTAAAAATTTTATTTCTGTGGAAATTAAATTTGTCTTGTTATGGGCCCGTCTGACACCACAATGTCGGGGACAGAGGGACCGAAATCCTTAAGGTAACTAGCTCAAATCGATGATGGGTGAGTATGGTACAAGTCGTATTGTGCGTTGCTAGACGACCCTTAACTGTAATTAGTGGTGATCGACCAAGACAAAATAAAATAGAGATCGATTCTAATGACGACAAAATTGAATGGGCGCCACCAGTAATGTCACAGTGCCTATTATTATTGAAGGGACCTCGTCAGTGGTCGAAGAAACTCTTCAGCACTTGGTCACATTAAGGAGAGAAGCAGAGACAGACGATGTAGAGTGCTCTGATTCGTCTCACTCACACACTTACTCTTAACGGAAATGATGTACTCAAATTTTAATACATTATTTTATTCGCAACGTATCAATGTAAGAATTACTCCAGCGTACAAGGTACTTATATATGAAAAACAAACGTATGGCCTATTCGCTTTCGCCAAAATACAACTATACAATAACTAACCCTTTCGTCAGAACAATGGTATGGTTTTTATTAGTAAGTGAAAGTTCGATATGGTCTGTTACCAAACTAAATTCCTATCATCATCATCAGGCCTTGAGTCCTGGAACTGGTTAGACGCGTACCCTCATTGTTTCCTAGTCTAAACTAACCTACACATTTCCTTAAAATTTGCACAGTCTGCTTCTATCCCTCTCTTTTCCTATCTCTGCTTGTAATATACCCCGTATTATTCCCCAGAAATGCCTTAGAACGTATCGTGTCTGTCTATTTCTCGTATTTTTTTTTGTTTTCCACAGATATCTTTATTCCTCTACTATTTCTATAACCTATTTTTTATTAACTTTGTCTGTCCACGCTATCAACCTCATACATCCAAACCACAACATTCCAGAAAGCTTCTATCTCTTTCTTCCCACGTTTCCTACTGACACTATTTCATAGACGTACTGTGCTGTGCTTCACACATATGCTTTGAACAATTTTCTTCTTGTTTCTATGTCTGTGGTCTTTGAACATAGCCGTTGTTCTTTCTTGTTAGATGCAGTTTGGTCAAATTCTATTGTTTTACAATTATATACCCTATTTCCCCAATATTCAGTGGCAAGCAGCCTGCGATTGTAAAGTTCCCCCAGCACTTGAGCATTTGTCAAATTAATAGTTTTCCAATATATCCTTTCGCACAATCAACATTAGTTGAAAATATTTCCCAACCAACACCTGTAGTTGTTTATAATAATCATCACATTTAAGTGCAGTTATTTTTTCGTCATTAGGTTTTCCGTCTTGAAACTGGTAGAACGCGTACCTCCACTTATTTATGCTCCGATCTAGCCTACACATGAAACTGTGTAAATTCCTATATACAGTATATTATTAAACAGAGTGAGGTTGGATGCATCTGGGTTTCATGCCGGTAAGGTTTTCGAACTTGACAACGCGGAGTGTAAACTATGACATCTTATACCACGCGTGATGAATTGGGTACAAGCAATCCTACTGAACATTTGTGACAACTTGAATAGGCTTGACACCACCTTTGGCACGATCTTTTATTCCCGGGGTGAGTTATATTATGGATATAGTACACAAAAGAATCATTATCCCACGCACGTTAATCACAAAAGAGACTAATGGGTATTATGCGGAGTGTATGTATCTAATCTCGGTCCCAGTGACGTAGGTGCAAAATCATTACCTAGAGTTCTGGAGGCAAATATATCTCAATGCCAATGTACGGAACTAGTCTGGTCACTCGCTACCTACCAACAGTACAACGCTTACATCGTGGAGTGACTCAAACCACAAGAGAAGGTG
Organism: Platerodrilus igneus; assembly: GCA_036346225.1. Classification (NCBI taxonomy): domain Eukaryota; kingdom Metazoa; phylum Arthropoda; class Insecta; order Coleoptera; family Lycidae; genus Platerodrilus; species Platerodrilus igneus. The sequence continues at coordinate 1,699,432 of JARFIW010001109.1, read as the reverse complement.
AGAGCAATCGGAATTTAACAGGTTCTCAACCAAACCAATCCCATCAAAATATAAAAGGATCCTGAAAAACGGAAATATCCGTAAATTTATAGTTACGTCCAGTATAATACAAGCGTACATTTATTCATTGATGTACATGTCAAAAGTGCAATTGCGCGTGTATAAATAATCACCCTGTACGATATAAGTGTATTGTAAAAAAATAGCAAATAACATAAACTGTATATGTAAAAATAATTAATTTTAGATACCCTAAAAACGCATTTAATGCAAACGCAAATCGATCATTTTAAGCCACTTATTTTCACTTATTAATTATTAATACATTTTTGATAAAAACGCTTTTCATTTGCTGCGAATAGCATAGAATAGTACTAATTTTACGCATTTAGCATAAAAACTACAATCAACATGTATTTAAAACTTCAATTTTAATATTAATTTTGTGTACGAAAACACTTTTTACCGTAAAAACAAATATTTCTATAAAAATGCACCCTCTTTGCATTAAAACACAATTAAAGTTTAAATTAATTACTCCCGTGGATTACAGAAATTTATTTTAAGTAAAAGGAATTTTCTAGAATATTAGGAATGTGAAAAGAAGAGTCCTCCGTATATAGAACTACGTAAACACCTAATTAATAAATGAAACATTTATTCCAAGAAGCGGCTGGAACATGAAAAATCCGTAAAATCCCTGGAATAACTGATGAAAATTATTTATTACCTTTCACATTCACTATTGGAGAGAAGCGATGCGACACAATAATCTTGGGTGTTAAACAAAGACGAGGCCGTGTTACGAATAAGTGGAACGAGATTACGATAATGTTCCCTATTATTCTACTGCATTCCGGAAATAAATAATTTGTATATATAAGGAAGTGTTTATTAAAAACAGGGATTCGATTCATAAATTCAATCGCGAAATGTTATTTTGATTTAAGCCGCGAGCTGTTGCTTTGCAATGATGATATTTGAAGTATGCAGTAAGCTTACCTTAATTTAATAATTATTATGTTACAATGTGTATAGAAGTGATGTTTTAAACATAACTTACAAAAAAAATGGAAATTATTAATTACAAGGAAGATCGAAAATTCTTCAAGATAACACTATTTTAAAAATTTTATTAAATAATTGAAAAGAAGATTTAAGCAAAATGTACTTTGGTAACTGCTGCTTGAAATGAGAATTTCAGACATGGAAAATCTTGTAAGCTGATTCGACGTCAATTTAAAATAAGAAGATATTTAATTACGAGGAGAGTTTTTGTGAAATCTGCAAGTATTATTTTTAAATTTATTTTTAACTGATATTGAAGTATCTGTATTTAATTTAAAGTAGAATAATAAGTGTTAATCACCTAATATATTGTGAGGATTTTCACCAGGAAAGTTTGTGTTCAGAGTTTGAAACACTCTAACCTTTTAATACATTATCTGTCAAAAAATTTTTGACCAAACAAATCTTACAAGCGTGGGAATAAACAAAGTCAGGTAAAATATCCATAAAAAAAGAAATTCAGTTCTGTAAGCTTTAAATAAGATAAGGAATATTTTTCTATAATAAGTATTTCTAAGAAATTATTTTACGTTTGAAAGAAACGATATTGTAAATGTTCTATATGCTTTTGTATGAGAGAAAATATTTCGTACTATATAAATGCTTCGTAATATTGTTGTTTGATTTGATTTTGAAAACTCTGACAATTCCGTTGAACTAGCCAGGCAATATTAGAAAAGAAAATAAGTGAACAATTTCAAGTTTTACAAATTGCTGTATCTATATCACAGCACCCTTTTAGTAACGCCTCAAAGCAAAGCGTTGTCACAGCACTCTTTTTAATGACGTCTCAACGTGCGGCCCTTTTCACATCACCCTTTTAGCAACGCATTCAACGCGAGACGTTTTCACATTACTATTTTAGTGCCTCTCAACGTGGGGCCATTTTCATATCACTCTTCTAGTAACGCCCCAACACGCGGACATTATCAGATCACTCTTTTAGCAGCGCATCAAAGCGGCGCTACCACAGCACTCTTCTAGTGACGCCTCAACGTGGGGCCTTTTTCCCTGCACTCTTTTAGCGGCGTTGCCACATCAATATATATATTTATATATACATATATATATATATATATATATATATATATATATATATATATACATACATATACATCGTTGTGATGGTGAAGCCCAGCACCTCCTGTATTTTTTGAAAAATCACAAAAATATAACCTCAACACAACAGCCGCGCAATCTTAAATCAAAATTCAAAAATATACGTTCTACACTAGCTAAGTTTGTAGAGCATTAAAAGTACTCACGAGATCTGATAGATTAGTGTACTGAACTTTTCCTAAGATTTCTAAAGCACAAATATTCACAAATAATAAAAATAAAGAACGACAATTTTTACAGTATAAGATCAAATAAAAATGCCTAGCTTTCAACTTACACAAAAATTCCTCTTAGGGAGTCTAAGTATACTCATATAACCATTTTTTCTCTTTGATTTTCCTTTCAAAAATGTCCCTTTCCTCTACAACACGTATAAATTGCCATTTGCTGCACAGATAATAAATTTTCTATATGAAGAGCGTAGATTCACGTATAGATTGATTAGTCACAAAAATTACTACCTCTCATAATGAGAATCTTATAAAAATTTCAAAATATTATTCAATTACAAGCAAATTTATGATTATCTCAAAAACTATTTAAAATCCCAAAGTCTATTTCTAAACTCTCTTAAAATGTAACCTGATTTATGAGGCGCAAAACTTTACTGCTATTTTAACTTTTACTCTCGTGTGTTTTAAAAGAACTCTTGGTTAGCTAGCATTCCAGTAATTCAAACTCCAATCAATACAAAGTTCAAAATTCAAATATTAATAATGCATGAATAATGGTCGCATCTTAAAATAAATTGATAATAAAACTTGAGTTAAGACGTAATTGGATAACCCTAACAGAATTGCACTAGAGTTTCACTCAAACTAAAACTGAATCCCTAAATATAATTCAACATTACGCAAACTATTTCAAAAATGTTGATCTACTTACAATTTTCCTAAAGTAGCAAAAATTAAGTGATTGAAGACACTCCATAAAATTAATTTAACATGCCTTATAATATTTGCACTGAGTTTTATTAATCACTGTACAACTTTCGTATGGTAATTTTTCTTAAGAACGTTAAGGATAATGATTGCTCTTGAAATTTCAAGTCTTATTTATAACCTAACCCCTCCCCCACCCCTAATTAAAATAACTTAACATGATTCAAGAATTATATAGTTCTCCAAGAAAATTAATCGTGCTAACACTCAGGTAAACACCTCCAACAGTAATGGTTTGTGTCCACAATAATGCACATGATTGGTTTAAAGTTTAGAAATACGCGAAAATCGACTTTATTAACAATACATAAAATCCCAATACTTATCTTGACATATCAGCTTATCACTGCAAATGTTAATTTCATCAAATGGAATAATAAACTTAAAATTACATGCCAACATACGTGTAGCGATTTTGAATAATAATAAATGTAATTTTAAGAAAAATTAAAGATCGTTTCTTTTTCAAAACTTTCACTTGATAATAAACGAATAGTACAAGTAATATATCCATCCATTCGAATAAAATAAAACGTAGTTACATATATATTTTCAAAAAAGAAATTCAAACTTTTATTTTGAATTATAAATTAAAACTATACCTTAATCTACAAAAATTGTGCTTATTTGCCTATGTAGTATAAATTTATATTTATATATACTCATGCGTAATTAAAAAACGGCGACAAAACGAAAAATAACTTTCTCGACACAGAATTTTAACTTTAAAACTTGATATGTGTATGTAGTACTTGGAAGTTATAAAACAAAATGTATACGTGTAGGACATAGTTTATGGAATCTTCGCCTCATTATAAGTAGCAAGTAATATGTCGAACCGTTGCAAATAATTTAAAAAAATAATTAATCGATTATGAGGTTCCATCTATTAAATGCTAGTATATGAAATTGACAGTTGGCTTATAGCTGTTTATATGAGCGTGACCTACTATCTATATCTGACATAAGTCAAAACCATGACACTCTCAGATTGACAGAAATGCCAAACACAATTGAAAGTTAGGTTAATATATGGTTGCATACATGATTTACATTTGTATATCTTTACAATGGTAATCATCTAATCTGGTTGACGCAATTGATTAGGACATCGGCGGTTAAATTTGAAGGATAAATGTTACAATCCTGTCCGGGATCTTTTATTTTTCATCTTTCAATTACTAGCTTGATTTCAAATGATCATTTGGGCTTTCAATACCGCCCATAGTTCCCAGCCAATTAAGAATGCTGTAAAGTTTCCACCCTTGGTTGGGAGTCAGCTAAGAATGCTCTGAAGCTTCCGTCCTTTAGTTAGGACACCTATAAAGATTCTGTTACGCTGTCTCTTAGTTGGGACGACAATAAAAGATGCTGTGAAGTTGCCCTAGAGTTAGGACGTAAAGAAGAATGTCACTGAATGCCCTTGAATTGCTCCTTCTTACAAGAATTTCTGTATAAATGGTAAATACGAAAACTCCTTGTAATGCTTGTGGAATTTTCAGGTGTAACGTTCTATGATTAAATGCTAAAAGGCAATCAAATAATTTTAAGTTATTCGACATGCGTACAATTGCTTTAAACGCTACATTCGTTAGACAAGTTAGTTTTAAGCAATAATTTTGAAAAGCGCAATTTTAATATAAAAGAATGTAGTGTTAGCTGCGTAATGAATGTTACTTTTATTCTTTAAATAATGCAAGTTCTATAAAGTTTGAATTATTGAACTGGTTATTTGTACACACAGGTTTAAAACTCGCCTTATACATGACTTTAGTTATGGGACTGGATTTGTTTGTACACAAAATCTCCATAAAAAAAAATAATATTAAAAGGTTTTGATTTCAAATACGTGTCAAATTCACCTTACACAACATAAGCAATATTCATAATTACAAGGAGTACAAATATGACCATAAAATAAAAATGTTCATAAATCATTAAAATAGTATACATTTTCTGACCCTGTTTAATCTAATGTAAAACCGTTGTTGTCCTTGGCACCTCTACCAGCACAAGACATGTTTCTGTTTGGATTTGTTACTATTTTCTATTATGCTCCAAAATTTTTTAAATTATCAAAATTTGTTTCCATTATTTGAATTAGTTAAAATTTTTAAAATATTTTAATTTCTATTCATTATTTAAATTACCATATATTCTGACCATTATTTAAAATCACCACATTTTCTGGCCATCACATAAAATTACTACATTTTTCTTGACCATAATTTAAAGCTCTACAAAATTTTGTATAAGTGTTAATTTAAATAAATGCATATCGCCTACGTTTGTTAAAGAGCTTTCTGTATTTCTTTGAAAATTGCACTAATTTCAGTTTTTGAATTTTAAATTAATTTCACTAATTACTTCACGCACATAGGTGTGCTGACTATTACCTCATTGAATCACAGAACAAAATTCTCCTTTCTAAATTTTGTTTGGAATATATACGATATTTCCATCGTGTGATACTGGATTTATCAGTCGCTTTGAAACTTTCCCGACGCCTGTGTTGTTTAGAATTTCCCAATAATTAACGAATTTTGATGAGTTTTTAACGATTGGAATACATATAATTTCCTATTATTTTCGCTTTTATTAACCTCATATTGAAATAGCAAGATAATGACCGTCTTAAGTTCATTTGTTTTGAAAAGCAGCAAAATGTTTGGACTTTTTCTCTGATAATTTTGTTTTACTTTACATGTTGGCTGCATAATCTTTTCAACAATAAGCCATTTTAGACAGATTAGAATTTTTATCTGCGTTGTTTGTTATTTGAAATAATATCCTTGAAGTGAATATTGTCAATATGATAACGTTTACAAATTAATAAATTTTATAAATGATTGCGTTCTAGTGTCCGTAAATAAATTTTGTCAACCTACTGTTGTAATATAATATATACGGGGGTGTGAATTATTAGCCTAGGGCTAAATTGGAGATCTTCTCATGGTGAAGGGATCTCGACATTCTTCCGACTAAGCTAGGGGTCTATTCCTCGGGTAGAGCTTATGAGGAGTGGTCGTGGGTTTTACGACAAAACACTGTTTACTTACCCACTCTAATAATACTAAAATAAGGGGTGCAAAAGAGGCGCCACCAAGTCCTTAAATTTTTTAGTCACGGGTTTTCCCTAAGGGAGGACTTGGAAGTTCTTAGAGAAAAATATCTTATTTATCGCTAAAGCAGGAGCTGTAAAGAAAATATTATTAATATAGCATTGAAGGACACAAGAGATGTACTCTTGCTACTTTATACTATAATGAAAAGAAATAGCCATTTATATCAATAATTTAAACATTATTATATGAATCAATGTAGGCACTAAGTCTCTTGAAGGTGTGGTTTACTGCTTCTTTATCAGGTCAATGTTATAAACTATATTTTTATGAAAGGGTATTTATATCGTTTTACCTTTTTAACTCAATTACCCTATCTTTGAACTCACTTGTCTAAAATAAAACAATTATGCAATTGAATTTAATGGTTGTTCTTTAATTAAAATTTTGCTTTCTAAGTAATAAAATTTTATGTACAAAATATACATCACAAATGTGGTCTAAAGTCTTCAACACAATGATATGTAAATTACGACTGTCTTTACTAAGAATAAAAAAATATCAATAACGTATTAAACATTTTTACAAGGCTTTCCAAATTAATTACCCAAAATACACAGATTTGTTACCTTGGTTTACAAATATGTACTAAATATTCAAAGACTCAAAATATTAGTTCTCGTAATTACTTAAGGTGTGCTTGAATTTGAATGAAATACTTTGTTTGAATTAAATAAAGGTATTCATATCATTTGCAATAATATCATATATAACCCTTGATTCAAACTGTGATAAATTCTAAATAGCAAAAGTTTTCGTAATTACATGGTAAAACAAGAATCATAAATTGCTACAATGTTGTTTTCGATCATCCGCCTCGCTGTTAAGATAAGCGAACAGCTGTAGTCATGTCAAAGTGATAGAAAAACGCTTACCTTGCAAACAGTTGTTTTAAATTACATTGAAACAATTACGTTTTCGAATCCAGATGTGCTGGCCTGCGACCCATTGACAACAAATGACGCCAACGTACTGTCCACATTTTATTGCATAATGTACGGATCTTTACTGGAACCATTTACACGAACTTGAAGTGCATTTCATCTTCGCAAATCGAAACAAAATTGAACTATAAAACAGGCTATCCAAAGTACATCATTTTCCACGTTTCTTTAACTTGTGTTAAAGACAAATTATTTAACGATAATTGGAAAATTAAATATAATATTTGAACATTTACGGTAGTGAGAATAGACTTGATAATTACAAAGACCTAAGTTCGCCAACCATTTATGTTAATTTTTTAATAAGTTAATTGAAATTAATATTAGCAAATTTTAAAGAAATTATTATTGGAAATTCTATAAGACCATAACTAGAAAATCCACAAAGCACAAATTTAAGGAATTTATTATCAGAAATCCATAGAGCGCTGTAATAAAATTATTTAGTCTGACTTAACAATAATTTAATCTTCTTACCATTATTAAAATACACAGAAAAGCAAGTACATCTTGCACTTGGTCAAGCGGCAACGCTTATCGCTACACGCAGGTTACTGGCGAGGACCCTATTCAACTGCATGGTGCTTGTGACTCCACAAGTGGTCGTGCCAGACTGAATCGTCTGTTCGATGCGCAGAACTCACATCAAAATCGCCTGACATTGGAAATGCAATTCAAACGACCAACGTTTACTAATAGTAACTAAAACAATACTATAAAGTAATATTCGGCTTGTGATTGGGGTACACGGCCCTGATCTAAATATTTATTTACAGCGCAAATTTTAATTGTTTGTTTAAATAGGCAATGCAGTGTATTTTATGAATAATTTGAAAAGGATTTGTAGTCGTCAAAAAAATTGTTATATTGTATTTATACCTAACACTATAATTCGAATTATTCATGCTCTTTATTTAATATTTACAGATTGATCATTACTATTCATACACTTTGAGACTTTGAGCTACATAAATTGATTGATTTATTTTAAATGTTAGGAATTTTTATTGGAAATGCGATTTTCTAATTATTTACAAGGATACGCTGTTAAAAGATAATTTCTCCTTAAAATTCGCATCTATGTATATGTTAGTGTTGAATTACATATTGTCCGTTTTGGGACTCCAGTCTCTTAAAGCTGAGGCAAAGAGACACTGCTGACGATCTAACGCATATAATTTTGACATTTGGCAAAATTAAGGGTATGAAAAGCCACTATAGCTTAATTAAATTGGCATTGACTTTTTAAGATTTTCAATTCTTGGTATTAGATGATTTATTTTATTAGAATTCAACGCTAAATGGAAATAAGGGTTACGTCAACTGGCTACAAGATAAATCTCTTAATTTTTTTGTTCTTGAAATCCCCTCTTTGTTTTAAATTTGAGCGCTATGGCCGTCGAGTCCGTAACAAACACAAATACTTGTTTATAACCTAGTAACTGCTATGAAAGTCATTTTAAATGTATGACCTTTACTTAATTTGGCAATCACAGCCATGTTAACACTAAGCTGTTGCAATTTCTTTTAAAAACTTCACCTACTACATTGTCAAGGTTTCGCGCATAGTCCAATATTTTCAAAATCTTAAAAGAAACTGTGCATTAGTAAATTTTTTAAGTAAAAGCTGTTGACTTGATGTTGTACTGAGTGTCTCAAAAGTCTTTTCCAATGTAAAAAGTCAATATTTAAATAACGTATTAGTTTAATAATAAAATAAATTTCCTAAATTAAGATACAGTTCATGGGAGTTTATTTCTTGAAAATATTGTCGTCTAAATGTGTCCCGTTATTTTGCTGGCACACTTTTAAACGAGAAGCAAAATTTCGGAGAACTGCTCGACACCTGTTCTCCGTGATCGCTGCCATTTCTTCTCAGGTATCTTGTTTTAAACGACCCAGAGAGATAGGATTGTTGTCGTATACCTTTGATTTAAGGTAGCCCCACGAGAAAAAATCCATTGGTGTCAAATCAGGCTACGTGGGGGCTAGTTTGTCATGTCTGGATATCAACTTTTCAGGAAAAATTTCACGAACAACCAGTATAGACAAGTTTGACGTGTAGGATGTTGCTCCATCTTGCTGGAACCACGTATTTCGATTAAAACCAGAAAAGTCGTGTAAAGCTGGAGTGAAAAAGTTTTTAATCGTGTCCACATATCGCTCTAAATTAACAATTATTGTGCGACCTCTTTGATAAGCGAAAAATTACACGTTGATTAATCCTCGTGCCGACATCGCGGCCCAAACAGTGACTTTTGGTGAATGAACTGGTCTTTCGTGTTTATGTCTTGGATTTATTCAACTTCAATAACGGCAATTTTGCTTATTAATGTGACCGTTAAAGTGTAAATGTGCTCCATCCGAGAACAAAATGTCGTTAAAGGACGAAAATCGATTAACGATTTGGTTAGCGCTTAGCGCAATTTAGTCTCACATCGCCATCTGTGGGTTTTAATTCTTGAACGAACTGTACCGTGTAGGAGTGCAGACATAGTTCTTTACGCATTATGCGATGTAGAAAACTTCTAGGAACTTTTAAGATACTTGCTATTTTGCGAACAGAGAGAGAGAGAGAGAGAGAGAGAGAGAGAGCTGGATTCGTTCGAACTGACTGACGTACGATCTCTAGCGTTTCCTCGCTTCTCCATGACCTTGGTCGACCCGTCCGTGGTTTTATCATCCTCGATCCAGTCTCTTCTACTTTTTGTACCCATGTTTTAATGAGTTTACTACTCGGTGTTTCATTTACGTGACGTAAACGATAAAAATGACAAAATTTTCGCCGGGCTATTATGGCAGAATTAGTGTCTTTGTAATATTCACGCACACAGCACGCATGCTCCACTCCTGTGAAAGGCTTCATAGTGACCGAATTCCCTAAAACGCGTCTAGTGATGGGCAGAACTCTCGCGCCCCTCCCGTCGTTTGCGTTCGCGCAATAGGTAAACCAAATTGAAAAAGAGTTTTCGGACACCCAATACAATGTTTAGCAACTATTCGTTTAAACTCGATTCTTTTTGTATTATCAAACAAAAAGTTTACAGATTGCGTCAAAGATTTTTCAAATATTGCACATTGCACTTTATTAAATTCAGTAATTATACAATCTAATTTGAACGGATCACTAAAAGAGTACTTGGCATATTGTGCCTCTAGCTCTTTAAGAGTACGAGCATGGAGAAATAAATAGCTGCATAAGCTTTTACACAATTTTACTTAAGCACATTTTAACCTAAGTAATTGTTGTTAGTGCCTCGTTACGATTTCCGTTATTTGTACATTGTTTCAATATTAAGCATCTTTCACACTGTGACGAAATTGTTATCCATATTCAAACAGTTTTCGATAGATTTACTTGACATACTTATAATTTCAATTTAAGCAATTGCGACATTTTGAGAGCCACTTACTTCGAAAGCATCTGCCAATTGAAGATGATTTTATTACGTATTAGGATCGACAGAAACAAATAACGTGTGTAAAATTTCAAGCTCGAATTTTTGTTTTTGTTCACGATTTTCAGTAGGTTTGACAATGTTTAAAGAATTATGATAATATGTGATGTGCTAGTCTTTGAAAGTCAACAGAAACAAACTTTGGGTTTTAATTACGTCTAATTTCTTTAGTCAGTCTCGTATTTTCTTACAGTGGAAGATGTATTTGCTTTAACTTGGTCCACGGCAGTGAGATTTTTGCATTTTTACATTCAAAATTATGAATTCTTACTAAAAAATTTAAACATTGGAGTTTATGTTTTACAACATAAAAATAATTATTATTTTTAAAAACTCAACAAGATAGGCAAAAACAAAATGATACATCTAAAAATGTGCTCATTTACTCAATCTCTAAAAGTCACTACAAAATGTTCATTCTCCGAATTTATTAATATACTTGCATCAATTCTCCAACGAAAACATGCCATATGTGTCTAAAATCACCCTTGTTAATTTGTGAATATCACTTATTACTTTACGGACTAGAAATATTCAAATCGCCCTTTATCCAACTTCAACAACGAATGATATAAGCAACTTTATAAAAAGTACTACAAATAACGACGATAATACCTCTGTGGTCGGTTTTCAATGAAAAATCAATCGATTTATTCAAAAATTAATTGTACGCCGTTGTTTATTGTTTAATAAATTATCATTGCAAGTCAATTGTTTTGCAAAATTTCCGATAAACACGTACAAAAATAGTTAATAGATAAGTTACTGGTTTATGGAATAAAAATCATTTATTTTGCATGTACAATCTTCAAATAAAAAGGTCCGAAAAAAACATTTTTGTGAGTTACAAAGTTCATTCGACCAACTTCACTTCTACAAGAGAGTGTCGCATAATCATTGGTATCTCCCTAGGCGGGTAGTATGTCTCGGACGACATGTAATCCAACAGCGATGGTCATGCTATTCTAGGCGTCGAATGGGTAGAATGACCTTTGAAACTCACAAAAGCTGTCTTTATGAACCTTAGATTTTCGTAGACCCTATAGCTTATATATTATAGTTTAATTGGAATTGGTAGTTAATTAAATTCTTAGTTTAAAGTTCTCGTTAATCTAAATATTGCTACAAGGTTCCAAATGCCTGAGTTGAGGATTAATTAATTGCATGCAAAGAGCTAAGAAATAAGCAACTATAAGATAGCAATTTTAAAAACTAATAGTCTTTAAAAACACAATATTTTTGTTAAACTAATAACTAAAACTTTGTACTGAAAACGTCAGTAGAGTATAATTGACAATCCTGGCGCCACATTTGCTCCAGAATCCCACATTTGCTCCCACATCTGGACCAATTTACATGTAAAAACCCACTATAAAGTCTTATTTTAGATGAATCTCCTCCTGCTCTCTCCCTGTGGAACTCCTTGTGGAATTTAAATATCTTAAATTTTTCATCTTTCGAGATAAATGAGCATCCACATTTCCACACACGAGATAAACCTATTTTTAAGATTTTTTTTACCGCTAACATTCTGGACCAAATAGTTTTCTTCGACTAGCCATTTTTTTATCTTTTGAGATAAACCTATCTTGTTTGGTATCAATTAATATTAAATTTTTCTCAGCTACCCGAATCTCTAGGAATTTTTTAGATATCATCACTCTCAAGGGAGCTACCCTCATTTTAAGATTTCTTACCTGTAGCGACTTTTGAGCGTTCTTATAAATTTTTTTATACATGCGATACATTAAATTAGCTTAGAATTTTATGCACATCCCGAATCTGTAAACAGATTTGAAATCGGACCACGCCCTGCAAAGTTATACCCCTTTAAAGTCCTGATCTTCTAATTTTGCTATTTGCTCTATAAGCAAACCTAACAAATAGATTTCTTCGTCTAGCCATTGCATCTTTCGAGATAAACCTATCTTGTTTGGTATTAATCAATATTAGAATTTTCTCAGCTACCCAAATCTCTAGGAATTTTTTAGATTGCATCATCCCTAAGGGAGCTACCCCAATTTTAAGATTTTGTACCAAGATCAAATTTCTAATCACCTCTCCTTTTTAATATCTACAATCCTTTAACCAAACACGTAGCAGTATTAACATAAATTAAGCATGCGAAAATTTATTTTATTCGATTTACAGTTTAATAAACTAATTACAATTTTACAAAGTATAACATTATTTCCGGTGTGTACCGAATCCAAGCAGGTTAACCTGTAACAAAAAAAGATTAATGTGTTGTTTAAATAGACCTGTAATAAAAGAGATTAATGTAAAAAAGGAGACGTGTTTTCGGTTAATAAGACATATTATCGTTAATCTAACAATATGTTTTACCGTCCAGCGACACCACGTGGAGGTAAACACATTCAATGTAATGGGTTTTAAATATGAGAATGGGAGGTCAACTTTCACGTAATCATCGCGTGGTTATTTATTAAGAAATCTGTATATAATTTTATTTTAATCGTGTATATCTTCTCCAAACAAATGCGGTTATTATAATAGGAAAGTACGCTAAATACAAGTCAATTAACAGCAATTAAATATTGCTTACTGACCTACCTTAATTAGGTTGCTGTGCTATTAGGAATGATGTTTAAGACTTCGTACGTATTTTCCGGATTATATGTTGTATTCTTTTTTATTAAGTAATCGAATAAATCGTTCCTTCTGCTTCCAAAGAAACTCGGACACTCCATTGTCGACGCTGGCGTTATTTATGCGATAGCTAGCCATGCAGTTGTTAAACGCTGTGCTAATCATTTCTACGCCATCTTCGTTAGTAGCGGTAACTGATGCATTTTATGTTTGTTGCTCCTTAAGTGTGCGGCGTACGTAGTTTTCCATTTCGAAATCGCATACTGTACACATAATTCGTGGTTGTTTCGTACAAGACCCTTTAACAGCTGGTGGCGTTGAACGTTTACTGCTTAATGACATACCGTGCTGTTTTCCTTGTGTCGCTGTGAGCTATTCTCGTAAAAGCGATACCGCAAGACCCAGAGTTTAAGTACTTTGCTGCGGACGGCAACCCTGGACGATGTTACACCACGACATTTGTTCTGGTGCCGTTTGAGAGCATTTTTCCAGGTATAGGAAGCACCCAAGGGTTGCACTTATAAACGTTTGCAGGTACCATTTTAGTACAAAACAAAACCCGCACTATAGCACTTTGTTAAACTTGTAAGCGAACTAACTAAAAAGCTTACTCGAGCTTACCTGATTTATGCTCCTTATAGAATGCAAACCGAAGGTTTCCGAAGACACCCGAACGAAGTTGAGGATTCAGCGGGGAACTAAATGATATCATAATCCTCGCTGCTCGTCCAATACATTTAGCGCCAATGCATGCACCTGGTCCGCTTCGTCGATGGTGCGAATGCCGTTAGTGAAACACCGGAAAACGTCTTCCATGTTATACGGATCGTGTGCATATTAAAAATCCAAAAGAGGGCTAGCACACGCACACAAATTGTGTGCAAGTCGTAGAATATGCAGTGCTACTATAACCAAAAACACTTTAAACCATTACTAAGAAAATACCAACTTGTTGTCTACAGGATACTTACAACAATTTAATTTTAAATAACTTCTACGTCATACTTTAGGAAATGATAAGCTTGAATATTTTCCAAATGAATCACCAAGCGAAAGTTATGCTTAGCACTATTAAAATTACCCATTAATTTCCCATTTTACGACTGTGGTTAATTATAGATTAAAATTTAATTTGTGCACGTTCGAGCTTCTCGTAAACTAACATATTTTATAGCAACAATGCGCTGTATAATACATGCACCCCCTTTGCGCTACTGCTATTCTTGTAATTGCTAGAAAAAGTCACTCTCCTTTTTACTGTTAGGATCAATGCAAAGCACCAATTTTTTATACTTTCTATAGCACATCGCGCGCTTTTCGTATGATAATTAAATTTTGCTTCTGTAGGCTTTTACACTTTCATAGCGGTCAATCGCACGTAATGATTTCTAGAACCGGTAAGTACTCGATATTGTCCAAATAGAAAAATAGATGCTCGATGTCCGTCAACTTCCAATTCCTCGTAAAGGTAGAAAAACTCAGTCAATCATCCATTAAACTTCAACCCGCTCCTGTTCTGATAATTTACAAACATTTTTCAAACGACAATGGGCCGAGAATTTTTAAACCTCCGAGGGATCTTTAAGTCGTGATCAATTACACATCCAAGCTACGCGTAAACTAACATATTTTGCAGCAACTGTATAATACATGCATACCCCTTCTCTGCGCTACTGCTATTCTTGTAATTGCTTTGGAAAAGTCACTCTCCTTTTTACTGTTACGACTGGGCAAAGCACCATTCCATACTTTCTTTATAAGTGTAGCACATCGCGCACTTTTTTGCTGGATAATTAAATTTTTGTTTATGTAGGCTTTTACACTTTTGCTTATTTAAACATCTAATACGATCAATTAACCACTTTCGCTTATTCTAACAGGAACCACCATACATTCCGCCACACCGTCTTTTGATTCCTATGGGTTTCCGCCACTAACACCCGACGTATCTTTCTTACCATTTGTTTAACAAAACTACCGGCATCGCATTGTGGACGTAAACAGATGTTTGTGGATGTGTCGAGAATATGTCCATATACATTAACCAGTCTAAGCTATTTTATTTAGTCCACGAAAACTACTATTATTTTCTAAACCAAATTAATAATCGTCTTTATAGGTTCCACATTTTACCATTTCCCAATGACTGGTGCTACGTACATGGAAACTTTAATTTCTTATTGGAGAATTCTTATTCTCACGCACTGCTGCGTAGTTGCATGCCCACCCTTTTGGAGGTATATGCTCGTTATAGGTTGTAAGACCCTCGGTTTTACTTAACTACAATTCGTGAGACCCTTTAATCTTTTTAATCGTATCTTTCTCGCCTACAATACAGTAGGACTTAACATTACTACCAACAAATTCTAATACTGGACCCCATTAAATACGTCTTTAATTTTCCTACAACTTTTTGTTGACAAGTGTTATATTGTATTTATTATACGCAGGTAGTCACTCTTTTAAGATAAATATATTTTGCTAGGTATCAACTAATATTAAATTTTTCTAGGGACCCCAAATCTGTAAATAGATTTTAAATAGGACCACCCCATACAAAGTTATGCGTTTTAAAGACCCAAATCACTAATTTTTGCTCATCTTTATTTAACACCATTTTTAAAACCTTTTTCGCTACCCAAGACATATGCCTTAGCCAACCATCTCCCGAGAAATCTAAAACCGATGTGCCCCGCGAATACCACGTGGAGGTAACACGTATACTCTGTCAACCAGGATAGAAGCCGGAAGGATTTGGAAGGTGGGAGAAGAACTTAAAAATTATGGAATTTAAAAACTAATATATACAATAGGTTTACAAAATCCATACAAATATAAACAACTATCTTATATCTTTACACCCCCATGCGTAGATTGTTGTACTATTAAGAATGATGTACCTTTTGTCATCTTCCCTCGATAAACTAATTTTATTAATAAGCTGCGTGTACAAATCGTATTCTTTTACTCCGGATACATACGCAGGCAAGTACTCGATACCATCCAAATAAAGAATTGGATGCTTGGCGACTGTTAACATCCGCTTCCCTCGTGTACGCCCAGACACATCCCAGCCCATGAGCACCCTGCGCATGCACACCCTGCCCATGCGCACCCCTGCGCGTACGCACCCTGCCCATGCCGCTGCCCATGCGCACCCTCTCTGTGCGATTGCTATTTCGGGGTAACGTCACAGCCTTTTATAAATAAAGAACAATGTTATATACTATTATAAAATGTTTATTCTGACATTATACATAACAAATTTAAAAATATTTAATGCCAAGCATGGAGTCATTTAAACTTAATTTTAATACAAAGTTATACACAGAAGACAGTCCTTTCTTTATGTTTGTTTGGAGTGGCTTTAATTTTATCTAATTTTATTCGCAGCTTAAAATTTAAATCGATACCCAAGTCCTCTATCTCCTTTTCTAACCAATAGTTTGATACATAGAGACCGTCTAGGTTTTCGAATTGTAAAATGTACCGAAGTTTGCCTCTATATTTAAAGTCTTTGATTCCGCCGACAACCAGATCCATTCCTTCGTGTAATTCTTGCAGCTTGTGACAATCTTTTAATCGCAGCTTTCCCACTATATCCTGCATACGTATCTTGTTAAGCTTGATCGACTTCTTCTTGTCGGTATTGGAGAAATCCTTTTCTCCCACACACCTGTTGCGTAGTTGCATATTCACCACTTTTGGGAATATATGGTTGTTATAGGTTGTAAGACCCTCGGTTTTAAATGATCCGAAAGGTTCTTTACTAGGCAAATATACAATGTTTAACGGACCCCTTTGCGTGTGGTGTACGCCAAGATTACGAAACCCGCATTCCTTAGTTCGTCTTTGTTATCTGCCATTTTGATAAATACGTTTTAGAATAACCTTTTAAAAAGTATACGGATTTAGTACCATCCTTTTCTGCAAGAACGCCTACATAACTAAAGAGTCTTTCTTACTAACCGCAAATGCATACAACTTGTAGAAACCAGATGTATCTAAGTCAGTCCATCGGCACATAAAATAATCTTTTAATTCTTCCTCATTTTCTCTAATAAGATGTTCTTTGTCTAACACATCTTTGTATTGATCGCGTATTGTCGCAGTGTTTTCCATGTAGTCCAATTTTCGCCTTTTGCATCCATTTCCTCTAATTCCAGTTGTCTTTTCCTTCCACTTACAGCGTATGGTATACATAATGGGGCAATTTCCTTTAGCGTAAACGGATAGAGTTTACTACCAATATTTACGCTTTGTCGTACAACCTCTGGACGAATGTTAGGCGTATCTATCAATCACAATTCCGAAATTACTATTTCTTTTGGAATTGTAGAATATGGTGTGGCAGATTGTGTAAAATATGTACTACCTGCTTTAATGTAGCACTTGTGTAAGATTTTATTTTATCTTGGACATCTTCCTCTACTATCTCCAAATAATTTACAGGTAAATAGTTAAAACTAAAAGCCGAAAGCACATACTTTATCAATTTTCCTTTTCCTCTTGTTTTTTGGACAACTTAATTTGCAAGCCCGTCAATTTCTTTGTATTGCCATTCCCCCAATACACGTACTGTAGCAGGTTATTATACACTAAACAGCAGCTATTTTGTAGCTTGTCCGATAGCTTACTCCACATTTTGGTAAGTGGTACCGAGTACATTGGCGCCTTTAGGAAGTATAACACTATCTTCCAATAAGGTTAAACAGTCTTTTAAGGGTTTATACACCCGTTCCGCACTGACATAGCTTCCAATTGCACAGTTGTATATTGTCGCTTCCAATCGCGTAATACCATGTTCTTTGGCCAAAGTAGACGCAAATGTTTCCCTTAAACGTACATCTGGACAACGTAAAAAATCTAGTATATGATTGCCAAGTTGTTTATTAACACCAGGACTTGTTATCTGGCACACAAATTTGTTGTAAATCTTAATTCTTGCATTGGTTGTTAGCCATGTTAAACAATCAATCCCGCAGTTTTATCGTTGTCAACTATAATATTACACTTTTCTTCGTATTCGCCCTTATAGCAAAAGTTATGCTTTGTAGTTAAATAATTACACATCTCCATCTTGCTAAATATGCCTGCAAAATCTTGGGTTACATCCATGTCAAAAGATAGAAATAATCTTTTCGACTTCGTCTAATATATCTAGGTAGTTCCTCCAATAAAGTTTCCAACTTAACATCTGCTAGTTCCACTTTGTATGGAACACATATAGGATTTTGGAATTTTTATTAATGCATTCGATGTCTTCTTTTCCGATAATTTCTTTTACTCTCTGGCCCTATCTTGTTACTGCTTTCCAGAGAAAACGGAAGCTTAGCTTTAACACCATGCCTAGCGAAACAAATCGGTTGAACTTTCTTCGTAGATAGCTGTTAAATGCACCACAAATTTCTTTTTAGGATAAACATCCGTTTGTTTGCAGATGCTTGTTCGGTGTCAGAAAGGTCGCAAATTTTAACCAACATTATATTGTCACAAAATGGTTCTGTAATTGGTGTGTGTAGTCCGCCAGTCAGCATCTTTTGCCTTCGACATAACAAATATTACCAATATCTGTCACCAGATTATTGTTGCACATATTTTCTGCCAACAGCCATAATCCAAATCGCTCATTTGTCGGTTTCACTTTATTCCCAGAAGTTGAGAAACGTTAATCACCTTGGAGACGCTCATGTTTACCGTTCTAGCTACCGTAAATACTAAATTGAATACGAAAAATTGTTCTCTTATGTATCCTACAGAGTGGGGCGTATATTGCCGAAATAGTCGAATATGTTGTATAATGTTAATCTCTTATCTAGGCAGAAAATACGTTAAATTAGTATCCGAATGATTTAACTAAAGCTGGGCATAAACCACATGACCATATGACCAATGACCAGGGATGGACACATGACCACAGTGGGACAATGACCACATGACTACATATGACCATGACCATGACCCATGATGACCAATGACACATGACCATATGACCAAAGACATGACCACATGACCATATGACCAAATATTTTGACCACATGACCATATGACCTTAGACATGACCATATGACTACACATGACCATAAACATGACTACATTGCTTTTAATGAGTTTTCTCATTAAAACCCGTAACACTAATTGCTTTTAATGAGTTTTCCATTAAAAACCAAGTGTGGACCTAGGTTAGATGAAAGGAAAATTAATAGGTTGGGTCAGCAGCCGCAGGGCTATAACCTATTAGATGTTTATAAGCAAGAAGCTCTAACAAAAATGTAATGATCCAAAAAATCGGATGTGCGTTAGAGTGGTCATGGTGTCAGTGTCCGGTAAATGCGGTGTACATGTCAATGTGTCGTCGTGAAGGGTATGCTGTTGTGTCAATATGCATTCGGTGTCGTGAATGTACGCTTAGTCTGGATTGAATTCGCCCTGCGTATTGTAGAACAGGCTGGTGAGAATGTGTGTGTCTCTACGGTGTTGGAGCTGAAACGTGTTGCATTTGGCGTAGATTGACCGTTGTTGACATGTGCGTTCCGGCGTGAAACCTGACAATGTATGTGATGAGCGCGTGTGAAGCTAGAGCTTTATCAAATTGGGTGATTTGCAGTGTACATTGATGGCGAAGGCTCGTTTAACGTTCTGGCTATAAGGTAGTGTCGAAAGTCGAACTGCACGTAATGTTACAAATATGCGTTCTGTGGAAGAATGGTTGTAACTGGCTACGATACGGTCGATGCTTTGGTTGATCATCAAGTATGCGAGATTGCTGACAATTTGAAGTTGTGTAACAAGGCGACGTTGTAGTTAAACATGGCTATTAACTGAAAATTTGGTCGTGTGCGTGCGTTATCTGCAAGTTCGTTCGAAATTTTCGTTTCGATAACGTGTTGCCATGACGACGTATTCTTGGCGAGTTGTTTTGCGAAATTGTGAATTTTTTGGGAATGTGTGAACTTGTTGAATAATATAATGTTTGATAAATTGAGTAGACTTCAAGTAGCGATGCGCATTTGGTGCGCGAAAAAAAATGGGTTGCATTCAGAAGCAAAATTTAATTATCATACGAAAAAGCGCGCGATGTGCTATAGAAAGTATAAAAAATTGGTGCTTTGCATGATCCTAACAGTAAAAAGGAGAGTGACTTTTCTAGCAATTACAAGAATAGCAGTAGCGCAAAGAAGGGGTGTGCATGTATTATACAGCGCATTGTTGCTATAAAATATGTTAGTTTACGAGAAGCTCGAACGTGCACAAATTAAATTTTAATCTATAATTAACCACAGTCGTAAAAATGGGAAATTAATGGGTAATTTTAATAGTGCTAAGCATATACTTTCGCTTGGTGATTCATTTGGAAAATATTCAAGCTTATCATTTCCTAAAGTATGACGTAGAAGTTATTTAAAATTAAATTGTTGTAAGTATCCTGTAGACAACAAGTTGGTATTTTCTTAGTAATGGTTTAAAGTGTTTTTGGTTATAGTAGCACTGCATATTCTACGACTTGCACACAATTTGTGTGCGTGTGCTAGCCCTCTTTTGGATTTTTAATATGCACACGATCCGTATAACATGGAAGACGTTTTCCGGTGTTTCTACTAACGGCATTCGCACCATCGACGAAGCGGACCAGGTGCATGCATTGGCGCTAAATGTATTGGACGAGCAGCGAGGATTATGACATCATTTAGTTCCCCGCTGAATCCTCAACTTCGTTCGGGTGTCTTCGGAAACCTTCGGTTTGCATTCTATAAGGAGCATAAATCAGGTACGCTCGAGTAAGCTTTTTAGTTAGTTCGCTTACAAGTTTAACTAAAGTGCTATAGTGCGGGTTTTGTTTTGTACTAAAATGGTACCTGCAAACGTTTATAAGTGCAACCCTTGCGGTGCTTCCTATACCTGGAAAAATGCTCTCAAACGGCACCAGAACAAATGTCGTGGTGTAACATCGTCCAGGGTTAAGCCGTCCGCAGCAAAGTACTTAAACTCTGGGTCTTGCGGTATCGCTTTTACGAGAATAGCTCACAGCGACACAAGGAAAAACAGCACGGTATGTCATTAAGCAGTAAACGTTCAACGCCACCAGCTGTTAAAGGGTCTTGTACGAAACAACCACGAATTATGTGTACAGTATGCGATTTCGAAATGGAAAACTACGTACGCCGCACACTTAAGGAGCAACAAACATAAAATGCATCAGTTACCGCTACTAACGAAGATGGCGTAGAAATGATTAGCACAGCGTTTAACAACTGCATGGCTAGCTATCGCATAAATAACGCCAGCGTCGACAATGGAGTGTCCGAGTTTCTTTGGAAGCAGAAGGAACGATTTATTCGATTACTTAATAAAAAGAATACAACATATAATCCGGAAAATACGTACGAAGTCTTAAACATCATTCCTAATAGCACAGCAACCTAATTAAGGTAGGTCAGTAAGCAATATTTAATTGCTGTTAATTGACTTGTATTTAGCGTACTTTCCTATTATAATAACCGCATTTGTTTGGAGAAGATATACACGTTTAAAATAAAATTATATACAGCTTTCTTAATTATTAACCACGCGATGATTACGTGAAAGTTGACCTCCCCATTCTCATATTTAAAACCCATTACATTGGAATGTGTTTACCTCCACGTGGTGTCGCTGGACGGTAAAACATATTGTTAGATTAACGATAATATGTCTTATTAACCGAAAACACGTCTCCTTTTTTTTACATTAATCTCTTTTTATTACAGGTCTATTTAAACAACACATTAATCTTTTTTTTTGTTACAGGTTAACCTGCTTGGATTCGGGTACACACCGGAAATAATGTTATACTTTGTAAAAATTGTAATTAGTTTATTAAACTGTAAATCGAATAAAATAAATTTTCGCATGCTTAATTTATGTTAATACTGCTACGTGTTTGGTTAAAGGATTGTAGATATTAAAAAGGAGAGGTGATTAGAAATTTGATCTTGGTACAAAATCTTAAAATTGGGGTAGCTTCCTTAGGGATGATGCAATCTAAAAAATTCCTAGAGATTTGGGTAGCTGAGAAAATTCTAATATTGATTAATACCAAACAAGATAGGTTTATCTCGAAAGATGCAATGGCTAGACGAAGAAATCTATTTGTTAGGTTTGCTTATAGAGCAAATAGCAAAATTAGAAGATCAGGACTTTAAAGGGTATAACTTTGCAGGGCGTGGTCCGATTTCAAATCTGTTTACAGATTCGGGATGTGCATAAAATTCTAAGCTAATTTAATGTATCGCATGTATAAAAATTTATAAGAACGCTCAAAAGTCGCTACAGGTAAGAAATCTTAAAATGAGGTAGTCCTTGGGGGTGATGAATGCTAAAATCCTGGAGATAATCGTGGTTAGTCGAGAAGATCGAATATGTGAATGTGATAACCTGAAATGTGCAAGATGAGAAGTGTTATCTCAACATGTATGATTTAAGGAAATGGCATAGTTCGACTGTAAAGACTAGGTTTGGTGCGCAGAATCGTTAGCGGTAAAAAATTTGGGTCAAAATAGGTTAATATCGTGGTGTGGAGAATGTGGATGCTCAATTGTAGTTGAAAGATGGCGAGGTGTAAGATATGGTTGAACGATGCTCCTACAGAGTGAGTTCATGGCACAGTGTGGTGAGATGCAGGTGGAGAGTTGCATGCTAAAATAGAGACTTCGTATAAGTGCGCGTGTGTTACATGTTGAAGTCGACGGTGCCTAGAATCGCTGTGGAGCTAAAATGTGTGGATTCTGGAGCAAATGTGCGTCGGCGTGATTGTTCAATTAACGTCGGTGTCAGACGTGGCAAACAGTTGAACGTTTTACAGTATGGAATAATTCTGCACAAGTGCGCGATGCAAATTAGATATAATGTGTGCCTGACAAGAAAGCTCAGTTCGGTAATCATCGCTAACGATGTCGTGTCGGATTGTCACAGAACTCTCGTTGAAACACGTTGGTAAAGTATCAGGTATGGGTTCCGTGAAATGTGGTATCGTGGACTGTGTCGTAATATCTACGTCAGGACTAAATCGTGCTGCGTTCTGAACATCCTTGCGTGGCATGAGCTATGTCTAAGAGTGGATCGTGAAACTGGTTGATCTGCGCTAACGATAGAACCGCTGTCAGGTGACGCGCGTCTAAATAACTGCCGGTTGATGTTGTTCTGCAGTGCGTGTGCTGCAAGCTATGATTGCAATCAACTTTGTAACTAGCCGTGAGATTAAAATTTCAAATCTAGACCAATCCCAAATATCTTCTCCCACATAAAAGTTAATTTGCTGAAGGAGGGATTCTTTAATATGGACATCCAGAAGGCCGTAAATCGGTATCTCCACGTATAGCAGAATATCATACCCCAGCACAATACTAATGTACGGTCTCCAGTGGTCCATCCGAGTTCATTGTTTTTATTCTGAACTAACTATACATTTCACTGAAATTCCCACGGACTACAACTTTCGCTATCTGCGTGCAATAGTATAACCTAGGCCTACATCTACCTCCTTCTTTTTTCTTTCTTTTCTTCTAACATAAGTCATATTATTTCCTCACGACTTCGTATGTGTTTTATCACCATATCTTTCCTATTTTTTTACGGTTTTCCACATATTTCTTCTTTCCGTAACATTTCTAGTACATCTTTGTTTTTAACTTTCTCTGTCCATGATATCTTTATCGTACCTCCCTAGCATCACATTTTAAAAATTTCAATAGTTTCCTGTCCGTTTTTCCTACTGTCCACGGTTCACAGCCGTACAGTGCAGTTCTCCCCACATATGTTTTCAGAAATTTTTCTTTATTTCTATATTTGTTTTTTTCGAACATAGCAACTGCCTTTATCGTTAAGTACAGCACGGCTTTGTGCTAATATTATTTTTTGTACCTTTTCTTAGTTTTCTAAAAATATACCGTATTTCACCAATATTTAATTGTACGCGAAAGGGGTTAAGAAACCTGGTGGTCACCAAGATACCCCACCACTTAAACACTTACCAAATCGATAGTTTTCCAATTACTCCTTTCGCATAATCAACATTTTTCAAGAAAATTGCAAAACCAACACCTGTAGTTGTTTACCATAATCATCAGGTTTAAATACAATTACTTTTTTCATCTTTAAGTTTTCGTTCTTGAACTGGTTGGACGCGTATTTCCATTGATTTCTATTCTGAGCTGACCTACACATTCCCATAAAATTCCAACAACATACATACTTCATTATCTGTGAACAATAGCCTAATATAGAGCTACATCTACCTTTCTTTTTTTCTCTGCTTCTAATATATTCCACACTACTTCCTCATACCTTAGTATGGGTCCTATCATCCTATCTCTCATATTTTTTACTGTTTTCCACATATTCCTTTATTTTTAAATTTCTAGAACCTCTTTGTTCTTAACTTTCTCTGTCTAAGATATCTTCATCACATTTCAAAGGCTTCCATCTTTTTCCTGCCAGCTACTCCTACTGTACACATTTCACAGGCGTACGGTGCTGTGCTCCATACATATTCTTTCAGCCATCTTTTCCTTGTTTGTATTTTTATTGCTTTTTGTTGTTAAATGCAATACGGCCTTGTGCTAGTCGTTGTTTCCCATATTGTGCTATTTGACTTCCTAGGTAGCAGAAATTCTTAACCTCTTGTAAGTTCTCGTTTCCTATTTGTATTCTGGTTTTGACTTACTTACCCCTCCTTTACATACAGGTACCTTAGTTCTATTTTGTTAGTTTTCATACCGTATATCTCTGTTTGTACTGTTTTCATTTCATTAAGAGCTGCTTTTAGTTCTTCCTTGATAGATGCTAATACCGCTATATCATCCAAAAATCTAAGCATATCCATCATTTGTCTTTGCATAATAAGTCCAAATTGCTGCATTTGACAGTATTCATTGCTTTTTTGATATAGAAGTTAAGTTAATGGGGATAGCTCATATCCCTGTCCCACTCCTTTCCCCATATTTACTTCTCTATGTTCCTGCTCTAATTCTACTACTGCTGATTACTCCACAAATATTTCTTAAAAAATTATAATTATTATTGACATAATCAAATAAACAAAAGCTTTAAAACCAAACTCTATTCCTTTATTCGCTGCTAATAAAAATCATAAAGTGTTAAATTCAGGAACGAATATTTCACGGTATTCCTTTCTCAAAATCTAAATCCGATTTTTTAATTGATCAATTCCTAGAATCAAGCCTTTGTAATAAATCATACTTTTAAATTTCCAAATATAATAAACCCTTAAAATTTAATTTATCCTTGCTACAACAAATATTATTCCTTTCTTATTTAAGAATAATTTCTAAAAATAAATAAATTATGACAGCAATTAGTAATCTAAAACATCAAGTTTACTTACAAAATTATTTCGAAAAGTTTTCACACATTCTTCTTTGGTATATCAAATTATAAGCAACTAATTTACTAATTTACATCTACATTTTCAAAATATATTTAAATCAGCACACCACACCATACTATACACCCCACATGATCAAAACATTACATCCATACTTTGCAGTTTCTACAAGTTACCTTATTTACACATTTATTTTTATGTCAATGTCAATGTCAAATATTTTCTATTCAAGCTGTGTATGCCAAAAAACTATAATTTTAATACTGTTATTATCTTTATACTTTTAGCTCTTTGAAAAAGATTTTAAATAAATCGAAACGTCAGAAACCAGCAAATGAATATTTAATAAAAACATCCGAACGATAAGTATCCCAAAAAATTAAAATATCAACTTGTCCATATATTTACGTTCGCTAAAAAGAATCTATATATACATATATATATATATATATATATATATATATATATATATACATATATATATATACATATATATATATATATACATATATATATATTACAGTTAATAAGATGAAATAATAACTTTGACTTTTATGCAAAGCCCAAATGATCATTTCAAATCGAGCTAGTAATTGAAAGATGGAAAATATAAGGTCTTGAACAGGGCTTGAACCTGTATCTTAGTCTTTCTAGGATCATGCGTTTACAAATTACGCCACCGAAACCGATGACGACAATTGGAAAATTTACAAATCTGTCCAAGACCTTATATTTTCCATCTTTCAATTACTAGCTCGATTTGAAATAATCATTTGGGCTTTGCATAATAGTCTAGTTTTTATTTCATCTTATTAACTGCAATACGTTAGTATTAACTAATTTACCTTATGTAAATAACTATCTAAAATATTTATATATTTAATGCGTGGCTAATAGTCGTAATTTTGAGCGTTGCTTCCTGTCTATAACTGACATAAGTCAAAAACTTGACAATGTCAGATATGATTGACAAAAATGCCACACATAATTGAAAGTTAGGTTGATGTATGGTTGTTGTACACGATTTAGATTTGTAAATTTTCCAATGATATTGTCGGAGGCTTCCAAGGCCGAATCACTATAAATATTTATGGTTCCGGGTTGGGACCGTGTCATTTTATAAACTAAGGTCAACGTTTCGCTCACTTTTGTAAGGGGCTTCATCAGGACAAGAAAAGAAAATAAGTAATAAAATAAAAATAATAATAAAGATAAGAATGATAATATAAGTAGACAAGTTAAAGTATAAAGAGTAGTGTTACTCTTGAACTAGCAGACTCACTAGCCCATTCAAAGCCAAAAGGTGTCTTGTGGCTAAGTAACTGTTACTTCGCCACAAGACACCTTTTGGCTTTGAATGAGCTAGTGAGTCTGCTAGTTCAGGAGTAGCTCTACTCTTTACACTTTAACTTGTCTACTTAATATTATCATTCTTATCTTTATTATAATTTTTATTTTATTACTTATTTTCTTTTCTTGTTCTGATGAAGCCCCTTACAAAAGTGGACGCGTAATTGGTAAACGCATGGACCTAGAATGACTAAGATTCAGGTTTAAGCCCTGTCCAAGACCTTATATTTTCCATCTTTCAATTTGAAATGACCATTTGGGCTTTGCATAAAAGTCTAAGTTATTATTTCATCTTATTAACTGTAAAACGTTAATATTTATCAATTTCCCTTATGTAAATAACTACATAAAATATATAATATATATATATATATATATATATATATATATATATATATATATAGTGCTAGTTCTTGGGTGTAAGGTCCAAAATACTATTAATACTACTAATTAACTACATACACTATCATTTATCAACTGTGAATTATACCCATTTAGACTAATTTCTACAAGCTGAAGCACTTGCAGTCAAATACTTAATAGTTGTTTACATACTCAACATTACAATTCTTTGACAGTAATGTTGGTTGTCAAAGACAAACGTGTGTTGCATGCAGTTGTTACTGTTCTCAATTGAGAAGTTTATTCCCTATGGTTTGTGTTAAACCTACTGACTATATACCAGATGATTGAATTAAATGAGTTATCTGGATTTGATGACAATTTCTTTATTATTAATTTTAAAATAAACTTTACTAAGAGGTGTAGTATCTTATTCATCATCGACTTCCATTGGATTCTATCTCATTATTCTCTATTAATTCATTCGTTGTTCTTTCATATTTTGAATACGCAACATTTACAGTTTTGTATAAATCTTAATAATAAATTTTCAAATGCTTTTTTTCTAGGCTGTTTTCTAAGTGGACATTTTTCATGGTTTATTCTTCGTGCCAGTAAACAATTCTTGTCGCTTTCACCTAAAGCAAAAACTATATCGACACTGCTTGGGCTGCAAAATACATTATGACCAAGAATTTATATTTTATTTTACACTAAACGTAGACGATAATAGTAATTATTCTTAACAGTGTCAAAATCTCACCCTACTTGCGAAAAGCCATATTGTATTCAAACTTGTAAAACCCCATAAAATTGTCAATTTCTCACAATCTACTAGTTTTAGAGGTCATATGGTATGGACATGAATTTAAGAGATTTAGTAGTTTTACCAACCTGCAAAATAATATATATATATATATATATATATATATATATATATATATATATAGTATTCCATTTACAATGACAAAATACTTGCTATTCGAAATTTGCAAAAGTTCAGGAGTGATTGTAAACACCTTATATAACTAAATCGCCAAATATTTACATATTTAACAAGAAACGATCTACCCTTGTTTATCTGTGTATCAAATATTAACTCAAAATTTTAAAACCGAACGATTCTACACAATTTCAAATCAAACAATGATTCTTTCAAAAATTTCATGTAAAAAACTCATAACTTGACAGCGCTGCATTTAACATGGTAAAGAGAATCACGCATATAGAACATTTAGAGCAAACAATCAAAATATGATATATTGTATAGTGTTCAATTTATAAGGACAGTGAGGTACAGGGTCACAATTAATTGAAGCACCTTAAAGGTTTAACGATATTTTACAATAGCGCTCATCCTATAACTTTTATTTGAAACATTTTTAATGAAAATGATATTAAATGAGATATTCTAATCCTTCACACTAATGAGCTACCTTGTATATTCTAAAATACCATGCATGTGAATTGAACCCGGAAACTTTGATCCAGAGTTAAGTACATACTCCATTGTGCCACTGTCAGCACAATTGTTATTTAAAATAATTGAAGTTGATTGATACTTGCTGTTAGCTTCCGACATACTAGAATAATAAAAATTAAAATTCCTAATCCCATATAAGGATTCTTATTTAAGAGCCAAAACACCTGCAATATCTGAGCGGCAATTGCAACATCTAAATTTTAAAAGCTCTAACACATAAAACATTCTTAATTGAGCCGTTTCCTACTTACGCCATTATCCTTTTAAAGGTGACATGTATGATATATGTAATTACTATAGATAACTGATGACTTATTAAATAGCCTAGTTAACAACCCAAGGTTGAAGTGGATTCTATAAAGAAATATTATGTAGCAAATAGGGTTATGTAACACCATAAAATTTAGAGGTATATTTCGATACGTTGTGACAGCAATCAACAACGGCTAACACCTTTATCGTTAGGAGGGATTCTGAACAATGTGTAACGACACGCAAACAGATACAATCTTTGACAATTATATTACTATTTATGTCTTATAAAAAATTGACAATATTTACAGATACATCTCATGTAATTGGTATACATCTGTAAGTAAGCTCAGGGTATTTATCTATACAAATCGAACTGCTATTTGCATAGCCACTACAATACAATAACTCGATCGTTTTATAAAAGGAAAAACATTCATTGACAAGGTTTCGGTATCATTGGGTCTCGTCAAAATAAACTTGACTTAACCCGAATAAAACGTAAATCAACCTCTATGTATATGCACGAATAAACCTCTGTACGTTGGCGAAAAGATAAATGGAGCGCTACCAGTTGGTTACAACCAGAACTAAGGCTGAAACTGTACATAAGTTGATTCGAAACTGTACTGTGTTTTTATACATGACCATGCATATACGTTCTGTCTTTGGGTTTTGTGAAATGTACATGCTTATTTAATGCAATAAGTAACATTACTCCTCGTGGCGGCGTCCAATTCTTGCCTTTAAGGCACATAAAATATATAAAAAAAGCAACATTTTTCTCAGCAATCTGGAGTTTAAATTTATTCGTGCATATGCATTGAGGTTGCTGGATGTTTTGTTAGGGTTAAGACTAGTCTATTCTGACAAAACCAAATGAGGTCGAAACCTGGTCAATGGATATTTCTTTCTCTTACAAAACGATCAAGTAATTGTTATGTAATGGTTATACAAATACCAGTTTGATTTGTATAGGTAAATAAGCTGTTTGTATTTACAGATACATCTCATGTGATTGGTTTAATTTGAACTGCAAATTGCAGAGCAGAATTTTACTTTTTTATATATTATATGTGCATTAAAGGCAACATTTGGACGCCTCCACGTAAAGTAATGTTACTTATTGCATTAAATATGCATGTACATTCCTCAAATCCCAAAGGCAGGACGTATATATATATATATATATATATATATATATATATATATATATATATATATAGTAAAAGTGGTAAAGACCTTGCTTTCTAAATAGTATATAACTTTATGAGTTTTAGGTCAGCAGAATTGAAGAATTTTCATTTTTATAAACTCAAGCTTTCAAAAACTCAAATTCAAATTCAACAATAATCAAAATAATATATAATATATCTACATATAATATATTATCTTAATTACTTAAAACTATATACACAAAATCATTTTTAATACACCAACAAAAATCAACATACAAACAACTGCTTTCCAAAAATTTAAAAAAAACCAAGACAGTATACATCAACATCAAAAAATATTACCGTTTAGAATTCTAAAACACTTTTTATACATTTTTTAAAAAATTTTATCTTTATATTTAACATCCTATTTACTATTATTAATCATCCAATTGATTGTTATCTCACTTTAGTAAGTATTAAGTACTATTATATAATTTTTAGCAATTAGTCAAATCTTGTTCACATAACTAACTAAATGTATTTATTTGTAGTACCCTTGAAAAGTAAATTTCCGAAAGCTTGAGTTTATAAAAAAGAGAATTCTTTAATTCTGCTGACCTAAAACCCATAAAGTGATATATATATATATATATATATATATATATATATATATATATATATATAGCCTTCTATAAAACACAGTATAGTTTCAAATCAATTTCTGTACAGTTTCAGCATTAGTGCGGGATTTAACCAACCTATGAAGCTCCATTTATCTTTTTGTTAATGTACAGAGATTTATTCGTCCATATACATTGAGGTTGCTTGATGTTTTGTTAGGGTTAAAACTAGTCCATTCTGAGGAAACGTAATGAGATCGAATCCTAGTCAATGGATATTTTTTTTCCCTATATTACTATCAAGTAATTGTTTTGTAATGTCTATGCAAATAGCAGTTCAATTTGTATAAGTAAATACGTTGTGCGTATTTATAGGTACGTCTCATGTAATTGGTTTATTTTGAACTGCAGATTGCAGAGAAAAATTTTGCTTTCGTATATATTTTATGTGTCTTAAAGGCAAGAATTGGACGCCGCTACGGAGAGTATTGTTAGTTATTGCATTAAATATGAATATATATATTCCTCAAAACGAAAGGTCAGGACGTATATGTCTAGCCATCTATGAAACACAGTATAGTTTTAAATCAACTTCTGACAGTTTCACTCTTAGTGCTGGTTTTAACTAACTGATGGCGATCCATTTATCCTTTCGCCAACGTACAGACGTTTATTCGTGCATATACATTGAAGGTGCTTGATGGTTTGTGAGGGTTTAGACTAGTTCATTCTGATGCGACCCATTGAGATCGAAATATGGTCAAAGGTTGTTCTTTCCTTTTATAAAACGATCAAGTAATTACTTTGCAATATATATATATATATATATATATATATATATATATAATTGAACGCCAAATTCTAAAAGTAAATTTCACTAAAATATAGTGGAATCCGGAAAAAATACAATTTTCCGTAAATTCATGGTTACACCCAGTAAAACACAAGGGTACCTTTATTCATTAAAGTGCCATGCAAAAACGCAAATTGCGTGTGTATAAATAATCACCCTGTATCATTATAGGCGCATTGTAAATAAATATCAAGTAACGTAAGTCGTATATGTAAAAAAATTATTAATTGTAAGATACCGTAAAACCCATTGAATGCGAACGTAAAACGCGTCATTTTAAGATAAATACATTTTACTTATTAATTATCAATACATTTTCGATGCATATAAAAATACTTTTCAATTGTTCTAAATAGGATTGCACTAACTTTACGCATTTAGTTTAAGCAACTACAAACAACGTTTGTTTAAAAAACTCAATTTTGATACGGAAGCGCAATAGCGAGTGTTCTCTATAAAACGCAACCCCTTTTGCATTAAAAAGCAATGAAAGTTTAAATTAATTAACCCTTAGATTATAGCAATCTGTTCTAAATAAAGAATTCTTTAGATTGTAAAACAATGAGTCATCAGGATTTAAAACTACATAAATATCATTAATAAATAAACATTTGTTCTAAGAAGCAGCTTAAACATTGAAAATAAACCGGAAAATCCCTGGAATAACTGATAAAAATTATTTATTACCTTTCGCATTCACTGTTGGAGAGAAGCGATGCGACACATTAACGTTGGGTATTAAACAAGAAAAAACAGCAGGCGTCATGGATAAGTGAAACCAGATAATTAGGTCATAAAACTCAACAATTTCGAACACTACGGAGGATTTCCAAGAATATTACGTAAGATTTGTTTTTAATTATTTAGAATGGAATCGTGTACATTTTACAACATTCTAGATATAGATAATTTGGATATATAAAGAAGCGTTTGTTCAAAACGAGATTCATTCATTGATTAGATTGGAATTCATTCGATTCTGTTTTTAGATCGCGAAATGTTATTTAATTAAAGCGGAAGCTGTTGCTATGCGAAGATAGTAATTGGAGTATGTAGTAAGCATACTGTAATTTAATAGTTGCGAGGTTGCAATGAATAAAGATGTGATGTTTTTAAACGTAAATTACATACAAAAATGAATTTATTAATTACGATGAAGAGGCAAAATTCTTCAACATAAAGCTATTTGAAAAATTTTATTAAATACTACAAAGGAAGATTTAACCAAAAATGTACTTTGGTAACTGCTGTTTGGACCGAGGACTTTAATCATGTAAGCTGATTTGGACATCAATTTAAAAATAAGAAGATTTTAATTACGAGGAGTGTTTTTGTGGATTCTGTGAGTATTAATTTTAGATTTATTTTCAACTGATATTAGAGTATTTGTGTCAGTTTAAGCAAATTAAATTAAATTGCTAGGTTAAACTGCTCATTTTGTATTAATAATAGTATTGACATTAATTTAGGTGTTTTTAAAACTTGCTTGGAAGGTTTTAAATAGCATTTTAATCTTTAAAGTTCTGTGTTAATAATTTTTTGTGCTCATATCTCAAGCTTTTCAACTTGTTTCGTAAACACGGTGGGTGGTCAGTAACCATTTATCTGTTTAGCATAATTCCCTAAATCGAAAATTGTTTTCATAACTTATTTTTCTGCCAGATCAGACGATCATTAACAAACGCCACTATTATGTAACAAAAATTTTGTCCAAGTTTTTTAAACTAAAAAGTGTGAGATATAATTTATTTGTTAAAAATCTTTGTTATTTGATTCAAATTATTTGCTATGGAATAGTTATTCTGATAATTTATTCTATGTTAAAGAGGTCTGAACGGTGATCGAAGAATTTAAGTAGAAAGATTTACAATTATCAACTAAAAAAGGTTTTCTGTATCTATACTATAATAATTCTTTAATTAATATTTGTTAGATAAATTGGTGTTTAACTTTAGTTTAAATTATTTTCTATGTAACTAAGAAAATTTCAGGCCAAACCCATCTCTAACTCCCCTTGTGGTAATAACCAAGTTAACCGTCGGCAAAACACTTTTTAGTCTTCCCATCTAGAAAGCGAAAAAACTTTAATTTTTTTAAGTACATTACTATAACGTGGCGCGTGCAATAATTGTGATTAAGCACGCTTAAAATAATTTAAACTGTTTTATTGACGCCCAACGCGTGGGACCCGAAAGATTCTTGTTAAATTGGTACGTTATATTTCAGAAAACAGTTATACCAAAACATTTTCTGCTCATTAATTAATTAATACCATATTATCCATTAATACAATATCCCGAAACGCAAACTTTTACATTTGCACCCAACGTGTTAGGCACGAAATTTTTTTAGGATTGAATCGTTCTAACGAAAATTTTATGATTGTTATAAATCTAATTCGCATGGGTTAGAATTTTAGGTTTGTTTCAGACCGGTTTGCGATTTAAAAGTTTATTGACGTTAAATAATTCGAATATTTCCTAATATATTTGTGTGGAAATTACACAACGATTTACATCTAAGAAATATTTTTAAGAGATAACTATCACAATACTTGTTCATTTGTAGCAATAGAAAGAGCGATAAACATAGAAATAGCAAGTATTTCTTGTATCCAAAACTGCGAATTAAAATACATCAATTCTATATTTTACGTCTCTTGTAATTGAATCAGTTGGTAAAAATATTATGTTTATCGTAATATAAAAGTTATCAAGATTAATTAGCGAATGTTGTGTTTTTGATCCACATGCTTGAAATTGTCGTTTAAGTTTGTAAAAGCTTGACCTTAATGTCGTGTTTCATTTAGAAAGTAATAACACTAAAAATTTGTTTAATATTTTAGTGGACTTGCTTATCTGGAATTCTTAACATCCTTTATTACAAAGTCTTTATTTTAATCTAGGCGTTATGTGGATTATCTGTTTGATATTTTAAGCTGGTAGATACTTTCCAGACTGTATTTTTGTATAAAGATAAATTGGAGTACGTATTAAAATTTTAAGTTGTTAGTATCTACGCAGGAGATAAATAGTGGCTTATTTTGTTAATCTGGTACGTTAAGTTTTATTGTCGTTACAACGTTTGGATCTGGTTTTGTGCTAAAAGCATGGTTTTGTTTTACTGACCCAATTTATTATATCGTCATTGTAACGCAGCGGGTTTGGTTTCAGTGTAGACGAAGCTCAGGGTGAGTTTGTCGCCCTAGTAGTTGTACATCATTCTCTAGGCCGAAAATACTGTAGTTTTTTGATTTATAAGTCTATGTGGGGCTCATAGAGAGGTCTGTCACTCTAACAATTCATGCGTTGTAGCGCATTTTTATTTGTTTTGGGCAGTACAATTATGCGTGGAGCAAACGTTCGCCAGAAAATTAAGTTATAATTAGCCATTATAATAACTAATTTTTGTTGGAAGCTTATTTAGTAAATTACAGATTATATCCCGCTTGTTTAAATTTCCTAACTTTTTAAATTTTTTAAATTTAACCTTTGTCAAGAAAATTTTATGGAAATATATTTTCATCGCCTAATCTGGAAATTAGCATGTTCAAATTCTAAAGCCCTATTTTGGTTCTAATTCCCATATTTTGGAGGTATCTCATTTGAATGGAACTTTCTAAGTAGATCACACTTATCAATTGGTAAGCTTTTTGATTTTCTTTTGTTTGGCAAAAACTTTACTGGATGGTATAGCATATTAGCTTTGTGGTCAATGTCTATATTTGCGCATCTACTATAGACAGAAGTTACTGACATCATAACTCATCAACTATGAATAGTAGTTACTAACATCGTTGCTCATCAGATAATGTTTCCTAGTTAAGGTTTAAATATTTTTTTTTATTTTTGGTAGTTATTTGTTGGTGATATATATTACTCTCGTATTAGAAGAAAATTAAAAAAAGTTAAATTTGAGTAGTATTACTAGTAAGGGTAAGAAATTTTCAATTGGGAATACGCGAAGGTTCTTTCCTATAACAAAACTCTTTTGTTTTTTAGCTCGAAGTTTTTTTATGTTGTAAAGAATTGCTATTGAGCAATGTTTCATTTGGGTAATACTGTCCGTCATGCTTAGTAAGGTAGATATATTTGTTAATAAAAACTCAAATATCTCTTCTAACAGGTACCAAAATCCTCTTTAATTTTAGGTGGGAAGTTTGCCGACCCTTTAGTACCCCATTTGTGAATGACGTGACCAATAACACTTTACAGATAATTTATTAAAGGTCAATATGCTACGAATTCAGGCCTCAAAGTTAGATGCAAACTATCTCCTTTACAAATCATAAAAATCAGGATTTATTCAAAATCTAACTCACCAATATTCAAATATTCTTAACAGCTACAAACAAAGAAATCTAAAATTTATACTTGCAATTTTTATAGTCAAATAGCGCTTATCAAACTTTCATTTCCAACGTAATTAACGAAGAGCCTCCTGATTCCATATTAAATCTCCATCAGTTTGCAAAGTACATCTTTTGTTTTTAATCAATTAACTTCCGAGTAGCTCTTGTGTCAAAAACCGTTCAACCTTCATAGAATTTTACAAAACAATGACGCTTCACAAATAATTGATTTGAAAACTTTTATGTTTTAAGCTACTCAAACGTAGACGTTTCTGTCGTAAGCACGCAACTTTGTTAAAAAGGTTACATATTATTTGGTTCAGGAAAGAATAACAAATCGCAAATGAATGAATCGTGCTAATCAAGTTCCGGTTTATATACAAAAATTTTCTGTACACCTCATTTTTGAGATCCTTCCGAATCTGTATCGAATAACACACCCAGGTGATGTCATATTTCCGAAGATTCCACGGTTTTAATGATGTAATTAGCATCAATTGTCGTGATTTATGTTATCATAAAAGCGTCGCTAATCCTTTTCTAACGCATGGAGTTAATGATCGCTGTCTCTTTCTCTCTTACTGTAATACGGAACACTATTTAACTTGCTTATCTATCTTCTATGGGTTTTAAAAGTCGCGTGTTTCTTTGAAACGGGGCGTTTATTGATTTATGCCAAATAATTATTTTTTAATAGTATTTCATAAACTAACGTGATCTCTTATTAAGTGCTCGAAAATTGTAAAATAATGTTTTACTTGAAACTCTTAAAATGAATTTAATGACATACTTAAGGCTCACAAATTCGTGACCTATGCTTTGCAAATGCAATAAAATTTGCATGGATTTGTAAATAAAGTTAGCATTTTTTTAAACACATTTTTAGGTATTTTTAAGAGGAATTAATGTTTTAATTTTGTTTTAAATGTTATCTATCTACACAGAGAAATCAATTGCATAATTAATTAAACCTCGCAATTTTATTGCATCCAGATAAAGTACGGATTTCAATAATTCAGCGTCACATGCATGTCTTATACTCATTTTTACTAAGTATACAATAATTACTTACACACACACGGCTTAAAGTTTGTATTCGTTTTACGATTTTTTTCACATTCTGCATAATTAAGTAAGGGCTTCTTTTATGTTTTGTAATAACGCGAGTGCAATGCATCTTTTTGTATTTTTAACCTAAAATTAATTTGCATTCTAATCAAGTTAGTATTTTAAAAAAGTGTATGTAACTTGTTACGTCCACTTTCCGACGGTGTAATAAACCTTACGTCCTTTATTTCGTTACTCATTCACGTAGATTCTGCTTCCAATACTCAAACACCACCCTGTATATTAGACATTCCTACAATAAGTACGCTTTATTATAATTTCATGTAAATGTATTTGCTTCGAAATGGGAAGTTCTTCTATAATCTAAATTGTCGGTAACTTGATTTAGGTATCCCTTGGCTTAATACATATTACTATAATTGTGTGATTACTTTTTGAAATACTTAAACCTAAAAACTCATTGAAATAATAGATTACATGCCTCTGATAAAGGTCTGTTTCGATTTTCTATTATCACCTGTGTGTTTGATAACGCCGGGATTGAATTTTAATTCTCGCTATAAAACGAGTTCGTTTTAGATTCTGCAGTTCGTGCTTTCATATATTTTCTGGATTGCTCATCCTATTACTCCAAAAGCGATGCACGTGTGTTTTGACAAGGAGTGGATATCTTGGGGGCATTGGTAAGTTTTTCCGCGCTTCTCCGTACTAGTAAGATTCTCTTTTTTAGCGCATAGATATAGGCCCAATGGTTCTCCTGCGTTAGACCAAATTGTTTTTTACGTAGACCAACTGCCCTTGTCTATAGACCGCTGTTGCAGTTATGATAGCCGCTTGGAGGATACTGACTCTCGGAGCGAAGTACTGCTGATTCACCACCGATGGCTTGACTGCAAGATAACTGTTTCGACATATAGAGGTGTGACTTGTTTTGTTTTTAGCTACGAATTGCGCACTTTGTGGAACAATTCTTGAATGTATGCATAGAGTAAAAGTGCTTTCTATATTTCAATAGTAACTTTATTCTTTTACTTTACTCGTTTAACTAGAAATTTTTATTTTTTATTGTAAATAGAAAATCGATGGCAGTATATTTTTCTTGCCTATGCGAATCCCCACCCACTCTCCGCGCTTGTAGTTAGTCTGGCCTTTCTAAATTTCCTTTATCTTTTTAGGTGTTTCTTACCATTATACTCTTTTTCAGTCTGCAAAATTGAGTATGCACAAAAATATACTTTGCTTTTATATGTTAAAATTAAAACTTATTGTCAGTAATCATTATACACACGGAAACAAATTAATTTAAAAATTTGGCTTTTTATTTTAATCGCAATGAAATACGCTTATCTTTTTATAGAGCGGAGAAATTAAATATTGGGATTCTAATCTTTTCCTGTTTACTTCTCTTTGGAGGAGCTTCATTTTGTAGAATTTGGGTGTCCAATGACCTCTTGTGACTTCATTATCTCATCAATATATACGGTTTCGTCTTCTTGGCTGCACAAAGTTTTGATTTTATATTAGATTTAAGGATATTTTTTAATCGAAAAGGCAAGCTTTATTTTTCCATTATTATAATTGTATGTATAAATTTGGTTACTACACATAAAATTGTAATTATAACTTCTCATGAACCAGAGCTGAAAAGCCCATAATTTATTGATGTGGTTTGTTAAGCACGCATATTCCCACCCTTGAAGAATTTGGGTTTATCACCTTACCCAATGAAACGTTTTATGGCTGATGGAAACAAAAACAAGTTATCTTACTAACTAAATAACATTGACAATCAATTTGCGTTGTACAGTTACTAATATTAGTAATTAATAAGTAATTAATAAATAATTAATAAGTAATTAATGGTGGTCAATAAGTTGAAACTTTCAGATCTGATTGACAAAAATGTCAAACATAATTGAAAAGTAAGTTGATGTATGGTTGCGTACATAAGTTAGATTTGTATTTTTTTCCAATTTTAATCACTCGTTCGGGTGGCGCAATTGGGTAGCGCATTGGTGGTATAACACAAAGGTTCGAATTTTGTCTGAAATCTTGTAGTTTTCATCTTTAATTACTAGTTTGATTTGAAGTGATCATTTAACCTTTGCATAAATGTCAAAATTCTTATTTCATTTTGTTAACTAATACACACACGCACGCACGCACACATCACACACACAAACACACATCACACACACAAACACACACACGCGCGCACACACACACACACACACACACACACACACACACACACACACACACACACACACACACACACACACATAGCAACCCAAATGTGGGAATGTAGAGCATTATGAACAGATGGTTAGTTAACTAACTTAAACCCATAAAATCTGCTATATTTACAAACTTCTGATACTACTTAATATTATTCGCCCTTACCTGGTTTTACGTAAAACTGCAAAAATTGTATTCTAATTCTAAATTATAGTCTTTAAATTAATTTTTATACTTTACCGGACCACTTATGGCTGGTAGTACTTGTTTCAGAAGATTTCCAACCAGAGTACCAGCTCCTTTCTGAAAAATTATATGATCTGATTATCTTCACATAATCATTTAATTACTGATTACATGAATTAGTATACATGTAAGATTCTTATTCATAGATAAAGATTGTTACTAAATAAAAAATAAAATGGAAACTTACACCTCCAGGTGGATTTGCAATACCAGCTATCGAGGCAGCAATAACACCTCCCAGAAACGAACCCACGTCAGATCCTCCTTCATCGTCACCCTAAAAGATATGAAACTGAATTGATATGTAGTAAGTAAGAAAAAAAATACATAATCTTTAAAATCGTTTTATAAAATGGAGAAATAGCTCATTCTTCCATAAAAGTGAGGTAGCTCCATATATCGATTATTAAATAACAACAGTTTTTGTACTCTAACTAATTTTGCTTTTAATTATTTCTAGTTAATTATGCAATATGTGTAATAAAATTTTAACGATGATTTTAAATTTAAGGACATAAATATTTTGTTGCGCTTTAGCACTTTCACTTTTATTTCGCAAACAAAATGTGGAACCGCTTAAAAATGAAGATAAATGTTAATTTATTTGTTTATCTGGTGTAAAGATTTAATTTAAAAATTTTTTTTTAGTAAAGGCCGTTGTTGTTT
This sequence comes from Platerodrilus igneus, assembly GCA_036346225.1. Lineage (NCBI taxonomy): Eukaryota > Metazoa > Arthropoda > Insecta > Coleoptera > Lycidae > Platerodrilus > Platerodrilus igneus. The sequence continues at coordinate 1,659,159 of JARFIW010001109.1, read as the reverse complement.
TATTTACGTTGACGGAATTCGCTAATCTTGTTTGGATATCTTAATATCAGGTTAAAAAATTTTTTTAATTAATTCTTGCTGCTGAAACTGTATTTGATTATGTGTTACTTCTATAATAAATTTAAAGTTATAAACTAATTTCTAAATACTTCAAGTAATAGAGCTTTTATTTGAGCTCCTTTTATTTACTTATTTTTTATTTATATTTATTTTAAACTTCTTTCTTATATGTGTTAGAATGATAGAAAGTTGTAGGAACTGATAGTGATACTTGTGTATGAGCATGTTACGTTTATTTTTCAACATCAATTAATTACACTTTTTCCCCTGGTTAAGTCATTACCCGCTCGAATAAATTCCATTTCTATTCTTAAATTCTCCAACAATACCCTATATAGTGTACCTGTTTAGATAAACCCGCTTTAATATAATTTTAACTCAAATCCATTTTGCTTTTAAAACGAAAATTTATTGGATAAATTAAATAGTCAATACCTTGTTTTAGGTATCCGTTAATTTGTTAAACATTCCGGTAACGTATAATTGCTTTCTCTCGTGTTTCTTATCTAAAGACTTGGCAAAATAATTGATGTTACCAGTTTGTTCCAGTTTGCTAATCGCGCTTTGATAACGCGAGGATTGCAGTTCGAACTCGTGTTATTTGAACCAATTTTTAATTTGATTCTGCAGCTTGTGCGTTGAAATATTCTCTACATTACTCGTCCCAGTACTTCAAGAGCGATGCACGTTTTTTTTCGACAAGCAGGAGGTATCTTGCATGTATCGGTGAGTTTTTCCGCACTTACCCATCCTAATCAGATTCTCTTATTAGCTCTTAGCTGGAAGCCAAATTGGTTCTTTTTTATGTAGGCCCAACTGTTCTTTGCCACAGATCTACTGCCGTTGCCTGTAGATCGCTAGTGCCGTTATGATAACAGGGTAAATAGATCCCGATGACCGTGGCGATGCGGTGCTAATTCACTCCCAAGGGCGTGCAAGCTAAGTATCCCGACACATACAGGTATACAACTTGTTTTCTTTTGTGTATATCAAGGACATATTCCTTATCAGCGTTGGGTGTATTTACGTGATAAAAAAACGTGACACTGTAGGACTATTGGTTGTTGTTGTGAATCAATATTATCGGTCTACAGGTGTACTACCATTGTTAAAAATGTTTGACAAAAGTTCCCACGCGCTTGTTCTTTTCTACTGATTAGTTTATTTTACAAACGGTATCATGTACAATTTAAAAGAATGTTTGACAAAAGCTCTCACATGTTTATTTTCTACTGATTAATTTTATTTTGTGTAAAATACGAGACGCGCACTTCGTATCTAAAGTACTAAATTGTTCGTTTCACCTAATTGTTTGCTTTGAAATAGTAGCGCTTAATTTATTTCTTTTGCTTGTTTTGTACAGAATCCTTTATTTATTCTTATTGTTAATAGATAATCGTGGGCGACGTGTTTTTTTTTGTTTTTTTGGTATGTAGATAAATCCCCCCCACTCTCCGCGTCTGGCAGTTAGCCCGATATTTACGTCTAGGTACCTAACAAGCATTTAGGGGTTAGAATTATTTTAAGGCAAAATCACAGAAAATGTCATTACTAAGTAACCAAAAGGATTTAGAAAAAGACATCATCATCATCATCATGCTATAGTAGATACTAGCGTATTTGCACATACGCTTTATCAGAAATATCGTAAACAAATGATTGAAGTCTATAAGTATAACATTAATGTGTTCATCATCATTAGGTCTTCAGTCCTAGAACTGGTTAGATGCGTACCATCAATGTTTCCTCTTCTGAACTAACCTACAATTTTCCCTCAAGTTTGCACTGTCTGCATCTATCACTATCTGATCTAGGTCTACATCTACCTCCTTTTCCTATCTCTGCTTGTAATATATCCCACACTATTCCCCAAAAAGGCCTTAGAACGTATTCTGCCCTTCTATTTCTCCTATTTTTTTCCACAGATATCCTTGTTCCCATATTATTTCTATAACCTATTTGTTATTAACTTTGTCTGTCCAAGCTATCATTCTCATACATCTGAAGCACAGCATTCCAATAGAGTGCTACCGTTTTTCCTGTCTGCTAGTTCTACTGCCCGTATTTCATAGGCATACTGTGCTGTGCTCCACACATATGCTTTCAACAATTTTCTTCTTGTTTCTATGTTTGTTGTCTTTCATCATAGGCGCTGTAGTTTTTTGAAATATGCAGTTTGGTCCCCTTTTATTGTTTTACAATTATATACACTATTTCTCCGACACTCAATGGTTGTGAAGGGGGTAAGCAGCCTGTGGCTACCAAGTTCTCCCAGCACTTGAACATTTACCGACTTAATATTTTTTCCAATATATTTTTCGCACATTCAACATTAGATGAAGATATTTCACAACCAACACCTGTGGTTGTTTATAATAATCATCAGATTTATCTGCACTTATTTTTTCGTCATTAGATTTTCCGTCTCAAAACTGGTTGGACACGTACCTGCACTTATTTATATTCTGAGCTAGCCTACACACTTCCCTAAAATTCTCACACAGCATGTTTACAGCTCCGTTCCCCTTTTATTGTTTTCTAATTTTATGCTTTATTTCACCAAGATTCAGCGAAGGGCGTTAAGCAGCCTATGGCTGCTAAGATCCCCCCACACTTAGACATTTGCCGAATTAATAGTTTTCCAGTAAATTTTCTCACACAATTAACATTATTCGAGAATATTGTCTAACCAATACTTGTAGCTACTTATAATAATCATCATGTTTAAGTACAGTTACTTTCTTTGTCATTAATTTATCCATCTTGGGACTGGTTGGATGCGTACCTCCATTAATTTCTATTCTAAGATAACCTACACATTTCCCTGAAATTCCTACAGCCTACATCTTTCACTATCTGTGTGCAGTAATCTAACCTAGGTCTACCTCCACTTCTCTTATTTCCAGTCTCTGCATCTAATATATTCCGCATTACTCCCTCATGTCGTAGTATGTGGCCTACCATCCCATCTCTCCTATTTTTTACTGTTTTCCACATATTTCTTTTTTCCGCTACCATTTTTAGTACCTCTTCGTTCTTAACTTTGTCTGTCCATGATATCTTCATCATACGTCTGTAGCACCACATTTCAAAGGCTTCTACCTTTTTCTTGTCCGCTTCTCCTACTGTCCAGGCTTAACAGCCACACATATGTTTTAAGCAATCCTTTCTTTGTTTCTGTTTGTTGTCTTTGAACACAGTAGTCGCTTTTTCTTGTTAAATGTAGCACGACCTTGTGCTAATCTTTGTTTTATATTTTTTGCGCTTTTCCCATTTTGCGTTATTTGGCTTCCTAAGTAGCAAAAATCCTTAACCTCTTGTAAGTTCGTGTAATATATTTGTATTCTTGTTTTTTCACCTGCTTTGCATACTAGTACTTTAGTTTTAGTTTTGTTAATTTTCATACCGTATCTCGCTGCTAGAACTTTTTCCATTTCATTAAAGGCAGCTTCTAGCTCTTGCTTGCTAGATACTATACCACTACATCTCTGCAAATCTAAGCATCTCAATTCTTTGTCCCTGCATAGTAATTCCAAATGTCTTCCTGCATTTGACAGTATTCATTGCCTCTTCAATGTACAAGTTAAAAATTAATGGGGATAGGGCACATCCCTGTCTCACCCCTTTGCTAATATTTACTTCTCTACGTTCCTGTTCTAATTCTATTACTGCTGTTTGCTCCTTGTATAAGCTATGTGCTATTTGTCTATGTCTATAACTCATTTTAATTTTTTTGAGTATTTCGAACCTTTTTTTCCATTTTACATTGTCGAATGCTTTTTCCAGATCTACAAACGCTATATACACGCTTTCCCCTTTTTCTATTGTTTTCTCCATTATCACTCTTAGAGCTAAAATAGCCTCCCGTGTTCCCCTGTTTCGCCTAAACCCAAATTGGTCTTCTCTTAGTATTTCTTCAACTCGTTTTTCCATTCGTCTTTATACAATTCTAATTAATATTTTTGATAAATGTGCTGTCAAACTAATTGCACGAAAATTTTCTCATCTATTTGCGCCTTTTTTTTTTGGTATAGTTACTATGATGTTACGTTTGAAATCCTTGGGTATCTAGCCTGTCTCATATATATAGCTTGCAAGTTCGAAAAGACGTTCTGTTACTGTTCGTCCAGCGGCTTTTAGAGTTTTAGCTTGCACCTTATCTGTACCCGGCGCCTTACCATTTTTCAGACCCTTTAATGCTAATTCAAACTCATATCTAGGTATATGATATCCCAAGTTATCATTTTCAATGCCTGATTCCTGTTCTAATGCAGTTAGTTCCTCTCCTGCATATAAATTCCCTATATATTCTTGCCATCTACCCACGTTCTCTACATTTTCTATAATGACGTTTCCTCCAGCGTTCCTTATATTTTTGCTTTATGGTTTTATATCCCTAAAATTAATTCTGATTAGTTTGTATGCTTCATCTGTCTTTCCTACTTCCATCTTAGATTGTACCTCTTTGCACTTTCCATCAACCCAGTGTTCTTTAGCTTTCCTGCTTTTGCATATAATTTCCCATTTTATGACTTTGGTTCTCTGTTTTCCTGTTTTATCTGATTTATTTTTGTATTTTTATCTTTCTTCTATTAAATTCAAGATATCCTATGTTATCCATGGTTTCTTATTTTCTTTTTGTGTATACCCCAGAATATCTCTGACCGCCATATCTAGGCTGGATTTAATGTTATTTCATTCTGTTTCCACTTCCTTAGTATCAGATATTTTCCCGATATTTTTCAGCAATTTATTTGACTTTTTTTCAAATCTTTCTTAAATATCTTTATCTTTTAGTTTCTCTAAGTCAAAGTGTCTTTTTCCGTTTCTTTTTTCAAATTTTTAAATTTAAGTGCAGCCTTCATAATTACGATGTTGTGGTCAGTGTCTATATATGCTTCTTGGTAGCTTCTACAACCATTTACTTGATTCCTAAACCGTTGTCTAACAAGAATGTAATCTATTTGATATCTTCATCTTCTGGCATCTTCCACGTATATCGTCCTCTAGCATGATGTTGAAATAATGTGTTTGTGATGATTAAATTGTTCTTGTCGCAAAATTGTATCAGCCTATTTCCCCTGGCGTTTCTCGTGCCTAAACCAAATAAACCTACTACTGCTCCTTTCCTACCCTCACCAACCACTGCATTAAAATCCCCTGTAATTATTAAATTTTTATGTCCTTTTACGTATCTTAATAAGTCTTTGATATTTTTGTAGATCGCTTCTACCTCTTCGTCACTGTAGCTAGAGGTGGGCATGTATACTTGTAATATAACTGTGTTTACCGGTTTAGATTCTAATCTAACCATAGCTACTCTTTCGTTCTTTTGTAATTAATTTTCTACACAATATTCTATCTCTTTCCGCATAACTATCCCCACGCCCAAATTTCTTTCCTCTGCTCCTGTATGAATTACCCTGAAGTCTCCACTCCAAAAATCCCGCGGTTCTGGCCACCGAATTTCTCTGATCCCTACTGTCTTGTGATAACCTACTCATTTCGATTTTTAGGTTCTCTAGCTTACCTACTTGCTTCATGGATCTAACATTCCATTCTCCGACTCGCAAAATGTTCCCGACTCTTATTCTGGACATTCCGATCGCATCTTCCAAAGTAGTCGCCTGCCTGAGATCCGAATTGAGGACTATTTTAACTCCAGAATTTTTTACCCCAGAGAATGCCATCATTTTATTATAATTTAGGTACGCTGTGTACTTGGGAGGGAATGTGTTGGTTTCCCGTTGCCTTCCACATCGCGGTCGCGTGTCTTAGTCTGTCATACCGACCCCTATGGCCTCTACCAATCTAAGTGCCGAAAGAGCCGCTGCCCTCTTTCGGAGACCTGTCTTGTTCTGGTTCCTCACTTTGGTTGAACCTGTAGTTTAGCTCTTTAGCTCATTAGAACAAGCAAGCCGTTTCACCTGTTCTAGTAATCTAGAATTTCGGCAAGGTGCAGGTCCATTCGAAATGGATTAATGTGTTAAAAAAGAAAAATTTAAAAAGCCAATACGAGTACGAGAACATTACTCGATGACTAGAGACGCTGTAAGTTTTTCCTTTAGTTGCCATACGTCAAGTCTGTTTTAACGAACATAGTGCATTTCCTTCCGGCTATCTATTACATAAACATATCCTTAGTGTCTATGTCATTTTTGACAAGAGTAACTTGTTGGGTACAAAATGTGTATCCTGATTTGGTTGGATACCTTTGTTTGTCACATTACGTTTATTTAGTTTATTTTCTCCATTTGGTGTGCATTTCTTAAATACCCATCATATCGACAGAACTGTATGCATTGTGGCTGCGCGATAATCCTTCAACCATTGCGGATTTGCAACCGGACCGTTAGTTGCGGCCTAGTGCTCGTTGTAGGAATTGGAATTGCAGCTTGCGATGATATTAGAAAGGGACCAAACATCGAGCGTTTTGTTGTGTTTGTACCATACGGTCCGGCAACTAAGTTACTTCCAATAATTTCTTGCTGGATCAACTATATGAACTGACAAGTAGCGGCACTAATTAACCTTGGTCGGTAGTACATCCATCAAACAGTTTACTACCACCAGAATTTTGTGGATAACATAACCAATAACTGCACAAACTAAAAGATTTTGTTAGCGTCTTTCCGCATTAAGCTCACTGATGCTCCCATATTACATCGACGAGTTTATGTGGCGGAAATATTTTAAGAGAGGTCTACAGAAAAATGTGGTTTTCACGTTTTTAAGTTACGTAGGAGAACGTTATCCTCTGTAAAATACATCTGTAAATACGACCATGTAATTTTAATTTAATATTGTGTGACAATTTAGAAAGGAATTTTTGTAGGGTGTGTAAACGATACGGGTTTTGATTTTTTGTTACAATCCATTGACAGATATTGGATCCTTGTTTTTAAGGGTGATATAAGGTTCATGCAATAATGATCTTAGTTATAAAATATTCTTTGCATTAACACAACACTAATGCCACACATGTATGCGTTTCGGTATTTTTCCTTAATAGTAAAACATTTCTAACAGTAGCCTAACCGCAACACTATTTTTGTCCACGCACATTCATAACGGTAACAACCTCAACACTATATTAGCACATGTTCCGTTTGAGTATACCCTCTTGGTTATAAAACATTCCTAACACTAACCTAACCCGAACACTATTTTCATGCATATATCCGTTTCGGTATCCTTGTCAGTAGCAAAACATTTCTAACGTTAACTTAACCTGAACACTATTTTTGCCCATACACCCATTTGGGTACTTAGTTTTATTAGTGAAACGTTCATAACGGTAACGTATCCTCAATACTATATTAGCACATGTGCTCGTTTGAGAATATGTTCTTAGTTTTAAAACATTACTAATACTAACCCAACTTCGACATCATCTTCACACATGTGTCCGTTTGTGTATTTTTTCTTAGTAGTAAAATCTTTCTAACGCTAACCTCATTTCAACACTATTTTCTCCCATGTACCCGTTTGGGTATTTTGTCGTAACAGTAAAACATTCATAACGGAAACGTAGCTTCAACACCGAGCACGTGGGCGTGTTTGAACAAACCTCATTAGTTGCAAAACTTTTGTAACATTAAGCCTACCTGAACACTATTTTCACACGTGTTTGATTGGATATTTCTTCTTAGTAGTACAATATTTCTAACAGTAAACTAACTTCAACACATTTGCGCCCATCCATCCGTTTGAGTATTTTGTCTTAACAGTAAAGTGTTCATAACGGTAACGAAACTTCAACACTATATTAGCACATGCGCCCGTTTAAGTATACTTTCTTAGTGGTAAACACTCCTAACAACAACCTAATCTGAACACTGTTTTCATACATGTATCCTATTGGACATTTTTTCTTTGTGATAAAACATTTCAAACGGTAACCTAACCTCAACACTGTTTCCGACCATACACCCAATTATGCACTTTGTCTTACTAGTAAAACATTCACAATAGTAACGTAACCTCAACACAATTTTAACACACGTGCCTGTTTGGGTATACCTTCTTAGTTGTAAAATATTTCAAGCATTAACCTTACCTGAAAACTGTTTTCACACATGTATCTGTTTGAATTTTTTTTGCTTAGTAGTAAAAACATTTTTAACGGTAAACTAACATCAACACTATTTTTGCCCATTTACTTATTTAGATATTTTGTCTTAATAGTTAGGCATCTACAACGGTAATGTAACCTAAACACTATATTAGCACATGTGCCACTTTGAATATACTCTCTAAGTTGTAAAGCATCCCTAACATCAACCTAACTTAAACACTATTTTCACACATGTATCTGTTTGTATTTTTAATAATAGAACATTTCTAAAGGTCAAACCTAAACTCAACACTATTCGGGTATTTATCTTAATAGTAATACATTCATAACCGTAACGTATTCTCAACACTATATTAGCAGATGTGCTGTTTGAGTATACTTTCTCAATTGTAAAACATTTTTAACATTAATCTAACTTCAACACTGTTTCTATACATGTATCCGTTTGGGTACTCTTTTAGTAGTAAAACATTTCTAACGGTAATATAATCTCAAACCTATTTTTGTCCATAAACTCGCTTGGGTATTTTTCTTAGCAGCAAAATAGTTTTAGGATTAACCTAACCTCAACACCAATTTCGAACCAGACATTTTCAACCCCTACAAACAAAAAACCCAACTTTTGACGAATCTTCAAAAGAACGATTCACCATTAGTTCCACGAATGATTCAACAATTATGATCACATCGCTAGGTGTGTGCAACTGCCAGGCCGAATTCACCATACGGCGGGGCCAAAGTTAATTCATTTCTTGTAGTTAATATCAGTACTACATTCTAGCCATCGAAATTTTAATTCTGGAATAGTTCGGTAAATTAAATATTGTCAATGTATATCTCACAAGTTCTACTTCTAAGGCAAAACGTGGAGAATTTAATGACACTGAGGCTACTAAAACAATATTCTAGAATTTGAATCTAGATAAACACATACAAACACCTACAAACCGTGCAACATAATCCTAAACTTGGCATAATAATAACTATAGTTCCCTACAGAATCCTAGTTCCCGAAAGTACTTCGTTCATGAACTACCTCATTCCTGGTTTAGTAGTGTTAAAAGCGGAGCGTAATAAATAACTATTCAAGTTCGTTTCCTCCTTTTATTTTATCACAATCAATATTCCGAACGCAATTAGGAAAAAATTTAATATACACTTAACTTTAAAATATAATATTTTTATTTCTGTAAATACATAGGGTAACCTGAAAACGGGTTGTAAATTATTTTAAAACCACATTGATGTAAACAAATCAATTATAACCATCAAATTAATTAGTAGAAGCATTTTTATGCGGTTTTGAAGAGCTTTCAGAATTAGGAAAGGACACTCATTAATATGCAACTCAAATATGAGCTTTAGGATGTTTGTTAAATATATTCCCGAAAACGCCATAGTATTAATAGGCATTGTTGCAGCTATCATAAAGTAAACCACAATATACACTTTATTACAATGGAGTATGCAGACACTGAGCAAAACAGAATACAAAACTTTAGGATTTTAATGATATAGTACTTTTATACATAAGACTACAATATGTGCAATTATAGGGTTTGAGATCAAAAAAATTACAGGTACAACTACGTGAATTACAATGTAACAGGAACTTCCTAAATGTTATTTGTCATAAACTTAATAAAAATATTGTGCAATAATATAAAAAACCCCGACAAGATACGAAATAGAAGGGAAAGTGAAAGAAAAAAAAGCAATTGAGATTGAATCAGCAAGATAGTCTTGTAGAAATTGGTCACCTGAAAACATTTAAAATGAAACGATATACACGCGGTTAGAGGGTTGGGGGGGTAGTTAGTTTTATAGGGGGATGTACAGTGCTCTAAAAAAATTGTATGATAATTTCCGAAGGTAATGTACGGCGATCGACATGTAAAATGAAATACCTCTGTAAGGAACAGGGCATATTCTACGCGTAAGCGCGGATTTAATGTCGAAAAGACGTTCTGAAACAAAGGGGTAAGAATCCCTACATTAAATTGGAACTTTGTGAGGTATATTTTGGAATCAGAGAGCTGCTTTCCTTGGGTCCTTTACTAAATGATTAGGAAATTGTGGAATTGAAAGTGAGTACTTTTATGTAACGTTTTAAAAACAATATTAGGAATTTTAATTGTGTATTTTGGTAACAACATTAAGTGAAAATAATTATTTGGTTGGACTAATTAGTATGCAAGCGTGATTAGTGAAGTTTATAGTATGAGGAGTAATACGTGTAAAATATTTTGAAAAGGACAATGAAAGTGTCACGTTAGTATTGGACTGTTTTCTTGTCTGAGGAACGACATATAAACTTACGAATTTTTAACATAATCTAATACACACTCATTAATAAGACTGTTGTAAAATGACGTATCCTGGAAGAGTGGAAAAAAGGACAGAATCCCGACACCCGAAGGAAAATAATTAATTAATTATTTGCGAACCATAAACGAGAACCCAAGTTGAGAGGGTTGTCGAGTAAACCACTTTGGCTATAAATTAGTAAACGGGAGTTAAACGTTGCGATTCGCGGATTTTCCATAGGATCTAATAACGCTGCTAGAATTTGGACAGAATGGATCTAAAGCGACAGAGGTTAGAAATGAGAATTCCGGCTGCACATTTAACTCAATACTGACTCCATGAAATTCTTTTTCTGCCATAAGACTTCATTGTAAGTTTAGTAGCTAATTATACATTTCCTTTATTGATCGTTGCTGGTATTTATGCACGACGCTTATTCAATTAAATGCTGTTGAAATTGTATAACATTCAAAAGTATTGTAAAGTGCAACGTTAATTTTATTATAACAGTAGAACCTGGACATTGCAAAGTTAATTCAGATATTTAGGACATGCTTTAAATTAGTATAGTTGAATCGTCAAGATTGTGATTAATTAAATATGAACAGATTTATGTAATTTTACAATTCTGTGTGTGCACCTGTTTGCAGGGATGATTTTATGATCATTGTACTTAAATAAATTTAGATGATGCAGCGAGCTGACGGTAATCGTTCTCTTTGTTTAAACATATAGTTTAGTATTTTGTAAAAAGAACTCCATTTTATCAGGAGATCGACTTAATTAGGATCCCCAGTCGCTCATAAGATTATTACTAGACTAGACGAGTTGGCACCCATATATTTAAGCCAGTATTGAATGCATTTCAAGGTAAGCGTTATTGATAACGTATCTTGGAATTGCACCTTTTTATTTTACATTTAGCGAATTTTTTCATTTTTTTAATTGTTTCTATAGGAACCCACCCCCGCACCACTGTAGTTCGCCGGTGCACCCTAACTTTGTTATAGGCTGTCCGCCGTTTCCGGGCAACTCAAAATATAATAATTTAACGCTTCATTCATCCGTAAAAAGAACTAAAAAGGAATGTTATACAACGATTAATTAGATGTATACTTAGACTGATTACATTGATAGACGAAAACAAAATAATCGCGCCTATTAAGAAATATGACGAAGGTAAAACTTAACCAAGGGGATATAGAAAACACAAACAATTACAGAGATGTTGCTTACCCCAGAACAAAAAATCAGTGGACCCATATACTTTTTGTTGAATTAAATTCTGAGTTGGGCGTATAATATACGAAATGTGAAGAAGCGCTAAAAGTTGTTTTTAAGCGTGCCATAGTGGCTTGTCTGACAATCTTTGTTTTGTGTGTACACTAGGCTCTAGTAATTAATTGATCTAAATGGCAATCAATGTACTAGATATATATATATATATATATATATTACATATATATATATATATATAGTCTATAATTATTCAATAATATAATAGACCATTAGAAGATTCATTATTTTATTATCTATTTAATGATGGGATATATATATATATATATATATATATATATATACTGTGGATTTATAAGGTTAGATAGGTGTACATAAGTCAAGCATTTATTTATTTGTAGGTACCCTGTATGTAGAAGTCAATTTAGAATTTAAAACATGTCAATATAATTAAATAGGGATAAGATTAGGTAATATAATGTAGGTTTAATGTTTATGCCTCAATTTAGAACTAGGATAATAATTAATTACTAACAAGATCCATGACAAGGACTGAAATCGTGTACAAATATGATTATAATAGCTTTTCATATTGGGTGTAGGGTAAAAATCAATAACTTAAGCAATGCAAATTTCTTAAAGGTAGCAAAAGGTAAAACATTTGTGTAACTTTATAAGGTTGTATATTCGAAAACAAGATATAACGGTTGAAAATTTCGTGGAACGAAGGGGCAGTAGATAAAAAATTCCAATAAAGCTTTTAAACGTTGAGAATATATTTCCAGGTAAAAATCGTTAACAGAAAACACGGGTCTATAAGAGCAACGAACTGTTAAATGTAGAAAACAGATCGATAAAATTAGGCGAGAGACGATATTTAGCAAGTCATAAGATCAGAGGGAACATATTATATGGTCAAGTTGTGACTTTCAAACGTCTGTAAGACGAGGGTATTTTTAAAGGCAATAAGCGGGACAAGGATCTAGCGTGTTCGCAGAAGATATTGATTTTCAAAGCGCACAGAAAAGGAGGGAGAAACAACTCTGAACGATGTGATGATAGAGGGACTATACAAAGGAAGAAAACATGGGGTAGACAAGGAAACCAGAAATGTAGAAATGACATAGACAAGTTAGGATGGTTATGAAAACAGGGCTAGAGGATATTATGATGAGAGTAGAAGCGAGGTAATAGTATGTACGCGCATATAAAAGGCGTGATTTTAGTTGTTTGATGGGATAGGAGTGTTAAGGATTCAAAGAAAATTAAGACGGTTGGCAAATTTAACTACTTTTTCGGAGTAAAGCCGTGTTTGTGTTTGAAAATTCTGTTTTTGACGACGGTTGTATTTTGGTGCACGTAAATTTTAGAAATTTAGCAGCCGTTGGATAAAATTTCAAGGAATGTTTGTGAAAAATACGTGCAACTTGAGAGGGTTTTTGGTTATATAAACGTGTTGGAGGAGGTAAGCACTCTCTTAGTTTTCGATTCTGCTGAATATTTCATCCTAGCTTCAAACTACGAGATTAGTGAAGTCCGAGATAATTACAAGTGTTTAAATGCACAAGTTGGTGCGATTTTAAAGACCAAGTGAACTGTATAAAATTATTTTGATAAATTGAAGCAGGATGAACAGTAAGTAGCAATTTATTTGTAAATTGGATGCGGGTGCTTGTTGCACTTGCTTGAAAGAAGCGATTGTTATGGATCTGTAGCGGCAGTCTTGAGGGTTTTTGGAGAATGGTAAGCTAAATGCCAAACGAATTCAAAAGATATTTGCTGTTACTAATTGGACGGCAACAATGTGGAGTGATCCAAGTACTAGCAGTTAATAGAGGAGAGCATCTTTAGAGGTGGTGATCTGGATGAAAAATATTCTTCAAGTAAAGAGTTTTCTTTAAACTGTTGTGATGGTGCTTATTTGTTGTTTTAAACTATTAGTGATTTTGGGTTATATATTGTGATGAATTTATGAACAGAAAATTGATTGATTTATTTTTGTAAAGGAAATATTTAAAATCTGAGAATTATGAATTACGAATTATGAATATTTCACAGATGTAAAAGGTAAGCGGGTTTTTTATTTAAAATTTTTAGTGCTAAAATTTTGCACGAAATACAAAAAAGGTTTATACTGAGCTCACCATAGACCAGGGGAAAATAAAGTAAAGTTCTGGGATAGGCCCATCTACTTTAGAATGAGCATAGGAATATAGATAAACAAGAAATCTTTGTTGTATGAAGTTAATGATATTTTACTATTGAGGAGAAGCATGAAACATTTATTGTGGATCAATTTTGGTAAATAGTGAGTTGTGAGATTTTAATGTTAATTTGTCAGAATAAAAAGGGTTGTATTTTTAATTAGAAGGATTTTTTTTATTATTATTATTATTAAATAGAAAGGTACTTATGGATTGTAAAGCAGATGAGCAGCCGTGGTGAGTATCCCTGGAGAAGCTGTGAGCAGAGCTAGCCGTGTGGTGTCAATATAAAGAGCATCTTCAGAGGGTACATAACTAGAACATATCATGATCCAAGGTTTAGAAACAAAATTTATTTACTTGATGATTAGTGGAGTTCTCTACAGGTAATTTCACTGAATTTAATTAATCAACCTAAGTGTAGGGGCTAGATTTTATTTATACAGGTATAGATGCGCAGCAATATACATATATATATATATATATATATATATATATATATATATGAATTGTGTATATTGACTGTTCTATAATAATTATAATAACGATATCGGGGATTCAGTCAGATTCGATTTGGATTCAAAGAAAACTTCTTATAATCATTCAAGCTTTCGAAAATTTATTATTTTCTTCTTCAGGAAAGATTAGTGAAGCTTAAAAATCTAAAGTGTATAACTACAGTGTAGTTTTATAAAAATTGTCACCTAAATTTAAATTTTTTACCTTTAATGTTATTATACACTTTAGATTTTTAAGCTTCACTAATCTTTCCTGAAGAAGATAATAAATTTTCGAAAGCTTGAATGATTATAAGGAGTTTACTTTGAATCCAAATCGAATCTGACTGAATCCGATATCGTTATTATATTATATATATATATATATATATATATATATATATATATATTAAATAGTTAATTACACAAGGTAAGTTGATAAATACTATCGTATTACAGTGAATAAGATAAAATAATTACTTAGACTTTTATGCAAAGCCTAAATGATCATTTCAAATCGAGCTAGTAATTGAAAAATGGAAAATATAAGGTCTTGGACAGGACTTGAACCTGCATCTTGGTATTACCGGAACCATTCGCCACCGAGACCGATGACGACAATTTCAATTACTAGCTCGATTTGAAATGATCATTTGGGCTTTGAATAAAAGTCTAAGTTATTATTTCATCTTATTCACTCTATATATATATATATATATATATATATATATATATATATATATTACTCAAATTTAGACCAGGGTAGAAAATTAATTAATTACATCAAATAATTTTAATCACCATGTATAAGGTATAAGCTTTGGGAAAAAGTACGCGTAATTAAATGCCTAGTGTAAAGATATAAATCATTCAATTAGAAGGTAGGGTTTGTATAGACGTTTATTAGATAATACGCGTTATTAAAAAACCGTGAAGCATAAAAATTTATTCGTTTCATTAAAAATAAGGGATTTAAATTATTCACTAAACGCTTTCTATAAAAAGAAGCAGTATTAAAATGCTCAACTTGTATGTAATTTAATTATTCCAAGTAAAGAAACAAATAGAAATTACGTGCAAAATTTATATTAATTAATTCAAGTTTCAAGTAACGAGTATTAAACAAAATGTACAAATAATAATTAATATTTAATTAGAATTCACTAAAAATTAAAGGGTAGAAGTCAATGCCATTCATTATTATTTTAATTGGAGTTAATTGAACGATTATTAAGGTATAATAGGCATAAAAGCTTTTAAAAAACCCAATAATTACCAAATATGAGACGCGTTGCTAGCATACAAATATATCTAGAAAGTTAGAATACGTGGAATATTCAAATCGTAGAAGTGTTATTTAAAATGTTACGATTGAACACCTGCGTATTTTTAAATGTCAAATTCTAATATATTCGAGCTGATAAACATGAGAATTCCGCGTATATTGCAAACGGTCGGATAAACCGTAGCTTATATTAACATAAGAATCCACGTGGACTGAAATAACCGATAGTAAAGAATATCGATTTGTACCACTCAGAACAGGGTAGATAGAGAGGGATAATATGTGCAAGACAGACACACGGATAATTAAAGGCGTGATTTGAGCAACGTCACTGGGTTTGCGATTGGTGAAAATAAGATGCAGATATGAGAGGTGTAAACGTAACGATGTCTATACAAAATTAATTAGTTATTCTCGGAC
This sequence comes from Platerodrilus igneus, assembly GCA_036346225.1. Classification (NCBI taxonomy): domain Eukaryota; kingdom Metazoa; phylum Arthropoda; class Insecta; order Coleoptera; family Lycidae; genus Platerodrilus; species Platerodrilus igneus. Next base: position 1,643,073 of record JARFIW010001109.1, on the reverse strand, counting down.
GTATTTGCGAGCCGGGTGAAAATTTCTTAGATTTTCAACTTGGACGTGTGCAAATTTAGGAGAATCGCTGTGCCTGACCGTCGAAAGAGAACAGAGAATGCGAAATTCTACAAGCTGGCCGTCGCGGGACTAAACCGACGTGCAGGCGAGCGATTATATAAACCCGTGTTTATAGGAGTTTCGCTCTTAGATTTTTGATTATTCGATGCTTTAAACAGTGCTCTCTTAGATTTTCGATTTTGATTCAATACTTTAAACAGTTTGCTCTTATATTTTGGTGATTATTGAATACTTTAAAACAGTTTGCTCTTTACGTGCTACGATAGAAGTTATTATGCATTAGTGCACTTAGAAAAGAAGATACAAGGTAATAAAGTCTAGTTATATTTGCGAGTATTACTGTACCAATTATCCAAATTTGTAACGATAAATGAATAAACAAAAGTAGGCAGTTTTGGGTATAGCGGGAAAGAAGTATAAATTTCAGTGCTATTTTTCGGGAGTGAGTAATCAAATGTTATTAGTAAACGTCATTGGATCTACAAACAAGATTTAGATATACATAGATGCGTTCCTGAGAAGCTCTGAAACTTTTTAGATGAATGGTGGTGTAGAAAATTTTAAAAGCGTTCAGAATCAGAAGCCGTAAACATAACCCAGTTGGAATGGTGTGATTAACAAAGGACGATGTACATTGGTGCCACGAGTGCAGTAACCTTCAGGTAACTTATGCTTTGTTGTTCGATTTTTGATGTTTTGGTGTGTGTTGAATAACTTTATAATTTGTTTGATAAAAAATGGACACTAGTGAATTTGTACAAACAACAAATTTTTAATTTTAAGGTGAAATTTTCTTGTTTAAGTAGAAAGGAGTATTTAGCAGTTTATGTTCTTGACTATGATGAAAATTTGGGTCTGTCTTTGAGCTCAATTAGACTAACCTGTTTAATTAACGTCAAGGGGTGGGAGATGCTCCCTTTTTACTCAGACTTGGGTCTGCACTTATTGTAACTTAATTAGTATGCATCCTGCCAGGACTTTAATTCTGGATGCAAATTAAAATGATGACAAATTTAATCTTGAAATTTTATGATACTGAAATTTATGCTACAATTTAATTTTGAAATTTTAATGTATTATGAGTATTGATATAAATAGAGTTAACATTGATGTTTGTGGTAGGAATGTGTTTGTTATTTTGTATGAATGAGGATGAAAGTTTTAACTAGGTGAGCAGCCGAGGCGGAAAGAGTAAAGTCTTCCTATCAGAAGAAAGTCAACGAACCAGTTAATTTTGAAGGTTTCACAGCATTCTTGACGGCCCAACGCTGGGGCTCGATTCGAAAACCGTAGTTTCCTAATTTTGGGGAGGATCACAGCAATCTATATATATTTAATTTGTTTTATTATTTTATTATTCCCCAATAATAAAACAAATTAAATAATTATTGAACCAGTCGAGATATCGTAAATATATATATATATATATATATATATATATATATACTTTCAGAAAAATAGAATTTCGAAATGGTCGTCTAATATAAGGTACGTGACAGCGTCAAAAGTTATTTAAGCGTGTTACAGTAACTGGCCTTTTTCGATTTTCGGTTTATGTGTGCACAAAGACTTAGTAATCAATTGCTGTCAATTGCAATCATTAACCTTCTACACATTTTGAATAATCGAATTTTGAAGTGGGTATAAAGCGTACGATATGTGAAGAAGCGTTAAAAGATGTTTTTAAGCCTGTTATATTGGCGTACCTTTCTAAGTTGTGGGTTCGTGTGTGCAGTTGGACCTACTAATTAATTACTGTTAATAGCAATCAATGGTCCCCTATAGATTTTGAAAAATTGAATTTTAATGTAGGTATCTGATATACAGCGCTAAAAGTTGCTTTTAAGCGTGTGTAATGGCGTGACGTTCTTAATTTTTGGTTTGTGTATGCACTAGGACCTAATAATCAACCACTGTTATTGGTAGTCAAAGGTCCTCTATATTTACACAGGCAATTGCCGACGCTATCTCTAAGCTTGCAATTTTATTAATTTAAACACTGATAAATAGCACCCCCCCCCCTAATAAAATGTCAAAATTTGCAAACTAAATAAACGAACTTAAAGTAATACTAGGACAATCTGAAACTGTAGAATCTAAAAAATTGATAAAGTGTAGTAACTATGGAACCCCTTGGATGAAAACCCTGGTAGCTGGAAATAAGCTCCAAAATCAAGCAGTAGAAAACGTTTCGAAATTACTCAAATTATAATTTGCTTGGTTCAAATTGTCTTGTGCGGCATTTTCATTAGACTTTACTAGAACAAATAAAACTTGTACAGCTTCAGGTTCCTAAATACCTCACTAGCAGCATAAAACCGTAAACTCAAAATGCTTGTACTAATATACTTCATCTTACGATCCGTTTTGTCCAACTATGACACAGACCAACACGATTTTTGTTTTCTGATGTCTGACCGATGTATTTTATGTATTTCTGGTGGCTGAAACCGCATCTCCACTAACAACTTTTGTATCGCCCTCGGTGAATAACATATTGTAACGAATGTATTCCGGCGGGCGACTTATCATTCGAATGTAAAAACTGCCATAATGTCTGGCGAAGGTTCTAGAAATTGCGGTAAAACCGGATTAAGGTATATAGCCGCTGTGGACAGGATCAGCAGCAGTTGATCTGCTTAACGCGTCTATAAATAGATATAAAATACAAATAGAAATTATATTTTCTGTACAGTACATGTTGCTAAGAGACTTTATGGAATGTCGCGAAAGTGTGTAACCCAAACGCATACGTTTTGTTACGTATGTGGAGAGTTTATAATTAAACCTCGTAAAAAGACGACAACTAAGTTAATCAGGATAGCTTATAAGCTTTATTTTGACTCTAACTGGGATATCAAAATAAACCTTTGGTGTCGCATATCATTTACGCAGTGTGTACTGTAAATTTAGGATGATGGCTCAATTGTACCCATAAGTCAATGCCTTTTGAAGTGCCTATTGTTTTTAGGGAACCTATAGATCATGTTACAGATAGCTATTTTTGCTTGACAAATAGGTCTGGAATTTACTGAAGTTGTAGCATACTGTACAGTGTGTCCCAAATTGGATGTATTAAATGGGTAACTTAGTTGTTATTAAAGATACAATAAAACTGTGTGCGCAGTCATGTGCCAACTTTTTGAGATCAATTCAATGGTGAAATCACAAATGAGCGATCTTTTTTTGTTTTCGAGTTATAGCCAAAAATTTCTATTTTTTACAATTCTATTAATTCTCATAACTCGTTTGTTTGCAAAAATATCCAAAAATACTGTAAAAGTCTTTTATACAGTTTTTTACGTAGAATACAGTGGCGTGCGCAAATATTTAATATTTATAATACTTTTGAGGTTATAATATAAACTTGCATTTTTTTAAATGGAAACCACAATCGGTTGTCGCTTTATTTAATAGCTCTTTTCGACAGCTTTTCAAAAATATATAGTTTAGTATAATTATTTTTTCAAATGGCCGATTTATTCCATGTTTTGGTATAATAAAATAATTTATTGTATTGGTAATTTATAGTTGGCCACGAAACAAAAGGTAAACACAAAACAAGAGTTTATTATTGTCCCACACCACTCTAAACAACAAAGTTTGAAAGCTAGAAGAATACAATATCATAACTACATATATTACAAAAATTAATATAACTACATCTTCAATTGAAAATTATACTTTCCTATCCACATTTAAACAGTCTATAATCCATATATGGATACACAAATACACACATACTCACACACCTCATACCCTCACAAACACACACACACAAGCACGCGCCCACGCATGCGCACACAACCACACACACCCTCACCTACACACACCCTCACACATAATATATATAAAACACTAGAACACAGATGGGAATACTACAATAGTTTTATTTACTGATAATTCAGAGATATTGTTCAAACTGGCTTCCATTCTCTCTTAAACAAAGTTCGCATCGTTTTATTAAAGACTTAATAGAATTTAATAAATAAACCGCCTTAACTTTACGAAATGCTGCTTCAATTGAATTCCGCAACTCTTCAATACTATGGTTCTGGGTTTTATAGATTTCCTTTTTCAAAAAATTCCACAAGTAATAGTCCAATATCGACAAGTCAGGAGATCTAGGCGGCCACTGAACAGGTCCAAACGTACCCATCCATTTATTGAGATATTCTCTATTTAAATAATCACGAGTAATTATAGCGTTGTGCGGGGGTGCACCATCTTGTTGGAACCACACTTTTTGTCTTTTTTCGAGAGTCATGTCCTCCAGTAATTCGTGCAAGTTGGTATACAAAATTTCAATATAGCGACAAGCTGAATGATTGTTTTCAAAAATATGGTATTGAAATTTGCCACCAACAATATAGCCACAAATATTCAAACCATAACGGCTTTGTTGACGCCTCGTATGTTTGATAGGTATTTTCATTCGACCAGCAAGTGCTTCATCAGACCATATAATGTTATTTCCAAAATTGTTAGTAGCAGCACATTTACGAAGATACCATTGACAAAATCGCCTTCTTTTTTGAAAATCGTTGGGAAACAAAATATGGTTAATTTTATTTTTATAGGGTCGATATTTATTACGCTTCAATATTCTTGAAGCTGCTGATTTAGAAACACCCATTTCCCTTTCAATTTTCCTACATGATGTTCTTGGGTTTGTTTCCACACATGCTACGGTTGAAACAGTAGTTTGCTCTTAATTAAAAACTGCATACTGTTTCGTTCTAGGTTTTTCAAAGCAGCCAAACTGTTGTAAATTACTATCTATCCTTTTAAACATGTTAATATTAGGTTGTTGTCTTTCAGGATACCTGTATTGTTTACAAACGACATCGTAATATTATTTGCTATTAGTTACACAATTACCTGTTAAAATATAAAGTTTTTACTGATAGAGGAATTCTCGCAAACTCAATAAATGCAACTAGCATATCGTATTTTTCGTAATTTTTGCCATTTAGTAACAGACTGATGTTTCACTTACAAACTAACAATACAATTTATTGCATGTGCAATAGATATGATTGAAGCTCGTTGTCGTTTGTTATACAAACAATTGTCGTTTTTTGTTTACCTTTTGTTTCGCGGCCAACGATTTATTACCAATATAATAAATTATTTTATTATACCGAAAACATGGAATAATTCGGCCATTTGAAAAGATAATTATATTAAACTATATATTTTTGAAAAGCTGTCAAAAAGAGCTTTTAAATAAAGTGACAACCAATTGTGGTTTCCATTTAAAAAAATGCAAGTTTATATTATAACCTCAAAAATACTATAAATATTAAATATTTGCGTACGCCACTGTATTCTATGTAAAAAACGGTATAAAAAACTATTACAGTATTTTTGGATGTTTTTGCAAACAAACGAGTTATACGAATTAATAGAATTGTTAAAAATATCAATTTTTGGCTATAACTCGAAAACAAAAGAAGATCGCTCATTTGTGATTTCACCATTGAATTGATCTCAAAAAGTTGGCACATGAGTGCGCACACAGTTTTATTGTATCTTTAATAACAACTAAGTTACCCATTTAATACATCCAATTTGGGACACACTGTACAGTACCCAAACCTGAAATCAGCTCTCAGACCAGTTATCCACAGCCGTCTGTCCCCCACATGTTCAAAATTGTATACAGTTAACGATGATATAAATGCTGCAGAAAATATTATTGTTGAACCTGTGGAAGAAGACACGTATCCTGATTTCATACAATCTGGTATAGGTACTCTACATCTGCTTTCGCAAGATGAGCTTAACTACTTAGTACGGGAATTAAATTTGTCAAAAGTACAAGCCAAAATGTTGTGATCCAGATTGCAGGCAACGTTGGAATCTATTACAGAGTGGTACGCATATTTCCTCATATCGGAGACATGAATAAAATTTTCTTTAATTTTCTACATAATGCGATCAGTTAGTGTACCGTATATGTTCCTGGACTAATAAATACATTAGAATGTAAATTAAAAGCGAATTCGTCAAGACTATTTATTGATTCATCTACTCTAAGCTTAATGGGAGTTCTATTACATATTGGAAATTCGTACATGTCTGTCCCTATTGTCTACGCAGTACATATGAAGAAAAACTTGGACAATATGTAACTATACATAACAAAATTAAGTATACAGGACATGGGTGGAGCATATATGGCGATATAAATGTCATAGCATTTTTGTTAGAAATGCATTTGGGAGAATAGAGCAGAGGCTAATACTGCTTTGTAAAAGAAAATATAAAAAACTTGGTTGCTGGAGAAATAGATGTTACAAATCATCCTCTCGTTGTTACGATGAAACCTTTGCTATCACCTCTGCACATAGAACTGGGACTGATGATTAACTTTGTCAACGCTAGAAAAATAGATGGGGAAGGATTCCAATATCTGAGAGAGAAGTTTTCCAGACCCAATGTGGCAAAAATATAAGAAAGATTTTTTATTGGGCCGCAAATTCATCACATAATAAAGGACAATTATTCGATTCAAAATTGACTACGGTTGGGACTGCTACATGAATACCATTTAAAGAGGTGTGTTTCAATTTCCTGGGAAATGCAAAGGTAAAACTTTACGAACAAAATATGAATCTTTTAATTTCTACATACAGCGATATGGGCTGCAACATGTTTTTAAAGATTCATGTTATCCACTCGCATTTGTACTTTGTCTCTTCGAATCTATGGTCTGTGGGTGACGAACATAGTAAATAGTTTCGCCAGGACATTATGTATTGTGAAAACGATACCTAGAGAAGTGGTGATTTACATTGCTTTCTAATCAGGGATGCTCTAGAGGTACCCTACAAACGAAAATCACATGCAAAAAAATTTGAGACTCGATAATGACATGATATGCATAATTTATATTACAACAAATATAATCATTACATATTAAAAAGTTCCACTATAAAAATATGAATAACTTTTGACTGGAGGGTAGTCGAAAAATTCTGTTAACAAATTCGTTTTCAACGAGAAAAATCCTACAAGAAACACTTATCGCATATTAGAACCCGGTAAAAAAATTTACAATTTCTTGTTCAATGAATTGAAGTTAAGACATCAGGTGCATGAAATACTTTAGACATGCCTTAAAATCAACAGCCTTAGTTACGATATGCTGAGAAACATAAGAGATTCAATTAAAAAATTTGCAGTAGAGCAAGGCATCTTCAAAAAGAATTTTAAAGGTACTCGCCACAGAAAAGTACTTTAGGATACTTTATTATGAAAAATGTAAGAGAATGTTTTCTCATTAGGCACATGAAAAATAACAAAATACGTAAACTCAAAAAAATTTTAAGACACTTATCTGTTTTGGTTCGTTCATCGTCATCTTCACATTCCCTCTCGGATCAGCCACGACAAACGACGACTGAATAAAACATAACAAAATAACAAAATACGTAAACTCAAAAAAATTTTAAGACACTTATCTGTTTTGGTTCGTTCATCGTTCTTCACATTCCCTCTCGGATCAGCCACGACAAACGACGACTGAATAATCGTCGAATTAAACAGGAACAGACCAGAGCTTTCTCATAACATAAGGATGCTTTTTGTATTCTTACATAAAAATTGATTCTAATTGAAATAAAAATTAAATTTCAGAACGCAAAACGAAGTTACCATACAATTAATAATCAGTTCATCCATCCCAATTTGCTGAAGATTAATCCAGAGAAATGCACAATTATATTTAAATTGCAAAGAACAACTTACAGAGTTCAAGCAAAAAGTTTAAGCGAATAACCTCTGAAGCAGTAGTTAAAAGACAAAAACGAGGATTCGCAAATGAGCTTCAAAATATCTATCATTAAAATAATAGCCGGAAATCTAGACCAGTGAGACGTCAAACGTTATAATAAATTAATACAGGCGCAACTTTCACTCATCCAATCTACGATTGTATAATTTAGTCCGACAACTTTGAAGTTAGCTAGCAACTGTTTTCAGTGGAAAGAGAAACACTACCGCTGAAGCAAAGCAATACAAAAGATTAATACATGTACTTTAATAATTTTCAGCTCAGTATCCAATCAGATTATTACTGTAATATCAGTAATGTAACAAATTTTCAATACCCTAGAAAATGCTCGATTTGCACAACTAAATGCACTGTTTGGCCCCCAATGACTTATTGACAGAATTACTTTAAATTTTAGCTACAAACTTCTGATGGACGAATTTGCCGATGTAAAAGCATTTTCAAGAACCCTATCGTAGAAATTCGTCGTCACATAATATTCGTTTATTATTTGAATTTCTAACCAAGGTTGGAAAAAATTTAACTCATTAGTCATATATAAATTTTTGGCACTGAATATACTTAAGCACATGCCGTCAAATGAAAAATTATATAAAATTTTGGCAAGTGAATTTGTTTATAATATTATACCATCTGAGTGAAAGTCCACGAAGATCTGCATGTAAAATATTTGTTTACAATTTAAAATTTAAAAATATGCAGCACTTTCAGCGTCGAGTTCTAATGAAGACATCCTAGAACAATAACAACCAGACACGGTTACAGGGGGGAAGGTTATGGGGGCACGTGACACCCCTCGTCACAGTGTTGCTTACAAAAAGTATCTGGCTTATTGTGTATTACAATAAAACTACAACTCTTGGACCCATTTTTTCGTATGCATCTGCATTAAAACATACCTTCCGTTTATTCCTCTTGTTACAAATGTGTTCTAAAACGTCCATTTAAGATTCTTCTGTCGTACACTGCCGTAGACGTTAATATGGTTTTTAATCGCGTCTTTAAAATTAATTGGAAGGTATTGGGTGTGTACACGTGTAGAATAATTAAGAGATACTATCCTGTATTAAAGCTAATATAATATTAAGATGACAAAATTTTTCCTTATTTTCAAAAGTTCATATTTTAATTTGGTGGGAGAAATCCTCAGAAAAGACGTTTCCTTGGTTAATAATGGTACAATCCCAGTTTTACAATGATTAATTATAAAAGCGTAAATTTTCTTTAAGAGTGCTCGGAATGAAGCCATGTTTTGTTATTAGTTAAATAGATGAATAATTTGCACATATCTTTTATTCAGTATTCGCGGAAAAATTTCTTTACAAGAAAGACTCTTTCACTTTACTGAAAAACGGCATCAATTCTTAATGCAAAAGGTATGAGGAAACAGTCACGTAACCGCAAGTTAATTCATTGAATAAACGCCAACATTTGCTACATAACGGCGTAATTGAAACAAAGTTCCTATTTATTAAGGAAACGTTTAAAACATTCAATAATGAATATGGCATGGATTTACGTCTAGAAATCAAAGTCGGTTTTGCATTAATCAGAACGCTTGGCAAATGAAGTGTTTTGTTATTAACTGAAACAATTATTATTGAATTTGAGTACATGCCTCTTTGCTGGTTTTAGTATTTGAATAGCACAACATTTCCTCAGCAGTATGGTTGTTTATAATCGGAATTAAACGTTATATATATAACGAGGGTAACTTATGATGATTATTCTTATGGTTTTACGACCAAGTGAAGCAATTTAAACACACTAGGTTTCTATAAAAATTAATGTCAGTATTGCGAAAGTTATAAAAGTGTTGTACAGTTAGTTTGATTTTGTCGATTTTAAAAAGCATAGGTAGGCCTTCATACTTTAAATTAATTTAAGTAGCGGCGGTTGTTTTAGGGCTTTAAGTAGTATCTTAAAGTTTGGATCAATTCTAAATACTACTTCGATTTCTGTTAATATCTTGATCAATTTTTATACAGATTGAATTAAAATCTAACAGAACAAAGTCTACGAAGATTGAATTCGTTTTAAATTAGTTTTTGGCCTAGAACTGGTGAAGGTTTTTCATGCTTTTATTCAAGAAGTAGTCCCAGTAAAATAATTTTGTGTTCAAAATCTAAAGTATTAAGAAACTATTGGCTCGGGAATTAATTTATACCCGAGTTCAAACGTCATATTAGCTTTCTAGGTTTGTGTTATTCTGCAAAGCACTTTATGAAAATACTTAAATTAGCATTTTGTATTTAATAATTCTATTGTGAGAAGCTGTAGCTTTCAGGCTAAATTAATTCAAAGTATGTATGTTGAAACTTTAGTAACTTTTGTATTTTTATGTGATTTATACTGCACTAAGTTTCATTTTTCTCTATATTATTATTATTATCATCTGGAAATATTTGTATTACAAAAATGTTTAGTAGGGGTTAATATACCAACCCATTCAAGCAGTAGGGTGGTTATGTTCAGTCAGTTGAAATTGTCGAGGAAGTGGATTCCTAAACTCAGATTCTTGATTTCATATTTAGATGTTCATTTTAATTAATCTTTATGTGTTGAAGTCCACTTTATCAGTTTTCGGAAGTACTTTGATTTTAATATATTACAATTTGACGGTGGCCTTGCTCCAAGTTCAACTACCGTTTACATTGGAGCAATAAATACGTCGTCGGTGCGCTCTGTAAAATAGCGATAAATATCTATGAATGACTCATGAATCCTGAATGAATCCTCCTCGTTATCTACCACATTTATATAATAAAATTCTAAACACGTCATCGTTCTCGAACGTTTCGATTAGATTCTAGGAGGTCTGACTCATTCCATAATGCAATAATTAACTATAAGTTCGTATGTTCATATATTTAATTTCTTGTCAGTTTAAGATGTAGTGCAACTAATGCTTGGCGTTTATCTCTCCCTATGAGCGTCCGCTATAATGTATAATTATTAAAACGTGTTATCTTATCTGAATAAAAGTCTTTACCGGTGTTATCGTGTTTCAGGAACTTACTTAATTGATGTGTATTCATTCATGAAAGATAGATCGCTGTCTTTTACAAATTGATTTATGGCTTTTCGAAAAGTCTAGAAGTATTTAAGTTTATTTCAAAAAATACGAATAAATGCAGTGTATTGCGTTTTGGAATAAATAACCTATTGCACTAGGAGTACTTAATATGTAGTATTTTTGAAATGGACGAATCTTTACATACGAGTTTTTCAATCAAGGGATGCTCTTGTATTTACGCGGATTAGAACTTGTTTTAAATGATATTTTTAAATAAAATATTTACACATTAGTTAGGACATGTGTTCGACTTATGTACGTTACATGTGATTTTCCAATGTCCCACCCGAAGGTACTACATTGGCAGAAAGCTAGTTTTTTTTACCTGAAAAATTTTGAATTTTGCCGAACTTTTGCTGTTCCAAGCAAGGTAGAGATCTTTAACGTGCGTGACAACACACACATGAGACCTCCATTTTACCTCTCATCCGAACGAGGGCGTATTTTTGTGAAAAATACTCGCCTAACATTTTCCCGTGTCGGGATACAAACCCTGACTTATGTACCAGCAAATACTATAATAATCTTATGTTACTAGACATATTACACCGGGTAGAAATTGAATATTAAATTTTCTCATCTTTGGGTAGGTTTTCTCACAGAATGTAGTGCTTAATGACCTCTTATGACCTCCTTATCACACACACACACACGCACACACACACACACACATATATATATATATATATATATATATATATATATATATATATATATATATATATATATATATATATATATAAACTACTATGTGTCTCAATATGTTGCTGTGACCCGGGTGTTCTATATCGTTGGGGGGTCACAAGTGTAGGTGTGACTTGAGTACAGCTGAATTGTATTAATTAGGATGAAATATAAAACATGAAATTACTATCTTACCGTGTTATTTTCCTTACCTGGCTAGTTTAGCGGAAAATGTTTTCGATTTTATCAAAAGAAATAAAACAGAAATTTCAAGAAATATTTATGAACAATCTTCTATGCCTTCAAAAACATCTTTCTTGTATACACATTATCTAAGGAATCTCTTACATTCAACAGATATATATAACCATTATAAAAACAATTCACAGCTTAAGCTTAGACAGAAAATCTAACCTAACGACTGCGTACTGATTAAAATTATTTTTACCTAATCCTTGTTAACAAGTACAGAACCCTAACTTCCCATATGTGAGTCACAAAAATTCTATTTAAAATTCTCGGAATAATTTACCTATATTTTTATAACCCCATTTGTCAATGTAGTTGGCTAACGACACCGGCAAAAAAAATTCTGTAAAAGGTCAAAATGCTTCGAGCTCTAACTCAAAATTGCTGGATAAATTATCTCTTTGACAAATAATTTTTATAAAAATAAAATCTTATTTGAGATTAATTTACTGCATGATTCTCAAATATCCTATTAAGTTATAAAAACAAAATTAAACTTGCTGTTGCTATGGCCAAATTGCGCTTATAAAAATCTCATTTTCATTGTAATTAACAGCATTGAATACTTCCTGGTTCCACTTCAAATCTCCATTTATAATCAATCTTGACGTTGAAATGTCAGTTTGCAAAGTGGATTTATTTTTAATAAATTAAACTTAGCAGTTGCTCTAGTATCAAGATTATTTATATCGAAGATCGTTTAATTTTTATAATATTCTTTAAAATAATTATACTTCATAATTCTTCAAAGTTCTATATTGCAAGTCATAAGATGGATCAATTATAAATTACTCAAAACTTACACGTTTGGTGTTTAAGAAATCAATAACCCCCTTCCCATTAAATCTCGTCCATATATAATAAAGTTTTAAATACATTTTTTTGCATTCTATTCTAGACTTATTTCGAAGCAATAGTCACTGCATGATGTAATAATTACTCTGATTTCTCGTTTTAATGAACTATTAGTATAAAGTTATGGTGGTCGTAAAATTTTCCATTCTTTGTTGATGCATGAAATTACTTAAAACTCTTATCTAGTCATTTATAGCTTTTCCGGTAATAGCGCATTCTTGGAATTGGGGCGATTATTTATCTACGAGTCGTAATTAGCTGTTCTTAGCGTATTTACAAATAATTTATGACTTTATCGTAAACTCTTGAAATCGTAGTTTATTTAGGCAAATAAGTTTGGTATTTTCGTTTTGGATTAAATAATATTATTTATTCTAGAATTAACCAAAAATGGGCTTCCTTAAAACAAAAGTATTCTTTATTGAAAACCTATAAAAAAATGGTATTTCTAACGAAAATGAATACCTTATGGAATTTGTCTTTCAAAAGAGTACGAAGCGAAATGTGTTCCGTATTTTAAAAATGTATGTGGCTCATTTACAGTCTGTCTATACACGAATTTTAAGTACATAAATAATGAAGGCTTCGTTCTTATGCTTCATTAATGCAATAAGGTTTGGTATACGGAAAATGAGACGAGTTCTAGCAAATATTTACACACGGATTTGAATGCTTTTATTTTGAGTATAGAGAAGTTTACTTCAATACCATAACAATAAATTTGTGTGTGTGTGTGTGTGCGCGCGCCTGTATGTGTGTATGTGTGTGTATGCGTGTGTGTATGTGTGTGTGTGTGTCCTGCCGTAACGGATTATAAAGGTACCATGACCTTTAATATTATTCGTTTATTTTTAATATAGTTACTGTCACAGTAAATCTGTGAATTACATCTTTACTTTCACTACTCACTTTCATCTCTCAACAAATACCGTTCAAGTCATTTTTTTAAATTGGTGTTTAACCCTGATAAATAATCATGTTCAATACATACTTAAGATGTATTTAAAATAAGTTTTGAATAAAACATGGTTGCTTATTGTGCATGTGCTAATTCATTTAATAATTATTAGGTTACAAACTACTTACTCCAAAGAAAGCATTTAAGGTGTCTGACAATCCAGTGAAATCGTAAGTGCCATCTTCTTTCACCTATAAGAATAAAATTAGTACTTCGAAATACATTGTTTTAACTTACAGCGCTTAAACTTCCAATAACTGACACTACAGCATTTATGTCAACAGCTCCATCTGGCTGAAATAATAAACGTCATGCAATATTCACAACCCTGATATACAAATACCTTGCTAAGGCTTCCAAGGAATCCGGACAAAATAGCCCCTATTAAACCTCCACCGTCACCTTCATCGTCGTCACTATCTTCTTTTGATTCTTGTTCATCGTTTTTTTCTTTATCGCTATCAATTTTGTTTTCGTTACTATCAATTTCATTATCTATATCCGCTTCTTGGCGCTCTGAGCGGGGTGTTGTTGTATTTACCTTAAAACTTGCAACAGTCGTACTTACAGTGGTTGTTGCTAAATTTAAATCATATGACGTCGTCATTGGAATTTGGTTTGTTGTATTCAATGTAGTTGAAGCAACGTCCTGTCGCTTCTTGCAAATCGTTTAATTTTAATTTGTACAATATTTACATGAACTAAAATAATTACCTTGTCTCTTCGCATCCTTACGAAATTGTCTTGCATATGCGTGTTATGGGAATTCTACGTAATATTTACAATTATTAATTATGTCATGCTAGTTTCAAATTATTCCAATAATAATTAGAAATTAAATTACCAAAGTAAGGAAACGCATGCTTGCTGTACAATAATTATTACTTAACCGAAGAAATATTGCTAAACTAATCGGGACTAATACTTACACCACCTTCCATTACTTCATCTACTAAATCCAGAACAGCTAGAAGACCCTAAGTGATATTACAAGTTAAACGGTGTCATAATAAAGGCATTTCATACCCCAACTGCAAAACTTGCAAATGTTCCAAATGTTCTTCCACGTACATTTTTCAAAGTACGTAAATTCTCTATAGCTTGAAGTATTTCCTGCTGTTTTGCATTTTTGTTTTCAGTATCATTTTTTTCTGGCGATTCAGTTGTTGTAACAGGTAAAAATGTAGTCATCTCAATTGGGTCCTATAAATATATGTATGATTATTGGTGTTACGGCATCTAATACGAAAGATAGAAACTACATCATCCGTAATTAACTAATTTCTTTAATTATTACCAGTTCTGTAATACTTTTAGAAGAAATTTAGTTGGAGCAAAAAGTATTAAGGATATATGGTCAACACAAAGTTACATAATAGTACTTTTCCTTTTCGAAATGACTAATTTTACTTAAATAAAATATTGAAATGATCTCTTGAATCCGTTGTATTCTTTATAGTTACCTGATTAACTGGATTAATTGCAGTAATTAAGTTATTGGTCATTGCAGCAGGAAATGCTTGCCCAATTGGCAAGCAGGCTATTAATGCAAATATCTGCATTTCTATGATCACACAACACATTTTAGGTAAACGTACTAAAATATTTTGATTTTAGAGTTAACAAAAATTTTTCACGTCTATAATTAAATAAACTGAAACATTTTGCGTAACAAAAGAACTAGTTAATTGGGTTAAATAACCGCACTTTATGTTTTTAAAGTAACGTTATAAGAAGTACCTGTTTCAGAAATAATGTAAATTAACACAAACAACAATGAATTGTCACTGTTTGATATTGCAAGACTTTTGGATTAAAATAAATTTATCCGATAAGGAGGGATGCATTTTGCCTTATAATTTTAACTTTTCATGTAATTATTCCTTTAAGTAAGACTATTCGTTTTTGATAGTCTTAACGTTATGGTTGTTATTCACTTTATTATATGGTTGACAGTAGTAATAGCGCAATGTGATTATAATACTGTATAATGTTTGTTATGCATTTATGTAGTTAGGGAAATGTTGTAATTCGTGTAATACAAATTGGTACTAATCGAAAATAATAGTACACTTTGATAAATTTCTTATTTCGTAAGATATCGGATATACCGGGTGTCCGGAAGCGATGCCCAAAATGTTCGGAGGGCTATTCAACGAGAGGAAATAACTACCCAAAATCATACAACAGCTTGTCGAAACCCAATAATAACGGCGCTACACGACTTCAAAGTTTTAAAATAAAATTTTTTTAAATTTCGTACTTATGACTAATGTTCTTTTACGAATTGTTCTCAATTTGGTTGAAATCACCCTTTAACATAAATTTTTGTTTTTTAATAATTATAAATACATAAAATGGAAGAACATATTAAACATCCAAAAAAAAAAGATTACTGTTGATTTTTTCTAAAATGAGTCCTTCTTTCAGAAAAAGATCTTCAAAGGCTCTATTAAACTGAATTGAACTTAAATTATGTACTGGTGGATATCATCGCCAGTATAGCGCTGTGTAGAGCAACATTTGCTCTAAATAATCTACTTTTTGTTTTTAATAAGCGTCGAAGTGTTAAAGATATAATTTTTCCACCGCCATTGCAAATACCGCTAAAAGCACTAACTTCAACAAAAAATTTTAAATTCTGTGAGGGTTACTTTCATCGCAAATACAGAGCTATTTAGAGGACACTTACTTTAATAATATGCTCTGTTACTTTTCTAGAAGTGCCGTAGCGTCAAAAATATATATTTTCCCCACCATTGCAACTCCTCGAAGAAGCACTAACTTCAATTGTTTTTCAAATTCTGTAATGGTACCTGCTAACGTATGACATTGTGTAGAGGAAGCATGCTCTAGATATTTTACTTTGTTGCTTTCAGACAAGTGTCGCAGTGTTAAAACTTTAATTTTTCTTTCGCCATTGCAAATCCCCGTAAATGCACTTTAAAATTTTGTTCTCAAACTCTGTGATGTCTCCAGTCATCGCAGGTATAGCGTTAGGTAGAAGATAACTTGCTTCTAAAAAAATTATCTTGTTGCTTTCCAATAAGTGTCATAGTATGAAAAATATAATTTTCCCCTCGCCATTGCAAATCCCCGAAGAAGTATTAATTTCGAATTTTTTTCTCAAATTCTGTGAGGGTTCCTATGATTGTAGGTATGGAGCTACATAAAAGAACACCTGCTTTAATAATGTACTTTGCTGCTTTTCAATATGTGCCGTAGTGTTAAAAATATAATTTTTCCCCTTCATTGCAAATCCCCTTAGTTGCACATAGACGGACTGTTGTGGAAGCTGAGAAGAAAAGGGTTTACTCCGCTAGAATATAGTCTTAGTGGAGGATAAATACAATAATATTATCAGGGACCGAATGCAAGAAGCCCTAAAAATAGCAGAGAGATGGGCAACATGAGAAGGTCTTAGAATCAACCCCCGAAAGTCCACCTGGAAAAGGAAGATTGCGGGCATTACACCCTTCTTCTTTAACGGTAACGAAATCGACCTGTCAGGCAAAGTGGTGTACTTGGGAGTCACTCTAGACTCCAAATTCACATGGAACCTGAAGATCGATAAGATCATACGCAAGGTGGAAACTCCTTTAGCAACAGTTAGACGTATTTACGGCAAATCCTGAGGGCTAAGACCAAACATGGTACACTGGTTGTACACTAGGGTAGTCAGATCAGCAACAACATATGCAACCTTGGTATGGTGCCCCAAGGCTGAACAATCAAACACCAAAATGAAGTTGAGCTGGATCCAGGGACTGGCCTGTCTATGTATTACAAAGGCAATGTGTTCCTTGCCCACTGCTGCTAAGGAGACTCTTCTTGGATTTCCTCGGCTCCCCAGCATCCGCTGGATACACTCTTCAAGACTATTCCAGAATGTAGAGTGGGAAAAAGTAAAGGGTAGATTACCTCAGGGCAGCATGGTCTGGTACACGGATGGTTCTAATGGCGAGACCGGGTCCGGATCTGAACTCTTTAGGGAGAAAAGGGAGGTACGTTTAACCGTTCCCTTAGGGGCAAGCGCTATTGTTTTCTAAACGGAAATATACGCCACACTGCAAAGTGTGCGAGAAAGTATAAAAGGTGCCTTTATTAAAAGACTATATTGTGTCGGACAGCCAGGCGGCACTTAAGACCCTAATAAGTCAGAAAGGGTCATCGAGACTGGTATGGGAATATATTGAGGCACTTAATGGACTGGCACAGCAGAACTCTGTTACATTACAGTGGGTGCCAGGCTCTCAAGGACTCAAGGAAAATTAAATTGCATACGAACTTGCAAGACAGGGAGCGCAAAGGCCACATCGATCCCCAACCTGCCTTGGGAGTAACAAAAGCTGCCATCCGTAGCTATATTAGCGAAAAGATGTGCAACCAACAGCTAAGAGACTGGCAAAACAGACCAGGACTAATACATTGCAAAGCGCTGGTAAAGGGGCCTAGCAAAAACAGAACCCAGTAATTGCTTTGTATAAGCAAGGTACAGCTCAGAATCACTGTGGGGTTTCTGACAGGACATTCTTCTGTCAAAGTTCACCTCCAGAGGATGCACAAATATAACGGAGACCTCGAATGCAGACTTTGCTTAGAGGAACCGGTGACTGCAATGCATGTACTATGCAGATGTAAAGCGTTGGGTAGAAGGAAACAGCGCCTATTCGGGCGACCAAAGTTAGACCCGAAGGAAGTAGATACTCTTTTATCGAGAGACCTGTACGCTATAATTTGGGGTGCAGGTTTTGCAGACTGGGTATGATACTTAACCAGGGTCAGCACAATAAGCCTTTTAGGCTGCAGTGCGGCAGAGCCGTTTGGCAGACGCACCCGCCAGGGGAAGTGGTTTTAGTGGGTATGCCCCTAGGAGAGTCCCACACTTTGGCTATAAAAGCTTTCTACTCCATCGGGTTCGGATAACTATCCAAAACAAAAAAATGGTGCCTGTCAACGCAAGTATGTCATTGTGTAGAGTAACGCATGCTCTAAATAATTTACTTTATTGCTTTCTGACAAGTGTCGTAGTGTTAAAAATTTAATTTTTCTTTCGCCATTACAAACCCCCGAAAATGCACTGCAAAATTTTGTGCTCAATTTCTATGATTGTTCCTGTCATCGCAGGTATGGCGTTAGGCAGAAGATCACTTGCTTCTAAACAAATTATGTTATTGTTTTCCAATAAGTGTCGTAGTGTAAAAAATATAATTTTCCCCTCGCCGTTGCAAATCCTCGACGAAGTACAAATTTCGAATTTTTTCTCAAATTCTGTAAGAGTTCCTATGATTGTAGGTATGGAGCTACATAAAGTAACATCTGCTCTAATAATGTATTTTGTTGCTTTTTAATATGTGCCGTAGTGTTAAAAATATATTTTTCCCCTTCATTGCAAATTCCCCAAGTTGCACTAACTTCAAAATTTTTTTCTCAAATTCTGTAATGATTCCTGTCATCGCCTATATGGCGCTGTGCATGGAACACCTGCTCTAAATAATTTACTGTGTTGTTTTTAATATGTGTCGTAGTTCCAAAGATATAATTTTTCCCTCGTCATTACGAATCCCCGAAAGAGCACTAACTTCAAAATTTTCTTCTCAAATTCTGTAATAGTTTTTGTCGTCGCCAGTGTGATACTGTGTAGAGGAACGCTTTTTCTACATAATTTCTTTTGTTATTTTTTAATGTGTTGTTGTGTTAAAGATTAAATTTTTCCCCACCACATCAAATCCCCGAAAATGCACGAATATCTATATTTTGTTTGTTAAATTATGAGACGGTTCCTGTCTTCGCAGGTATGTTGCTATGTAGAAAAGCACTTGCTTTAAATAACTTACTTTGTTATTCAATAAGTGTTGTAGTGTTACAAATATAAATTTCCCCTCGCCGTTGCAAATCCCCGAAAGTACACTAACTCAACTTTTTTTTTTAAATTCCGTAATTCGACCTGTAATCGCAATTATGGCGCTAAGCAGAAGTGCACTTGCGCTAAATAACTTACTTAGTCGTTATTCATTAAGTACCGTAATGTTAAAAATATAATTTTCCGCTCGCCGTTGCAAATCCTCAAAAATGAACAATTTCATATTTATTTTTTTAAAATTTCATGATGGTTCCTCTTATTGCAAGTATGGCGCTACGCAGTGGATACTTGATCCAAATAATTTACTTTGAGGTTTTTAATAAGTGTCGTAATGTTAAAGATATAGCTTTCCCTCGTAATTACAAATTCCTGAAAAAGCACTAACTTCAAAATTGTTTTTTCAAATTCTGTAATAGTTCCTGTCATCGCAAGTATGGTGTTAGGTATAAGACCACTTGCTCTAATTGATTTACTTTACTGCTTTTTAACAAATATCATGGTGTTAAATATATAATTTTCCCTTCGTCTTTGCAAATCTCCAAAAATGCACTAACTTCTAATTTTTCTCAAATCCTGTTATGGTTCCTGTCATCGCAGGTATGGCGTTAGGTAGAAGACCACTTGTTTTAAATAAATTACTTTGTTGCTTTTCAATAAGTGTCGTAGTATGAAATATATAAATATCCCCTCGCCATTGCAAATCCCCGAAAAATCACTAACTTGGACTTTTTTTTCAAAGGGTTTCTCTAATTGCAAGTATGAAGCTATGTAAAAGAACACTTGTTCCAATAATGCACTTTGTTGTCGTACCGTTAAAAATAATATTTTTGTGCGGTCGATATAGAAAACGCGTGTTCCCGATAATTTTTCAACTCGGAAAATACGTTGTTGTCGAGCTAGATTGGTAAGGTGAAATAAGAGATCGGAAAAATGACGCAAGATCTCGGAAAAACGATTGCTGGGCTCATATGTAAAAAAATACATGAAAACAAAAGGAGTAAAGAAAGGAGCAGCCGAGAATAACTTCACAGCATTAAGGGCACCGAATTTGAGGGGCACGATTTTTACAGGTTAACCTTATAACATAATTACGACCCAAACGCTGGGACCCGAATTCAGAGTTTAAGTTCACAACATAATATATATATATATATATATATATATATATATATATATATACATATATATATATATATATTGATGTGATGTAGCGGCCTCCAGAGGTTGTTGCATGTAAAAATTCTCTGAAACAACCCACCCAAAGAGGTGCCAAACGGAGAAAATTAAAATTTCCCAATATTTAATTTCTGTACCCTGTATAGAAATTACTTTTGAGAGATATCTTAATACGCGTTTAAAAATTCTGATATCCGTACTTTATTAAAATACAAATTAATCGTTAAGAATGCCATAATAAGCGTTATAACTAATTATTGCGAGCTCTAATGCATCTTCATAGAATAAAAGCATATTTTCCGTGTATCAAATATTCGCTAACACAAGTTCTATTGCATTTACAATCATTAAGAATGTAATTGCAAGCAATTAATTAATTAGTTGACATCCGTGTGTAGATATATCCTTTTAAAATATTCATTCTCGTTAGAATAACACTTTATGAGTTTCAAACCAAACATTAATTCTAGAGTATTCAGTTACTTAATAAAAGAAAACGTCATTTTATTAGAATTGTTCTAAAAGTCAATTATTTCCCATAATTAAATAAACGCTCCGATACAAAGAACGCGCATTAAAATGCCATAAAAGTTACATAAGATAACGCGGTTCAATAGCCTTACGTATTTCAGAGAATGAAACCGCCCATTAAATTCGTGCAATAGAAATGATACACGACACTTTACGTTACACATAAACCATAGCATTAGAGTAATTAGATCACTAAACACCAACATGCTCGTAAGTATTACATCATTCATGGTGACTCATCCTTCGAAATTAATCGGGAAAGATCTGGAACATGGCGTATTGAATTTGTTTTACTGTATAAATCGAAACTGAACGTTCTAACGTCAAATGAAAATTTAAGATAATATGGAAAATCTTGGTAGAAGATCACAACTGATGAATTTAACAATAAATGCACTTTAGTAAACTGGAATTTTAACGTCAATTTAAGATAGAACCAGGAAGTATTTATTACCGTTGATGATAATGGAATTGAGTTGTTGATAAGCGGTATTTTCAAAAGTATAATACTTGGATTTTTTTGTTTATAACTGATAAGAATACTTAAATATTTGTAAATCAAATTAAAATAAGTTCTTAATTTTATAAAAAAATTTGTGAAGTTCATAATTACTAGCAAATGTTGAAGTCAGAGTTTGAAGCATTTTGACCCTTACTAGATAATCTGTGCAGCGCCATTCGCTAATTACACTCACAAACGTAATAATAATGCATTGGCAAATTATCCACTGTAAAATTAGCGAGAATTTTGGTAACTCGCAGAGAAGAGGTTTGAGTTCTGTAATTGTTAATAAAGATTAAGTAAGAATAATTTTTAAGTAACTTTTAGGAATAATTGTCTATATAAGCTTAAGCTGTAAACTGTTTTAATCTTTTGTAGTAAAAAGAAAAATGTTATTTAATGCATAGATGTATCTTGAGATTTCTGTATTTCATTTCGTTTTCGTAAATTCCACAGCATTATTTCTGTTGGGCTAGCCAGGCAAGGAAAAAGAAAGTAAGGTAATAATTTCATATGTCCTATTGCATTCTCATTAATATAGTTCGCCGTATCTAAGTCACAACAAAATTAGCGGCGCTCCTACTGATAGGCGTATCATGTTCTCAAAAACTACCAATTTTAGAGGTTATATGGTGTAAACATAAACTAAAGAAATTTAACAGTTTTATCAACCTGTAAAATAATATACAGGGTGTTCCATTTAAAATAACAAAGTTTTTATTAGTCGAAATTTGCAAACGTTTAGGAATAATTGCAAACACCCTGTATAACTAAATCGTCAAATAGTTGCATATTTAACAAAGAATGACCTTTGTCTTTGTACCAAATAATACCTCAAATTTTCAAATTGAACGAACATACACATTTTTAAATTAGTCAATATTTTCCGAAATTTCAGGAAAAAATTCAACGCTGCATTTAAAATAAAAACAGAAATACGTTTATAACGCATTTAAAGAGAACAATCGAAATGTGACATAGAATATAAGGTATTAAATTTAAATAAACAGATCAACACATGGCCACGATTAATGGATACACCCTGTATGTGTAAAAATATTTTACAAGAATGCAACGGTGCGCCTCCTACACCTTTTATTTGAAACATTTTTTTAAGGTCTATGATATTAAATGAGATATTGACCTTTCTCGCACTAATGAGCGACCTTGTATATATATATATATATATATATATATATATATATATATATATTTCGGTCCAATGGACCATTTTCAAAATAGCTACAACTTCACAACATATACAATAAATAAATACTAAAATATGTTACATACCAGTTGTCAATTGAATACATTATTTTTTTTAATTAATTTACATGTGTTTGAAACCTATTTTTACTTAAACTTATATACATATTAAAATAAAAGGTTTTATATTACAAAGTTAATTTATAAAATGCCACATGCTTACTATAAGTATAAATATGAGTATAACTATAAGTATAAATTGTTGTATAAACTGTTGAAATCAGGTGTCAAGAGCAAGACACGTATGTGCCCGGTATCCTCGGGTTATATAACAAAGGCTTAGATAGTTATACCTAATAAGGATGAATATTTTGTTTCTAGAGTCAGACCCTTTAAAAATATAAATTAAAGGTAGATACAAGGCGGTCTCTGACTGGTTTCTAAATTTGCTATTGCGGTTAATTTGCTCTTTATGATTACTGTCAAGAGTGACTATGCTAGTTTTTACAAATTGATTAATGAAGGTAAATGAAGTTTGTTTTTAATAACACAGTTTGTGATACAATAGACAACAACACATAATGGCCCGTTAAGCAACTAATTTAAAGACAAAAAAATGGTGTTATATGAATTTACGTTGCTATTAATAAAGGTGATTTTGAATGGAATGAGTTAATTAAAAGTAGGCTAAAATAAAATGAAAACTGTAAATAGCTTATGTACAATACACGTTGTCACAAAGTCACTTAAAGTCACGTTCGTGTATTTAAATTTGGGAGCATTTTTTGGTTATTTATTTGTTTGTTAAAGTAAGGTATTGAACCATTATAACGGGGTTGTTATTGTTATATAATTTGAAAGGGGTTCTGCTCGATTCAATCAACAGAGGTTATTTTGTTTTAAGCATTTAATGAACGTAAACCAAATATACATAAATGTAAAACAAACAAACTTAAACATTTAGGTAAAATCACTGATATAGTTCACGGCGCGATCTTAACCGGCCCGCGTATATAGATGGACTCTATCGACTCACTACTGATAAGGAACGCTCGGCCTTCGTCCGTTTAACACGTACACTACGCGCAGGGGCGGACTTATTATATTTGTTACACCATATATTTCTATGTTTTAACTAGGTTAAACGTTTTGTTGAATAAGGAATTTTATTTTTAGATATGACAAAGATTAATTAATTACTTTTGAGGTATTTAATAACCATAATAGTTTGTTCAAGGTCACGGGTCTTTTATTTAGCAAGTAATTTACATTACTGTGACAAATAAAACATAATTTTTTTGTGGAATTTTTGATAGAGGTTTGAAATTATCAAAAAACTTAAATTATAAAAAGTGCACACTTTACTAAACAGCTGATTTCAAATAGATAAAACAAATTTTGTTGAACAAATTCTTTTATATAAAATATAAAACAATGACAAACAGTTGGTAATAAGCCTATTCATCACCACAGCCCGAAAAGACCGTAATGTTGTGAAAACTAACCAAAATGACATAAAAGGTTTTATCAAGAAAATACTTTTACTTTGTATGTAAAGTATCAGTTACTTCATGCCCACAATTACCTATTCCAATTATTTTCATTTTAGCGGTACAATTTATACAAACGAATTAGGCATAGAAGATATTACATTTAAAATATGTACAAAGTATACGTAAAAATCAGAAAGGAACTGCAACAATATTTAAATGCTGCTGCAAAAACAGGTTAGTGCATACACCTTCATCAAGTTGAAAGATTCTACAACTGTTTGGTACAATTTAAATATTCAAATTACTATCGGTTGAATGAATGTTAGTACTACTCCAAATCAATCTAGTAATATGTTACTGGTAGTTCGAATTTGTAGTATTTAAATATTTAAGAGACCAATTATTTGTATTGGCATTTCAACGAATGCTTTTATTATAAAAAAATTCGTTTTTTGCTACTCAAAAACCTGTATATATGATTAATCGAACCACTTTACTATTCTCACTTTAATTAAAAAATCAATAGATATATATGATCGTGATTCAAGAAAGATAGAAATTGGCATAAAAAAGCTTCCCAAGTCATACGTCACTATTTTATTATATTACGCAGAAAGTGATATAACACAACACGTGTAAGACATTTGTATTTTGGTTTGTTATAATTTTTTTCAAATTATTACTCAAATTAGTGATTAAAAAAAATAGTGATACGAATTGCAAGGTATTATGTAATTACCTTGTTTAAACCTTTTAAGAGAGACATTAATGTTTTATACAAGTTTTAACAGTGGTTCGCCAACCTGTTTACTACAAAAACCGCTATTGCGGTACTAGAATATAAATATTTATACAAAATACTAACTACGAAAAAAACAGAAATTTATACAGAGCTTATGTTACTAATATCATTACAAATTTTATTCACGAAAACTCAAAAAGAAAACCAAATATGTTAATGAAATTTATAAAATGCAATACATTTTTGAAAGAAAACAGTAATTTAATTATTTCTAAAGCTGATAAATGTAATACAACAGTGTTAATGTCCAAAGAAGGCTATACCAATAAATTAATAGATCTAGTAATATTAAGTGATGAAATGACATATAAAGAATTAAAGGAGGATCCCACATTTTCAATTCAAAATAAATCTTTATGTATAATAAGAACATTAAAAAATAAAAACCTCATAAGTCAAGCAGATGCCAAAAAACTTAATAATTACAGCAGTGCTGCACCTCGACTATATGCACTTCTGAAAATTCATAAACCCGGAAATCCATTAAGACCAATTGTATCATTCAACAATTCTCCATCTGAAAATTTATCCAAATACCTTTCAGAAATTATAAGAAACCAGTTTGAAAAATATATACAATGTCAAAGATTCATTTGATTTCTCTGAATTTATAAACAACTTCCAATTACCTGAAAATTATGTATTAATTAATTTAGATGTAGTTTCATTATTCACAAACATACCTAAAAACTTATTAAAATAAGATTTATCACTTATTTGTAATAAAATTGAATTGAACTGCAAAACTAGCAAAAATTTTTTTTAGATATAATAGATTTTATTTATGAAAATAGTTACTTTAGTTTTAATAATATATCTTTTCAGAAAATATTTGGATGCTTTATGGGTTCAAACATCAGTCCGATACTTGCTGATCTAGTTATGAGTACTCTATTAAACAATGGCATAGCTATTTTACTATTTAAAATACCTTTTCTTAAAAAATTTGTCTATGACACCATAACAGCAGTTCCTGAAGATAAAATAGAAAAAACTTTATATATATTTAATAAATATTAAATATTAATAAAAAATTTTATTTGTATATATTTATTGTAGTGGTTTTAAAGGGCTAGATTTAGGTATAAACAAGGCAATTTCAAACACCCTGTATAGAGGAAACAACCAGAATTTACGTGCAAAATTTATTTCATTTAGTGAATTTAAAGTAACAAGTATTACCATAATTTTACAAGTAGTGATTAAAATTTAGTTAGGTTTGTAAAGAAAATAAATTGTAGAAGCCAATGCAAATTATTAATTAATTTAATGGTGTTTAGTTGAAAGGGTTATTACGTCTAATACGCATAAGAGCTTGAAAAATTGATAATACCAAGGTGAAACGCTTTGCTAACAAACGAAAGCCGTTGAATATAAAATACCTTGAAGCGTAAACTCCTAGAAATGTTATTTTAAAACGTTGGTTAATTGAACACCTGCATGTTTTGGAAAGGTCATGTTCCCCTTATTTGTATAGATAAAAGACAGTATTTGAGGAATATCGGGCAAACGGTAGAATGTTTCGCATAAATGCTAACTAAAAGTTTACTTAAAGCGCAAAAGGGATGGACAATCAATGATATGCTTCGGAATAAGACAGGCATAATAGCATTTCACTTCGAAACGCACGTATTCAGTCCACATGGGTTAGTTTGAAACGCGGACAGTAATATCGATTTTCTACCACTCAAACGAGGTTAGAAGGAAACATAGAATATGCATAAGAGAAGAATAGGGTTAATATAGGCGGGGTTTTTAAGACGTCACGAAATATATCATTGGTCTATATAGTTAGTTGTAAAACAGACAAACACGGAAAAATTTGAATGCGGGTTTTTCGGAAAATATCGTAACGACGTGCTAAATTTCGAAGATTTTGAAAACGGTTAAACCAAAATTTGAGGAAGTATTATTTTAAATGAGGTATTTCGCGGGAAGAGTGGTCGAGAAGTGGCATTCGGACTTGTATAAATACTCTAAGAGAATTAGCATCGCTCTCTTAGTACTTTCATCGCTTCAGACTACGTACAAAAATTTACCACCAGCTTGTAAGTATATAAATTTTTTTTTAATTTAAATAGTACTGTGTTGGCCTCATAATTTGAAACGCGGATAGTATCGAGTTTAATTTTATTGAGGTGCAACATATATCTTAACAAGCTCGTGAAGTGACGTAAAGTAACGTAAATTAAATTAAGCAATTATAAAAGCAGTGCAATATACTTGGATTTGGATTTGGATGTACCGTGTATGAATAGCATGCAGCACAACTTAGATGGTGTTCATCTACAAATAGCTGGAGGCGGCGAGCAGAGCAGAACCACGAAACCGAGAGCGAAACAACTTAACCGCTTCGTCAACGGAGTGGAGATCTTCAAGAAATTCCAGGTAACGCTTTAGATCTACATCTAATATACTCTAATTTATATAGAATTACACAAAAAAGCAATAGTTCAATAACACAGTTAAGATTTGCATGCACCCGTGTAAAATTTAAAATCAAGAATTTCTGTCAAACTTGTCAAACTTGACAAATATATCAATAAGACATATAATTTAAAATTTATTTTATATAATTTTTGTATATCTGTTAACCAACATCAATCCACATGTGTGAGATAACTTTTTTAATATTTATGCATTAGTAATTAAGTAAGTACCTATGTCATAATTTTAAGACGTCCATTTAATACTATATTAATTTTGTAGTATCTTTGAAAAAGGCGACAACCCTTGCCGAAACGTCAGATAATTAATTAAATATATGCAAAACACTATTTAGTTTATTTTTGGACTACAATATCCCAAGTATAATTACCATTTTCATCAAGATCATTATATAAATATATATATATATATATATTATATATATATATATATATATATATATATATATATTGCTATGATCCTACAATTATTCGTGCCACATCGTTCGGGCGGTCATATTAATTATTGCTATGAATAAACAGGAATTTATCGTGGACCGACCTTGTGTCAACCAATAACAAAACTTGATGTGATAACGCCTTACTCAATATCAATGGCGTATTCAACTTATAACGTCTCCTCTTTTTAAATTATCAAATTACACTTCCATAAATTTTATCTTTCGGCCTCGACTAGCTTTTATTTTGAATTATAAAATGAAGTTAGTTAATTCCATATAATAAAAACAAATATTATGTACAGGTTTTGAAAATTATTTAAAATACACTTTTCAATCAATTAATGTTGTAAATCTTATTTATCTCAAAAATCATATGCTTTTTAATCAATCTAAAGTCACCAAACCTATTGTTTTTATAAAAAGAAGCCTGGACCGTTCAAAACCCCTTTATCATATTACGTACTTTCTACGTCTGCAAGTTCGTTGTTGACTCCGTCACACTAATTTATATTAATTAAGCAAATTCAAAATTCAGTATTTAAATTCAAATAGAAAAAAAATGTCTTAAAACTAAAAATCTAACCTGGTCTGTTTTCTTCGTTATTTCCTTCTCGCAACCAAGATTATCGACGCATCCATTATCAACTAGAATTTTCCATGCATTATACCATCCATTTGGATTAAAATTATTCCCCACCAATTCAGAATTATTATATACCCATTTAAAATATTATCTATCCACACGCAGCCTCAGAATATTATTTGAATTATTATATTACTTGAATTATTATCATCAAACTTAGAATCATTCCCGTCCGCCTCCAACTTAAAATATCATCGTCAGACTTAGAATTATTATGCACCCCAAACTTAGATTTCTTATTGTCAGACAGATTTATTCTCACCAGCCTCAGAACCCTATTATTATTATATTTTAGTTCAAATAAATTTCCCAAATTCTTTTTACGTTTAATCGGCAATAGAAATTTTTATCTTCGTCGCACTATCTGTCACTTAAACAATTTTCACTTTTAAATATTATTCTTACGCCTTACTCGTTGGTTCAAATTGACGCACCTTGGCCTGGTCTGTTTTCTTCGTTATTTCCTTCTCGCAACCAAGATTATCGACGCATCCATTATCAACTAGAATTTTCCATGCATAATACCATCCATTTGGATTAAAATTATTCCCCACCAATTCAGAATTATTATATACCCATTTAAAATATTATCTATCCACACGTAGCCTCAGAATATTATTTGAATTATTATATTACTTGAATTATTATATTACTTGAATTATTATCATCAAACTTAGAATCATTCCCGTCCGCCTCCAACTTAAAATATCATCGTCAGACTTAGAATTATTATGCACCCCAAACTTAGATTTCTTATTGTCAGACAGATTTATTCTCACCAGCCTCAGAACCCTATTATTATTATATTTTAGTTCAAATAAATTTCCCAAATTCTTTTTACGTTTAATCGGCAATAGAAATTTTTATCTTCGTCGCACTATCTGTCACTTAAACAATTTTCACTTTTAAATATTATTCTTACGCCTTACTCGTTGGTTCAAATTGACGCACCTTGGCCTTTGTTGAGTTGAGTTGAAAACCTCTTTGTTCGTAATTTTCTCTGTCCATGATCTCTTCATCATACGTATGTAGCGCCACATTTCAAAGGCTTCCAATCTTTTTCCTGTTCGCTTCTTCCACTGTCCACGCTTCACATCCATACAGTGTTGTGCTCCACACATGTATTTTAAGTAATCTCTTACTTGTTTCTATGTTTGTTGTCTTTGAGCATAGTAGTTGCTTTTTTTTGTTAAATGCAGCACGGCCTTGCGCTATTCTTTGTTTTATATCTTTTGTACTCTTTCCATCTTGTGTTGTTTTGACTTCCTAGGTAGCAGAAGTTTTTACCATTTTGTAAGTTCTCGTTCTCTTTTTGAATTCTGGTTTTTAACTTATTTACCACTCCTTTACATACTAGTACTTTAGTTTTATTTTTGTTAATTTTCATACCGTATCTCTCTGTTAGAACTGATTACATTTCATTAAGAGCTACTACTAACTTACTCTTTCTTTACAGAATGGAGATATTCACCATTTGACAAATAAACCAACAAGGTAAGTCACCAATTTTATGCACTAAACATAAAACACAATTAATTGTGAATAAATCTATTA
Organism: Platerodrilus igneus; assembly: GCA_036346225.1. NCBI lineage: Eukaryota > Metazoa > Arthropoda > Insecta > Coleoptera > Lycidae > Platerodrilus > Platerodrilus igneus. The sequence goes on along the minus strand of JARFIW010001109.1, from coordinate 1,612,733 downwards.
ACAATTTCTGTGAACGGATTATACTCCAACACTGAATCATGGATAATTAAAGCTTATGCCTTCATCGACGGCTCAAATTTTTTTTAAATTCTACAATTTCATTCGTACGTCTACTGTTACATCATTAAGACCGAAAATAAACTAAGTTTGATTATTTCACAGCAAACAATTATATTGTATGGACAATTTAGGAATTTAGACACGAAGTGCGCATCTCGTATTTCACATAAAATAAAATTACCCAGTAGTAAATAAAACATGTGAGCTTATGTCAAGGGTTTTTAAATTTCACCTAATACTTTTTGTAAAATAACTAATTAGTAGGAAAGAATTAACGTGTTAAAGCTTTTGTCGAACGTTTTTAAAATTTCACCTAATACTTTTTGTAAAATAAACGTGTCAGTAAAGCGAATAAACGTGAGCGTTCTTTTGACAAGCATGTTTAAAAATAGTACATCGCACCTGTAGAGCGATACTATCGAATTGCAGCAACAAACAATAGTCCTAGAGTGTCACGTAACTACACCAAACGTTGATACGGAATATGCCATTGACACACACAAAAGAAAACGAGTTGCATACATGTAGGTGTCCGGATACTTAGCTTGCAAACCGTCGGGGGTAACTCAGCACAGCAACGCCATGGTCGTCAGGATCTATTTACCCTGCTGCCATAACTGCAACAGCGGTTTACGGACAAAAGCAGTTGGTCTACAGACAAAAGCAGTTGGTCTACATAAAGAAAGAACCAATTCGGCCTCTTAAAAAAAGCTAAAAAGAGAATTTGATTAGAATGGGTACGCGCGGGGAAACAACAATACACGCAAAACACCTCCTAGTTGTCGAACAGGTAAAAACAAACGTGCATTGCTTTTGAAATACGGCGACGAATAATGTAGAAAATATGTCGACGCACAAACTACGGAATCAAATTCAACAATGGTTCAAATAACACGAATTCGAACTGCAAATCTCGCTTATCGAAGCGCGATTGAAATTGGAAAACCCGGGTTTTATCGGATAGTGTGCGACCTTATTTCAACAAGTCTTTACATTGGAACAATAGAAATCCATTATACGCGGTCGTAATGCATACCAAAATAACGCCTACCTAAACAGGATATAAACTATTTAATTGTAGCATAAACTTGTTGTTTCCAAATAAATAGGTACAAAATGAAAATTTGTAAAACGCGTACTTATTATTAATTATGTTAAAGGATTTAACAGATTACCGGATATCTAAAACAAGGCATAAACTATTTAATTTATCCAATAAATTTTCGTTTTAAAAGCAAAAGGGATTTGAATTAACCAGGGAAATTGTTAAAAACAAAATTGGAACGTACCGTAGGACTATTCTATTCCCGGACCCAAACGAGGTCAAGGAGTACAAGAAGGATACGAAAAAAAGGAGAACCAAGTAGGACTGTGTGTTTATAAAGTGTGTGGGTGTATGTGTGTGTATGTAGTGTGTGGGTATAGATCGGACCTGTATAAAGTGTGTGTGTGTGTGTATGTGTTAGACCGCTGTAGTCGCTTTCTACGACAGGCAGGTCGTACCGTGGGACTATTCTGTTCCCGGACGCACACGGGTTCAAAGAAAAAAAAAAAGAAAGAAATCCAGCAAACAGGCAAGTAAATAAAAAGATTGTAGAGTGCAATAATCAAAACCTAAGGAGAGCAAAGTCGGCATAAGAATCTGGGGCACGAGGACTAGATATTGGGCTTAAGGCGTTTACGCCGCCAGAAGAAAAATGAAACGAGATCAAGGATATTAGGATTTCGTCGACCAACATCTTCAGGTTCTGCATCAGTATAGACAAATTCCTGCCTTTTATGGGCAGTTTTCCGCAAGACAGGACTTGCAGGGGATGTAGCAGTTGTAGCACGCGATATAGGTGGTGGCGAGGGTGGTTTAGGAAACTCGAAACGAGTTAAAGAAGAAAGTTGTTTGTTGTTAGGGTTGGAGGTAAGAAAGTTAACGGCAGAAAAAAAACACCATGAGTTGTCAGAATATCCACGGTAGAAAGAGAAAAAGTATTGGCTGTACAAGAGGAGAAACACAAGCAGAGCACACTTCAATTACGTTAACTAGAGGGAGAGAGGTACATAAAATTTCAACACGTTAGATAAAGGACTAAAAGTATCACAGTTAGCACAGAAAACAGCATTGGCTGTAGGAATATCAACCTTAAGAAAAGGAGCAGAATCCGCTAACATTTCAGCAACATTACATAAAGGAACAAAATCAGGTAGAACTTCATCAACCTTACAAAACAAACAGCATCAGGAAGAACTTCAAAAACAGTAGATAAAGGAACATCAGCTAGAAATTCATTAACCTTAGCTAAAAGAACAGAAGCAAGTAGAAGTTTGTCAGCATGAGATAAAGAAACACAATCCGAAATAATTTTGTCAACATCGGAAAAATGAGTAAGAACAGGTAACGTTTCATCAACGTCCGGTAAAGGAGTAGAATCAACTAAGATTTCATCACTGATAGACAACGGAGTAGGAACAGACAAAACTTCAGCCACAGTAGGAACTGATTCTTTAACAATAGTAGATAACGAAACAGGATCAGGTAAAACTTTGACGATGACAGCAACAAGCATCACAGCTACGGGTTCCCTAATTTCAACAGGACCTTCTCTATCCGTATTAGAAATTATCTTCACTTCAGCTACGGCTGTTATTGCCGGCACGACAGAAATTTCTTGAGTCGAATCATTTAAGAAAGCAGGAACATGTAAAATTTTGACAGCAACAGCAACAGACATTAAAGATACAGGTTCATGAACTTTAACAGGACCTTCGTTGACTAAATTAGAAATTATCGTCACTTCAGCGACGTGTGTGCTTGCAAACACAACAGGAATTTCTTGGGTAGAATCGTTTGAGAAAGCGGGAACAAACTCTTGAAAAGCTAGCTGCAAGTCACTAATTTGAAGTATGGGTTTTAATGGTGATGGAGGCACGGTTTGGAGTGGAAGAGGAAACGTAGGATCCATTTGCTCATCTTTGGATTCGTGAAGGACAGAAGAAATTTGTTACTTGTTAGTAAAGGGTCGGTAAGTAGGGGTATGATAACCGTAAAAATCAATATTACAGTTCAAAGGCTCATATGGCTGAAAAGGGTACGAGGTGATGGTAGTAGGGCGAACAGAAGTAGGTGCAGATAAGAATGTAGAACTAGAGACAGAAGAAATTTTGTTTGAAGTGGTGATAGGGAAATAAAGTAGCAGCGTGCTGTCTTAAATGGTATCATACAACGTGGGGAGGTTCCAGAACGTGCAGTCATTGATGAGGGCAACAGTGATCAATGATATGATTATGGACATACGTATGGTGGTGCATTCCAGGTAACAGATTTTTGTGTATAATTTGTGGTGTGTGTATAATGACATTCTATGCCTTATGGGTACATTTCTATGAATTTTAATGGATAAGAGGTACTGAATGAACTTTTATGAACTATTATTTGACATTTTTATGTGGAAATTTTATACGTGTTAAATAATTTATGTAATATTTTTGTGTATGTACAAGGTAAAAGGGACTTATGGTATTTGGCTGTGCGAAAATTAGCACGAGTGTATGATTTTACTCTAAGTTTTTATTGAAACTGGGGTAACGAATAAATCGTCACTGTAGGCGCGTTTGCTTTATTAGTACGGTAGTATATTTCAAATAGCAGCTTAGCAGCCGTGGCAAACTTTCTTATGAAGCTGTGATTTGGGAATTTTTAGCAAAAAGCTGGCAATAGTTGGGCGTCCATGAAGGTAGGTCATCTTCATCCCAAGTTGTGGGCGTTTTTAATCGGAGCTTCACCTTAGCGGGCCGAAAACTTTGCAGTATTTATGCATTTCAATTTGGGGGCACACATCATCCAGCTGCACCACAGAATATTTATGGCGTCCAAATCGTGGGGCCGTAGTAATAGCAGTTGAGTTTTATTTTACCGTCTTCAATTCAAGTCAAAGACATAGTATTTATGGCGCTCAACGGTAGTTGCGCTAAAGGCTCGTGATCAGATTCGTAGTTATACATATATATATATATATATATATATATATATATATTGCTGTGTTAAGAGGTTGTTTAGGGGTGTATTGAGTAGTAACTGTAAATAGCAATGGCAATTAGAATACTGCATTTATTTAGCAGGAAAATAAATAATTTGCACATTATGTAAATAGCATGCGTTTAACACCCTGTATATAGACCGTAATTAACTTTAATCAATGCCAGTGAGCATATCTTCCAATAATAGAACGCGTATTCAGCAAAGAAATAATCATACATGTAATTAAACTACGTTGAGAAATGTTCTACAAGTTTATAAAATAAATACGCTAAAAATAAAATAAAACCTAATAAATCTTCATGCAATTACGCTGGAACAATAAGCGCTTTGATAAGAAAACTCACTTTTAAATATCAGTTTAAATAAATACATATACGAAAATAGCATTGGTGTTACATTATTTATTTTGTACAATTCTCCAAAAGCTTTATCTACACAGAACAACAGACGTAAGTTAAAAATTCAGCAACGATAAACAAGGCGATCAAAGATCGGAATAACAATAGTAAATAACAGCATGATACCAAAATCCAAAATAGTTTCATCAGAAATCAGCTTGAAAATACTGGGAATATTAAAAACAGACGTGGTTGGTTGCAACAATCTGTAAGGCTGCTTGGAAATCCAATTTAAATATAGGGGGAAAAAGCTATATAACGCCCACAACAGTTTTAACCAAATATTTACGCGTCAGATAAATAAAATTTATATAATAGTGAAAATAGTGCTGTATAAGAATTACGTGAAAAAGCTTTTGCCGTTTTGCAGAATACGTGAGTAGAAATTGGTTAATTAATTTAAATCAAATATTTTTAAAGATATAGGGCTTCTAATGCACTTCTAAGACAATTCTAATCCAAAGTCTGAAATTCTGGTACACTTCTAATAGACGTCTAATACAATTCTAAATTCATAATACTAAGAAACGCAAGAATTCAAGTGGTATTTAAGGCATATATAGAGAAATATAGAATAAAGCACGAGGTGATTTTGGAAACAATGGGTAACCGTACTGAAATATTGTTTCAACGTATGTTAAAGAGTACAAAGCAAGTATTCAGTTTCGATTGAAGATAACAAGGGGGTGTTAATCCACAACACGAAACAACTTATCATGAGATCATAGGTCAGATCTACTTAGTTTTAAGGAATCTTTTCTAATTTAAATTTTAAAACTGAATTTAATAAATTTCTCTAAAGTTTGTAAGGAGACAACAGGAACTTTAAATACGTTAAAACTTACGTAAAAATCATAAAAAAGTCTCGAACGTTCCAGATTTTTTTGTAAAGGTGTCGTTTTTGGTGATTTTATATTAAATTAAAAGGATATAAATTTTGGGATAAATAATCCATATAATATTAATTGATTGAAGGGTGTATTTAAAGAATTACAAAAATTGTAAAGTGTAAATATTATTTCCTTTCATTATAGGAATGTTGATTGACTTCGTTTTATCAATTCAAACAGGTAATCATAAAGGGCTAAATGAAAATTTATCATCGAAACGTTGTGCACTCTGTGTAAATTAGAAAGGGCTAGCCGTGGCATAATAAAATTAGAAGATTAGAGAAAACACAAAGCGGCGGCGTTCAGTTAGACGTTTAGCACATCGGCGTACGGCGTTATCATATCAATGTATATAAGCATATTGTAAATACATAGCAGGTAACGTATTGTATATGTATAAATAATTAATTGCAAGACACCGCAAAATGCATTCAATGCAAACGCAAATAGATTGTTTTGAGGCAAATGTCATAAAATATTACTAGCTTTACGCATTTAGCATAAAAAACTACAATCTTGTTAAAAGAAACTCTAATTCTAATCTTAATAGTTGTATTAAAAACACGTTCTGATGTTAAAAGCAAATATTTTCTATAAAATGCAACCCTTTTGCATTAAAAAGCAATTAAAGTTTAAATTAATTCCACTGTGGATTAACAAATTTATTTTAAATAAAAAAATTTCTAGAATATTGGGAATATAAAAGAGATAAGTGTTCGGTATTTAAAACTACGAAATATATAATTAATAATAAAACATTTGTTTCGAGAAGCGGCCGGAACACAAGAAACTCACAAAATTAGCATTAGTATGCGACGCCACAAGAATCGTATATATGTGAAACAATGACAAACAGCGCGCTTCACGAATAACTGGAACGAAACTACGAGGTAATTACGCCGCGATTTTAGACGTTAATCAGTTTTTCTGTAAAACCTTACATCATAATGTTCCATACACATGCTAGTAGGTTCTAGAAATGGATAATTTGTATATATAAGAAAGTCTTTATTCATTCAGGAGATTCATTCATTAGATTGATTCGATTCATAAAGTCGATCGCAAAATGTTATTTTGATGGAAGTCGCGAGCTGTTGCTTTGCGATAATAATATTTGTAGTTGCAGTAAGCATACCTTAATTTGATAATTGCATTGTTGTAATGAATATAGAAGTGATGTATTAAATGCAAATTACATTTTAAAAACTGGTATTTATTAATTACAATCAAGAGAAAAAATTCTTTAAGACAACGGCATTTAAAAAATTTTATTAAATAATCGAAAAGAAGATTTGACCAAAAATGTACTTTGGTAACTGCTGTTTGAAACAAGCATTTTAAATATGGAAAATCTTGTAAGCTGATTTGGACATCAATTTAAAATAAGAAGATATTTAATTACAAGAAGCGTTTTTATAGATTTTGCAAGTAATACTTTTAGATTTATTTTTAACTAATATTGGAGTATTTGTATCTAGTTTAAGATAGTCCTAATAAGTTTTTGAAAGGGATTTTTACCAAGTAAATTTGTGATCGGAGTTCGAAGCTCTCTGACCTTTTAATAGATTATCTGTCAAGGATTTTTTTGGCCAAACAAACCTTACAACCGTGGCAATAAACAAAAACAAGTAAATCATCCATTAAATTTAGTTCTGTAAATTTAAAATAAGGTAAGGAACAATTTTTTATTTATAACAAGTACTTCTTAGAAATTATTTTATGTTTGGAGGAAACGATGTTGTAAATGTTTTTGTATGAGAAAAAATATTTCATCTTGTATAAATGCTTTGTGATATTGCTGTGTTTTATTTCATTTTCAGGACTCCGTCGATTCCGTTGAACTAGCCAAGCAAAGTTAAAAAGAAAGGTAAGTGAAGAATTTCAAGGTTTTCAAATTGCTGTATCTGTATCACATCTCTCTTTTAGTGACGCTTTCAGTACGGCCTCATCACAGCACTTTTAGTGGCTCCCAACGCAAGAGAGGTTTTTTGTTTAATATCGTAGTCTCTTTAATATGCTGAAGTCGTAGTAAATTCTACACATACGTTAAACCTCACAGCAAGTTAATGCTATTAATAATTGTTATTTGTTTATATTAGCGATAAAGTGCCAAACGTGTTTAATAAATCTTGTATTTTAACAATGTTATATATATTGCTATGACAACGCCGTACGTTGGTGCGTCACTAAAAGAGTGCTGTGATAATGCCTCGCTTTGATGCGCCGCTAAAAGAGTGCTGTGATACAGATATAGCAAATTGTAAAGTTTGAAATTGTTGACTTCTTGGTGTAGAATAACAGTTCAGACAGTTGCATCGAGTAACTTTTTTCTGCCCGCAATCATAGCAACAGAGTACTTAAAAACGAATACAGCGGGTCGATACATAACGAGGTTAGTCGTAATTGAAGCATGTGACATGACGAGTAGGAATGGACACAGGAATGGGAACAAAAGGAGCTATAGAAGGAATACTTGACCTAACGGCAGGTGTAAAACGAATCTTGAATGATTGGTCCTGTAGAGTAATAGCGTTTTCCCCAATCGCAGCGAACTTAAAAGCGACATCCGGTTCTACGTATGCATGTTTGTGTTGACTTGGGGGTACATACCTATCGGCCCTATACTTTTTCAACTACAACTTCAGACATTCGTCCTCTAATTCTTGTAGGTTGACCGAGGCAATTGGGATGCATTGAATGGAGCAAGGTTACGAAACGCAATATCCAATTACATATAATCGGGTTTAGAAACATACCAAAGGAACACGAAAATCGTACACGCTAGATAGTCAACAACGGACCCTGCGTTCTATCTAAGATACCATCAAATAGTCTTCGTTTATGATCATCCATTTAACTCAATCAAAGAATATTACAGTCAACAGAATACGTTTAATATAACCAAAGGAAGAAATTGAAATCTAAACACATAAAATTAGTATGAACGAAAAATAGAATCCAGAAATACTGATAGAAATAGGTAGGAGCAACAAAATAGAATCTAAAACTACGGATAGAATTAGGGCGCCAGTGTTTTCAAAAACTCGAATTACCGGCGAAAACACAATTCTGGTAACTCTGCATAAAGAAAAACCTACAGAAAATCCCAAGTATAAATATAAAACGGGCACAACAGAAATTTTGATCAGGACGAAACGGTGTTTATACGGAAAATTTGGGACAAACTTAAGTAAAAAAATAAAAGTTTCCAAAAATTGGGGTCAAAGTTTACGTAAAAGAAACTGTTTCAGAAATCTAGTCTTACGTTAAAAAAAGGGATGCTCCCAGGGCGCAACACAAATTGAAGCTACTCATTCTTCTAAACTTTAAAATTTTTACCTAATGTATTCGAACCAAATATGTCAAACATTAATAAATCAAACTCACCTTTAATTTATGTCATATATGTCAAACTTGAAATTTTTATTATTTTGAAAAAGATCCTTGGTCATGCATTGTAACGTTAATAAAGACGATTTTAACAACTATGAGTAGTTTAATTCACAAGAAAGATCAAGAATGAATTAAATTCAGAAGACGCAACAGTGGACGGAGTAACTCCTCACTTCTTTTGTACAATAGGTAGAAGTCCATCATTATCTGATCTAGGATATATGTCTGTACATATTACGCAGCGACGGGTTGGACCAGTCGGCAGTAAACTAGCACAAATTACAGTAGTTAATTTAGTTGTTAAAAAACTCCATATCTCAACAAAACAACTGCGTGCAAACTAACTTCAGATTATACATTTATCAGGGCAAACTTATAGAAAGGGTTCTTAAGTCGGGTCGCTCTCTTCATTAAGTCGAGTTAAAAGGAAAGTTTAACAACAAAACCTCGAATAATGCACACTAGGAACTTGAAAGTCAATAATCACTCTTGATAACAAGAAAAACCAAATTCATAATTTATATTCAATAGCAATACATAGTATTTTCCAATAGAAATACACATATAGATAAAGAAACCGATAAATTCGAATTGAATCGCTTTCGCTAATCACACATGTAGAAAATCAATTTTATATAAACTTGTGGTAATACTTTTAATAAAGCGAGCATATCCTTTCATAAAACAAAGGTTGCTGATAACCGAATACATTTTGGATGCCATTTCAAACACTATAAATAGATTGGGGTACTTTGACTTAAACTGAATATACTAATAGAATTTTACATGCAAATAACCGTGGAAACAGTTCGAGATTTAACATTTTAAGTGGTATATAAGCCAAATTATTAAGATATAGAAGTGGAACGTAACATAGCTATCCAGAACCCAATATAGATACTGACCGCAACATAATAATTATAAAAGCCGCGATTAAATTAAAAAACTTGAAAAGGAAAAACGGAAAAAAGCACTTTGACTTTGAGAAACTAAAAGATAAAAATACCCGTAAAATATAAGAAAAAGTTAAACAAATTGCCGAAGAAAATTGGAAAAATTTCTTATGCTAAGAAAGTAAAAGCAGATTGGAATAACATTTATTCCAGCTTAGACATGGAGGCCAGAGATATTCGGGGTTATAAACAAAAAAAAACTATGGGTACAAAAGAATAGTCCGAATTTAATAGAAGAAAGGTGAATATGTAGAAACAGAAAAGACAAAGCAAAAAAATACAGATACTAAGCCATAAAGTGGGAAATTATTTGCAAATGCAGGAAAGCTAAAGAACAATAGATTGAAGAAAAGTGCAAAAAGGTGCAACCTGGGATGAATTAGAAAGAATTTAAGGTATATAAAACCGTATAGCAAAAATAAAAAATGTGCAGAAGGAGACATGCTTATAATAAATGTAAGGAAAGTGAATAAATAGCAAGAATATATGGGGAGTTGTATGCAGGATAGAAACTACAGCATTAGAAAAGCAACCAAACATTAAAAAGGATCACTTGAAATATCCTATACTTAAAGACGAGTTTGAACTAGCACTATAGAGTTTGAAAATAATAAAGCATAGGGTAAAGATAAGATGCAAGCAGAAGCTTTGAAAGCTGTTGAACAAGCAATAATAAAATATGTGTACTAACTTGTAAGCTAGAAGTATAAGATAAACAAGATGCCCAAAGATTCCCAACATACGTAGATATGGAAAGATAAGCAAAGATATACAAAAATATACAAAGATATACAAAGATGTACAAAGATGTACAAAGATATACAAAGGTATACAAAGGTATACAAAGATATACAAAGATATACAAAGATATACAAAGATATACAAAGATATACAAAGATATACAAAGATATACAAAGATATACAAAGATATACAAAGATATACAAAGATATACAAAGATATACAAAGATATACAAAGATATACAAAGATATACAAAGATATACAAAGATATACAAAGATATGCAAGTGTATACAATGATATACAAAGATATACAAAGATATACAAAGATATACAGAGATATACAAAGATATACAAAGATATACAAAAATATACAAACATATACAAACATATACAAACATATACAAACATATACAAACATATACAAACATATACAAACATATACAAACATATACAAACATATACAAACATATACAAACATATACAAACATATACAAACATATACAAACATATACAAACATATACAAAGATATACAAAGATATACAAAGATATACAACGTTATACAAATATATGCAAAGATATACAAGATATACAAAGATATACAAAGATATTCAAAGATATACAATGATATACAAAGATATACAAAGATATACAAAGATATACAAAGACATACAAAGATATACAAACATATACAAACATATAAAAAGATATACAAAGAACCAACAATGGTAATAGAACTAAAGCAAGAAAGTAGAGAAATAAATATAAGGAAAGGTGGGACACGGATGTGTTCTATCCCCATTAATTTTTAACTTGTACGTCGAAGACGCAATGAATACCGTCAAACGCAGAAAGACATTTGGAAATATTATGCAGGCACAAAAGATTGATATGCTTAGATTTGCAGATGATACAGCACTATTAGTATCTAGCAAGAAAGAGTTAGACCAGCTCTTAATGAAATGGAAACAATACTAATAGAGAAATACGGTCTGAAAATTAACAATAATAAAACTAAAGTATTAGTGTGTAAAGAAAGAAAAAGTATGTCAACAACTAGAATACAAATAGCAAACGTAAACTTAGAAGAGGTTAAGGATTACTGCTACCTAGGAGGACAAATAACGCGAGATGGAAAAGGTGCAAAAGATATAAAACAAAGATTAGCACAAGGCGAATTTAACTACAAAAGGTCACTACTAATGTTCAAGTACAACAACAAACGTGGAAACATTACTGAAGGTATATGTAGGTATAGAGCACAAAACTGTATGGCTGTGAATCGTGGACAGCAGGAGAAGCGGACAGGAAAGCAATAAAACCCTTTGAAATGTGGTACTGCAGACATATAATGAAAATATCATGAACAAAGTTAAGAACAGAGAGGTTCTAGAAATAGTAGTGGAATAAAAAAATAAGTGGAAACCTTAAAAAATGGGAGAGATGGGATGATAGGGCCCTTACTAAGACATGAGGAAATAGTGAAGAATACATTATAAGCAGAAACAGGAAAACATAGAGATAGAGGTAGACTTAAATTAAACTATTGCATACAGATAGTGAAAGATGTACGCTGTGGGAATTTCTAGGAAATGTGTAGGTTGGTTCAGAATATGAAACAATGGAGGTACGCGTCCTATCAGTTGCAGTACTCAAGACCTAATGATGACAGGTTAAACCATTTTTTATACAACAAAATAATAAATAAGAACAAAGAGCAGCTAAAGATTTATTTCGATTTAATTTCCTTGTTAATTTAATGTTTAATCTCATCTTGAAAGTTACAATTAATTCATGTATATATTAGCCTAGTTACTTATAATTATAGAAAGCCTGTAATCAAGGATTTGAATCAAATTCGAAAATTTAGGCCTCACAAAAGAGTTAACTTCGATTTTCTTCCAGCTGACTTCAAACCCATTATTAATATATTAGAGTATTACTGCAAGGTCATTATCTCCAATTAACAAATATAAATATAACGATCCTTCAACTGAAAATTGTAATTCCGTAGGTTAATATTCTGCATTACTCTTTAGATAACCTACTAATTAACTACAGCAACCACAAGGCACTGAAAAATTCCAAAAATTTCTTAAAACACACTTCATTACTTTTAACCAACAATCAATGTTTTATTTTATATTTTTACCTAATAGTAAATTCCGGTATCTGTAAGCCCATATACATCACCAGCAATTTAACAACTTATAAGGATCCAAAACCCATGAGCAATAGATTGTCATAATGTTCCACTTACCTCCCGGATGCAATCGAGAGTGCATTTAACCTTGAGAAAGGGGTTTCCGTGTTGCAAATTTGATTAAACAATTTCTACCCCAGGTGATCAGAGATAGTGTGGAAGGAGTTTTAAAGAAGTGGTTGGCGGGAGAGCAGACACATTTCGATACCACCTTTCGGTTCGCGTGTCCGGTCAGTTATCCTGTGCGTTCTGTGTTTGATCTTTATTCGCTAATTACAGTAAGTGAATTTTTTTTATTTAAATTTATTTTAGAGTAATTATGTATTGTTCTATAAATTTCATGCTTGAAATTGTCTTAGATTTTGTGAGTGTAACAAATTTCTCACATGAGATTAATGAAATTTAAAACCGTTTCCTGTGCGGTATGCAAGTTACACTAACTTTCATTTCACCACTTTTACTTGTTAAGTGTGTTATTTTATTGCTCACTTATTGAACGGTCAGCTCTCTATTTGAGTAAGCTGCTATATCGTATAGATATTGTAATCTATGACGAAGGAATAATAGATCAATTTACAAGTTATGTACAGTATGTGTAAAATAAAGCAATTACATAACCTCTCATTTACATAAAATAAGTTTCACTTTTAATCGGTCGATTTAAAATGATAGAATGTGCGGTCATTGCACGAATGGTCAATATAAATAAGATATACTATTTTCTGGCACTAATCAAACGTTTTAGTATTCAAGATGGTCTGGTGTTGCCTAGAGTTACACAAACACGATCAACCTGTACCTTGAAACAGGTTACCAAATAATTACACATTGATTTCAACACACCTTAATTTTAAAATTTCTAGTTCAGTTATGTAAGTGAAGGATCTGACAAATTAATGAAAGCAAAAAATGACAGCTTAATACGTTGTTTTTTGTGTATGCATTAACGGGTTTCGTTGTAAATAGTTTGCCAGGGTCATTACCAAAAGCCGTTGAAACGGATGCATTCACATCGCAATAAAGAATAATTACTGGCATCCAAAATTAACATACCTATAACTTTATTGGATTAATTTACAATTCAAAGGTAAATCTATTCAAATTTTGAAGGGGAATTCTCGATTTGTCACTTTCGTTATTCATAAGTAAAACGAAAGTTTGCATTTTTAAGGTTACTTTTTCTGCGCCAATTTTTTAAGTTTCAGTTAAATTTTGCTTGATTGATGATCTTGTTTTCTAATACTCAAGTTAAAAAAGCTCGCCTTTCCAAAAATATTGCTCTTTTTATCATTATTGATTTATTTTAAAAGCGAGTTTCGACTACTCTCTCCTAATGACGCTAAAAGAACATTTCCAAGGGTATTTTATTTATCTAAATTTTGACTAGTCTATTTGGCACTACTAATGCTCTGAAGCAGCAAAATCTATTTGACAGTTGTATTCTGACAGAGCGAAAGTAACTTGGTTGTAGGAAATCGTTTAAAACTAAGATCAATGCATTTTTTTAATCTAATTTCTAAATGTAAGCCCTGCTTTACCATTGTTTTATTTTAAATTGGTTCAGTGTTAGCTTCTTTTGCATGTTGTTCTTAAATTAATCCCAAAAATTAAATTTGCACTAAATAAGTTAGGCATTAAAGTTATACTAATTTAAAAATTTATAAATATGATAATGATTTTTTTATCAAGTGCTTTTTTCGTGTGTTTTAAATTTTACACTCTTTATGTTTATTTTCTTATTGCAATTTTTAATTACTACATAAAATATAAATGCTTTTCATAAAACACGGTATTACGAGATTTTATTTTTTATTACTATTCATATTGCACATCAACAATATAATTTGTTTAGCTATTTTTGTCACGTGTTGTTTACTTAAATTTGACGACTAAATGTAGAAACGAATATCATATTTTTTAGTAAAGTAATGACTTTAATTGCAAATTTTGTGAAGTCAAACTCATTACCAACATTCAAAAAGTTAATCTCAACCGCAAGTTATAAAACCTTTTCAAATTAGAACCACGTGATGCAAACAATTTGCACTACATCTTCTTGTCCAAATTCTTGCTGTTTTGAAAGTGCTTTATGTCCTTTTAGGACGTTCACTAAAAAAATGAAACATTTTACCCGCATATAAGAAAAACCTTTGATAAGAAATAAGTTATACAACACCAATATCGAAGTAAGATCAGGATAGAGTTCTTGGTCGAGAATCACAAGGACATTTTTAGAATTCATAATTGGGTAATGCCATGCCTTAATTTTTAGGCGGCAGTATTAACAATCCCAGTAAAAATTTTGAGGTTAACAAATTCTATTTTTTGTTAACCTCGAGATTTATTTCTAGCATTTTGATGTTGTCAATGCTAACAACCGAAAAGCTAAGTCAGGCCTGTTGCAATTTTAAAAATGACCATGTAGTTTACAATATTAAAATTTCCAAATATTATTTTTTAACTTTCGAAGGTCTTTCTTTAAATTTGAAATGCAATTGGTCCAACATTCCAAAAGTTATTACAATTTATAGTTGTTTCAATTTACAGTTATTCATGTTATTATTGTGATGTAACAAGCTATCAATTTCTGTAACGGCTACTTCTAATTGTAAGGTTACATTTCGTCAACGATTACTTTGAATTTGAAACATATAACTGCAGTTGCTATTGATTTTGAGCTTCAAAGTGTAAAATCTATCGTACGTTGGGTTTAAAAATTGGATTTTGGCTCTTAGATAGGTCTGGTCTCAATGTGCAGAATACCAATTATACAAGAAATAACAAAATTGTTAACAATTATAATTAAACTTTTCGTATATTGTATATGTTATTACAGCTTCATATACAAATTGAGGTACTATGGATCCGCTAAATTAGAAGACTAAAGGAAGTGCTACTTCTAAAACAAGTATAAAACAAATAGTTGATGATAAATTATGTTCGCACGGAATTTAGAAAGCACAAATACAGCTGATGGTCTAGAAATCAATGCTGAACAATAAAAAAAGGTACCTGAGAGTTGTGTTATTTTCGCATATGTAGACACGGCAGTTATATAAAACTAGAATCATAGTTTCGATAAAATATTGCCAAATGTTATAAATTTAAAACTAGAATTGACCCCAATATTCTTAAAAAGTAAATATAGGCTTTATGTAAGATACTAATCCCATATTTCACGATAGGCCGCAATTTTATCGTTGACAAGTAGTTTGTTACCGTATTCCGTGGGGACAAAAAAAAATAACGTATGCAACGAAAATAGTCTGCACTGAGTACGGCGACAAAAAAAAGATTTGAAATAATATTGTGCTAGGTAGAAAGTCATAGAGTGGGATGGATTACAAAAAAAGAAAAAAGGAAACCTCGAGAAACAAAATTTATTTACAAAACCTTTAATAAAACACGCGTTACCTAAAGGAAAACCAACCTGCAGAGAAAACAATATTTATTCAATATATTCCGGAGTATTTACACAGCACAAAAATCTTCGCAAAAATAATTAATACCCTCCTTAGTCACCTCAAACTAATTTTTAACCTCAATTCTAGTATTCTCATAAAACCAAAATAAAAAATATTTTATGGATTGTTCTCAGACAATTGTTTAATACAACTTCTTAAATGCTTTTTATTCCCTTTCTTATATACAAAACCAGGATACAGGTTCAGGTCCTGTCCAAGACCTTATATTTTCCATCTTTCAATTACTAGCTCGATTTGAAATGATCATTTGGGCCTTGCATAAAAGTCTAAGTTATTATTTCATTTTATTCACTATAATACGATAGTATTTATCAACTTACCTTGTGTAATTAACTACCTAAAATATTAATATATATATATATATATATATATATATATATATAGTGTCCGCAAACACCCTTTAAAAGTAACTCCTGATGAGTAAATACAAAAAAGTAATGTAATATAGACAACAGCAATAAAGAGAAAAAACATCTAACAGACAAAATACATTTCGCAACAGCGTTAAAGAATTATATCAAAGTCACATCTAAACAATAGTGTAACTAAAATTTTATACAGAAAATCTTATGGATAATCAATGCTTATCTTATTTTATAGTTAATACCCAAACAATAAAAGCTACCGTATTAGCATATTCATAACACTCAACCAAAGCAATTAAAATTTACCAGATTATTTCTACACTAATTTTGTTTATCTCGGTGTGACTTGAAAACAATCACGTAACCACATTCTGTATACTTCAACCTATACTTTATTATTAATTAGAACCTAAATCTATAAACTTTATCATGCAATGACCACATGTAAAGAACATATTTCTACCTAATTTTTTTTTAAAACGAACACTAGAATGATTGTATAGTTATAAATTAATTTTTATCCCAAAAAAATTAAATATTTTTTTCCTGTAAGTTGTAAACGTGAACTAAATAAAGCCAACTATGCGAGCTAACAAAGAAAACCAAAATATCGGTACACAGAAGAAACATCTCATATACATAGGATTGGGATTGATACGCACACAAGGTGCACATTCCTAGGGCCCTTTATGAAGTCGGAAGCTTGGGATTAATTAACTCCTTAAACGCGGACTTCCTGTTTTCATACCGTAAAAAGTCTACGACACTTGTACCATCCTAAAAAAATTCAGCAAAACAAACATTGCCACTTCTTCCAAATGGTCGCTCAGATCCTTCCATATGTTTTGAAACCATGAACGCCGATGTGTACAAGTAAGTTGTTCTTCTATAAAGTTAAGTGCAATCTATAATGAACTTAACATTTCTATTAAATAAACGCGTTTTCGGAAACAAAGTTAACATAAGTACATGAGTTGAAAAACCACAATGCATCTACAACAGTTACTAACGGAACGAGCATCATCCTCTATCATTTTAACAAGCGAAACTACAACACTATGTCCCCTACAGGACTTCAAAACAGCACTCATTTTAAATCCGTTTTGGGAACGGAAAGCAATTCTATGCCGTTCAAGAAATGAAAGCCTGCACAATAATCAATCCATTGAAATCGTAACTTTCCTTGAAAACATCTATGTGTAGATAATAACATAATATGAATAACCTTTTTGTAAAAAAATCCATTTCTCGATAAGAGGACCAGAAAACCAATTGAATCGCACCATCTTGGAAAGTCCTTAGGTAATCTCGTACATCAAAACTTATTATATTATTTTAACAAGCGAAACTACAACCAATAATAAGAAACCCAATTAACTCCGGTTGTAGAGTTCTAAACTACAATGAATATACATCAACGTGTGTAAATACGAGATAAGAAATATATACGACCAACTTCGTTGAAATTAAGAATTGCGGGTAGGATGAATTGCCTAACTCCCCGTTTTGAGATTATAGAAACGTAACATAAACAAATTGATAATTTGTATTAAGTAAGGTGTAGAGATAAGCAAACCAGACATTTTAATGGATCGGAAAATGTGACTGAAAAATTGCATTACTGTTAATTATATTGAAAATTAAACGGGAATAAATAAAATAGCGTCTATTAATTGTCCTGGTGAAGCTCAAAAGCAAGTTGTTGCAGTTTTACAATAATATTCCGAATTGATTGGTTCAGAACGTAGAGTTGATATAGGTTATGCTCACGAATTAGAGTTGATGATTACGGAACCTTTTCATTTAATAAGTATCCGATACCAACGGCGTATATGAAGTAAGTCGATGGTGAAGAGGAAGAAAACTAATATAATATAATTTTTTCTTTATTTCCTAGAATTCCATATTTCAATTTGGAAGGAAAGTCTTAAGGCAAATAAGCGCCATTTTTGTATATCATGGCATAATTTTAATTTATAATTCAAAATAAAAGTTTGAATTTCTCATTTGAAAACATTCTGTATATGGAATTACGTTTTATTTTATTCAAATGGATCGATATTTTACTGATATTATTTTTTCATTATCAAGTGAAACTTTTTAAAATAATCTTTAATTTTTCTGAAAATTGCATTATTATTCTAAATCGCTACATGCATCCTGGAACGTCATTTTAACTTAAGAGTTCATTATTCCATTAAATATAATTTATGTTCACAGCGATAAGCCGAAATGAGAAAGCATTTGTAATACCGAAGTGCTTATGTGAGAGATCGTAGGTTTGAATTGTGGGATTTTACGTATTTTCAATAAAGTCTATTTTCACATTATTGAGTGCGCTAAACCAATCATGTACTTAGTTGTGGAAATAACCATTACTATCGTAACGGTTTGCGTAATTTTTAGCATGATTTATATTTTTGAAGCATTGTAAAATTCGTGAACCATATTATGGTGTTATAATTTGAGGGTTAAGTTATAAATAGGACGTGTCGTCTTAAGAGAGTGGATTCGTAATGTTCTAAAGAGAAGGGACGATACTAAAAGTTAAACAGTAATTCGTATAACCCAGTGCAAAGATTGTAAGGCATCTACGATTATTGTAAAGTGCCTTCTATTTTCTAATTTTTGCCAATTTTGAAAAATTGTGAGTAGACCTATATTTTTTTAAATGATTTAAGCAATGGGGAATATTTTTTGGGCTTTTCGTTATAGAAGCATGTGTTCAACAAGTTACATTATGTATTAATATGAGGATGCGGCACTTATTTATGGATCCTTCATATTAGAATTTCGGATGTTTGTATTGTATTGAATTTGAATCACTGGAGTGCATGCAAACTAGAAATTCTTCCGAAACACAGGAGAGTAAAGGATAGAATAGCAATTAAGCTTTGTGCCTCATGATCCAGATTTTATTATAAGAGAATTTATGAGAATTAACTTTGGATATTTAAATAATTTTTTAAAAAAGTAGAAATTTGTTTGTTTGTTTTTCGAATTTAATAATTTTTCTATAATTCCCATTGTGAGAGGTAATAACTTTTGGGATTAATCAATTTAAACGTGAATCTCGTGATTATCATTTAGAAAATTTGTTATTTATACAACAAAGGGCAATTTATACGTGTTGGGGAGAAAAGGGATATTTTTAAAAGATAAGTTAAAGAGCAAGAAGTGGTTGTATGAGTATACTCAGGCGTTGTGAGAGCAACGTAAAATTATTTTTGTGTAAGTAGAAACTTTGACATTTTTATGTGATCTATACCATAGGAACTTGCATTTTTTAATTAATTGTGAATATTTGTGATGTAAACATCTTAAACAAGTTGAAAATGCAAGGCATTGTCGCAACGAACTTCCAAATGTAGACTTACTTTAAAACAAATTAAAGAAATTAAAATTATTATGTTGTAATAATTATAAGTATTCAGATAAAAACAAAAATTTATAAACAACAAAAGAGACATTTTAATATATTTTATTTTATTGAATAAATATTTTAAAAGCTATATATTAGTTCTCATCAATAAGATAAGAAATTTTTTTTTTATATGAAACTAATTATTTTCGGTAATCAAAATTTAAGTTTAAACAATGTCTATAATACTGGAATAATTGGCATGAAATGCCATAAATTGTTCAAATATGTGTCGCATATTGATTTTAAACTTATTTAAAATTTTAATTATCCCTGTGGATTTTCCCGGGGGCTCGGCGTCCCCGTGGCCCGATTTTAACTGACATCAAAACTAAAGCTGTGGACACCGAGCTGAATCGATTGATGTATCACACATTGATGTCCGACCATTAAAAAGGCCTCGGACACACAGACAGACAGACACACAGACAAATAGATTTCATAAACGAACGAAGTTCGTTGAAAAGTTTAATACAGCAATCTATCAGAGCGGGTGTCTTTTTAATGTTGCAATGACTGAGATAACCGAGAAAGTAGATTCTTGAATTTAGGTTTGAGATTCTGCGATTGTTGTATTGAGAGCGGTATTTTTTGTGATTTTTTAGGAAATACAGGAGGTGCAAGTTTTTTAACTTCAGAGCAATATATATGAAACGTATATATTTTTAAATGTGTAGTATAGTATAGTTATCGGTCGTTGTTTTGTAATACTATTTACCCATAAAATCGCTTTATTTCAAACCAGCTTGTAACAGTTTTAAATGCTTTTTTAGTTCACTACATTGAATTTGTTTCCACCAATCCTTATTATCTTCTTCAACAATTTCAAGCTTTAAGCGTTCTATATTTTACCTTCGTTGTAACGACCTATACACACGAGATCGTCGTGCTACGCCTGTCAGTGCCTAGCCTATTTTTCGTAGGCTATGAATCTAAAGAAATTGGCTCGTTCAATCGAAAAGAAAACACAATAAAGGAACGCTTTGAAACGCCATTTTTATTGGAATCCTGCAAATATTAAATTAAACAAATGTTTGAAGTGATCTTCACTTTATGATTCTTAAAAGCTGTTTCCAATAACCTAAACAATCGCTAATTGACAGTATTATTTTTTATCGACTTAATAAATTAGAGTAAATCTTATAGCTTCAGCAAAATATTTTTAACTTTTAAATTATTTGCATAAAATAAGCTCATTCTGTGTGTATACATTACAAATTCGGCTTAGTTTCTTACACTAAATATTTATCGCGGTCTAAATTAAAATATTTTAACAATAGTTGTTAATAGTATACCGCAATAATTAGGTTATAAATATTTATAGAAATTATAAGCACTTAAAACAGGGCACTGACTTTCTATAATAATAATTTATACACTTGATCAATTTTTCAATTTCTTTATTCGGAGTGTTTCTATGTTCTTTAAAGTCCAAGTAAAAAGTTATAGATCTAATTGTAAAATATTAGAATTTTTCAAAATAAAAAATCGGCAAAAGGCATGATTACGAATTCCTTGGTGAGCACAAATATGAAATTAAATGGGTAGAAAATTTTAAAATCTAGTAAGATTTGAAAAAGGTTAAAGGAAGGTGGGACCACGCAAAAATAGCTCGTGGCTACAGAAATAGAAACAATTTAAATAAAGTGAATCGAATACTGTACACTTAGGTATTTGGGTTGACGCACTAGTACGTAACTTTGTCCATATATTTTATATAATTGAAATTTATATAATTATCATTAATCAGTTACATAATCTTTTTCAATATCTGCGACAGTCAGCCTACTCCAGGATAGCTTTTCCATACCATGTCAAAAACGGTGTGCTGATTTATTGTTAGTAGCCATGAAATCTATTATACAGTGTGCATCAGTAATAATTTTGTCCGGTTGAGATTAATTTTTCTCTTTTTAATTTGGTTTTTATTTACCGTAGTGTCATGGCGCGAGAGTCATATTTAAAATTAGAATGTCTTCTAATTAAACAGCACTCTAATTAACGTTTTTTAAAAATACTTTACTTTAATATAATTCTTTGTAAAATCAGTATTTGAATTTGTTACAGAACATTATGAAAACTGCCTTTTTACTGCCTATTGTCATAGTGGACAGTTGGTTTTACGCGATTGCAATAAAACCTTCTTAAGTCCTATTGGTTCCAAAGCAGTTTTGAAAAAGCGCTTTAATTCTATCATTAAAAACGAACTTTCTTTTTTGAAGGATTCTTTAGCACAACCCAGTTTTGTTGCTGCACTCAACTCCTAATACGTTTTCGTTAAGCAAGGAGTTGACGTAACACCTAACCAAGTACATTTTCATAATCCCTGGCTTCATTTAGAGTGTGTCTTGACTGGCGTTGCAGTGTCCACTGCTTTATACAACACTTTCGTTAGAATATCAAATAAGCCTGACGTAGGTAGATGATTCTGTTGATGTTTGATTTCAGCGATTATGTCTTTTTAGTTTTTTAATGGTAAAATCTGATACGCTGCCGATATGATAAAATAAACATATATTAATACTAATCCTGTACAAACAGCAGTAAACGAGTAAATTTTAGTTTCTCTATCTCAGAAAATTATTGTAAATAACCAATACTCTATCCAATGTCATCGTCCTCTATGTACGAGGGACACTATTTATGTATTGAGAATAGAAAGAATAAACAAATGAATTTGATAAAAAATACGTTTATTGCTTTTCAAAATAATCGCCTTTAAAATCTATATACTTATGCTTGCGATTGAACTACCCTTCAAAGAACTTTGTCCAGTCAGAAGATCGTAGATCTAAAACATGTGTTTTGAAGGCCTCACCCGCTTCTTCGGGCGATGAAAATCGTTGTGCACGCAGTTTATCTTTAATTACTGGAAACGAGAAGAAGTCATTGAATGCCAAGTCGGGGCTGTAAGGCGGATGACCCATCAATTAGATCATTGGTGTGTCCAAATACTCCTTTGCTGCACATGATGTGTATGAGTTCGCATTGTCATGATGCAAAATGATTCGTCGTTTTGGGTTGATTTCTCTCAATTTACCGTAAACTTCAGGCAAACCAATGGTCGTATACCACGCTAAAATAACGGTCTTTTGATTTTCGAGAGCCACAGTTGCCACAGGACCGATTTTCTTGAAGAAAAACGCCACCGTTTCCTTCTTAACGCTTCGAGAACAAACAACTTCTGTTGGCTTTGCTTCACATTGAAGCACCCAAACTTTCGGCATACCTTTTCTTTCTGGCTCATACGCATAAATCTACGACTCTCACCTGTGACGATGTTGTATACCGCTTTAGATGCACCACAGTTGTATTTTGAAATCATGTTACGGCACCAATCGACACGAGCATTTTTTGAGCATCTGTCAACAAATACGGTATCCAACGCGCGCACAGCTTTCGAACACACAAATGTTCGTGCAAAATCTTACGTATGCTGGTTATACTAATGCTTAAACATCTCTCGATTTCTTGATATGTCGCATGACGATCTTCATCAATTAGTTTTCGCACAGCATCGATATTTTCCAGCACAACGACCGATTTTGGACGTCCTTCTTTAACTTTGTCCGTGAGCGAACTACGTCCACTTTTGAATTCAGTGTACCAGCAATATATAGTGGCTGTGGATGGCACTTCATCGCCTAAAGTTGAATTCAGTTGATTGATGCAATGTTCTTGAATTAGGCCACAACGAAAAGTCATAATAAATCATAGTACGAAAATTTTCGCGAGCTAATTCCATATTTTGGCTGAGATGAAATTTTAAACACTGCAAAAAACACAAATAGTGCTCGCACGTCAAAACATTTAAAGTATCTATAACCTCAAAAATGTCAAGCTTTACGATGGCAATTTCAGATTTCACCTGGCAATACCAGTGTTGCCAGTTCTCAATACATAAATAGTGTCCCTCGTAGGATATGCGTTAATGATCAATACATATGAAGAGGTTATCTATCTTCTTAGTGTTTTTATATTAAACTACTAACTATTTCTACTGTAGCTTGTGCTTGTAAACAAAATGGTATTCATATACTTGTACTATTGAAAGACCTTTTTTTAATAATAATAGCTGATGGTTGATACCTAGCTTATCTGCGATAGTTACATATATTTGTTATCGTAACGAATAACCTTTAGAGTTTTAACAATTTTACTATCGTACATTCTATGAGTCAACCTATCAGTGAATCCATTATGATCTTCCTTTCGCCTACTTCGATAGTCCATAATAAAACAACTATTCCATCCAAACCGCTTTTTCTCTAGTTTTTTCAATTAGTCAAAACCAAGGCGTTGCAGTTTTCACTTAATATGTCAAAAATTCCTGGACAAACAGGAATTTTAATGAACCAGAAACTGGGTGAGCAATGTTTAACTTTTGGATTAATATTAACAAAGATTATTTCATCCAGAAGACAATAACAAGACCGTCGTTTTTAGATTTTTGCTTGATTAGTTTACGGTAAAAGAATCAAGAGTTGGTCAATTTTAATTATACTTAATAGAACAGTCTGGACACGTCCCATGTAAATCTTATTTGTTGTAGGATGATCAACAGAAATACAAGTTCTAATTGAACCCGATACGGTAGCCAGTTTTTTACTACTTTCATATTTAAAATTAGATCTTGCACTTTCAGTTATGAGCAATTCGAAAATCACAATTTTAGTAACACTTCTGGTTTTCTTTGAATGCCCTAAAGGGCACTATAATAGGGCTAAAAACCAATTTTTTTATTTCCATAATAAAACATCGAGGATGATAGCATGAACAGACAACGTTAATAACAAATAGGTTATAGAAATAGTAGGGGAATAAAGATATCTCTGACAAGCGAAATAGGAGAAATAGAACTGCAGAATACGTTCTAAGATATTTTTGGGGAATAGTACGGGATATATTACAAGCACAGATAGATAAAAGGAAGTAGATGTAGACCTAAATCAGATAGTGATAGATGCAGACTGCAAATTTTAGGGAAATGTGTAGGTTAGTTCAGAATAGGAAGCAATGAGGGTACGCGTCTAACCAGTTCCAGGACTGAAGACTTAATGATGATGATAATAAAACATCAATATTTCTATGCTAAATTGAATAATGACAATCCAGTAAAACAAAGGCAACTACAACCACTTTCCTTCCTATCTGTGTACAAATCGTTTAGGCGTAGTAAACCACCTGTCCAATATTGAAATGTCCCATTTAGAAAGTATTAAATAATGTTACCAAATATTTGATATAATCTTCGAGACTGTTTCGTCACTTTCACCCGCCCATCTGGTAGTAATTTGTAAACATTTTAAAGCAATTAGTCTCAATCCTTACATTTGTCGTGTATGGCACGAAAGACTTTTGTACACCTACATTGTGTATGCATAGAGCACGATCTGATTTAAATCTACAAACACTGTCTCTTAGGGGTTGTGATCAGGTGTGTCGTAACTCGCTAAAACTTTCTCATTTAGACGCTTAGCTCATAGATGCGATTAACACCTTTCAAAATCATCTGCATTTTCTACAGCTATATTTTTATTTAATATGAAGTTTAATAGCATATAAATAAATTATTCATTAATACATTTTCATATCCGGGTGTATTATGTAAATTATCTAATTTACTAAAAAACTAGCCATAAAATTTCTTCTACGGATATAATTTTATACGATACTTAGTTTCAACCTAAAATTACTTAAAGTAATATAGCATCATTTAACGCAGTTTTATGTTTGGCAAAAACTAACCGACGTCATTGATTTATAATTTTGATAAAATTTTTATCTTACTACAGTCTAGATAAACAAGTAGTGACGCTTAACTGCTACTAATAAGAAGTACTAATTTATGATTACCAAAATTACAGTCATTAATTTATTAATAACTGACTATAAAATTAAGATTCACAGATACAGCACAAGATAACTTTCTATTCCATATTAAACGAACCACAAATTTAATTGTTAGATACCAGTAATCTTTTTATCTATATAGTAAAGAAGTTGCAATAACTGTGGCTTATCAGGACACTACATTTGATTTTTTCCAATGCTCCACCCGAAGGTTCTACATTGACCAGAAAGCAAGTTTTTTTTACCTAGAAAATTTTGAATTTTGCCGAACTCTTGCTGTTCCAAACAAGGTAGAAATTTTTAGCGTGCGTAACAGCACTCAACCGGGGTACCTCCACTTTACCTCTCATCTGAAGGAGGACATATTTTTGTGAAAAATGCTCTCCTAACATTTTTCAAGCCGGACCTTGTGGGGACTCAAACGCGGGATCTTGGGCATAGTAGTCACACGCATACCAACTACGCCACTGAGCTGTCTGGCTTGCTAGGACAGCAATTGCAAAGCTGTAACATTTAACACAAACACATATCAGAAGTACAGCAGTTTCACAGTTTGTGACTTCATGTTATTTCACCTACCATTGCTGGTTTCGGAAACAGTTGACACGGAAAAGTTCCGGCCCAACTGCCATTTTCCATAGCCAAAAATTATAATTATAAAGATAAGTAAATTTAAAGGATCTTGAATTAATCAAAAGTAAGTGTAATGGCAAGTGACCCAATATAAGCCACAAGGGCATCCCATCGACGCGTTTCGCACCAATTAGGGTCCATCAAGGCAGGAGCAGCAAAGTTGTAACATTTAACACAGAGACAAATGGGAAGTATAGCATCATTAGCTCACAGTTTGTGCCTTTCGTGCTATTTCACCTGACATCGCAGGTTTTGAAAACAGTAGACACGTAGGAGATCCGACTCAACTGCCTTTTTCTATAACCACATATCATAATTATTAAAAGTGTAAATTTAGAATTTTAAATTAATCAAAGGTAAGGAGTTTAATGGTAGGGTATCCGATCGACGCCTTTCGCCTTGATTAGGGTTCATCAGTACAGGAGTAGCAAAGTTGTAACACTTAACTAAGACACATATTGCAAGTATAGCATCACCAAGCTCACGGTTTCAGTGTGTGACTTCGTATTATTTCACCTGACATCGCAGTTTTCGGAAACAGTCGCAAGTTTTGGTAATAGTTGGCACGAAGGCGATCCGGTTCAACTGCTTTTTCTATTGCCAAAACCATAATTATTAAAATTAATAAATTTAGTGAGTCTTAAGTTAAACAAGAGTAAGGAAGTTTATTGACGAGGGACTCAAAATAAGCCACAAAGGGCATCATGTCGACACGATTGATTGACAAAAATGCCAACAGTAATTGAAATTTGGGTTAATGTATTGTTGCTTCCATAATTTAGATTTTATATCATTCCGATTGTAATCACCTGTCCAATTGACGTCATTGGTTAGAGCATCGGTCGCGAAATCCAGGACTTCGTATTTTCCATCTTTCAGTTACTAGCTTGATTTGAAATAAACATTTAGGCTTTGCATAAACGGCTAGTTTATTATTTCATCTTATTAACTATAACCTTGACAGTCAGTTTGCTTTGTGGAATTACTAGCATTTTTAATTAATAGTTGGATTTCAGCCGTGATTTTAAGCGTTGCTTCCTGTTTATACCTGACATAGGTCAAAATCTGACTGTCCAATATAATTAACCAAAGTGCCAAACGTAATTGAAAGGTGGGTTGATGTATGTTTGCGTATATGGTTTACATTTGTATATTGTTCCGATTGTAATCACCCGTTCGGGTGGCACAATTGGTAGGCGAATTCGCCGTGAAAGCCGAAGATTCAGGTTCGAACCCTGTTCGATTTGAAATGATTATTTAGGCTTTGCATAAAAATACATACACCACTATTATGCTCATGGGTTCTACGACTATTCGATACAACTTAAACTTTCAAATTACTATCGCTTAAAAGAAGGTTAATAATTCTCCAAATCAATCTGCTCATCTGCTCGTGGTAGTTCGAATTTGTAGTATTAAAATATTTAAAAGAAAAGAGAAAGTAGAAATTTCAAAGAATGTCCTTCTTATAAAACGTTTCATTTTTTGCTACTCGTAAACCTGCATACATGATTAATGAAACCACTTTACTATTCTCGTTCTAGCTGAAGAACCAAGAGATATATTGTCGTGATCCAGGAGAAATAGAAGCTGGAAAAAAGGGGCTCTACGTCATTCATCGCTCTTTTATTACATTAAACAAAAAGTAATATAAAAAAAAGCTTTTTACCAACACTATTTTTTTAAAATCGCTAATTTGATTAATAATTTGAAAAAATTTACAACAAACCGGAAACAGATGTCTTACACGTGAAATGTTTTCTTTGTTAGAAAGTGAAATCGGAACCCTATTTATAAAATGCTGTTTTTATGGTGTATCTTTTTTCTAAAATAAAAAAAAAAGCTTTTTACATCACTTTTTGTCTAATATAATAAAAAGTGATGGATGACTTGGAGAACATTTTTTGTCAGCTTCTATCTTTCTTGAATCGAGCATTGATCTCTTGATTGTTCAATTATAACGAGAATAAAAAAGTAGTTCGATTAATCATATATACAGGTTTTGGAGTATCTAAAGACGAACTTTTTTTGGTAAGAAAAGCATTCGTTGAAATATTAATATAAAATTAATCAGCTTTTACTTTCTCCTTTCTCTTAAATATTTTAATACTACAAATTCGAACTACCACGAGTTCATGATCAGATTGATTTGGAGGATTAATAACCTTCATTTATCGAATAGTAATTTGAACATTTGAATTGTAGCAAGTAGTTGTAGAATCCTTGAACTTGATGGTATGCACTAACTAGTTTAGCAAAGACATGCATCAATCTTCATGTTTTTGCAGCAGCATTTGAAGATTTTTGCAGTTCCTGTCTGATTTTTGGGCATATTTGGTACACATTTTTATGTAATACTTCTATTCTTAATTTGTTTGTATAAATTGTATCACTGGAATGAAAATAATTGGAATAGATAATTGCAAATCCGAAGTAACTAACACTAATTGGATGTTAATTATTTGTTATAAATTTTTCTTAAGTAAAAGTATTTTTTGATAAAAACCTTTTGATTACTTTTCATATCATTACGGTTTTTTAAGTTGGTTTTATTTTATATAAAAGAATTTGTTCAACAATATTCTTATTCCTGGAACTATAATAGTCTGCAAATTAAATTCAGCTTCCACTCTAATCTTTTCGCTAGACTTCTTGATTCTCAATTAAATAGTGATGTGACAGTTTACAGTTTAAGCCACTTGAAATTTAAATGCTGGTAGGTGTATTTAAAATAAGCTGTTTAATAAGGTGCAAAATTGTGTATAATTTAGGTTTTCTGATAATTTCAAACATAGGAAAATAATGTTAAAATGGGCAATATCTAATGTAAAATGCTTAATTAATAAAACATCTGTGACTTACTAAAGTATCACTATTATAAAATGCTTCAAAAGTAAATAACTTATCTTTGTCATATCTAAAAAATAAAATTGCGTATTTAGCAGAAAGTTTAATTTAATGTAAACGTAGTAATTCAAAGTTCAGCATCTTACTTCAATAAACAAATAAATAACTCAAAAATGCTCTCAAATTAAAAATTTCTCGACGTAATTTTAAATGACTGTGACAAAGCGGCTCGTATCTTATACACCAGTTGTTTCTAGTTTTCATTTTATTATAACCAGTTTTTCACTTTACCCATTCCGTTCAAAATCTTCTTCATTAATAGTCACATAAATTCATACGACACAATTTTCCGTCTTTAAATTAGTTGCTTAATGGGCCATTAATTGTTTTTCTTGTATCACTTACTGCGTTATTTAAAACAAACATCACTTTATATTATTATTCAATTTATCAAAAGCTAGTACAATTGCCGCTATTGAAAAAATTGGTAAAGGGCAAATTAACCCCAAGAGCAAATTTAAAAAATCAGAAAGAGACCACCTCGAGTTTCCCTTTAAATTATATTCTTAAAATGCCTGACGTCTTAACTATCTAAGCTTTTGTTACAAAGTTTGGGAATACTAAATACTTACTTGTCACACTTTTTGGACTTGACTTCAGCACGTATATAATTAATTAATACTTCGACTTATACAAGTAAGTATAGTTTGTTTTATAAAATTCGAACAAAATTTTGGAAACCTGCTAACCCGTCCACCTGCTAACACGTTCTAGAAATTTAATAATTGAACATATAATAATCACTCATCAATAAATCCTTAATAAAAGTTTCCTTATGATTACAATGTGCACTAATTACCTTTAGCAGTCATCTAATTTTACATGTTGTTAAACGTAACTGAATTCAGTACGTTTATTTTACTTTGTATAACACAAATCTTGTACGTAAATTTGTCACCAAAAACCCCTATAGATTAAATTAAATTAACTTGCACTATAAACCTTACTATGAAATTTAATTATTTAGTCAAAAAAATGAGTTTTTTATAAATCACTCAATTGAAACAAAATATTTTTACCGTTAAGCATATTTTTGTTGTTAGTTTTAATTCACCAACTTTGACTATTTTAAACATAATAACTGCCAACCTTTATTAATTAATATCAATACTTCATCCTCTGCTAAATCTTTTTCAGGAGTTCAGTTTTCATACAATTTAATCTATTTAAATTACGTACGTGCATTACAATTAATCTCCAATTTTTAGGTAAACTCTATCTTATGATAGTTTTAATTTGTTTTAAATTTTCGATCTTTCATTTGATATATTTTAAATAATCGTTGGCTTCTAAATTTTGTCCATTTTGCGTACCAATTTAATTACGTAACCTCTCTAGACTGAACAGCAGCATGCTGCCGTCGACGTTTCAACCAACCCTGATCCTCCTGGTTGCCTGCACTGGTTATTGAATAAACCAAACACCTTTGACGCTATTGTGCTAGAAGATTTTAGCTATCTTTGCGATTGAACAGGTCATTTCGCTATTCATTTTATTACAGTCCATATGTTTATGTCTACATTAAGTCTACATTATGTCTACATTATGTCTACATTATGTCTACATTATGTCTACATTGTGTCTACATTATGTCTACATTATGTCTACATTATGTCTACATTATGTCTACATTATGTCTACATTATGTCTACATTATGTCTACATTATGTCTACATTATGTCTACATTCCGGTATATTTGAGAACCTGGGTCATCCCCCGATAAATTTGATATAGAACACGTTTATTATGCATTTTATTGTCCACGACCTTCTCAATTCAATAATTTGTGCTATTCTATACTTAAAATTGATTAAATTACTACGCTTTTCAATTAGAAACACGTCTTTTTGTTTTTACTTACAAATGAAAATTCTTTTAGGATATTATATAAAATACGATCTTTTAATTATAAAATGAGAATGAATCTTTTTTATCTAGACGGTTTCTGCATCAAACGTAATCAATACACTTAAAGATTTTAAAAATATGTTCCTGTACAAATAATGCCTAAACAAATCGGTTCTTTCTCCTATTTTCCCGAACTCACAAAGTGAAATCTTTACTTTACGCTAGAATATAACCTTGCTATGATCTTTTGACCTTTAGTGACAGTAATATATATATATATATAAATATATATATATATATATATATGTATATATATAAAGACGGAAAATACAAGGTCTCTGACAGGATTCGAACCGTGTTTATTGAATTGCGTATGGCTTTCAGTATTCGATTGTATCCAATTTTTAGCTTATTGAACCTGATTTTTGGTCTATTTCCGCCTACTTTTGTTTTACTTAGAAATTTTGGAGTCTATATTTGCCTTGATTTTAACATATTCAAAATACTTTTACGTTATTTGCAGGCTATTTGACTGACATTTTTTCATAGAAAATTGACAACCATTAGTATTTGGCAATGACCAATTATATTTTATACAAATATATGATATTGACTTATAAAAAAAATAATAAGTTTCACAAAGATTAAGGAAAATGTAAATGTTGAAAATAACATTATTTATTAAGTGACAAGCTGAAGGTGGTATAGTTACTTAAGAAGCTCAATTAGTGTTACAATAAACACAATAATATTTTTGCACGTATTAATGAACAATGTTAGTCTAATTTGTAAATATTGAAACTGAATGTATAATACTTGGAAAAATGTAGCTGCAACAAAGTATTTACGATTTTTTTTTGAGTTATTCATCAAATACTTTAGAAAAATCTATTAATTTTAAGATGACACTCTCGATTTATTATACCATGTAGGAGTTTAAATACGCCTTTTATATGATTGTGCGGAGATATGGTTCTGCCGTAAGCTCTTTCCGCTGAAAAATTCCAAACCGCAAGTTTTTTTTTACTTGGAAATTTTGAATTCTGCCGAACCCTTGCTATTCCAACCAAAATAGGGATCTTTAACGTGCGTGGCAACACTCACGTCCGAACTAGGTCGTACTTTTGCGAAAAATGCTCGCCTAACATTTTTCGAGCGGTCCGTGTCGGGAATAAAACCCCGGACTTTGATCTTGGTAGTCACATGCGCATAAAACTAAACCACGCAACCGCTCGGAGCGGAACACCACAAAATAACTTTTTCTGAATATAGAGATATTTAGAGAAATTCTTGTGGGCTGTTAATAAAATAATAACAAAATTTCTATTTGCTGAAAAAGCCACTAAGGCGAAAGAAAGTTTTATTACTCATCGAAAACTTATACAGACGTTGTTACGGTTAATCCTGTGACGCAACAAAAGGAGGCGAAGAGACCAACGAGCCAAGCGTCTACATGGACTCTTAAGTTTATTTAACCAAATGAAAGAATGCTGAGCAGTGATAACAGGAAAGTGAGATCCTTCGATAAACGAATGAAACTTCTCAATTGCGCACGAAACTTCTAAGTACTCCTTTTCAGTAACGAAGTAATTGCGCCTAGGTTTAAAAAGTGTGCGGCTAATGAAACTGGCAACTTTTTTGCCATCGAAAGATTCCTGACTCAGAATAGAAACTAGACTGAAACGAGAAGCATCGGTTTGGATAGTAAAAAGCAATGTAAAGTCAAGGCAGGAAAGTATGGGAGCAAAAATTTTATCAGAGTCGACAAGCAGGGTTATCAATGTAACCAAGATAGTAAAAGTAGGAAAGACAGAAATAAGATTTATCTTGGCGAAGGGTAAGGCCACAAGAAATAGCATGACAAGAGTAAGTCGAAGATGCGAAGTTGTTCGTTAATGTTGATTTCGTCAAGATATGCAAAGCAGAAGAGTTCACGATCAAGAGTGATGACTTGGTCGTTAAGGAGTTCGAAGGTAGCGGAAGAATTATGGAATCCAAAGAGGTGACGGCAAAATTGGCAACCCCCACAGAGACAGTAAAAGCAAGGATTGGTTTAGATTCGAAAGCGAAAGATGTTTGCCAGTAGGCGGAACGAATATCTATAGGTAAAGAAATGAGCATCCCGGAGCCGACCTAGAATAGTGGAAATATAAGGAGGAGCTTAAGCTTTTTTGGAGAGACTTGGTTACCTTTTCAGAGGTTAATACAAAACTTATAAAAATCATTTCTCTTCTTAGCCAGAACAATGGGACTTGACCATGTGCTGGTAAATGGTTCAAGACGAAGCATTTCATTGAGATGGGAAATAAGCAAACCTGAAGGAATGTAGGTGAGAGAGGATAGTACCGTTGTTTAGCGGTTCTGATGAAGTACGAATGTGGTGTTGAACTAAAGTAGTATAACCAAGACCACTAGGCTGTTCAGAAAAGGAGGTAGACATCAAGGAATCTAAAGAAGCTGTTGCTCGAAAATGATGTGGATGGGATCGAAAGCAATCGTGGCTGAAGAAGAAGGAGAAGGAAATGTCCATAAGTCATCACAAAAATGAAGGGCACATTATACAGATTTTTAAAAATCGATACCAAGAATGCGCTAGAACTTCAGAAATTATGTGACCGAATTCTGGGAGATTATAGAAGGGGAAACAGATCCTAGGATGGCACATTTAGAATCATCCGCCAGACTACAAAAAAATAGATGAAGTATGAAAAGTTAAGTTAAAAGAACGCAAACGATGCCAACCAGGGACGTTTGCGTCACTGACATTAGTACAGATAAAATCGAGTGGGAATTTGGACTGTTCATAGAGGTAAGGAAAAGAAGATGCCGATATTGGGATCATCAAGACAGGGCTTTTAACTCGTTCTGACAATCCTATCGTCTGTCTAAAGAATTTCTACCTAAAGGACAGCATAGGGTGACTCCCTTCCGTTCCCAACCATAACAATGCAAAACCTGGAAGTTACAGAGGAAGTAGTAGTAACAAAAGAAAGGCAAGCTCGAAATGTTGTACCAACAAACTGGCAAATGATTGCTAATCAGAAAACCGGTGGCTGTTACCACGATACCGAAGTAACGATTTCGATTCAAACAAGTTCACCGCGGACTCAAATAATTCCAATTCGGACACATGTCGCGCCTTCGAAGATCTTCGACTCTTACTAGAAAAGTATGAATGGAAAATGTATTCCACTTCGCAATGGACGGATCGTAATTGGAGGTAGGAAGTTCAGTAGAAGTAGGTCTAGGGATGGTAGTACGGACTGGTTCAAGCTTCTCAACAATTCTACGCTGCGAGTCCAAGTCCACTTTCACGGAAATGGGAGCAATTCCTGCGCAATTCCTATACATTAACTTCCAACTCGAAACCGCAAGAATTCAATTCATATTGTAGTTTGGTTTTTCGTAGACAGTTAATGTTCACGGGCCAACGTACCATCGTCACCAAAAATATACCCAAAATATTAGGATAATACAAAATCAAAGCGAGTAGCAAAATAAAAGGAAAAGTCTTTAAAATGTATGGCAAATAAATTTATTTATTTTAGTGAAGCACTTAGTATGATACATCACTGTCAACCTGAACAAAGAAAAGAACTGAATTCCGCGAAAGCAAATTAAAATGACAAAAAAAACAAACTTGTAAACCTAATAAAAGAAATTACTGAAAGTACTAAGAGAAAAAATATTTGTATATCAGGGTACGCTCGAAATACCAAACCCAAAACAACAAGAAATTAAATAAAAAAAAAATTAACGAAGACAACAGTTAAAATTATGAGGCATCCGTTGTTTACCAAAAACCAGAAAGACACGATTTAATTCAATAAGGAACCAAATGTGGTTTAATGAATGAAAGCCAGACTTTAAATAGTGAACGAATGCGGAATAAAGTGTACTACTTAGTTTAGAAGTATTACGAATTTAGAATAACCAAAAATAGTAATTGAAGCACTTATTTACAATTCTGCAGAAGAATTTAGTAGTACGAATGAAAATTGTACGTAACGACGTTATCGTTTCCATAATCATTGTTACATTTGTCCACAAACCCTTATCGAGTTGTGAAATTTAGCAATTACAAACGAAGTTCCAAAACATTTGAAATTTAATTTTATACCTAAATTTATATATTGCTTTAACTAAATAAGGTATTCAATATGCACCAACGTATTTGTAATAATTCATATCATGAACCATTGGAATAAAGAATACGCGTTGAAACTACTGTACCAAACAGCAATGATGAAAGGTCAAATTTAAATCCTATGTGTATTCACAACTAATATTTTCAAGTTTTCATTTAACCATCAGGCGTGTACCTGATATTGCATATATATTTAAAACACCATTACAAACAACAGCAGTTCCAACGTTAATTAATAATTTTATTTTGTTCTTAAATTAGTCCTGCAAGTAAAAAATATTACTAATAATTAAAATCAAAATTCCTACAAACCATCAACGAAGAGGTCACTTATAAAACTAACCAAGGACAATTCTCAAACTGCATGCCCTCCGAAAAGATTTAGGCATCTTTGCAGGGTTTGAAATGACACTTAATGTTCCTTATTATTAGTTTCCAGAAAAGGTTCATTACATGCGCAAGCGTAGAAGAGCATCGCTACGACTGTTTAAAACGACACAGGTGTTTTAACGCCTGAATATAACTGAACCATACGTGTGAATATAGCTTGAAAGCTTTTTAATTTATCCAATACTAATAATAGGACAGTGGATATAAAATAATCGATACTGAGAATTTAAGCCAGAAATACTGTAGATTAAAGAGCGTGGTATTTATAGGTGCTGCAAAAACTCTTTTTTTTCAATTTAGCTTTTCCTGCAATGGCGTTAAGAAATCATCAAATTCATTCGCTCATGCATATAACAGTACTCCATAATACTTAAGTAATGTTTATTTGTTTGATCTATGTTATTTATATCCCAATTTACTATATTATATGTGTATCTAAAAAAAAATAATAGTTTATTTAGTTTATTACGTTGGAGTTGGTAGAAGCATTGCAAATACCGTTAACGTTACGTCCGGTTTGGAGAATATGTATCTGCATCTGATTCTATTGATTGCCCGACCTATCATCTAGGTTATCTACACTACACTGCTACCTCTGACTGAAAGCGTTCAACCATTTGCATCTCTCAGAATGAAAAAATTTGTAATATAAATGGAAATATAAGCAGACATAATGTTGAATTTCAGTCACTAAGAATCAGAACTCTTGAAAAACTTGACCGAGATTCGACAAATTTAAGAATTGGCTCACGCTTTCTAACCAAAATTTGACAGGGCATTTTTCTCGTTGAAAAAATGCATAATTAGTGAATTTTTTATTATCGAGTTTCATTCTTTTACCACCAGTTATAACACGAAATCAACTAGCTT
Source organism: Platerodrilus igneus (assembly GCA_036346225.1). Taxonomy (NCBI): domain Eukaryota; kingdom Metazoa; phylum Arthropoda; class Insecta; order Coleoptera; family Lycidae; genus Platerodrilus; species Platerodrilus igneus. The sequence continues at coordinate 1,576,147 of JARFIW010001109.1, read as the reverse complement.
GTGGTGGTTCCAAAAAACAAGCTATAGCGCACTTTTCCCAAATCTGAAATTCGATGAACCAAACCTTTGGCCAAAGATGCATTCCAGGCGAGAATTGTTAACCAAACACATACATCAAAATAAATTGGTTTCGATTTTATTTCCCATATTCGTTAAATAATTAAAAGCTCAAAATACTGTGGTTTTGAAAAAATTTCCCAAGGGTTGCTGGTAGAGATGTTTGAGAAGTTTAAATTTTGTTATTATAAATGTTAAAGTGAAAAGAGGCAGGGGTAGCCCTAGGTCGAAGTCAGCAGCTACTTTAGAGGAATATCTACAGTTTTCGAGTGAAGAAGATCTAGATGACGTTCTTTTTCATTATTCGTACGAACCTTATAGTCCAAAAGATTCAGATCCTGACACACAGTCTGCTAATAGTGAGAGTGAATTTAAAACATTAACCCGTTAAGTTCGTCTGATTTATCAAAAATACTCTCGGGCTCTGTTAAATCTAGTTCGTTTATGGAACCGTTTAGCAATAAGTTTGATGCAATTCCAGGACTTAAAACACATTCAGTCGGAATAGAAAAACGACAATTATTGCACGAAATGGAAGTACTGGATCAACAAATTGCCAAACAGAAAGCTGAAATTCAAAATATGTCTCAAAATATCGCTTCAACATCTAGTTCGCAGAGTGCTGGTACATTAACTAATATTGAGCTACCTAGAAATATTCAACAAATTCTTGATAGTACTAAAACTTCGCAGAACACTAACTTCTTGGAGGACATTCCAAGTACAAATACTGTATCAGATTTAACAATACCACTAATACTATCCAAAATAAATTCAAGAAACAGTTCCTCATCATCATCGCCTACAATTCCTTTAAATTTATCTAGATATAAGAAAGGTTCTTCCAAAAGTTCACCTTCCAGGACAGAAACTCGTTTTGATTCCTCAAACAAACGCACAACTGAATACCGTAGTAGTGTTTTAAGTTCACTTACTGATGAAGAACTAATTAGAAAAGCAAATGAAATGATGAAAACGGTAGATGAATTTTCTGTATCAATTCCCAGATTCAATCTGAAGTATCATGGAAAAGCATCTGCTTATAATACTAGACTGTTGCCCCCTTTACCTGTAAGACGTACAATCTCTCGTAGATTAGAGTCTAATCAGCCACCTATTCCTGGTTTAGATTAGATTGTAGTCACGTAATTTAATGTAAAAATTCTGTAAATTTCTATATCATTACTTAAGTTGTAAAATTTATGTCTTTAAAATGTTGTTAGATATATAATTGGTGAATGACCAAAAAAAATGAATGTGACATTTAACATTTACTGTTAATTTAGTCGTACTAATTCGGATAGGTAATTTATTATAAGATGTTTTTATAGGCAAACATTTATGTAACCTTGTCTTAATTATGAAATTTAGGTGCTAAATATTGTAGAAATAAATGGCACATACCCACGCTGAGATCTTCTTTGGCCAATATTTTTGAAATTTGCATAAAGTTAATACTGTGCAATCACTTTCATTATGGTGCTTCTGAAAATTGTCTGACTTCATATAACCCATTTCTTTTAGACTAGTATTCAGTCTTGAAGAAGCATGTCTTAAAATGCACGGATAGGCAAAGTGCAATATAATTTTTAAACATATTTTAAATACAGGTTTTGTTGAAGCTCAAAAGTCTGTTAAGCAATATACAATGCAAAAAATATTATTATAGAGGGGCATATACCTTGACTTTGATTCATTAGACAGTCCAATATGGTAATAAAGTAACCTTGTTGTATATTAAATTATACGAGAAAACCAAGGTAAATTATTGCGCCGAAATATGGCTTTTATTTTGAACAGATCAAGGTAGAACACAAATTTAAAATTATATTAAAAAAATAGTTTACATAACTTGTGTAATTATAATAACTTAAATACAAGGTCCATTCGGCGGATTTCTCGCATTAACAAATAAATCAATTTTTTATTGAAATTGTTGACTGGATTTCTAAAAACTTTATCACATTAACGGTGCTGACGCATTTAGTCTTTCTTCCAAATTAGAATGATTCTTTAAAGATAAAATTTTATAAAATCCTAAAGTTTTAGAATAATCTGCTATTATCATTACAACAACTATAATTTTTAAATATGTACATAAACAAACAAAATAAGAAGTTGGTAAAACAAACAAAAAAAAATCTTCTTCTATTGAAAATTACAAACAAAAAGAATACCACCTATTCTAAATAATATTTCATTACCTAAATCTATAATAGAAAAATAACAAAAGCCATTAAATAATTTTATTAAAATATAATAAATTAATGGTAAAGAATATATACCACAGTCAAACCAATAGAAGCATTAAAATTAATATAAACATAAGTATTAAAAAAGTCATAGACATGAATTTTAAATTTAAATCTTTTGAATAAAATCCTGATAAAAAAGCCCACATAAAGCTTTATTACAAATAATAAAAAAACAAGTTGTTAAGGGAATCTTATTAATTATAGATCTCACATATCAAATATCTTGGCAATTGTTTCTATTATGCATAATTGAACCAGCACATATAAATATAAAGCGTGTATTAAAAAATGAAAAAATACAGTACCTCTTCTCCCGTTGCCAAAATCTATACTATTGACCCCCAACTGACTTAAGGTAGAAAGAGCAATAACTTTTTTCAAATCATATTCAGAATTAGCAACCAACTCAGATATAAATATTGTCAACCTTGATATAAATAATAAAATTAAGTACAAATTAGTACTCACCAAATTTCTAAATCGAATTAATAAATAAACACCGGCAGTTACAAACATAGAAAAACGTATTAATGAAGAAACTGGAGTAGGGGCCGCTATTAAAACTGGTAATCAAGCAAAAATCAGAATCTGAGGTCTGCAAAAAAACTAAAAATATTACCCATTGTAAAGATAAATTTTCAAAATCTACATAAAAAAATTTCATCTTTCAATCAATAGAAATTCAGAAAGCCACACCTCCAACACGATTTCTCAAAACAGTAATTATTCACGAATTATGATTTTAAATTACTAACAATAAAAAACTAATCCTAGTCCATCCCAACCTATTAAAATTTTTATTAAATTATGACTAATAATTATACTTATTATATACTTATTATATACTTATTATATATATATATATATAAATATATATATATATATTGCCCCTACGCTTGGGCGTCATAAAATGCTGTGTTATTCTCCAGCCCCTACGATGGGCTCAAATAAATGCTATGTTATTTTCCTGTAGGAAAAATAAAACCCTTGTTATTATATTGATATTTAGCCCCACGATTGGACATGTCATATAAATAACTGTGTTATACTCCTGTTACTACTCAAGCACTTGTAAAAATGTTAAATCTCTTTGCCTCAACTAGCTGATTCAATTAAATAAAGCAATTCTACAATACACAGCATAATGATTCAATATTTACAACCTTTTCAAATATCTTCCCCCTTTTAAATTATTTACATCTGTCAGATTTTTAGAAAATGAAGCCAGCAAAACGAGATTTTTATTACATTTAAAGACCTTTTGAAACGTTTCAAGATGCCTATTGCCTTTCATAAATTTATCCAAGAAACCCCAGTTTGTCGGCTCTTATATTTTGAATTATTATTGAAATAAAACAGTTTATAGAAATAAATCATATCAAAATATCTACCCTGGATTGGTTCAGTAGGTTCTCTGCATCCCCAAGAATTTTCGTGTCTAGTCTGAATGTTCAGAGTCGAATTTGAAAGTCAACATCCAACCAAAATTCTATCCAAATCGTTGTTAGTGAAGTTGTTCCAATAAAAAGTTTTTCATCTCCGTAATTAATGAATATTTACCATTTTCAGAAATTACCAAATTAATTTAATAGCAGCATTCTCCAGAGTCTTTCTGACTCGCATCCAAGATTGTATTTAAGATCGTAATTAAGAGTTTTAACAGGAGTCGTAACAAGATCTTTATTAAGAGTTTTACCAGGAGTCGAAATAAGATCTTTATTAACAGTTTTACCAGGAGTCGTAACAAGATCTTAATAAGAGTTTTACCAGGAGTCGTAACAAGATCTTTATTAAGAGTTTTACCAGGAGTCGTAACAAGATCTTTATTAATAGTCCTGTTTTATTTATTATTAGAAGTTGTATAATTTCATTAAATCTGGTTTACTTACGTCTGTAGAAGTACGGCTCGCTTACACAATTTTACACTCTTTTAAACTGATTTTCACTTTAATTTAATTAACTGTTCACATGAATATTAAGCACTTTCGAGTATAGTGACTGCCCAGTTTCAAAAGTATACTAACTCGTTGTTTAATTGTCATCATATTTATAGACCCGGCCCCTTTTGTTTGCGATTCGTTGACTCCACGTACTGGGCGACACCAATTGTGTTATCTCTTGTTATTTTGGGAAACTTTACCAATTGTATAGTTTAATTGCATGTAACGATGCTCAATTTGTCACGTAATTCATTCTTATACCTCACATTTGATTCAGAAATCCCAGGAATCTTCGTTCATTAAAGCACGTATTATTGTTGTTGGCTTTATTCTAATCTGAATGGAATAAATTTGGTGTTTGTTTATTTCCTAGTTAAATTGGATTTTTGAACAAATGTAATACTTTTCGATCACGTACGTCTTTTCAAATAATGCATAATTTCTACCTGCGTTTATGATGATATATTAACGCACTTTTTTGAATATTTATCTAGCCATTTCATATAGGTTTTTCATTGATTTAATTTCAATGCGTTTTGTTACATTTTTAAATTCTTATCTTTGCTCGTAGCTACTCTTGGATATGCGTTTAGTCGCTTGTACTGCTTACACAGTATGCTCTCAACTAATATTATTTATAATGACCTATTTACACTTCTAATATCTGTAATTATGTGTCTTTGTTACTTGGGAGTTTCTTTTGTTTATTCTACGACCCCTATGGCTTAGCTTACCCCTAAATTAACCCTATAATTACAGCCTTAAATATATATATATATATATATATATATATATATATATATATCCATTACTATAAAGGACTACTATTAAAGAAATGGATGATACAATGCTCATAAATAATAATCTAATTCAATTCATTAAAACTGAAAAAAACAATATATTTGAATTAATATTTTGTAATAATTTCTGGTGTAAGTCGGGCACTCCAAGAGAACTATTTTGACGTTGGGCATCAGTAAAGCAATTTTCATTCTTATTATTTGACAAGATTTACTTTTAATGTGATCACTTCCAATACTCACAAACTTCACGATTTTCACGGCTTAGTCTGGAAACTACCCCAAGGGCGAGCAATGAGATTGGGCGTGGGTGAAAGGTAAAATCAACTATAAAGGGAAATAAAAAATGGAGAGGGTAATTGGGCGCTACCGCATCTATATGGACAATAAAATACAAAATCAACCTATGAGAAGATGCAGAAACTCATAGGCTATAGTGACTATTAAAAACATACAAGTTATACAAAACAACGCCTTTGGAAACCTGTCAAATGTTTCTACTTCAACTCCTACTGCGACGATCCTGAAAGGAAATGTCACACAATAAATTTTAAATCAAAAGACACAATTTGCGTTTTAAAAAAAATAATACAATAATACTCATAAATTAATGATCATAAAACTATCAGACTAAAAGTGTTATACCTAAAAGTGGACATCAAAAGGAAGTCGCTTACATCACCTCCATATCACCACTCTGCTTGAGCATCCTCCACGCTTCACCACTCAAAACCCACCTTCTCAAGTTGTACTCCCACTAAACCCAAACACTCACAAATAAAAGACTAAGTGCTTTGAACCAAAAATTCAACTCAAAGCAATCCCCCCCCTCCTCCAAACGCATGTAAACAAAATCACAAGTTGACACTCAAAAATAAAACCAAACCTCCTCCATAGAATAAGGACTTACAAATATTCTTCCCAAACAATGAAACTTTGGCACCAAGTACTATTTTCACAAACAAAACCCCACAACCCCAATTGACAGACTGGCTAACAACAAATTTCCAATAAATCCCACACGTAGTATTTGTTACCACAAAAGCTCCCACAAGCCTACAGATTAAACGAACTAAAATCGTTCAAGCCAACATGGCACAGAATACCACAGCTAACCTACCAATCATCAAGCACACAACAAATGACACATTTAGTTGAAAGTGAACTTTACAAACTTTTCACAAGGTCACATGTACATTTCACGTGTTTCATAAGATACTTCAAAATACATACAAGGAACATGGTTTCCCTTTCTTTTATAAAACTTTAAATTTCAACTGTTAACAAAACTCTATCTGACACACAATTTTTAGAACATTATAACCTTTAAAAAATTTTTAAACTGAATCTTAAATGCAAGATTTATACTCTTATTAAATTTAATATTTTTACTGATTGTATGAACAGTTTTATATGTCCACAAACACAATAATAAAGTTCCAACTGCAAACAACATAAAAAAGTTACACACTCACCGGCAACGATTCCCGTTCTAATGAGGGTTCTAAATACCTGGCTTACATGCAAGCAAAACCTCCAGTCTCAAAAAAGTTCCAAACTAAAAGTATTGAATTTCTTCTTGACAACTAAGTTTCTGTTATGGGAATTTCGAATTAAACGTCTGACATCATGACGTGTCACATACCAATAAAACAAAAACCATGTTTGCGATCACAATTATTTCGTGATACTGTTTCTACATATTAAAAAAAAAAGCGCGTTAATGGATACTGCAGTCAAACAATCACGTTGGCATGTTTACTTAACATTTTGGTAATATTAACAAAGCCCGGAGAAAATATACTCAACACGTATTTAATTATAACATCCCCGCCCCTTTAAACGACCATAATTTAACGACGACCTAAATACCTATCCCTAAGGACCAGCTGGCACATAAAAGAGCCAACAATTTCACCCACTCGTTCTGTTATCACCGCATTGAAGAAAATGGCCGTGTTATCTATCAATCCCATGAATACAAAAAACAGGTGAGCTGTCCGAAACGCCACCTCGTGACACCTTTAACAAGCGCAATATTAACTTAATAATTCTTTACAATAGATACCGACTGCCTACGAATTAGGCAACACAAGTGACTTGTTAATGACGTATTTTAAGATGTTTATTTCCTAGAACGACTTTATAGTCTTTGTTACGATTGAATATATTTGTAAGATAAATTCAAAGCGGATTAAATAGTAATAACGTTCATTTCTATTACAAAATTGTTTGTTCCGATATTATAATGTAATTTAATGAAATCAGATGCCACAGAACTGTAACAAATAGAAACAACTTCAAAGATTAGTACCTTAGAATTTATATTTGTATTTATTTGACATAAAAAAACGTCGTTCTGGTTTTGTCGTTGACATAAAATTTTACATAATTCTAAAATTTCTTCAAATATGCCCTGTAGGAAATCTTCTAAAATAACGTTTTAAGGTGAATCTATTCCAAAAAAGAGTGTCACAGGTTCTCCACGTTGAGAAACACCGCTCCCAGCTCACCACCATTCAAGAAATTGTTTTCAAACGCTTTTCTTGAAATTTTTTACAGTAAGAAATCCTTGAATTTTTCAGCAACAAATGGGTTTGTGGCTACCAAAAGACCATTTAGATCTGTCAATCATGTGACTAATAAAAAAGTCGCAATCTCCTAAGATTTTTCTTTTCTCACCACTTTATCGTCATTGTTGCTGGAGTTTGTGTGGCATACGCTACTATTTGCTCGTGTTTCTAGGGTTACATATTTTTTATGCAAAAAAGAGAAGAGAGATCAAGTGTGGATTCATGTCATAGAGACAAAAAAAATTAATGTTTGAAGTTTATTACTACGTTCATAATATTAATTCAAGTTGTACAAGTTTGAAGCTAAATATTTAGCGTACATATATCTGACTATATGATTAGATAATTGTTTAATAAGAATGTTCTAATAGGAAAAAGCTAACAGACTTGAAGTATTTCGATTGCACTATTACACATACTTCCTGTGTTTTCCTTCTCACAAATTTTTCTTTTAACAAGTCTTCAAATATATTACACCCATCATGGAATCTATTGTCGAATTATATGGGTTGTAGCAAAAACTGTTTGATGCTATTTTTCGTGTAAAGGAAAATGTTCGAAAGGATGGCAGCCAAAGAACCAGTGAATACGTGCAAAAACAGATCAAATATTTAATCAAACTTTGGGAGCAATGTAAAAGAACTGATTGGTCTATACGTAGTTTGCCAGATTTTCAACCCTACGCCGATTACGTAGTTAACAAACATTTTGATAAAACTAAAGAGCTGTACCAGAAAACAGATGCTAAATTAATAGATTACCTGTTTCTGGAATCATTAGATGCATCTACACGGATGAAAACTAAAGCAGCATCATTTTTTAATACGGCTACGGTGCAGGAATCGTTAGTGAAAAGTCTGGATTATCTTATGGTTCAGGATGTTTTTTCCAAGAAATTGCACAACTCATAATGACTTAGTACGAAATTATCTCGTTCGTTGTGTTCTTCTACAATGCGTCAATAACAACTTCAGTTACTAATGTTAAAAGTGTAACGCTATCTGATTGAGAAACGAAACCGCGAATACAAAGTGACTCCGATAACGTATTAACTAAGGACATTAGTGATATGGTTAATATTTGGGTAAATCGTGCCAATTACCGACACTATCAAAGAGGTTTCACGTATACTTTAATAGTGACGAAGTGAAATTATGGCACGATGTTCGAAGGGCAATCGCTATCGACCCACTGTCGCGAAACAAACAAATATAGCTTCAAGATGTAAAGTACCACTTTTAACGCCGCCGGTATTAACGACAAACAAGTCACTCACCAGTTACAATTTAATGAAAGGTGTTGCTACCACCGATAACTACAACAAATCCACTACACTGAGGCAAATAGATGCGGCCTCCAAAGGTGAAGTGGGCAATGCTGTAATAATTTGCAATGACAACAGATTGTAGTATAATGTCGTTTCGTAAAATGATTCTTGCGGAAGTTATCCGTAAACCATTTGGATCTACTGCATGTACACAAGAATTAGCAAGAAATCTGCATAATGGTCAAATGCTACTGCATTCAAATACCACTTACAGGGATCCGTCTGCATCACAATCATGAGCTTGATGCACTTGCGTGTCAGCGTAATAGGGAGCAAATTGTTACAATCAAGTTCCTCGATCTAGTTTAGATATCGTATCGAACTATGTGCCTACCGAACATGTACCATTAAGTTCCGAGCAATAGGCAGCCAAGCATTCAATAGCTAAGAAGTTGTCGTGTTTCAGTACAAAGCCGGAAGAGTCGGCATTTTTTATTGGTAGTTTCATAAGTTCCACTAAAATATGCGGTTTTTCTCAAGCAGGGAATTTACGCAAGCTGCAAAAATGTTCAAAAGGCAGAGCTCTGCAATCAGTCAAGTTGCAGCTACTGCTACCAAGTACAATCTCCAATGTAATAGAGACCCATACAGTTGTATATGGTCGGCCAGAAATTGTTTTTCATTCGCTTTTACATACTGTTAGATATCATCCATCGCTAAAATCTGGCAGGTTGTACAATTTAGTAAATTATGCATTAATTGTGGAAATCCTCTGGCCAACCATCGAGGCATCTGCTTTAATAGCTCAGGTACCTAATGTAATGTTGCTGTAAGAACCTGTGGGAAAGCTTCCAACGTCAGTTAAATTAAACTGAGCGATTCCCAAGCAGATGGTACCCGTGCCCACTCTCGTATCATTCAGCAATTGGCTGTTTCAAGTCGTCAAAACTGCAAGCAAGGTTGTTTTGCCTAGATCTGATTCTTACTCTTCGAATCAAAGATTGTACAAGCAGAACCCTAAGAATCACATGTACTCTCACGCCTATGCGTAAAGTACAACATCTAAGCTTAACCCAGTGCTTGCCGAAATTAGCGCAGAAAAATATGGCTGAAACAACAAATGTCTTTTGTGTAGTAACACCTACCACTTAATAACTGAATGTCATAAATATAAAAGCCTAAATCATTCCAAGCGTTGGAATGTTGTACGGCAAACTGAATGATGCAGAAAGTATTAAAGACCACACAACCAGTTCCGTTGTAAAAACAATAGGCAATGTGGAATAAATGGGTGCACATTTAAGCACCATGAACTGCTGCATAATGATAACAAACATAGCAAGCGTACTCTCATTAACAATATCAATCCTCCGATAGATATGGCAGTAAGGCAGCAATCGAATTGCAACACCCACCAGCAAACACAAAAATTTATTTTTTTTCGAGTGATTCCAATCATTTAGTATAAATTTTTTGATGAAAGTTTGTCAATAACGCTTATTGAGCAAGGTTTAGCCAAGCAGATCCAGCTTTAAGGATCTTCCAAACGAAAAATGACCGATTCTAAAAATATCCTAGAAATTATCATAATGCACCTAAATATGGAATTTCCGATATACGAACCGTAAAGGAACTGCAGCTGGTGATAGGAACGGTTTGAACTAAATCGTAGGAGGAGCGACATCCGCATCTTGAAGGCATTTCGCCTTAATGCTACAAAAGGGTTTCACCAAAACTTCTTATTGGAATCGACAACTGCTCTCTAGAACTGCCTCTTGAACTACGCGAAGGTAAATGAAAATATCCGGTTGCTACATCAACTCGCCTTGGATGAGTGTTGCACAGACGAAATAGTTCACCATCACAGTTTTTATCAGTGTTAATGCACGTCTACTGACTGGTTACATCAGAAAGTACCAGTTCTTCTCGTTGTATAATTTTGGTGTCACGCCACCGCATAATAGCACTGAGTCCGAGGAAGGCAAGAGGCCACGAAAAATACTAGAGTCTACTAGAATCTACAAATGTGATCGTTATGAAACCGAACTAATGTGGAATTACGACGATTTTAAGTTACCAGATAGCTTTATCATAGCATTGAGAAAATTAACTAGTCTTGAAAAACAAATGGAACACAATTCTAATTTAGCACCAGGCATTCTTTAAACTATGCAAGATTGTTCGGAAAGGACATATTAGGAAATTAACCCCCGACGAGTTAAATATTTCAGGCTTGCATATCTGATACCTGCTTATTTTCTCCATAACAAATTCCAACAAACCGCATAGAACCATGTAGAATGCCGCTACCAAGATTAACCGCGTTTCTCTAAATTCAGCGTTAGTGTAGGGTCCTGACTTGGTGGCCTTATTAACTGAAGTATTGCATAAGTTTCGTCAACGACTTAAAGCAGTGACAGACGACATCACAGAGATGTTTTACAAAGTATTATTTCAAGAACAGGTCAACATACCCAGCATTTTCTATAGCAAAAAACGACGAATGTGCAAGTTTCATTTATATTACACCGATCATGACGTTTGGAGCAACATGCTCACCTTGTACCGCGCAATTTGTAAAAGATCTTAGTGCCAAAAGTTACTGCAATAAGTTTCTAAAAGAAGTTAAATCAATTCTGCGACACAGACGGTACGCTAGATTGTGTCAACACACCCAAAGAAGCAGTCTACGAAAAATGGTTAAATAAGTTACATGCCTTACCCGAAATTGAGAAAATTAGCGTTCCAAAGTGGTACGCGCACCAGGGATCTTATTTAATCACTTCCATTTACATGTGTCTTTGTCGACAGCAATGAAACCACTTTTGCTGTTCTGGCTTATTTTATATTGAAAAGTATGCATGGTGTAGAGTGTTCATTGTGTGATGCGAACACTAAAGTAGTGACCAAAAGGTTAATGTCTATCAGACGTCTTGACCTCCAAGTCTCTTTACTTGGTAAGGTTTGCCAAAAGCATTTGTAAGGTCAGTCAATTGAAATTAACCAACTTTTTTTTGCTGTGATTCTAAAGCTGCCATGATTTGGTTGCAAACTCATCATCATTTTGTTTTCAACCTTATTTAAGGTCGGTTTGACGCAGCTCTAACTTCTTTTCTATTCTGTGCTAATCTAAAAAGTTCTACATACCCTTCACAACCTAAATTTTTATTAATTTGACTAATATAGCTTGGTCTAGGTCTTCCTATATCCTTCTATCTTTTTTCCTATCCACCTGGAACTACGTAGATATTAGCAACCTGATGGTTGTTAAAGAACTCTAACATGTTTACATGATTACCATTTATAAGGAAATGAAATATAACCTGGTTATCTGCTTCAAAAAGGAAAAGTGTTAAATTATATGTTATGGTAAGGCTTAAGCAACGAATCGCTGCCAACATGCCAGACCCCTACCTAATTGTGAGTTATGTCATGGTGACGTTTATTCAATTATATGTTATGGTAAGGCTTAAGCAACGAATCGCTACCAACATGCCAGACCGCTACCTAATTGTGAGTTATGTCATGGTGACGTTTATTAAATTATATGTTATGGTAAGGCTTAAGCAACGAATCGCTGCCAACATGCCAGACCACTACCTAATTGTGAGTTATGTCATGGTGACGTTTATTAAATTATATGTTATGGTAAGGCTTAAGCAACGAATCACTACCAACATGCCAGACCGCTAACTAATTGTGAGTTTTGTCATGGTGACGTTTATTAAATTAAATGTTATGGTAAGGCTTAAGCAACGAATCACTGCCAACATGCCAGACCGCTACCTAATTGTGAGTTATGTCATGGTGACGTTTATTAAATTATATGTTATGGTAAGGCTTAAGCAACGAATCGCTACCAACATGCCAGACCGCTAACTAATTGTGAGTTATGTCATGGTGACATTTACTTAACTGATTTTAATTTTTTTCTTTTGTTTTCGAACTTACTTAAAGTCGGTTTGACGCAGCTCTAAATTCTTTTCTATTCTGAGCTAGTTTAAAAAGGTCTACATACCCTTCACAACCTAAATCTCTAATAATTTGACTAATATAGCTTTGTCTAGGCCTTCCTACTCTATTTTTATTTGGTAGTCTATAATCTAAGACTTTACTAAATAGTCCCTCATGTCTAAACTGGTGCCCTATCATTCTATCTCTCCTGACCTTTAATTGTTTCCACATACAGGGTTCCTCACCTATCCTTCTATAACCTTTCTCGTTTGTTACTCTATCTGTCCAACTAATCTTTAACGTTCTCCTAAAACACCAAGTTTCAAAAGCTACTATCTTTTTCTTATCTACTTCTTTAATTGTCCAAGTCTCACTACCGTATAGTAGAACGCTCCATAAGTACGACTTTAAGAAACTTTTTCTATTATTTAAACTAATACTATTAGCTATTAGTAAGTTTTTCTTTTTTTAAAAAGATTTTTCTAGCTTGAGCTATTCTAGCTACTATATCCCTTCTACTACGTCCATCCTTTGTAATTATACTACCTAAATAGTAAAATTCTTCTACCTCCTCTAACTCGGTATTACCTATTTTTAATTTTAGTTTAGAACTAGGCTGTAACTCACTTGTCATTATCTTTGTCTTTACTGAGTTAATTCTCATACCATAGTTACTCTGTAGTATCTCATCTAAAATATTTAAAAACTCTCCTAACTCTTTTCTAGACTCTGCTATAATGGCTATATCATCTGCAAAACGTAACATGTCTATTTTCTGTCCCTGTACACTAATACCTATCTCTTTTCTCTCTCTAGCTAAGTTTAAAGCTTCCTCAATATAAACATTAAAAACCAAGGGAGACAGTATACAACCCTGTCTAACACCATTTCTAATCTTAGCTTCCTTTTCTATTTCATCAAATCTAATTACTACGCTTTGGTTTTATATAGACTGTAAATAATTTTCTATCCCTATGAGAGATTCCTATTTTTCGCAAAACCCTGAACATAACAATCCAATTAACCCTATCAAATGCTTTTTCTAAATCTACAAACGCGAAATGAGTCTTTTTATTCTTTTGTAACCTTTTTTCGATAATTACCCTAATCATTAGTATTGGTTCTCTAGTCCCTCTGTCTTTACGAAAACCATATTGGTCTTCGCCTAAATAATTCTCAGTCAAAGCTTCTACTCTATTTTTAATTATTATTGTTAGTATTTTGGAAGCATGAGAAGTCAAACTAACCGTTCTAAAATTCTCACACCTATCAGCTCCTGACTTTTTTGGGATTGGAATAATAATATTTTTTTCGAAATCTATTGGAACCTCACCTGTGTCATATATTACATTTACCAGTTCATATAATCTGTCTAAAGTTTTCTGACTTGCATATTTTATTAATTCTGCGGGAATATCGTCTACTCTTGGCGCTCTTAATATTGAGAACCCTATTTCTACATCCTCTTCTTGGTCGTTCTCTAACTCATCCATATCGTCTCCCTTATATAAATCTTCTAGATATCTTTTCCATCTATCTGCTACCTCAACTTTATTTATTAGAAGCTCATTATTCTCGTCTCTAATACCATTATATTTTTTCCTATCTTCCCCAAAAAACTTTTTAACTGCCCTGTAAGCCCTGTCTGTCTTACCTACCCTCAAATCATCTTGTATTTCCTTACAATTCTCCTCCATCCATTTATTTCTAGCTTTTCTACACTCATGTACTATCTTATTTCTAACTGTATTATATTTTTGCTTACTTTCACTATCCACTTCTCTGAAAGGTTTAAGCTTTCTTCTATTCTCTATTAAATTTAATATCTCCTTTGTTACCAAAGGTTTTCTCGCTTCTATTTTTTTCTTACCTATAGTCTGTGTTGCTGTATCATGTACAGTCAGTTTTATTTCTTTCCATCTATTTTCTACGTTCCCTCCTACAGCTATCTCTTTGCTCTTATTATCTAATACTTGTTTATATTCCTTTTTTACCCTACTATCATTAAGCTTACCTAGATCCCATCCCTCTCTTTTAACCTTTCTCAATTTTTTGAATTTTAGTTTACACTTCATTTTAACTAAGTTATGATCGCTATCTATGTCAGTCCCTGGATAACTACGACAGTTTTTAACTTGGTTTCTAAATCTTTGTTTAACTAAAATATAATCTATTTGGTATCTAGCCCTATCACCTGGCGCTTTCCAGGTATATCTTCTCCTAACATGTTGTTCGAATAGGGTGTTTACAGTTACTAATCTATGTTCCTGGCAAAACTCAACTAATCTTTCTCCTCTATCATTTCGTCTGCCATACCCAAATTTTCCTACCATTTTTCCCTCACTACCTTCTCCCACTGACGCATTAAAATCGCCCATAACTATTAAATTCTCATCTCCTTTACTTTTCTCACTATACTATTTATATCCTCGTATACCTTTTCTACTTCCTCATCCTCGTACTGAGTTGTTGGCATGTAAACCTGTACTAAAACAGTGTCTGTGGGTTTTGTACTCAATCTAGCCATAATTATTCTATCACTAAATTGTAAGTACTCTTTAACTTTATGTCCTAATCTTTTACCTAACACTATTCCTACCCCTGCCTGTCCATTAGTTGAAGAAGTTGTAATTATTCTATAATTATCTTTCCAAAAGTCATTACTATCTGGTCATCTCACCTCACTATTACCTAAAATGTCTAGCTTTCCCTTTCTCATTTCGACTAATAAATTCGTTAACTTATCTACTCTAAGTAATGACCTTACATTCCAAGTCCCTATCACTAAATCGGACTGTTGTTTTATATTCTTACGATGACGAGCCCCAAGTACCCCCTCCCGGAGATCCGAATGAGGGAGTGTTTTACCTCCGGACAAGAATTTTACTTGTGAGCTCTCCATCATATATATTTCGTGTTTTAGGCCACGTACACCTGGGAAATATTGTGGTAGGTTCCCATATCTTTCCACAACGCAGTTTTTAAAGATTTTAACAAAAAGTCGTAACCGTCACGGCCAACCCCCAACAAGCTTGTAAATTATTGGGGTTCGCCCGAGACCAACCGACCCTCCTCCAATATCTTTTAGCCAGCAAGGCTGCTGCCTCTTGCTGCGCCTTTTAATCGCCTTTTACGATAAGCAGGCTTATTATAGTAGTATTCTTTATCCCCTACTATAGAGACATTTGCAATGTATCTAACATATATCTGGAGGTAACATAAATTAATTCTTACACATTTTCATCATTTCCGTGAAATTTAGTAACTTTGAAAAATCTATAATTACAGTTGCAAACTGAACGTAAAAAATTTCGCCAATTCGTAAGAATCCCCGAAAACCTGAAACTAACAAACACATTAGAATGGCACTAAATTTCCAAAAAACATAAACGTTGCTAATGAGGTAACAAAATAGAACAAGAATTTGATCCTTGATAACGTCGAGCCGCTAGATAGAAGGTCCAGAATTTTTACAAGAACCTCCGGTGGATCAAATTGTTTAAAGACTAAATAAACCTTCCAAAGTAAGAAGTCGTCATACATAGTAACGCAGCTTTCGGTATTAATTGTAAAAAGCAAGGAAATAAAATGACGATTTATACAAACAGAACGACATTGACCTTAAAATTAGGATAGTTTAGACGCGCATTACGTGAGAACCAAGATAATATGACCCTAGGACAAAAAACTTATAAATCCGACAGCTAGTAACAATTAAAATTCATTTCACTCACTAGGTATTCGATACAGCAGAGCTTTGTATTCGAACAGCATGCGGACCACCACCGCGGTGCGAGATGAGATTGAGGACCAGGTAGTAAACGTTGCGGTACCCAAACCCCCGACACGAACCGCTTGAAAAATGTTAGGCGAGCATTTTTTACAAAAGTACACCCTCGTTCGAATGAGAGGTAAAATGTAAGTCCCGCGTGTGAGTATTGTCCCGCTCGTTAAAGATTTCTACCATGCTTGAAACAGTAAAGGTTCGGTAAAATTCAAAATTTCCAGAAAAAAACTCGCTTTTTGGCCAATGTAGTAGCTTCGACTGGAGCCTTGGAACATCAAATGTAGGTTATCCAAACACTGGAACTGTTAGTAAAAACAGGTTTCCGAACGCGAGTACGAAAACGCCGATGTAATATACCCGTAGTTAACGTGAAGGTTGCCCGTGTTGGGTGCTTTTGTGCAGCAAAATGTTAGATTTTTTACTTACAACAAACCCTGCACTGAAAATCAAGGGATCTTTGATGACAAATAACTCTAAGTCGATTGAATTTTTTATCAATTTTATACACACCACATGCTGTCTTGTCTTCAAAAATTGTGTCTGATAATATTCACAATAATATGTTGAGCTTAATGTCCCTAAGAAGAACTATTGACGTTGGTGCACGCTTATTTAAAACGTATTGTAAACACAGAATTCCCAAATGGAGAAGTTTGTTATTATATAGGTACAACAGATCGTAGAGATTAAATTGACTTAATTTCTATCATTGATAATATCAAGTTATTTTTTAGCTACACCCATATTTGGCCAACTAAGAGTAGATCATTGATTGTTCTTTTGTTGTTATTTACTGTTATAATCATGTTCTTCAATATAGGTTAGATGTACACGACGTTGATTTTTACTTTCTTTTATAGTAAATTAGTATAAGGACGTAAGCGGTACACCAAAAGACTATTAAGTCACTGCAGCCCTTGTAGAGTAAAATTAAGTATGTAGCGTAAAATCAATTCAGTACGTAACACATTTATTAACTCAATATATATGTTGATTATTTTTTACTCCATTTGGACAATAAAACGATTTTTTATAGATTTGCAAATAAGTCTTTTTTGTTTATAATTAAAAGTTGAGTGAAACTATAAATAAATATATAGTATAGAAGGTTGATTTTTGTGTCTAATGTTTATAGTTGCCTCTACAATAAAACCAATGTTACAATGTTTTTCTCGCTTCAATCCACATAACTTTTATTTGAAACATTTTTTCACAATATATATTATTATAAAAGTAGTTACCTAATTAATTTTCAATTGTGGCGGTACAGATGATTAAGACAATAAGTAATAATTTTATAGAATACGGAAAGTAACAAATAGCGAGCGAACTTAAGAAACTCGATATATTTAATAATAAATTTGGCATGGATTCATAGTACCCAACATCGCGCAGTTAACTTCAAGACAAAGTGCTTACGTTTATAAAGCTCTACCTTAGGTGTAGATAGCTCCAAAAGGGATGTATTTAAATAAAAACTAAACAGAGAACCCGAACTTGTCGCCTGATCAGGCACAACAATTCCCTCAAGCATTAATAGTCGATTACAACGGCTTCCATCATAAAGCGCGCGAAGCGATGATGTCGCTGATGTCCCGTACTTAGTGGGTGTAATTGAATTACAATGGGGCTTCTGATATTCCATACTTTGTTACGGCTAAAATGTGCGTTACATTATAAATTTATATCTGCTATAAAGGGGCCGAATCCCCGTAACTACAGTGGTGCTGGAGTGGGCTCCTATGGAAAATATCATAAAAATAATAGAAAGTAAACATTTGAAATGACTGAAATACAAACTACGCTACTATAACCACTTACCTTGAAAGAAGAGCCAAATCGTTTTGCATAAGCAATCCCTTACAATATTCTTTCCTGCACGAAAGACGGTATTCCAATTAGGTCTTTTTCGCTTTTGGTTTTCTAAATTTTTCGCATATTATTTTACCTTGTTCTACAATATCTTCAAAACATTCACTAACTTTTGTCATAACAAAAAACTGCTCTTTAAATAAAGTGCCTTTTCCAAATATGACCTTATCACTGGGTTGACTGGATATCCTATCACAATTATCTAATTTTACGTAGTTCATAAATAAATGCAAATAAAATTCAACCAAAATTTAGCTTCTATTAAGATTGCATAATTGCAATATGAATACAAATATTTTACTAAAAAATTTAATTCCCTAACATCCAGACTGGCCAGGTACTACTAAAGAAAATTCTAAAAAAAAAGCATTAAATCAATCAATAACACTATCCCAGCATGTTCTCTTTTCTAATATTGATATACATGACATTTAAATCGCATTTTTGAAAATGCCTTAATAATAATACATAGGAAACAGTTAAATGCCAACTTTCTCGTTCATTTATCCATTGTCCATTCAAAATGTTAAATTTTCGTTTTTAACTAACACTACATTCTACCAATAAAGCTTACATTTAAAATTAATACGCACAAGTTCTTAATATTTTTAAATGTTCGAAACGTCATTGCACGGTAATATTATCCTAAAATTGAACCAAGTTCCATTGCTAATTCATAGTCCAACAAAATAACTACTTTTGCGTTTTTTTAATTTCCTACTACATGAATACTAACGCATTCATATTTAAATCCACATATACATACTTAGATATTATCAAAATACAAATTCAAAGTTTACCCTCTATTTAATTTTCAATATTTTTTTAAACTCAAGTATGTTCAAAACACCAGTCTTTTCTTTAAAAAACAGCTCCCTTAACACAGCACAGCACAAAATCCAAATTATTTAGGGGATGAGCTCTTGAAGTCCTAACCACTTTACCTGGTCGTTACGGCGTTACTCGTGCACTTGCAAATATAGTTTGAAAAAATAAATCGTTCGCTGCATTTTCCCTACAGAGAGTGTAGATCTACAACTTGAAGCTTTGTTTTTTTCAACTTAACTTACTTTTTCAAGCTTAGTCATTATCTAACATTTATCCTTTCTTATAAAGCACGCTAACCGTGGTCAAAATTCTGTTTCTACAATGTAACATGTATAATCCATTTTGAATAAAAATTACTGTAACTTTAATTACGTAAAAGGCACGTACTTTGTATGTAACTTGTAATATGGTTGCAATATGATATTATTTTAATCTCCTTGGTGGTCGGGACGTACGACATCTGTCTATTGTAAATTATCGTTTTATGGGAAACGCATACGGGACATCAAATACTATTAAGATCTCTTTTCATTAACGGTTTTAAATCAAATTATTGTTCTGAATTACTACGTTTACAATGTTTTTAACAGAAATAGTGTTATACCTTATTATATGAATTACCTTTATAGAAACAAAAATTTGAAATATGCTTAATTATCGTTTTACCGTTCTGGAAATTTTACTATACAGGGTGCGTACAAATTTAGTATGTTTATCCAAATTTAGATTTTTCCCTTTCTACCTGATTTATCTTTAAAGTAACGCGAATTCATTACAACATATTGCACTTCTTAGTGTACAATGGTAAATTTTCTTAATACCCTATTTCATTTTTTTACCAGAAGCTAGTATTAAACAAACAATGAGTTGGGCTGTAATTGCGATATTCTTACTTACAGATTTGGAAAGCATCGTTAGTTGGCCATGTACTAATTATATTCCGTATTTTCAAAGCTTGCTAAGCTTCCGAATAATACATAATATTTACGCACTTTGCCAACTTAAAATTTTCGTCTAATAAACTATACTACATTTGATTTTCCTCCACTCGAAGATACTACATTGGCCAGAAAGCGAGTTTTTTAACCTGGAAAATTTTGGCTTTTGCCAAATCCTTGCTGTTCCAAGCTAGGTAGCAATCTTTAACGTGCGTGACAACACTCGCTCACGGGATCTCCATTTTATCTCTCATCCGAGCGAGGGCGTATTTTTGTGAAAAATGCTCGCCTAACATTTCTCAAGCAGACCGTGTCGCGACTCGAACCCGGGACCTTGGGCAAAGGAATCACACGCATACCAACTACGCCACAAGGCCGCCGTGTTTGCCTTCTAAAAATTGATGCTGTAGGTTTAATTAGCCTATTTACCAGTAATATATTGCAGTAATAAATGTTTGTTTATGACCTTAAGGGAGAAGCGTGCTATGAAATAGATCGTCTTTCTTATATAGTTCAGATAAGGTGGAAAGTAGGGTGAATAGTTACGAGGCACCGAAAGAAATAGCTTAGGTAGAAGACTGGCGAACTGCTTCAAAGGGTTGATGCTATGACATACCTTCTTCCAGTTCTTTACTTGGATCCATTTATTCAAACAGATTGATAGTAGTTGATAATTTGGTTGTTCATTCATTGGTTGTGGGACTAATTTGAATAGAATCTTTACCAAATACATTGTTTTATTATAAAAGACGGACTGATATTTACGCAATTTCACCGAAATTATATAATTTTATAGTTTTTACTGAACCAAATACATAGTTTTAATTTTTCCGCATTGATTGACGTAAGAACGTTCTAATGTTATTGAAAAATTTGTTTAGATCAATAATTTTCAAATCGATTTTATAAAATTCAAATCAAAAGTATTATCTACTTTTTATAAAGTAGTGTACTTGTTTTGCTGTATAAAATGAACGACAATAAAACGGTGCAAGTATTCACAAAAAAAAATAGAGAACAGTGTTCGTAAAACAATTTTTAAACCTCAATGTTTCATTCCTACAGGCGCCTAGGCCTAATTTTACTCTCTTTTTGCCAAAAAGTGAATAAATATAGTTGTTTTTCGGTAATTACACACCGAGACAGTTCTTAATTTTTAGGAAAACGTTTACTCAGATACAGATAGTAGAAAATACATAATCCGACTCGATTTTGCAATTTGATTTTTATTTTTCATTTCATATCTGGTGAATTAAATGACACTACTGTTTGTTACTACTTTTATTTTAATATTGGTTTTCTTTGCATAATGCTTAAAGAATTTTTAATTTTCCGACTCGCCGAACATCCACGAGTCCTTGCTTTGCAAAGTTATAGTTGGTTTAAGTTTGTGGTTAAACCACAACTAGGACATTTTTATATTGCTCTAATTGGGCTTTCATTAAAATATTATTTGTGAAACTTTGTGTAAAAAAGATTTTATTTTTATTAGTTATGCATGATCAATGAACCATAGTCTATCAATAAATTTTTAACCTAATAGTTTATATTGTTTAAAATTGAGTGTCTTTTTGGGTTACACAATCCTACTTCATAATAACGATTTTAGAGTAATCTTTGAATTGTTGGATTTAAGTTAGAAATTCCTAGAAACCCTATTGATTAGTTTTTCGGATATCAAGTGTGCTTTCTATTATACAATTTTCTTGGTCGTTAGGTTGCCATAATTAGGTTAAAAAAGTGAAAACCTCGGGAAAAATTTGCAAGATTTTTATCCACCAAATGAATAACCTTTTATTAACAAAAAAATCTAAACTAAAGTACACGTTGCAAATATGTTCATCATCAAAACTAGTTAAAAGCAGTTCTAGTACACTTTTCGACAATTCTTTATTGCAGTTTTTGGAGATTAATTAAAGCAGTTTTGAATATCTTCATTTTTAAACATTTAGTACTCAAATCTATTTTTAACTAAAAAAATCGAATTTTAATTATTATTTATTTGTTTCATTATACAGGGTGTCCCACTACTAGCTTTTATTAAAGGTATCTCAAAAACTACAACAATTAGAAAATTGAAATTTTTCGTGCAGGGTTTTCGAACAAAGCAAGTCCATCTAAAATATTACCAATTACCTGCTGTTTCCGGTTATACCGGAAATAGGGCTTAACTTCGTTATTTTAAATAGCACATCCTATATATTATTAGATATTGAAATAGTGCTTGAGCATGGCATTAATTTGATTTAAGGGTTTATATAACTATCTTCAGGAAATTTTTTGTCTTCAAAAAGGGTGCACTTTGGAAAATAACAGGTCTCGTTATTTGTGGCGCCTTTAATGTTTAGGCAAGTATCGGACTTAGTTTGTTCAAAACCAATTCCAATTAAGGCTTCATGCAGTCATTGATTCCAGCATTTCGCCGATTGTATAAGCCCGTAGATACTTCTGTTCTTTCTCTTCTCTAATGAAACCTTCTGACTGTTTCATGTAAATCATCTCTGAAACTGTACTATTCAGAAAGGCGGTTTTTGCATCTTAATGTTTAACCACTAACTCCTCCTTAGCAACGATGACTAAAGGAGTTTTAAACGTTTGTTGTTTTCCAACAGGCGCAAATACTTCATTAAAATCTTCTCCATAAACTTGATTATAACCTTTTGCTACTAGTCTTGCTTTATAACGTTTTATTTTTCCGTCACTGCTGTACTTGATTATATACATCCATTTATTACCAATAACTCTTTTTCCATCTGGTAGATCTGTGGAGTCCAAGTTCTATGTTCTTGAAGAGATTTAAATTCTCTATTCATTGCTGCTATCCATTCTTGGCACCACTTGTTTCGGATTGCTTTATTATAGCTTGTAGGCTCTTTGTTTGGTGTTTCATTCAATTGAGCGTCATACTTTTTAGGTGGTACACCAAAATTTTGCCGATTTGACCTACGAACGCTGGCGTTATATTCTCTACTATTTGTCACTATACTATTTTCTTTAGCATTGTCTGTTACCTTTTCTTGATCATCAGCAACTGCAGTTTCCGTCTTGCGTACGAACTTGTCGATCAACAGGTCCCATGTGAATTTGGAATCCAGGACTTTATTTCCATAAATTGCACATCGCTACAACAATAAGTTTTTGATTTTGAATAATAACTAACGAAAATACATTCAATAGCTTTTTCATCTAGTTTACGTCGTTTTTCATCTGGTACGTGAACGAAACATTTTTCGCCAATCTTCTAAAATCTGGCACGTTAGGTTTAGTACCAAACCATAATTCATATGGTGTTTTCTCAACGCTTCGGCAAGGTAGTCTATTTTGTATATGATTCGCTGTCATTGTCGCTTCACCCCAGTATGATTTAGGTAAACTAGCATCGATTAGCATACAGCGCGCCATTTCTACAACTGTCCGATTTTTCCTTTCAGCAACTCCATTTTGTTGTGGACTATATGGAGCGATTTGTTGAGATTGTATTCTTTCTCTGGACATATATTTAACAAAATCCTTTCCAATATATTCACCACCACGATCAGATCTTAAGTATTTAACTGTTTTACTAAACATTGTATTTGTCATGTGTACATATTTTTCAAACTTATCTAACGCTTCAAACTTTTTTCTTAGTAAATAACTAATAGTGAAACGCGAAAAATCATCTATAACTGTCAATATATATATATATATATATAGTTTAAATATAGTTTAAATTTCTCTCAATTTATATAATTTTCCACAAATATCTCCAAAAGCATATTGCTTTGTACCATCGTTTGATATAATTTCGCATCCATCATTATTAAAATTTACTTTAAAACCTTTCTCAATTATTTTACGTACAGAAATCAGATTACCACCAATTCCTGGAACATATAAAACGTTGCAAAGTTTGACACTTGTTTTGGCGTTTACGTCATTCACGAAAACGACTCGAACTGCGCCTCTTCCTTGTGACATTACTTGTTCACCGTTTGTTATCACAACTTTTTCACAGTAACGTGGATCGAATTCTATAAAATTGTTTTTATTCGATACACTATGATGAGTTTTCCAAAAAAAGGAAAAAAGAAGACTGGAGTAAAATGGACAGAAGAAAGAAAGAAACAACACGGAGAAAAAATGAAAGAGCACTGGAAAAGAAGAAAGAAGGGAGAAAGATAATTATCATAAGTTATTTCACGTGATCCATAGTTGGCCGAAATCGAAAGAAGAAGACAATATGACATGTTGCCTCAGAATCAATAATCTATCCGCCGCATATTTTACTGGTCATAAACAATAATCCTTCGTCACCATTTTCATCTACCACGTTCACCGTATTGTTTCTTATATTCCATCTATGTGCCTTGTACTTTTTGCAAAAACGTCTAGTATGTCCTCTTGCTTTACAAAAATAACATTCAACGTCTTTTTGCCTTTTCTCTACTTTCATGGCTTGTTGATCATTTCTTTGCAGTTCTAATGCAGTTATCGGACCGTTATAGCTTTCTGGAAAAGATCCTAGAATTGTTGCACACATAAAAAATTCCTGTTTCACTTCAGTACCTACTGCAAGTAACTTTTGAAATAATTCACTCATTTTGTTTATATGAGCTTCAGCATCTCCACCTTCTTCTAGTCTTTGTTTCATGATGGTACGAAAAATGCATACCCGATTGCTTGGGCTATCTTTTTCGTAAAACTCTTTGAGAGCTGTCCATGCTTCACGTGTAGTCTTTGCATGCCTAATGTGTTGAATTTTATCATTGTCGATTGTTAATGCGATAGTTGAGTGTCCTTTGTCCTTTAGTTTTTGCCATTCATCTGTCAACGGATTCGGATGAGGATCTCTTATGATGCTCCATGCCCCTTTTTCTTTTATAAGCATTTCCACTTTATACCTCTAAATAAAGTAATTTTCACTATTTAACTTGGTTAAACCGTATTTGAGTTTATTCGATGCCATCTTTATACTGACAGATAGTCGCTTTAAGCAACAAAAGCTGCTCTATAATAAATGATCGTTAAGGTGTTAGCCCATAACCTACTGGAATTTAACAGTGGTTTATTAAACTTCTTATACAACTACAACGATTCTATTTATTTATTTAAAGCTTTTACACATTTTTATAATATTGACAACCAACTGACATATATTAAAAACAACACGTTTTTAACAACTGCTTGATTATAATTATATTGGAAACTGTTTTATTTCAACATAATCTTCTCCATTATAGGGGATGAGAAAATAAAGGCAAATTATCAAATTGCGTGATTTTTTCAAAGAATCCCACAATTTTTGTATTGGGACATGAAAGAGCATTACATTTCCTTTCATATGATACCAAACAGGCATCAATTATTTGGAAAATCTTGTGTTATTTAATTTTTTTATTTTGTCAATATTTTAAGCATTTTGTGGAAATTAAGGTTTATGCATAATGTTTTTAATACGTTGTGTTTAATTAAAACACCAATATTTAATAGTGAATGAATTTAATTGCTTATTGTTACATATTATAATGGAGTAAAAAATTAAGGATTGAAAATATCAAGTAGTCTATGGTTTATTAGTAAGGCTTTTGGCCAATTCTCCAGGAAATATTCCTCCCATAAGAAATACACGTGCAAATACTTCATTTCCTTTCTTAAAGAATACACATGCAAATTCTTCGGCTAATTTATGCTAATATTTGCATAAATCTACTAGATTAATCCAATAAACCTAATCCAATCGTTTGCAAATTAAATTTTTAATTGTCTCAATCGCAAATATTGATTAAGTACTACATTTTGCACAAATTAATCTATCAAACTAATCTATACATATATCACTAATGCAATCGTTTGCGAATTAAATTCTAATTTGTCTCTATCTAACAGTATACCAACCACCATGTTAGTAAATATTTGCACATGCAGCAACAGTATTAAATGACATTGTCACCTTAAATCATCATAATAGTTTTCTTCAACTAGTCATTTTTAACCTCCGGCATGGATTATGCTCTCGACATACCTGCTTTGAACTGTCGGACCCCGGCATCCTTCCGCTGAACCTCGGCATTTTTCCGCAAGACGGCAGACCGCAGGCCGCCCAGAAACAGGCCGCACGAGGTCTCCGAGAGACAGGCCGCACAGGCCCGTCTCTGAGCGACCTAGTGCAACCTATTTCTGGGCGGTTTGTTTCTGGGGCAGCTGGTGCGGCTTATTTCTGGGCGGCCTGTTTCTGGGCGACCTGTGCGGCCCGTTTCTGGGCGGCCTGCAGCCTGTTTCTGGGCGACCTGATGCGGCCTGTTTCTGGGCAGCCTGCGGTCTGCCGAACTGCGGAAGGATGCCGGGGTCCGACAGTTTAGAGCAGGGATATCGAGAGCATGATCCTTGTCGGAGGTTAAAAATGACTAGTTGAAGAAAACTATTATGAGAATTTAAGATGACAATGTTATTGAATACTGTTACTAGATGTGCAAATATTTGCTAACATGGTGGTTGGTATACTGTAAGATAATGACAAATTAGAATTTAGTTTGCAAACGATTGCAATAGTGGTATATGTATAGATTAGTTTAATGGATTAATCTGTGCAAAATACAGTTCTTAATCAATGTTACTAGAAGATTTATGCAAATATTTGGGAATGAGACAAATAGGAATTTTAATTTGCAAACGATTGCATTAGGTTTAATGGATTCATCTAGTAGATTTATGCAAATATTAGCATAAATTAGCGGAAGAATTTGCATGTGTATTCCTTGTGGGAGGAAATGAAGTACCTGTACGTGTATTTCTTATGGGAGGAAAATCTCCTGCAGAATTGGCCAAAAACCCCTACTTTTATTGTTTCTGCGTATAAACAGTTGTTTGTTACATACTCAGTTAAATTTGTCACTTTTACAAGTTTGTGAAGCTTATAATAGCGTTATAAAGAGTCTCGATCGAAATTTTCTAGGGATAATTGCCTAAATTTATAAACAACTTATGGCGTGTATGAACGTGTTTTGAGTAGAATATGCCGAACATTTATTGCAAAATATCCCACAAGATTAAAACCAACTACAGACATCATAAAACGCTTACTAGCAAACCGTGTATAATTTGGCCAATTTACACAAAAAAAGTGCAAAGGTTAAGTCACTCCTAGAGTACACATATGCAGAGATTGGTGTATTTGCATTATTTGAGCCACATCCTACTGCTTCCGTATGCGATTGGCAAGGAAATTTAGATCAGTCGAAAACTACAGTACACCGTCTATTAAAAAGCACATTCGTACCAATTAGTGTAGCAATTACACCCCGGCTACTGTCAACCGTACAATTTTGCCAGTTTATGGTTATATAAATTCAGGTAGATTCAAAATTTCTTAATAAAATCATTTGGAGCGACGAAGCCAAGTTTTCTAAACACAGAATGTTTAATCCTCTTAACTCATATTATTGTTCAGTTGAAATCCATCTAGTTTGTGACCGGCAATTTCATGAAACTTAGCAATTTAATGCGTATTGTGTTATTGAAAACAATAGATTGCTTGCGTGCATGTCTGTAACGAAAACTTAAATGGGGAAAATTATCATGATATTTTACGAAATATTGTACGACATCAACATCGGATAGTTTGCCAATAGGGGAAGCGGTGGACAGAACCAGAAGACTTCTATGTTATTATCATGGACATATTTAAAAGACGTAAAAAATCATTAACGAAATATTCAAACAATTCGTAATGGCACACGGGAAAATAACATACGACCACCTAAAACCATGACCACTTACATACTCACACACAAAACAGCCAGATGGCTAGAGAACTTAAAATTCTTCAGCTAAACGCAAACAATAATAAAACAGTTGCATATGAATTAAGAAAGGTGGCAGAAGATTTGGATATAGATATTGTGGCCATTCAAGAACCATCTCTCTACAACCATCAATTGCGTGGAATGCCCGTGGGAGCAAGAATAATAATGGCTGAACAACACGCCAGAGCAGCATTTAAAATATTAAATAAAAATCTAACCAGCACAGCAATACATAAACATACAAGTACTCACTGTCTTGCATACAGGTCGGACCCGGAGACGTTGGCACCTGAATTATGACTAGTTTATACTTCCAGTATGCCGACGCCATCGTACCTTAACATATTACAAAATATTAAACTAGAATACGACAACATACCAATTCTACTATTAATGGACGCTAATGCAAAGTCTCCACTATGGTATAGCAACTACACAGATAATAAAGGAGAAAAACTAGAAGAGCTGGTTAACGAACTACAGCGGCAAGTGCTCAATGAACCTATAATCCTGCAACCTACAGTCATGTCAAAACAGAAACAAACATAGATATTACTATTTTATACACACCTTACATGTGACTTTCCGATACTCCACCTGAAGGTACTACATTGGCCAGGAAGTGAGTTTTTTTTACCTGAAAAATTTTGAATTTTGCCGAACCCTTGCTGTTCTAAGCAAGGTAGGGATCTTTAACGTGCGTGACAACACTCACACACGAGACCTCCATTTTTACCTCTCATCCGAACAAGGGCGTATTTTTGCGAAAAATGCTCACCTAACACTTTTCAAGAGGACCGTGTCGAGATTTGAACTCATAACCCCGCGCATAGTAGTCACACGCATACCAACTATGCCACGGAGCCGCCACAATGCACACTGGAACTCCAATATTGTTTAGATGATGACAACCGGTATTAAGACATTAAAAAACGTATGCCAATTAATGTTAATATTTCATTTTTGTCAGCTTCAAATTTTTATTACGCTGAGTTGCCTATAAATTAGATTAACAAACAATATCTTCTATTAATTTCCCACTACCTTCAGGTACATGTTAATAGCTGTTCTGCAATAATCAAAAAATTCGTCAACTGGGTCCAGATGTCGCTTATATTCAGGTATTTCCGTATTTTTTACTAATTGTAGCACTTGGCGATTTGTTATCTTCTGTTTGCCGACACTCTCATGTATTCTCAATCAGTCACAGATTAGTGAGGTTAGAAAGAGCTTCAGAATGTTGAAAGCGGAATGTGATTTAAATGTTAACCTGCAAAATTAGTTGAGACAGCATATTTCATTTCGGAGTATTAAAATTCTTAGCGTAACTATGAAATATAATTAATTTTGAAAAAGCATCATAATTTACAACGGAATCAGAAAACACTTTAAACGCCGTTGAATATGTCTTTTTATAGGTGCATGACGTTTGGAAGTTGAACTTCGGCATCCAACAGATTTCCGAAACACTTGATGAATGGTTTTCTAAAAACTTGCAATTTCTGTCGACTATTAAGAATTATGGTCTTCTCAACTTCTTAGGCTTGTAAAAATTCTTATTTGTTGAATTTTCACTAATTATTCGTTAGTAAATTTTATATTGCACTGAACCAGACGTCGCTTTTATTTCACATTTGGTGAATAATCGCTTAACGCTAAAAGTTTGTTTTCGTCGTATTTAAAGTTCAACACATGTAAGATTGAAATATTAAGAGGGTTTTATATCCACCTTTTATAAGTACTTCATTGTTTAATAGAATTTGATTCATATTTTGTCCATTTTAAGCTTCCGAATTAATATTTGTATAAAATAGTTTAACAACAGATTATCGGTAGTGTAATAGTATATTATTCAACGAGCGAGTTATGTTAGATATTACTTATTCGGAAGGTGTGCGCAGCTGACCCGCTAGGGCAAACGACGTAATCCGAATGAGTAATGACCATAACGCGAGTTAAGATTTGAGCCTTTAGAGCGATGTTTTTAAAAAACGTTTCCAAAGTCTTAACAAATTTATTTATTCTAAAACATAAATTATCATGGAATTTTGAATAACTGTATAAAATAACTTTAAATCGAAAATAGTTAATTAATTGAACTAGGGCGAGTAGTCTAGGTAAACAACAATGCAAAAGTTGTAGTACTCAGACTGACTCAATTGAGTAGCTTGAACCACGAAGTATGGAATCCGAAGCCTGACTGCCGAGCCTTGAGCTCCCGGGCTTTTATAATATCCTGCCTCCTCACATGGCTGTGGGAACTTGCAGATCTCATGTCTGCTTTACTCTTAATTCTACACTTTATTACACTGTAACAATTTTATTTCTAGGTAATTGCGGTATGTTAACCGTCTGTGACCTGCCACCTGCAGTATCACTGTCCTCTCGGATACAAAGTTGCATATCCGTTCTCATGAACTGTTAATAATTTGTCTGGGTTATCCTTGTATTATATTGTTGCAATTGACTTATGATTTATTTAACAATTTCTAATAATTCCTATTAGATTCTATTATTCAATACATATATATATATATACATATATATATATATATATATATATATATATATATATATATATCGGTAGCGTAATTGGTAAACGCACAGTTCCAGCAAAACTGAGATGCAGGTTCAAATCCTGTCCAAGGCCTTATATTTTCCTTCTTTCAATTAGTAGCTCGATTTGAAATGATCATTTGGGCTTTACTTATAAAAGTCTAAGTTATTATTTCATCTTATTAATTACAATACGTTAGTATTTATCAACTTACCTTGTGTAAAAAACTACTTATAATATTTATATATTAATACTTGGCTTATAGCCGTGATTTTGAGCGTTGCTTCTTGTCTATATCTGACATAAGTCAAAAATTGACATTTTCAGATATGATTGACAAAAATGCTAAACGTAATTGAAAGTTAGGTTTATATATGGTACTGTACACGATTTGGATTTGTAAATTTCCCAATTATAGCCATCGGCCTCGGTAGCGTAATTGGTAAACGCACAGTTCTGGCAAAACTGAGATGCAGGTTCAAATCCTGTCCAAGGCCTTATATTTTCCTTCTTTCAATTACTAGCTCGATTTGAAATGATCATTTGGGCTTTACTTATAAAAGTCTAAGTTATTATTTCATCTTATTAATTGCAATACGTTAGTATTTATCAACTTACCTTGTGTAAAAAACTACTTATAATATTTATATATATATATATATATATATATATATATATATATTACTCATATTTAGACCAGGGTAGAAAATTAAATAATCACATCAAATAATTTTAATCACCGTGTATAAGAATTTCATTAAATAATACGCTTTATTAAAACCTTGAAGCATAAATAAATGCGGTTGTTTCAGTAAAATAAGAAATTTAAATTATTTATAAGACGCTTTATATCAAAAGAAGCAGTATTGAAAAGCTCTGCGTGTAATGTAATTATTCTAAACAAAGGAAATTACGTGCAAAGTTTATATTAATTAACCCTATTTTAAGTAACCGGTAGTAAAACAAAGTGTACATATAATAATTAATATTTAAGTTGTATTCGCTAAAATGAAAGGATAGAAATCAATTTAATTGGAGTTAATTAAACCGTTAATAACATAATACCTATAGAAACTTGTAAAACCCAAGATTAAAATACCACGGAGTAAGGCTCTGAGAATTAATAGTATGTTTAAACACCTGGGTTTATTTAAAAGCTCATTCGGCGTAAAGTTTGCAGATAATTAATGTTTCAAAGAATCTTGGAGAAACCGGGGCTTAGTATTCACGAGAATGTGCGATACGGGTTTATTAAACCCAGATAACAGTCCGCGTGGACTGAAATAATCGATAATGAAGAATATCAAGTTGCACCAATAAGAACACGGTAGAGAAGGAAAGAGAAATGCGTCAAGCAAAGACACATATTTTAAAAGGCGGGATTTAAGCAACGTCATGGGGTCACAATTGGTTAAAAATAGGATGCAAATATCAGAAGTAGAACAACAATTTCTGTACAAAATCAATTAGTTTTTCTCGGACATGCTTGCGTACCGTGTAGAAATTTTCTGAGATTTAAATGGGGCGAGTGAAAATTCGTAAAAATCGACGTGCGGGCGACAGACTGGGAACAGAGCATGAGAAATTCTAGAAACTGGCCGTTTTAGAGACTCGACCGACAGACAGGCTTTTTGCTATATATACGGAGATGAAGATAAACAAGCTCTCTTAGACTTTTGACGATTCGATGCGTTAAAAGCTCGTACATACGCGACTTGATTGAAGATGTTAAACCGTGCATTTTAGTTTGATTAAATAATTTAAAGTTTGCTAGTATATTTAGTGATTCAAAATAGCTTGTTATTTACGTGCTAACATGAATGTACTTCAGTGCACTTAGATACAAGGTAATAAAATTTAGTTTCACTGTACCAATTAGCAAAATTTACAACGACGAATGTATACACAAAAGTAGGCAGTTTTGGCGTATATTGGTGACAGAAGCATGACTGTCTTTGCTATTTTTCGGGGGTGTTAATAATTAAATGGTTCAAATACGTGTCTGGATCCATGAAACAAGGGTCAGATAAACACAGATGAGTTCCGGAAAGGCCCAGAAACGACTTTGAATGGATGGTGATGGAGAAAATTTAAAAGCGTAGAGAATCAGAAGCCGTAAATATAATCCTGTTGAATGGTGTGATTAACTAAAAGAAACGATACTTTGAAGCTACGAGGACAGTAACCTTCAGGTGAATTATACTATTTTGTTTGACATTTTTGTGTGTATTGAATGACTTTATAATTGATTTACTTTAAATGGACATTAGTGAAATTGTTCTAACCATAAAAGTTTAATTTTAAGATGAAATTTGCGTGTTTAAGTAAAAAGGGGTATTTTGTTTTGATGTTCGGGAATATGATGAAACTTTGGGTATGTCTTTGAGCTCAATTAGACAAACCTGGTTAATTAACGTAAAGGGGTGGTAGATGCTCCCTTTATACTCAGACTCCGGTCTGCTTATATTGTTATATTAATTAGTAGGCATCCAACAAGGACTTTAATTCTGGATGCACGTTAAAGTGATAATAAAATTAATTTTGAAATTCTTTTTAAAACTGAATTTTATGCTGAAATTTAATTTGAAAATTTAATGTATTCTGAATATTGATGTAAATAGAGTTAACGTTGATGTTTGTGGTAGGAATGTGTTTTTTTTATGTATGAGGATGAAAGCTATCTAGAGGAGCAGGCGAGGCGATTAACAGAAGAAAATCAACGGACCAGGTGATTCAAGAGGTTTCACAGCACAATTTGGCGACCCAAAAGTGAGGCTCGAGTTCCAAATAAAATTTTGTTATTTTATTCCAGGAAACTGGCGATCTGAGAAGAGAGTTTCTGTGTGTATAAATTTAAGAGTATTTTTAGAGTGTGTGTGAATGATTAGAACGTATGCAGAGAAAAGAGTGGTTAAGGAGTCAAGGAGTGGAAATTGGAAGTAACGATAGTGCATTGGGTGAAAAAAATACGAAAATGGAAGAAGCTGGAGGCAGTAGAGATCAGTCGAGGACGGAATCAGGGATCAAGGAAACGAGATGATAATGAGAATGCTAGAGAGGATGAACGAAGAAGCCAATAGAGCTAGGGAAGAATCGAATAGAGCGAGGGAGGAGTCCAACAGAAAATTAGAGCAGATAAGCGGGAAAATTGAACAAAATACTAAAGAATTTACAGAATTTAAAGATAGTCTTACCGTGAAACTGGGGGAAGTAGAAAATAGGGTAGATAAAAATGAGCGTGACATTACAGGTCTTCGACAGGAAATGGGACATTTAAGGTCCGAAGTACGCATTTTCTGTGAAGAAGAAATAAACGTAAAAATGACTGAAGTAACGGACTCATGTAGGGATCAGTTAGGCAGGGTAGAACGTGAAGTTAGTAGTATTAAATACAACATGTCAAATTTAACGGGGGAAGGTCCCAGATTTTATACAGGTGGCGTATCATTGGACCAACACATGAAGTTTTATGGCGATAACAGGGTAAATCCACAAATTTTTATTAATAGTGTAAGAAATCTAGTGGGAAATTTATTTGACGAACAGACTAAACTGAATACGATAAAGGCTTTATTAAAGGACAACGCGGAAGCATGGTACAATTTGGTAGGACAGGACATAGACACGTATCACGACTTTGAAGACAAATTTTACAACATTACTGGAGTGATCACAAACAGGATCAGATTAGGGACGACTTGATTACAGGAAAATTTAAGGAGAGTTTGCAGGTTCTAGGAGCAATATGCCATCCGCAAGTACAGTGTGGCCAAACAACTGAATCCACCATTGACGGACAGACAGATTATTAAGTACCTATCACGACATTTTGAACTGGAAATTAGACAACACGTGGCCTTACAAAACATCACAGAACGGGAGACATTTTAGAGTATTTGCAGAGATATGACGATGTATGTGTAGGACGGACAAGAGAGATACGAGAACGAAACGTTAACACAGTTAGGTTTGACAACAGGACACCGAATTATCCGAGACGGCCTGACTACAACAGAAATTTTCGACCGAATTGGGAACGACGAGGACAGGAATACAGAAGTAATAGTGCGACTAGGGGACCGACGCCAAGACCTAGTTACACGCGACAGAACAGTTTACCGGAAGTAAACAGGACTGTGACCAGCACGCCGAATAGAGACAGGGACACGGATATTAACACGAGAAGGACGTACGCACAGGTTGTAGAAGGACAACCAGGACCAAGCACGGAAAACAGGATGAGACAGGATTTTAGAACGTGACAGACCACTAGATTTCTGTGTAAATGTATACGAACATCCACGTGAATTTTTCAAAATTGAGGAGGAAGTAGAGCCAGAAACTGTAGAAAAATTATGTTTGCCAATTATTAATTTAGAAATTTTTGAAAATAATGTAGAAGTATTACTTGATACAGGGGCAGAGGCGAGTTTAATATCGGAGGAATTCGTCAGCAAAATTAGGGATAAGGTTTGTGATAGAATTATGCCTATAAAACGTAGCCATTTAGTAGCTCCAAATAAAAAGAAGTTTGCTGTAGTAAATAGTGTTGTGGTGCTTAGGATAGATATAGGAGATTTAAGCTGTGAACAGGAGTTTGTAATTGTACCTGGACTGAAGTTTCAGAGCATTTTAGGTGTTGACTGTATGATGAAGTTAGGGTTTTGATAGATATGGAAAGGAAGGTAGTAAGGATTAAGGATAGGGTAGTGCCATGGAAGGGCAGTTATGAAGTCACAGAGGATGACACGGGGTTTAGTATTAATGTAGTAGAGGTAGAGGATGATGAGGTTAAACAGATCAACACAATAAGATGTCCAGAGGATAGGGAGTAGAGGTTCAAGCTTTAGTACAAGAAAATGCAGAATTAGTGGGGGTAGAAGCAGCATATCGGGAGCAGGTGAAGGCAGAATTATTTTTGACGAGGTTAAGTGGCAAGTTTGTTTTTAATAAAGTAGATTTAAGGAATTCATTCTGGCGGATTCCATTACACAAAAATTCTAGAAGGTACATAGGATTTTCCATAGAGGGAAAAATCGATAATTGTAAAGTAGTATCGTTTGGTTTGTCGGCAGAAAAGGAAATAAGAATAAATAAGAAACAGACAAGTGTAGGGACTGAAGAAGAAGTGATATTTAAGAGTCAGGATAAGAGGGATGATAAGTTTATTGTATGTGAGATAATAGAGATGTTAAGTATAGATATAGAAGGGGGAGAGATAGGGATGAAGAGTATTAGGTTGGTGAGAAGAAAGACTTGGAGGGTCAAAAAGAGAGTTAGATTTAAATAGAATAGGGATAGAATAGGTGTATATAGAAAAGTAGAAGTAAGTGTTTATAGAAAATAAAGCTAGGTATAGGATAAATATGGGGGATAGTTAGAAATAGGTTTAGGATGAGAATAAAGATTAAATGTAGGAAGAAAATAAGATAGGTTAAGTATAGATATTTCATATAAGATTAGTGGAGAGTTAGGAATAGAGTAAAAGTAGGATAGGCATATAGGATTAGGTAGGGGGAAGTAAAGTATAGTGAAGATTAGTTAAAAGTTAGGAATAGGATAGGTATATAGGATGTATATAGGATTGATGGATAAGTAGGATGAAGTTAGGGATAAGTTCAGTTTATAGAATTAGGTGAGAGTTAGGAATAGGATAGAGATATAGGATAGGTGTAAATAATTTTTTGATTGGAGACAAAGTAGGTAAGTTAGATAGATAAGGGTAGAGAGAGATAGGCAATTTTTTTGTAATTTTTTGTCTAAATGTTTTATATTTGAAGTCAAATAAGTGGGATTATTTGTATTCAAATAGGGGGAAAATACTCATATTTAGACCAGGGTAGAAAATTAAATAATCACATCAAATAATTTTAATCACCGTGTATAAGGAATTTCATTAAATAATACGCTTTATTAAAACCTTGAAGCATAAATAAATGCGGTTGTTTCAGTAAAAATAAGAAATTTAAATTATTTATAAGACGCTTTATATCAAAAGAAGCAGTATTGAAAAGCTCTGCGTGTAATGTAATTATTCCTAAACAAAGGGAAATTACGTGCAAAGTTTATATTAATTAACCCTATTTTAAGTAACCGGTAGTAAAACAAAGTGTACATATAATAATTAATATTTAAGTTGTATTCGCTAAAATGAAAGGATAGAAATCAATTTAATTGGAGTTAATTAAACCGTTAATAACATAATACCTATAGAAACTTGTAAAAACCCAAGATTAAAATACCACGGAGTAAGGCTCTGAGAATTAATAGTATGTTTAAACACCTGGGTTTATTTAAAAAGCTCATTCGGCGTAAAGTTTGCAGATAATTAATGTTTCAAAGAATCTTGGAGAAACCGGGGCTTAGTATTCACGAGAATGTGCGATACGGGTTTATTAAACCCAGATAACAGTCCGCGTGGACTGAAATAATCGATAATGAAGAATATCAAGTTGCATCCAATAAGAACACGGTAGAGAAGGAAAGAGAAATGCGTCAAGCAAAGACACATATTTTAAAAGGCGGGATTTAAGCAACGTCATGGGGTCACAATTGGTTAAAATAGGATGCAAATATCAGAAGGTAGAACAACAATTTCTGTACAAAATCAATTAGTTTTTCTCGGACATGCTTGCGTACCGTGTAGAAATTTTCTGAGATTTAAATGGGGCGAGTGAAAATTCGTAAAAATCGACGTGCGGGCGACAGACTGGGAACAGAGCATGAGAAATTCTAGAAACTGGCCGTTTTAGAGACTCGACCGACAGACAGGCTTTTGCTATATATACGGAGATGAAGATAAACAAGCTCTCTTAGACTTTTGACGATTCGATGCGTTAAAAGCTCGTACATACGCGACTTGATTGAAGATGTTAAACCGTGCATTTTAGTTTGATTAAATAATTTAAAGTTTGCTAGTATATTTAGTGATTCAAAATAGCTTGTTATTTACGTGCTAACATGAATGTACTTCAGTGCACTTAGATACAAGGTAATAAAATTTAGTTTCACTGTACCAATTAGCAAAATTTACAACGACGAATGTATACACAAAAGTAGGCAGTTTTGGCGTATATTGGTGACAGAAGCATGACTGTCTTTGCTATTTTTCGGGGTGTTAATAATTAAATGGTTCAAATACGTGTCTGGATCCATGAAACAAGGGTCAGATAAACACAGATGAGTTCCGGAAAGGCCCAGAAACGACTTTGAATGGATGGTGATGGAGAAAATTTAAAAGCGTAGAGAATCAGAAGCCGTAAATATAATCCTGTTGAATGGTGTGATTAACTAAAAGAAACGATACTTTGAAGCTACGAGGACAGTAACCTTCAGGTAAATTATACTATTTTGTTTGACATTTTGTGTGTATTGAATGACTTTATAATTGATTTACTTTAAATGGACATTAGTGAAATTGTTCTAACCATAAAAGTTTAATTTTAAGATGAAATTTGCGTGTTTAAGTAAAAAGGGTATTTTGTTTTGATGTTCGGGAATATGATGAAACTTTTTTTTTTTTTTTTTTTTTTTCAGACCCGGTCTGCCCCAAAAAAAAAACAAGGACTTTAATTCTGGATGCACGTTAAAGTGATAATAAAATTAATTTTGAAATTCTTTTAAAACTGAATTTTATGCTGAAATTTAATTTGAAAATTTAATGTATTCTGAATATTGATGTAAATAGAGTTAACGTTGATGTTTGTGGTAGGAATGTGTTTTTTTTATGTATGAGGATGAAAGCTATCTAGAGGAGCAGGCGAGGCGATTAACAGATGAAAATCAACGGACCAGGTGATTCAAGAGGTTTCACAGCACAATTTGGCGACCCAAAAGTGAGGCTCGAGTTCCAAATAAAATTTTTGTTATTTTATTCCAGGAAACTGGCGATCTGAGAAAGAGAGTTTCTGTGTGTGTATAAATTTAAGAGTATTTTTAGAGTGTGTGTGAATGATTAGAACGTATGCAGAGAAAAGAGTGGTTAAGGAGTCAAGGAGTGGAAATTGGAAGTAACGATAGTGCATTGGGTGAAAAAATACGAAAATGGAAGAAGCTGGAGGCAGTAGAGATCAGTCGAGGACGGAATCAGGGATCAAGGAAACGAGATGATAATGAGAATGCTAGAGAGGATGAACGAAGAAGCCAATAGAGCTAGGGAAGAATCGAATAGAGCGAGGAGGAGTCCAACAGAAAATTAGAGCAGATAAGCGGGAAAATTGAACAAAATACTAAAGAATTTACAGAATTTAAAGATAGTCTTACCGTGAAACTGGGGAAGTAGAAAATAGGGTAGATAAAATGAGCGTGACATTACAGGTCTTCGACAGGAAATGGGACATTTAAGGTCCGAAGTACGCATTTTCTGTGAAGAAGAAATAAACGTAAAAATGACTGAAGTAACGGACTCATGTAGGGATCAGTTAGGCAGGGTAGAACGTGAAGTTAGTAGTATTAAATACAACATGTCAAATTTAACGGGGGAAGGTCCCAGATTTTATACAGGTGGCGTATCATTGGACCAACACATGAAGTTTTATGGCGATAACAGGGTAAATCCACAAATTTTTATTAATAGTGTAAGAAATCTAGTGGGAAATTTATTTGACGAACAGACTAAACTGAATACGATAAAGGCTTTATTAAAGGACAACGCGGAAGCATGGTACAATTTGGTAGGACAGGACATAGACACGTATCACGACTTTGAAGACAAATTTTACAACATTACTGGAGTGATCACAAACAGGATCAGATTAGGGACGACTTGATTACAGGAAAATTTAAGGAGAGTTTGCAGGTTCTAGGAGCAATATGCCATCCGCAAGTACAGTGTGGCCAAACAACTGAATCCACCATTGACGGACAGACAGATTATTAAGTACCTATCACGACATTTTGAACTGGAAATTAGACAACACGTGGCCTTACAAAACATCACAGAACGGGAGACATTTTAGAGTATTTGCAGAGATATGACGATGTATGTGTAGGACGGACAAGAGAGATACGAGAACGAAACGTTAACACAGTTAGGTTTGACAACAGGACACCGAATTATCCGAGACGGCCTGACTACAACAGAAATTTTCGACCGAATTGGGAACGACGAGGACAGGAATACAGAAGTAATAGTGCGACTAGGGGACCGACGCCAAGACCTAGTTACACGCGACAGAACAGTTTACCGGAAGTAAACAGGACTGTGACCAGCACGCCGAATAGAGACAGGGACACGGATATTAACACGAGAAGGACGTACGCACAGGTTGTAGAAGACAACCAGGACCAAGCACGGAAAACAGGATGAGACAGGATTTTTAGAACGTGACAGACCACTAGATTTCTGTGTAAATGTATACGAACATCCACGTGAATTTTTCAAAATTGAGGAGGAAGTAGAGCCAGAAACTGTAGAAAAATTATGTTTGCTAATTATTAATTTAGAAATTTTGAAAATAATGTAGAAGTATTACTTGATACAGGGGCAGAGGCGAGTTTAATATCGGAGGAATTCGTCAGCAAAATTAGGGATAAGGTTTGTGATAGAATTATGCTATAAAACGTAGCCATTTATTAAACCCAGATAACAGTCCGCGTGGACTGAAATAATCGATAATGAAGAATATCAAGTTGCATCAATAAGAACACGGTAGAGAAGGAAAGAGAAATGCGTCAAGCAAAGACACATATTTTAAAAGGCGGGATTTAAGCAACGTCATGGGGTCACAATTGGTTAAAATAGGATGCAAATATCAGAAGTAGAACAACAATTTCTGTACAAAATCAATTAGTTTTTCTCGGACATGCTTGCGTACCGTGTAGAAATTTTCTGAGATTTAAATGGGGCGAGTGAAAATTCGTAAAAATCGACGTGCGGGCGACAGACTGGGAACAGAGCATGAGAAATTCTAGAAACTGGCCGTTTTAGAGACTCGACCGACAGACAGGCTTTTTGCTATATATACGGAGATGAAGATAAACAAGCTCTCTTAGACTTTTGACGATTCGATGCGTTAAAAGCTCGTACATACGCGACTTGATTGAAGATGTTAAACCGTGCATTTTAGTTTGATTAAATAATTTAAAGTTTGCTAGTATATTTAGTGATTCAAAATAGCTTGTTATTTACGTGCTAACATGAATGTACTTCAGTGCACTTAGATACAAGGTAATAAAATTTAGTTTCACTGTACCAATTAGCAAAATTTACAACGACGAATGTATACACAAAAGTAGGCAGTTTTGGCGTATATTGGTGACAGAAGCATGACTGTCTTTGCTATTTTTCGGGGTGTTAATAATTAAATGGTTCAAATACGTGTCTGGATCCATGAAACAAGGGTCAGATAAACACAGATGAGTTCCGGAAAGGCCCAGAAACGACTTTGAATGGATGGTGATGGAGAAAATTTAAAAGCGTAGAGAATCAGAAGCCGTAAATATAATCCTGTTGAATGGTGTGATTAACTAAAAGAAACGATACTTTGAAGCTACGAGGACAGTAACCTTCAGGTGAATTATACTATTTTGTTTGACATTTTGTGTGTATTGAATGACTTTATAATTGATTTACTTTAAATGGACATTAGTGAAATTGTTCTAACCATAAAAGTTTAATTTTAAGATGAAATTTGCGTGTTTAAGTAAAAAGGGGTATTTTGTTTTGATGTTCGGGAATATGATGAAACTTTGGGTATGTCTTTGAGCTCAATTAGACAAACCTGGTTAATTAACGTAAAGGGGTGGTAGATGCTCCCTTTATACTCAGACTCCGGTCTGCTTATATTGTTATATTAATTAGTAGGCATCCAACAAGGACTTTAATTCTGGATGCACGTTAAAGTGATAATAAAATTAATTTTGAAATTCTTTTAAAACTGAATTTTATGCTAAAATTTAATTTGAAAATTTAATGTATTCTGAATATTGATGTAAATAGAGTTAACGTTGATGTTTGTGGTAGGAATGTGTTTTTTTTATGTATGAGGATGAAAGCTATCTAGAGGAGCAGGCGAGGCGATTAACAGAAGAAAATCAACGGACCAGGTGATTCAAGAGGTTTCACAGCAATATATATATATAGATAAATTGGGGGATACATAACTCGCGCGAGCGGAATACTATCCTTTTCCCATGACTATTTATTTTTAAAACGTTTAGACCGATATCACAAACACAGGCATGCAAAAATATATTTTTCAATGTATAACAGTCTACTTCACATAATACCAAAGCTATACCTCGTTAATTATGAAAAATTGAAGTTTGTACTGATTGGTATTAGGTGTTGGATTATGATCATAACCCACGACTTGAGTGTTCCTAATTGATTAGTGGGGGTAGAAGCAGCATATCGGGAGCAGGTGAAGGCAGAATTATTTTTGACGAGGTTAAGTGGCAAGTTTGTTTTTAATAAAGTAGATTTAAGGAATTCATTCTGGCGGATTCCATTACACAAAAATTCTAGAAGGTACATAGGATTTTCCATAGAGGGAAAAATCGATAATTGTAAAGTAGTATCGTTTGGTTTGTCGGCAGAAAAGGAAATAAGAATAAATAAGAAACAGACAAGTGTAGGGACTGAAGAAGAAGTGATATTTAAGAGTCAGGATAAGAGGGATGATAAGTTTATTGTATGTGAGATAATAGAGATGTTAAGTATAGATATAGAAGGGGGAGAGATAGGGATGAAGAGTATTAGGTTGGTGAGAAGAAAGACTTGGAGGGTCAAGAAGAGAGTTAGATTTAAATAGAATAGGGATAGAATAGGTGTATATAGAAAAGTAGAAGTAAGTGTTTATAGAAAATAAAGCTAGGTATAGGATAAATATGGGGGATAGTTAGAAATAGGTTTAGGATGAGAATAAAGATTAAATGTAGGAAGAAAATAAGATAGGTTAAGTATAGATATTTCATATAAGATTAGTGGAGAGTTAGGAATAGAGTAAAAGTAGGATAGGCATATAGGATTAGGTAGGGGGAAGTAAAGTATAGTGAAGATTAGTTAAAAGTTAGGAATAGGATAGGTATATAGGATGTATATAGGATTGGATGGATAAGTAGGATGAAGTTAGGGATAAGTTCAGTTTATAGAATTAGGTGAGAGTTAGGAGTAGGATAGAGATATAGGATAGGTGTAAATAATTTTTTTGATTGGAGACAAAGTAGGTAAGTTAGATAGATAAGGGTAGAGAGAGATAGGCAATTTTTTGTAATTTTTTTGTCTAAATGTTTTATATTTGAAGTCAAATAAGTGGGATTATTTGTATTCAAATAGGGGAAAATACTCATATTTAGACCAGGGTAGAAAATTAAATAATCACATCAAATAATTTTAATCACCGTGTATAAGAATTTCATTAAATAATACGCTTTATTAAAACCTTGAAGCATAAATAAATGCGGTTGTTTCAGTAAAATAAGAAATTTAAATTATTTATAAGACGCTTTATATCAAAAGAAGCAGTATTGAAAAGCTCTGCGTGTAATGTAATTATTCCTAAACAAAGGGAAATTACGTGCAAAGTTTATATTAATTAACCCTATTTTAAGTAACCGGTAGTAAAACAAAGTGTACATATAATAATTAATATTTAAGTTGTATTCGCTAAAAATGAAAGGATAGAAATCAATTTAATTGGAGTTAATTAAACCGTTAATAACATAATACCTATAGAAACTTGTAAAAACCCAAGATTAAAATACCACGGAGTAAGGCTCTGAGAATTAATAGTATGTTTAAACACCTGGGTTTATTTAAAAGCTCATTCGGCGTAAAGTTTGCAGATAATTAATGTTTCAAAGAATCTTGGAGAAACCGGGGCTTAGTATTCACGAGAATGTGCGAT
The DNA here is from genome assembly GCA_036346225.1 of Platerodrilus igneus. Lineage (NCBI taxonomy): Eukaryota > Metazoa > Arthropoda > Insecta > Coleoptera > Lycidae > Platerodrilus > Platerodrilus igneus. Next base: position 1,532,687 of record JARFIW010001109.1, on the reverse strand, counting down.
ACGGGTTTATTAAACCCAGATAACAGTCCGCGTGGACTGAAATAATCGATAATGAAGAATATCAAGTTGCATCAATAAGAACACGGTAGAGAAGGAAAGAGAAAATGCGTCAAGCAAAGACACATATTTTAAAAGGCGGGATTTAAGCAACGTCATGGGGTCACAATTGGTTAAAAATAGGATGCAAATATCAGAAGTAGAACAACAATTTCTGTACAAAATCAATTAGTTTTTCTCGGACATGCTTGCGTACCGTGTAGAAATTTTCTGAGATTTAAATGGGGCGAGTGAAAATTCGTAAAAATCGACGTGCGGGCGACAGACTGGGAACAGAGCATGAGAAATTCTAGAAACTGGCCGTTTTAGAGACTCGACCGACAGACAGGCTTTTTGCTATATATACGGAGATGAAGATAAACAAGCTCTCTTAGACTTTTGACGATTCGATGCGTTAAAAGCTCGTACATACGCGACTTGATTGAAGATGTTAAACCGTGCATTTTAGTTTGATTAAATAATTTAAAGTTTGCTAGTATATTTAGTGATTCAAAATAGCTTGTTATTTACGTGCTAACATGAATGTACTTCAGTGCACTTAGATACAAGGTAATAAAATTTAGTTTCACTGTACCAATTAGCAAAATTTACAACGACGAATGTATACACAAAAGTAGGCAGTTTTGGCGTATATTGGTGACAGAAGCATGACTGTCTTTGCTATTTTTCGGGGTGTTAATAATTAAATGGTTCAAATACGTGTCTGGATCCATGAAACAAGGGTCAGATAAACACAGATGAGTTCCGGAAAGGCCCAGAAACGACTTTGAATGGATGGTGATGGAGAAAATTAAAAGCGTAGAGAATCAGAAGCCGTAAATATAATCCTGTTGAATGGTGTGATTAACTAAAAGAAACGATACTTTGAAGCTACGAGGACAGTAACCTTCAGGTGAATTATACTATTTTGTTTGACATTTTGTGTGTATTGAATGACTTTATAATTGATTTACTTTAAATGGACATTAGTGAAATTGTTCTAACCATAAAAGTTTAATTTTAAGATGAAATTTGCGTGTTTAAGTAAAAGGGGTATTTTGTTTTGATGTTCGGGAATATGATGAAACTTTGGGTATGTCTTTGAGCTCAATTAGACAAACCTGGTTAATTAACGTAAAGGGTGGTAGATGCTCCTTTATACTCAGACTCGGTCTGCTTATATTGTTATATTAATTAGTAGGCATCCAACAAGGACTTTAATTCTGGATGCACGTTAAAGTGATAATAAAATTAATTTTGAAATTCTTTTTAAAACTGAATTTTATGCTGAAATTTAATTTGAAAATTTAATGTATTCTGAATATTGATGTAAATAGAGTTAACGTTGATGTTTGTGGTAGGAATGTGTTTTTTTTATGTATGAGGATGAAAGCTATCTAGAGGAGCAGGCGAGGCGATTAACAGAAGAAAATCAACGGACCAGGTGATTCAAGAGGTTTCACAGCAATATATATATATATATAGATAAATTGGGGGATACATAACTCGCGCGAGCGGAATACTATCCTTTTCCCATGACTATTTATTTTTAAAACGTTTAGACCGATATCACAAACACAGGCATGCAAAAATATATTTTTCAATGTATAACAGTCTACTTCACATAATACCAAAGCTATACCTCGTTAATTATGAAAAATTGAAGTTTGTACTGATTGGTATTAGGTGTTGGATTATGATCATAACCCACGACTTGAGTGTTCCTAATTGATTAACGACGTTGCGTTATGTATTTATATACATCTACACAATGATGAGTACTATTATTTACCCATTCTCAATGCATAAAGAATGCATTACTAAGCAATAGTGGGAAAGGTATTATTTCTAATGAAATCTATGAACAATATTATCCAGTAAAGTCTTCAAACCTCAAAAAAAGAACTGGTTTCTCGCGCAAAAAAAACCAAAAGGGAAGAAAAGAAACGAGAAATAGTATTAGTCTAAACACAACAATAAAGCTGGAGAACAAAAATTTTTTACCTCGAGTTGAGGAAACTACAAATAGTCCAAGAAGCACAATCGAAGAAAAGAAAAGTTAAATAGACCGAAAAGTCAACTAAGTCGCAGTTTCCAAAGAATAGAAGAAACGTCTAGAAAACGTACCACAAAGAGCGGATAGAATAACGAAATAGGTCAGTACTAGAACCGACAGCAAGTAGAACCAGGTAGAGGAAATGAGAGGGATATAGAATGAGAAGATAGAGAAAAGAGAAAAAATATGAGAAAGCGAGTACAAAATCCGAGAAGAAAATATTAAAGTCGGGTAAATCAATCACATGAATTTGGGACGCGAGGACTTGGAACATGGTTTACGGCGTTTGCGTTGCCAAAATAAAAATGAAGTGACATCAGAAATATTATGATTGCTGAATGGCGGGTTTAAGAGCTTTGATGTCCAAATACGTTGGGATGTGTTTGAACAATCGGTAAGTTCATAGGACTATGGAGAAACAATTTTATGGATAGAGAAGAGATCAAGGAATGTAAGAGCTTGTTTAGCATTAAAATGACGTGAAACGCAGAATAATGCAAAATTATAGCGCCAAAAAAAATCGTCTAATTGGACGGGAACAAGACGCCCGCGTAGATAATGGGAACGGATATTTTTGCAGTGTCTGGTATCAGGGAAAAGATGTTCAGGATCAGAAGACTACATGTCGTTTATCTCGGACGGTTGTCCCAAATAATCGCCGGAAAAGACGTATTCTCGGTCATACAAGACAAAGAAAGGAGTACAGTCAGTGATTTGGTATTTGGACGTTCAGATGGCACAAGAAATTTGAGGAAAGTTGAAATCCCAGGACATTGGTTGTCGTGGATATATGAAGTTAACACATTCGACGAGTGTAATAACGTGCACATAAGGAGTTGAATTAACAGCTACGGAATTGTACACCGTTATCAGTGATGAGGTATTGGAAGTCATCAAAAAGTTAGAAGAATTGTTCTGCGATAGTCTTGGAAACGGACCGTCGCTGCACAAAAGAAAGAGTAAGGAATTTTAGTGAAGTAATCGGCCACTACAAGGATATAGGTATGATGTCTGGTGGAACGGGTAAGCGGACCTACAAGATCACAAGAGGACAGTTGCAATGGACAGCATGGTTTAGCCTTAGCAGCAAAGACACCAGAAGGAGGCAACTGTTCAACTTTGAGTGCACAAACGGGACAGAATCGGATTTAGCGAACGACGTCAGTTCTGAGACGGGGTCAGTAATAAGTTTGGACGAGACGAGCAAAAGTTTTTGTCACATCACAGTGACCAGAAGAAGAGGGATTGTTGTGAAACAATATCATATGTTTACGCTGCTCAGAAGGGACGACGATTTTCCAATCCTCCGGAGCATCGACAGTGATAGAAGTTTTATTACGACGAGAAAGGATATTGTTTACTACCGAGTAGGATATATAACGTCTAGGATATACCAGAGGTTAGGAGTAGGAAGGGTAAGTTCCAGAGGGGAAATTTCCAAAAGAAAATAAAGGTCGACAATGTGAACAGAAGGAGAAAAAGTATCAGGGACAGCATAATCTTGGATAATTGAGAAATTGTATTGCTTGCGACAATGCGACCAGCGGGTTAAACGTCTAGATGGACTTTGGAGCTTATTCAGTCGAATTAGCGGATGGTGGTAGGTGATAATGGTAAATTGAGTGCCTTCAATATAAGGGCGGAACTTCTCAATTTTAAAAAGAACCGTTAAACACTTTTTCTACGTGATAGAATAATTACGCTTGGGTTTGGAAAGAGAACGACTAATATAACTGACCACTTTCTCACCTTCTGACGTGTGCTGACCCACTGCAGCTAGACCGAAACTGGAAGCATCGGTCTGAATAGCAAAGGTTAAGGCAAAGTTTGGACAAAAAGGTATTAGAACCAAACTAAATGATGTTTAAGGGCTAGGAATGCGAATTGACAATCAGGAGTCTAAGAAAAAGGACATTCTTACGACTAAGATTCGAAAGTAGAGAAGTAAGATTGGCGAAATTTAAAACGAAGCACCGGTACCAACTAAATGCTAATCAGTCGATGGACGTCTTGGACACTACATTTGATTTTCCAATGCTGCACCCGAAGATACTACATTGGTCAGGAAGCAAGCTTTTTACCCAAAAGTTTTGAATTTTGCTAAACCTTTGCTGTTCTAAGCAAAGCAGGGATCTTTAATGTGCGTAACAACAGACACACGAAACCTACATTTCACCTCTCATTCGAACGAGGGCGTATTTTCGTTAAAAATGCTCGCCAAACATTTTTCAAGTGGTCCGTGTGGAAAATCGAACCCAGCCCCTTGGAATGAGCAGTCTACCAACGAGCCGCCTATTCCAAATAGCCGCTTACCTTCTTCTGGGACGTTTATTAAACTGAATTTTCGTTTACACGAAACTGAAACTTTTGTTAAATAAAAAAAATATTATTTGACGAAGTAGAACTATAAAACTCTAGAATTTGAAGACAAAGTTCTTCAATTTATTAAAGAGCATCTAGAACAATTTCATATTAGTAATAAAACGGTTGAATATTCAAAAAGATAATGTATGGTGCCCTTGTTATATTGAACGTGTGCACAATTTGCGACCTGATCAATACACGTTTCGTATGCAGTATAGTCGATGGTTTTTTATAACAAATTACAAACTGTCCATATTTTGCTGTCCCAGTATGGTTTACTTATGAAGTCAACTTCTCAAAACATAACATTATGAATTTTCATGATAACCACACATGACCAGATGAGAATCCACATGCCGCAGTCGTACCATTGTTTCAACAAACTTTTTCTGTTAACAATTGGGTTGGTATTATCAGAGCTTTTTTGGAAGTGGTACCCCTCGGAATTAATGCGTATAGGACTTATGCATGGCGTTGCTCCTCCACACTGCACTAATCGTGCGGGTGCTGTTAAATAATGTTTTTCAGGAACATTGAATAGAACGGGGATCTTTATACGTATGGCCCCGGGGATCACCCAAACACAATCTTCTGGATATTTGTGTGTGAAAGGTACTCGTTTACACAACCACGATTCAAAATTTAGAAGATCTTCAAAAGTGCATTGTAAAAGGTTGTACTGTTATTCGTAACACTCCTAGCATTTTTAAAAGGATTCGGCAATTATTAGACGTCGATTGGAAGTGTGTGTTTTAGCTGGATGTGCACATTTTGAATATCTGCTCTATTAAGTACTACTTTCATTTCACAGATATCAAAAATACAATACTATTACTTTTACTGAAATAATAAAAATATGTAGCATCCCTTATTTCAATAGCAACAGAACTAAGCACTCGTGTTTATAAAAAATTTTCGTTATTAAACGACGATTCACCCATGGCAATGTTTCATATTACATTGGAACTACCCTGCAGTTTAAAATAATTCAAAATAAAGTAAATGAATCTATAAATCATAAAGGCACATTTATCTATACAATTCGTACTAATATTTGCATAGACATTAACAAAACAATTACAAGATCGTTTCATAAGAGGAAAAAGCATCCAGAAGACCAAAACCAGGTTCAATGGATGTTTTTCCTAGTATGAGACGATCAAGTAATTTATTTTGTTAATGCTTTTGCAAATATTAGTTTGATTTGTCTAGCTAAATTAATACTTTGGTCTATAGTGTAATGTATATTGCATGCTATCAGGCGCTTATATTTTCATTAAAGCAGCGGTAATGTCGGTATATAAAGCGTGTTATTATCTATAATCACCGTTTAACTTTCTCAACTTGCTTAAAAATGTGCTCGCCATTCATTTCCGGATCAATTAATAATGTTGTCGAGCAAGACAGCCAGGTGTAATCAGAGAATTGTGCGATTTAGATAAGTTCAAGCTCAGACACTTTAACCATCAATGAATGCATACAAAATAAGTTGAAAATGCAAGGCATTGTCGCAACGAACTTCCAAATGTAGACTTACTTTAAAACAAATTAAAGAAATTAAAATTATTATGTTGTAATAATTATAAGTATTCAGATAAAATACAAAAATTTATAAACAACAAAAGAGACATTTTAATATATTTTATTTTATTGAATAAATATTTTAAAAGCTATATATTAGTTCTCATCAATAAGATAAGAATTTTTTTTTATATGAATCTAATTATTTTCGGTAATCAAAATTTAAGTTTAAACAATGTCTATAATATTGGAATAATTGGCATGAAATGCCATAAATTGTTCAAATATGTGTCGCATATTCATTTTAAACTTATTTAAAATTTTAATTATCCCTGTGGATTTTCCCGGGGGCTCGGCGTCCCCGTGGCCCGATTTTAACTGACATCAAAACTTAAGCTCTGGACACCAAGCTGAATCGATTGATGTATCACACATTGATGTCCGACCATTAAAAAGGCCTCGGACACACAGACAGACAGACACACAGACAAATAGATTTCATAAACGAACGAAGTTCGTTGAAAATATGGTGGATATAATAGAAATTTATGATGCGAACACTTGTTGAAATTTAAAAATGGATGTTTTAAAAATTAGTCATTTTAATTGGTTTAATTTATGAATATATGACGCTTTGGTTTGTCAGGGGCGAATGCAGCTTTTGAAAATCCAATTCCAAAAACAATATGGAGGAGTTATGCGTTTTTGATTTTGGTGCTGATATGGGTTGTGGAATTCAGTTAAATAATTTACTTGTATGTTTATATTTCAAAAAAGGTTTTGGTTGTGAACATCGTTAAGAATACCTTTCAAAATAAGGGAAATTTATTGCGATATTTGATAAAATGAACGTATAAAAAAGATTTGTAAGTGATATTTTGTTTTTAGTTGTAACTAAATTAACGGGCTAGGAGGAGGGTGGTTTGAAAAGTTCGCAAAGCGAAGGGGAAAATGAAAAAATTTGTTTTTAAAATATAGTTTATTTTTCAACCTAATCTCCGTCAAATTGAATACACTTCATCCAGCGATGTTTCAAACCCATTATGCCATCACGAAAGGGCGATTCTTCAAGGTCTCCCAAATAGTCGTCAACGGCTGCTTTTACTTCTTCGTCCGTGGAAAAACGCTTTCCCCCAAGGGAAACTTTAAGTCGTGGAAATAGGTGAAAGTCAGAAGGAGCCAAATCAGGTGAATGAGGTGGATGTAGCAACAAATCGTACTTCAGATCATTCGATTTTTGCATTGCTACTGCACTTGTGTGTGGACGTGCATTATCCTGATGGAAATGATCTTCTTCTTATGCAATACAGGTCTTTTTTCACAAATATTTATATCCAGATGGCCTAGAAGTTTAGCGTAATATTCACCGTTTATTGTTTGACCCTTGGGAAGATAGTCAATTAGTAGGGCACCTTTAGCATCCCAAAATACTGATGCCATAACTTTTCCAGCCGACTTTACGGACATTGCTTTCTTTGGTGTAAATTTATGTAAATTTATAGTTAAACGCTTTTAATAATGCACATAATGTGCAAAAAAATATTTATTTTAATATTTCTTTGGTATTAAACCACGTTTCGATCCATGACCTAGGATCGTTGTCAAAATGATAAAAAATTTTATAAGTTGAAATTTATGACACAAATTGAAGGTGACTTTGATTTATTAATTTTGGATATGAAGACATTTCACCTAATGTATTCAAATCAAAAATTAATAAATCAAAGTCACCTTCAATTTGTGTCATAAATGTCAAACTTAAAATTTTTTATTATTTTGACAACGACCCTAAGTCATGGATCGAAACGTAAATAAAGACAATTTAAAAACTCTGAGTGGTTTAATACCCAAGAAAGATTAAGAAAAAATACAAAACAAACCATAACAAACATTCAAGGAGTATTTAAAAAATATTTAATTCCAAAAATATAATTTGAACATGTAAAAGTTATTGTTTATATTTTTATGTAAAATACATTGGCAGTGTTTACTAACGCTAGCGCATAGCTTACTTCACACAGGTTAATACAATTCCACGTGGGTCTTTTCTGTCAAAATAAGTTGTTAATAAAAAAAGACAAAGTTTACTTTTTCCACAAAAAAAACTTTTCCGAAAGGTAAAAACATTGTATATCGAAAGAGAAACAGTAAAAATATACTAATAACAAAAAACAAAAATAACGAGGATGTCAAAACACAAATGTTAAAAAGCACATAAAAAAGAAATAGACATGAAACTAGTCATTCGGTAACCATTTTAGTTCAAAAATATCGCAATAACTGGTTAAAATTAAGAAACATCGCCAATAATTACTAAATAAAAAATAGAAAAAATAACAATCTGAAGTATATAAAAAAATATTGTTAGGCGTAATTGATCAGGTACGTATACATCCGATTTTAAGGGGAAAAATATTGAGTAATCTAACTTATTTTAGCAAATTTTGTACAGAATAAGATTTAAGTAAGAAGTTATTGGTAAATGAAATGAAATTAATATTAGAGTGTACTCCTAATTACAAAAGCGATGCTAAACTCTATTTTATTACAAGTGAATTAGAAGTTTTATGTTTCTTTTGCCATATTTAAGATATCGTTCCTAAAGCAAAGCCGTTGCGGCAATTTTCGACTCTATTTTTTTATTTAAAGTTTTTGTTGACAGAAAGATTTTCCTAAATGTTAGATGTAAGATATTGTTTGTAATAGAAAAACTGTTGTGAATATAATAATTAGTATATGAAAGATTATTTTTAAAAGAATATCTCGTGTCATCATAAATCAGATGTCTAATTCCAGTAATTTTATTTTGAAGAGAGCTAACTAAAATAATTAAATAACGAGATCTTCAAGCAATATATATATATATATATATATATATATATATATATATATATATATATATATTATGTTGTGAGATTTCTCTGAAACGGTCCTCTACTTCGTGCCCCAATGTTGGGTCCACATAATGGTGCGAGGTTTAACCTGTAAAATCGTGCCCCTCAATTTGGGTGTCATTAGTATTGTGAAATTATCCTCGGCTGCTCCTCCCTTAATTTTTAAATCCACCAAAATCCTTTAAAACCAACGCAGACGCTGGATCTAAAAACTCGCGCTCATTGCCTCTATATGCTGAAACCTAATAGAAATTCACACCCTACAGTCACACACTCAAAATAACGCAATTCACAAACTACATCACACTCTATTTACATGAAATACATATTACAATTTCAAAACACTTTTCCTTATGTACACTCGTATTATTAGTAATGTCAACAATTTCATTTTCAAAAGTAATTTAATTCGATAACTTTGTTTAAACAAATATTTTATGAAAGTAAGGGGGCGTTCCTCATACCTTACGTTAACCCCTTTGTCTTATCGTGAGCTCATAGTAAAACTCGTTAAATGTGAGTGCAAATTTACCGCATTACAAAAATTAAATAAGCCCCTATACTTCTTTACAACATAGCCTGGTTATCTGTAAATTAATTATCCTTGACTACCTAAATAAATTTCATTTTCATCTGAAGTCCCATAAATTTTCAGTTCATTAAATATATCAAAATAAAAAGAAACACTGCAAATCACAGAAAAAATCAAGAAAACCATAGAAAATATTCAACACACAATGTTTTTATACCATGGCATACCTCGTACCTATCTTCCAAACATTTTCGCCAACCAGCCCTCGAAGATGATGCCGTCCAATATGGCACTAGTCCATAAAACAGCTCCCCGGTTGAATCACCATCATTCTACGCCTGCTGCTACCCCAAAATATCCTCGTGTACAATAAAACCATGACCATCCACTTTCCAAAATTTACTCTTCGTATTCCCAAATAAATTAACCAAAACTCGCCGCCTGCACCATCAAATACTTCCAAATTTTACTAAGTTTCGTGCATTCCAAAGCCACAATAATTGAACGTTTGTACTTACATACTAAATTTACTCTTATAGAATGCCTTATTCGCCTTTCAATTTACTTGTCATCATACTAACTTATGAGCAATTTTACATAAATTCACTAACTAAAAGTAATTTAATGAAGCGCGAAGGACTGGCGAAGAATTAAGAGAGTGCCACCTCCTTTGAAAGTGGTTTAAATAGTCATTGCTACACTTCCCCTATTTTTCTATTCGAACGTAGAAAATGTTAACGTACAAGAATTATTCCATGTAAAAGCAGCAACCGTTCTTCATTTCTTAAAATTGTTTGCTTAACCGACTCGATATTCTCGCGAAAAACTCTAACGACTCATCGTTTAGCTTGAATTATAATAACAAACATCCTAAAATACTTGGTAAAATATTTACAACCGCCAACTGTCACTTCAATTTTGCGAAACTAGCCTCAACTGTTAATCGATTCCCACTACTTTCACGCCTTCAAACTCAAACAAGCATCTTTATCTCCCTTATTTATATAGCCCTATTTCACACATATGTCTCCACCAGCTGAATTTTTGCCCTACCTAATACAAACTTGTCGCACGTATACCTGCATCGTCCAATCATCTCGCACAATTCCTTTCCCTTACTTTCAATCGGTGCACGTCTGCTAATAATATTCCTAGAAATTATTGATTTTGTTTCCTCCTCTAAAATAAGTTTCTTTCCTATACTCTATCCATAATTAAATCTCTGATGTCATTTGTGTTTATACGTTTCTGCTCCGTCCTTGTTCCTCTATGACAGTTGTTTTTAGCTTTTCTCCAATACTAGCTTTAGACTTAAAAATCGATATCTTAAACAAACATAATGCTTCTTTGTCCTACTTATGTGTTTTCTGTTCTGACCTCGTTGTATATTGACTACGTTAACTCCCAACGGACTTTTCCTTCTTGTAACATATTAAAGCTTGTTTATCGTACGTGTTATCTTCAAATATCTCCCCTTTTGCTATGCTTTGAAACGTTTTCTGGTTTTACCCTTGAAAATAATAATCTTATTTCTAACGAATATGCAAAGCTTTTATGTTTTCGTATGCTATACTAAATAAAAATTAAAAATGGTATTTTACCTCGTTGTTTTTAATCCTTATCGCCCTATCTTACAATAAATACTACGTCATTCCTAAATAAATATAACTAATATTAAATTAACCTTACACTATTATTCGTTGACTAAGCCCTAAATTAATTATTTAAAATACTTTAATTATATAAATTGCCTAACTTGATTTTCTAATAAGTTGTTACTCTTACCCTAAGCTTGATTTATGTATTTACGATTAGCTACTAATAACACGATAATATATATATATATATATATATATATATATATAAATTATTGGTTGTGGGTTTCAGGTCAGCTGGCAAGTTCAGTAATACTAATTTTTTATTGCCTAAATTTTCGAATTATTTTAATTCTTGATCACAGGCATAAATCGAGGTTTGTATAAATAATTAGCAACAATGTAAAAAATAACAGCTGACCTGAAACCCACAACCAATAATTTATTTATATCTATATAAAGCAAGGTCGTTAAACAGTAAAATAATTATTAATATATATATATATATATATATATATATATATTATTGTCATTGATAACGGACGGATAATAGCATACTTTTGTATTTATAAATCGGAATGTTAAATTTGCTTATGTGTAGAAGCTTTGTAGTAAGTGAAAACTCAAGGATACGAATATAATTAGCTTTTATATTTTAAAAGTTGTAAATTAAGTACATCAAATAATAAAGAGAGCTTTTGGGTATATAAAATCAATAATGTAAGCGCATATTTTCCATTTAACCAAACAAAGCGTTCTTTAAATACAAATCCTAAGAAATTCTAAAAGTTGAGCAACTTGGAAAATACGATTTCAAACGGGCAGTTGCTTCATAGAAAAGCCTGACAGATAAATAAAAAAGTTTAAGGAACATGAATGTACGTTATAACATAATTCTGTAAAAATTTAGTTAACGGTCGATGCAAGAGATACGAAAACAACAGATGGTTTGAAAGCAAAGTGAGACGGAATATCGATAGCGTAAAGCAGACAGAGATCACATATAATAGACGTTGGGTAAAATACTCGTTTAAAGTACACGACAAGTTTGGAGGTCAACCACAATATCGATTTTCTGTTGCTTGAGTGGGATTGTAAAATAGACAACAAATATGTGTTAGACAGGGGTAACATAATTGAAGGCTGGATATAAGAATGGGAGAAATGTGTGTGATTGACTGAGCGCTAGAAATTTTCAAGAAGATCGCGACTGTTGTATTTTGTTGACTAGTTTTCGGACTAAAGCGACGATGGAATGAGAATTCTCAGTTTTACAAGTTCGTTACATATAAAATTTTTAAAATCGATTACAATAGGGGAGCTTTTTGGTTGAAATAGGGGCAGGAGATCTGTATTGAGCGATATAAATACACTAGGAGACGCAGTAAAGCTCTCTTTTACTTCTATCATTTCTTTGACTTCGCTTAGCTTTTACTGTAGCATCCAAAAGTTTAAAATTTTATAAAACGGCGTTAGTACAGTCCGTCGAAGATTAAATAACAGTGTGTATTGCACAAGTGGGTGCTATATTGTAGACGGTGCTGTAGCTACATTCAAAGAACTAACAAAGGGATGTTACTAAGGTAAGCGTGCTGAGAAATATTTGGAACGAGAATGCTTGGTGTTTGGTAGATGGGGAAGGTGATTAGCTTGGTTTGGGCAATTATCTGGGTAGAAACATTGAAGGCGTCTGCAGACACTTGGATAGCGATTGGAAATGAGTTTGATCTACACATAGCAGAGAGGTGTATGGAAGCAACGACGAGGTTTGTTGGACAACATCTTCATAGGTGACGACGAAAAAGCTTACTCCAGGTAACGAAATTGATTTCTATTGCTATTGCTTGAACATTTTGTGCTGTCATTTTGTGCTAGAGTGATTTGACACATTGGGTGTGTATTTTATGAACATAAAGCTCATTTGAAGGGTATAAGTAAAGGACAATTTGTATATATTATTTAAAGATGTAAATAAACAACATAAAAACTTGATTTAAATAGTAAACGGGTCTTTAAGGTTGTTATAAACAAAGATGCGATGAATTTAGGCATTTAGAGTAACTGGGTTTATACTGAGCTCACCATAGACCAGAGTAAAAGTCAATTTAAGGTTTTGAGACGGATCCATCTACTCATATAAAACAAAAACTGTCGAAATAAATTAAAGGCATGAAATTTTAAAAGGATTTAATGATTGTGATTGTAATATTTTATGAAGCTGTATATCCGAATGTGTAAATATTTACTTGGTAATGAAAAATTTTAATTTGTATGAATAAAAGGTTGTATGTTTCGTTGCATTATTTGAGTGGTAATTTTATTTGGCAGTATATGTGAGAAAGAGAGAACTTAGGATGGTAAGTATCTATGAAGAATCAGGTTTTAGAGCTAGCCGTGGTATGCTGAAATAAAGGAGGCGTTCCAGAGATTGGAAATTTTTTTTTATTTTCAGGAAAAGATTTTAGGACTTCCAAAACGTGGGACTCGATTGTTCCTGACTTCCGTAGCAATTTTATGGTGACCAATTCGTGGGGCGAGAAGAAAAAGGGTTTTTCTACAGTGAACTACAGCAATTTTAGGACAGCCCAACGCTGGGGCTCGATTTTAGGGTAATACACAGCAATATATATTCCTGTGATAACCTCTGGGTTGCGGAAGATTAAAATTTTTGTTAATAAGAATGCAATAGAGAATTATGAAATTACTCTTTACCTTCCTTTTTCTTTTTTTGCTTTGCTTCGCTAGCTCTATGGAAATTATACTGGGGAATTTACAAAATTAAATTAAACACAGCAATCTCAAGAGACATTTATACATTCAAAAACATTTTTCTTTCGTACAAAAGAATATATAACGATTTACAGCTTAAGTTCATACATAAAATTATTCTTAGACTATCTATTTACTAAAATAATCCTTACCTACTCTTTGTTAACAGAAACTCAAGTATCTCTTTTAACAAGTACAAAATATTCAAATATTCTCATCAATTAACAAACAAAGAAATCCAAAATATTATACTTATGGCTATTGATCAAAGACTGCTTATCCAAATCTCTTTTCCATTTACATCAACGGCATTAAATCCTTTTTGGTTCTATTTTAATTGACGTTAAAATTTCAGTGTACAAGATTATCTATATTATCTTAAATCTCTATTTGATGTTAGAACATCAGTTTGCAAGGTGCATCTTTTTCATTAATTGTGGAACGCCAAAGAATTAATTCTTTACTTAAAGTTACATACATGCCAAATTAATCTTTACTCAGACTTTCGTGGTCCATCTCGTAAAATTAAATTCTTACATATTGTTTGGTGTTGGAAAGAATGACGAATCGCAAATAAATCCTTCTAATCAGGTTACGGTTTATATACAAAAATTATCTCGATACGTCACATTCGAGATTCTTTCTGATCAGTTTCCAACATATTACATCCAGGTGATGTAATATTTCCGAGGATTCCATGGTTTTAATGATTTGAATAATGTCAAGCTATGTTTTAGGTTAATCTTAAAACGCATCGTTGATTCTTGTCTAATGGACGAGGTTAATGGTAGCGCCTCATTCTATCTTATTGTAACCCGGAAAGCTATAAAATAATTATTATTTGTTTTATTGCATTTTAATATTCGCAGATTTCTTTGTATAGGGTGTTTATTCATAGTTGGCTATTTAATGATTATTTAAAACATTTCTTAGTAAAAACTACCTATTCAAATATTCTGAAACTAAAACGTCTTAAATGAAACTCTTACAATGAATTAAAATGTTCCATTTGTGCACAGGAAATTTATTACATAAATAATTAAAACTTGCAATTTCTTTGCATCCTAAGTGCGTTTTAAGTATCTTTAACAGGGCTGAATATTTTTAAAATCTACACACGGAAACTTGTTTTTTATTTTAGTGGTAATAAAATAAAGCTTGTTTTTAAGATATCTTTAACTAGAATGATTGTTTACACAATGAAATTGAACGGCTTTGTGTTTATTTTTCAAAAATTGAAACTCGTTTTTACTAAGTATAGAATAGTTATTTACACACACAGCTTAAAGTTTTAACATAATTAAATAATGGTTCTTTTTATGTTTTGTAATAACGCGAGTGTAATGAATGGCTTTGTCTTTTAATGACAAAGAAAAACGCTTGTGTTTATACAGGGTAGAACAATTAAGTATTCGAAAATTTATATATATATATATAAATATATATATTTATATATATATATATATATACAAATAAAGCTCCTTTTTTAGTCAATTGGACTAGTCTAATATTTTTAAAATCAATTTCTGTAGTTTTCAAATTGGGATATTGTCCAAAGAATGATACGATATTATTTTTGCATCAATTTATTAATATTCTAACGTTTCGGCAAAGGTTGTTGCCTTTATCAAAGATACTACAAAAAAAAATTTTAAATGTCAATAAGGTAAAAAATCATTTTAAAATATCACAGTACTTACTTAAAATCTAATGCCAAATAATCAAAAGAACCCCAAACATGGGGATGTTGTTGAAACTTTAAAAACAGCAGACATGTAAATGACATATAAATGACATGAACAGAGCACACCAAAGGAGTTTTTTTTTTTTTGTTTAAACTTAATATTAAAATATCACATCTACTTGATATAAACAGACAGCCAAGACTGAACAATATTCGAAAACCAGTCTGCATAAATTAGGTTCCATATGTACAGTTAGATTAAACAATAATATATGTTTGCAATGAGCCTTGACTTTATACAATTGGAAATAATTATGTTATCCTGTAAAGATTAGAATAAATAGGATGTAAATTTTGAGTATCTTGTCTAAGGTTAATTGAATTATCTTCTCTATATATGTAATACGCTTTTAAAAAGATCCGAATCTTATAGTTCATTTCGTAATCTAATATTTCCACCTCTTCGTATTTGGGGATGTGCTGGGTACTGTGTACGTGTTGTGCAAGGGCACAACTTTTCTTTCCCAATTTAGCATCTGATTTATGTTGTGTTAGACGATTTTTTAACCACTGACTGGAGTTTCCCACGTACGTTTTTTTACAGGAGCAGGTTATCTTATATATAATATTACTTCTAAGTAGTTTACTAGTATCGTCTTTCAGTTTTGTAAAAAAGTTTCTGACTGATTTTTCATAGCTATATCCTATGATAGTGTTCGGTTGTTTCAGTATTTTAGCTAGCAAGGGAGTTAGTTTTGTATAAACGGTAATTTCTTATATGTAATGATGTTAGGTCTTGAATCAATTTTTGTTGAATAGTATTGGTGTAAATTAATTTCTTTACTAGTTGCTTAGGATATCCGTTGTTGCAAAATGTAGTTTCTAAGTATTTTAGGTTGTTTTTGAGAAACTGAGGTTCAGCTATTGATTTTATTCTGTGTTTCAAAGCTAATACTGTGTTCACCTTATGTCCGAAAGAATGATTGGAAAAGTAATTGACATATCTGCCTGAGTTGGTAGGCTTTCTATACCAGTCAAATAATAATTTATTTAAATGGTCCCGAATGACTAAAGAGTCTAGAAACGGAATTTTTCTTTCAATTTCGAGTTGGTGTGTGAACTTTAGATGTTTGTTGAACGTATTTAAACAGTCTACAAGTCCTTGAATCTTTTCTGGAGGGCAGAGCAGATTATGTCATCCACATATTTCACAAGAAATATCATGTTGAAATCTATCTTCGGAATTACGGTTTCTAGAAGATGGTCCATTACTATTTGGGCTATTATAGAAGATAAAGGGGATCCCATGGGTGTCCCAAATTTTTGTAAATAATATGACTCTTGAAAAACAAAATAGGTATTATTAAAAATGACGGCAATGGTCGCCAAAAATAAGGATTTAGAAAAAGTTGTATTGGATTGTATGTTTTCCCATTTTGTGAAATAATATCCAAAGCAAGATTTAGAGGTATGTTTGTGAAGAGGGAGGACACATCTAGAGAGAGTAAAACATGATCTTTGGGTAACTGAAACCTCCTAAAACGGTTGACGAACGAGAAAGTGTCCTTTGTATTATAGCCTTCTGAGGGAAACGACATTTGTAAAATTTTGGCACAGAACATTGCTAAATTGTATGTAGGAGTATGAAGGGAAGATATTATTGGGCGTAATGGAACGTTCTGTTTGTGAATTTTGGCAGGCCATAATATTTACCTGGAACGGAATTAGTCATTGATAATTGCTTTTTTTGTGTATCAGTGATATAATGTTTGGCATGAAGTGCCTTAATGTGGTCATTACATTTTTTTTGAATCGTGAAAGTGGGATCTTTGTTAATCTCTTGGTATGTGTGGTCATCTCTAAGACTCTAGACTCTAGACTCTTTGGTCATTCGGGACCATTCAAATAAATTATTATTTGACTGGTATAGAAAGCCTACCAACTCAGGCAGATATGCCAATTACTTTTCCAATCATTCTTTCGGACATAAGGTGAACACAGTATTAGCTTTGAAACACAGAATAAAATCAATAGCTGAACCTCAGTTTCTCAAAACAACCTAAAATACTTAGAAACTACATTTTGCAACAACGGATATCCTAAGCAATCTTAGTAAAGAAATTAATTTACACCAATACTATTTACAACTAAAATATTGATTCAAAGACCTAACATCATATACATATAAGAAAATTACCGTTTGTACAAAAACTAACTACCCTTGCTAGCTAAAATACTGAAACAACCGAACACTATCATAGGATATAGCTATGAAAAATCAGTCAGAAACTTTTTACAAAACTGAAAGACGATACTAGTAAACTACTTTAGAAGTAATATTATATATAAGATAACCTGCTCCTGTAAAAACGTACGTGGAATACTCCAGTCAGTGGTTAAAAATCGTCTAACACAACATAGATCAGATGCTAAATTGGGAAAGAAAAGTTGTGCCCTTGCACACCACGTACCTACACAGTACCCAGCACATCCCCAAATACGAAGAGGTGGAAATATTAGATTACGAAATGAACTATAAGATTCGGATCTTTTAGAAGCGTATTACATATATAGAGAAGATAATTCAATTAACCTTAGACAAGACACTCAAAATTTACATCCTATTTATTCTAATCTTTACAGGATAACATAATTATTTCCAATTGTATAAAGTCAAGGCTCATTGCAAACATATATAATTGTTTAATCTAACTGTACATATAGGAACCTAATTTATGCAGACATGGTTTTCGAATATTGTTCAGTCTTGGCCTGTCTAAGTTTATTATCAAGTAGCAATGTGATATTTTAATATTAAGTTTAAACAAAAAAAAAACTCCTTTGGTGTGCTCTGTTCATATGTCATTTATGTCATTTACATGTCTGCTGTTTTTAAAGTTTTAACAACATCCCCATGTTTGGGGTTCTTTTGGTTATTTGGCATTAGATTTTAAGTAAGTACTGTGATATTTTAAAATGATTTTTTATCTTATTGACATTTAAAATATATTGAATGGCAATTTAACCAGGAATCCAAAATAATAAAATATACAGTGTGTTCTATTTAAAAAAACTAAAAGTGATATCACTTTTTAAAATACAAAAAACAGCATTGATTTAAGATTCATCCTAGAAAATATAATAATAATAAACTTTGCAACTTTGTTCCAGGAGGTACTGTCATATCTTTAAAAAAAGGAGTTATTTTGCTTGGGGCGTTTTTTATAATCTAGTCGGTATATCGAAATTTATTTTGTGTAATTTAATACAATTTTCCTTATAGAGTTGTATTTAATTACATAACTAAATTTCAATATGCCGGCTAGATTATAAAAATGCTCCACATAGAAATATATCATAATAACGGAGATCTCCACGTTGAGAATAAGTAATGTGATAATGTAATAATAGCGTTTATAATCTTGTACTAAATAACCATAAACAACTCACCTATAGCTAGTATGATTAAGTGGTACAATAGTCGTTTAAACTTTCTCCCCAAGTATTTAATCTCTCATCCAAACCAATAAAATACTTAAGCGTTTACCTACAGATTTTATAGTTTCGATGGTTAAGGTCCTATTGTAAAGAATACTGTAGGAAATACTCCTCTACTAATTGGTATTTCAGACACACCTTTCTTTTTATATAACCATGTGGTTTAATCATTAAGTTCGAAGCGCCTTTATTATAAATTTAATAAACAGTATTGAAAGCAAAGCGCAATTTATAAATGGTAACTAAATTGCATTATTGAGAAAGTAATCTGATAATCACCAAGCGGCAGAGTAAAAACAGATACATAATAGAACAAAGTGAATTGTATATTTATATATTTAAAGGCATGCAACAAGAAATTAAATAAATACCAATTTAAAAATCCATGAAAAGACACATGCCGAAGAAAATTTAAAAAAAAAATTATTACACCTTTAAAAAAATGGTTGAAATTTGTCCTCTCAAACGTTCAAACCAAATGGTGAGCAGGGGAAGGTGCAGTTGGAGCAGTAAATTCTGACGAGGCCATGTTCTAAGTAAATTTTTAATTAGCTCACCTCAATATTGAACTGGAATTGATAGAAATTAAAATAATTTTTTATATGTTTAATTTGTATCGTGCCACAGTGTTCTAATTTATTATTATGTGTTACGTTTATTTTCGACGATAGATTCAAATACGTCCTTTTTTGTGGTAATTTGTTTTTCATTCACCTAGCTTCTGTTTCTATTCAAAACCTCATCCTGTATTTTTACCTCGTTACAATAGTACGCGCAATCGTAGCATTTCTTTCAAATCTATTTATTCTAAAACAAAAATTTATTCAATAAATTAAATAGTCAATACGTTGTTTTAGGTATCTGTTAATTTGTTAAACATTCTGATAACGGATAATTACTTTCTCTTGTGTTTCCCATTTAAAGACTTGTCGAAATCATAGATCCTACTATTATTTGATGGCGCTTTGATAACGCAAGTCTTGCAATTCGAACTTGTGTTATTTGAACCTACTTTTAATTTGATTCTGCAGCTTGTGCGTTGAAATATTTTCTACATTACTCGTCCAAGTACTTCATAAGCGATGCACGTTTTTTGTTCGACAAGTAGGAGGTGTCTTTCGTGTATTCGGTGAGTTTTCCCTGTGCGTACCCATTCTAATCAGATTCTCTTTTTAGCTCTTAACTGGAAGCCAAATTGGTTCTTTCTTTATGTAGGCCTAACTGTTCTTTGCCACAGATCAACTGCCGTTGCTTGTAGATCGCTAGTGCCCTTATGGTAGCAGGGTAAATACATCCCGACGACCGTGGCGATGCGGTGCTGATTCACACCCGAGGGCGTGCAAGCTAAGTATCCCGACACATACAGGTATACAACTTGTTTTCTTTTGTGTATATCAAGGGCATATTCCTTATCAGCGTTTGGTGTAGTTACGTGGTAAGAAACGTGACACTGTAGGACTATTGTTTGTTGCTGCGAATCGATATTATCGCTCTACAGCTGTGATGTACCATTGTTAAAAATGTTTGACACAAGTTCCACACGCTTATTCTTTTCTATTGATTAGTTTATTTTACAAACGGTATTATGTACAATTTAAAAGAATGTTTGACAAAAGCTCTTACACGTTAATTCTTTTCTACTGATTAGTTTATTTTACAAAAGGTATTATGTGCAATTTTAAAAACGCTTGACAAAAGCTCCCACATGTTTATTTTCTACTGATTACTTTTATTTTGTGTAAAATACGAGATGCGCACTTCGTATCTAAAGTACTAAATTGTTCGTATCACATAATTGTTTGCTTTGAAATAGCAACGCTTAATTTATTTCTTTTGCTTGTTTATACAGAATCCTTTATTTATTTTTATTCTTAATAGATAATCGTAGACTACACGTTTTTTTTTTGCTTCTTGGTATATAGGTGAAACTCCCCACTCTCCGCGTTTGGTAGTTAGCCTGGTATTTACGTTTCTTCCGGCTACGTCTAGTTACGTAGCGTATAGAATTGATAGTACAAGATGTTCATAAATGATTACCCTGATAACGTAAAGTGCTGCAGTTCTTCAGTGAACTCTTTTAATGAAACAGGCATTGTACACTGTCCCCGGATGCAAAGAGTTTGCTTACTCGTGTTGACTATTTATTATACAGTTGAGTAGATTCCTATACATGATACCTTTTTTTACAAGGCTTAAAATTACTAAGTAAAAGATCCTATCACATAAGTAAATTAATTAAAATGTACGTCGTTTGATCAATACTGGAAAAATGACATAAGCTAATAATTTTGTTAATGAAATATATAATGCCTGTTTACGTTAAAGGCTCTGATATACTCAAGTTTATTACAGAAATAAAAATGGTTAACTAAACAACTACAAAGTTATTATAAATTCCTGTCAGTTTGAAACAAAGTTATATTTAGTTAATATATGTCTTGGTTTCTAACAAGTCTAATCTTTTTTTACAAATTTAAAAGTGGTTAATCACACTTTAAGAGATACTTAAGAAGTTGTATTTACTCTACCTCATACATATTTTTAGATTCTATAAATCTTATATGATCCAAGGGTGTATAAATTTAATAAGTAGAGTGTCCATGTACCAATGGCCAGTGCCAAATTCTATAAGTACATATAAGTGGACTGATTCATTGATTTTATTATTTTGAGACGCAAACTACTGTCTCCAATGCATTTTTATGTATTTTGTTTTATTTCAGGATAAACGTTTGAACCATCTATGAATACAAAATCTTGTATTCCAATAACAGAATATATTCGTTGAGGTTCCTGCATTTTTCTTGGCGATATTCCTTGTTCTTATATATTGTATAAGTACAATGGCGCCTGACCTATCCGTATTTATTTAACGACCCCCCTGATAGTTTCTGAAAACCGCCGAAGTTAGAGTTCAAAGCTAGTACGGAAGTCTACAAAAGTCAGTTTATGTTAGTACGGATAAATCAACATCTTTTGCACGACGTTTGTTAGAAATATGTTTGCCTAGGTATCCCCTAATTCTTGTATGGTAAAAACTTAAATGTTTCTCTGTCAGTACATAATAAGGCTCGACAATACAGAGAAAATAAAATTGTTTAAGATTGCTGCTGCATTTATGGTAGCAGAGTAAATGTATGCTGACAACCATGGCGTTTCTATGCTGACTCAACCCCGACGGCTTGCGAGCTAAGTATCAGAATACCTACAGATATGCAACTTGTTTTCTTTTGCGTGCGTCAAGGCATATTTCGTATCAACGGTTGATGTAGTTACGTGACAAGAAACGTCACATTGTAGAACTATTATTTGTTGCTGCGATCTGATATTATCACTCTACAGGTGCGATGTACTATTTTTAAAGATGCGTGACAAAAGAACGCACGTGTTCATTCGCTTTATTAATTAGTTACTTTACAAAAATTATTAGGTAAAAATTTAAAAACACTTGACAAAAGCTCTCACAGTTTTTATTCGATACTGATTAATTTTATTTTGTATAAATACAAGATGCGCACTTCGTAGCTAAATTTCTAAATTGTCCGTAGAATATAATTGTTGGCTGTAAAATAGTAACGCTTAATTTATTTTCCTTTTGCTGGTTTGTACAGAATCCTTTATTTATTTTTATGTATTAATAGATAATCGTGGACCATGTACTTTATTTTTTTTTGTTTTTTTTGGTATGTAGTCGAATCCCCCCACTCTCCGCGGTTGGCAGTTAGCCTGTGCTTGCTTTTCTTACGGCTACGTCATTGTACGTAGCAAGTTCAAAAACGGTTTGGTACCGGCTACTCGGGTGGCTTACGATCCACCGTCTACACAACAGCTGTCAGTTAACCATCTTTCATTTCTTAACTTACCATTTTTTTAACTTAGTCGTTATATAACGTTCTCCTTTCTTCAAAATTTCGTTTTCACACTTTGTGCGTCTAAGCTATTCTAATTTTAAGTGCAATGTTGTTCTGTCCGTGTCAATGCACTCATTTTATGACTGTATTTATGTCTTTTTTATATACCTCCCATAGTTTGTTTCTTAAACTCATGTGAATTTGTACAAATAGCTTTATTATCTATCTATAATCTTTTAATTTAATGCAAAGAGTTGTAGAATACTGATATGTGTAATCGTTTGTATTTAATAATCTGGGTGCTTTAGAATTGTAGCCTTTCATCATAATTTAATGTTATATTGAAGTAACAGCGATATTAAATGTAAACTATCAAAGCTTCTAATTTTTACAGGCTACCTTCGTGCTATAAGCTCATTTAACCAACTGAAATCAATAAATTCATTTCTGTTACTTTGTGTTTGCTTACGTAACGCACTAGCGTTGCACATTTTCAGAGTGTTTTAAGATATTAATTTCTTAAAACGGTAGCTACGTCTCGGCCGCCCGTTTTGACCCTCGTACCCTCTCTCCGTCATTTGCCTCTATACTCGCTACTACCCTTTCTGAAAACTTCAGCGCCCACTTGAAAAACCTATGCATTAATAGCACTTAAAAATGCTTTTACAATTATTATAAAAAGGATAAATCCACTAGTGAATGAACTCCCGTTATAAAAAACCACTCGAAAATTTCAGGTGAAATAAATATCGTGTTAAACATGCATAAAAATAAATGTCAAGCTCATATCGATAGTTTAAAAAAATTTCTAATTGCAATACATCACATTAATAGCATAAATTACTTAATTATGCTGATTGGAATACCGCAGGTTATTTCTTGCGTGTTAATTGAGTAAGTGTTTAGCAACGCATTCTAGAAAACTTAATTAATGTTTAATGTTTATGAACGGCATTTTGTTAGGCAACTTAAACTTTTCTAAATTTTAACTGTTTCCTAATTAAGTTTATATTTATTAATTATCCTGGTGGTGCAAAATGATATATTTCGTTAGTTTTCGAAAGTTGCAGAAGATTGTAAAATAAAATAGAGCTATCACTTTTATGGTAACGTAAATAGTCATAATATAATATAAAAGTTCTACATTGAACTAAATTATTTTCTTTATACAATCATTACAATACTTGATTATCTGTAACATTCCGTATCCCTTATTATTAACAAGTAAATAACTAAATTAATATAATTTATTTAAATCATAAAATTCTAATAATATACCATCGTCGTTACCAACGCATGATATATTCTGCGCAGTTTTTCTGCTGTATAATTATAATTTATTGTAAATGGTTGTTACTATCACTTTAATAATTATTTATTACTAGATGTAGTTACCAAGTACGTACGTGCTTAAAGTGTATGACAGTCATTTAGAAAGAGTTGCAATTGCTCACCTGTCCGAATCTATCGAGCATTTCAGACACGTGCTATATAACCCTTTCGATTTTTCCGGTTGATCTCTATGGTTATTCTAGCAATTGTATTTAAAGTATTATATTTTTATTGAACTAATACATCTAACTGAAAAAAACGAGTTGACGGTACTGTTCTAGTCAGGTTTTGGTCACTTTTATATACAGTATTGTCGTAAGTAATACAATAAAAACTCAAATTCAGTCGGATACTTACTTCCGTAGACAATTTAACGAGAACTTTTCAACAAAATCCCGAGAGCGCAGCACGAGTGATATTGTCAAATAGTTCTAGTTAAAATACCTTCGAGAGTAAGTTTGAGAAAGCAAGCAAAAAATCTGGCTTAAAGTTTGAGATCGCAGGTTAAAATAAACAGTTTTTAAATATACCGTTTTCAAATATGTTTTTTCCTATTGACGTTGACTCCATTACTGATGTAGATTGTTTATGAACAATTGATGTTGGCAGTATGGTTAATCCGCTATCCAAAGAATGATGATTATTGTTAATACTCTCTGTGTGTTTGTTGTGGTTTGTTTTGCATTTTTCTTAATCTACTTTGGGAATTAAACCATGTTACATCGTTTTTATATACGTTTCGGTCCATGACCTAGGATCGTTGTCAAAATAATAAAAATTTCAAGTTTGACATTTATGACATAAACTGAAGGTGACTTTGATTTATTAATGTTTGATATATTTGGTTTGAATACATTATGTGATGTACTGAACCACCCCTGTATTAGGTATCCTTTATTTATTGTATCTCTAGATATAAGTCAGTTTGTTTTCAAGTGCAAGGCGAGTTATATATCTTCCAATCTATATATGTATAATAAAATAGAATTTATCAAGAATTATTAGGAAATCATTAAAGAAACTTAAGTTAGATGCAACATTGTATCTCAGGGATAAATATAAAAAGGTTATTAACAGTTCACAAGTAAGTTGTGAGAATGGATGTAATACATTGTATTCCAAACAGTAAGTGATACCGCAGATGCAAGTCACAGACGGTTAAGAAACCGCGATTACTTAGAAATTAAGATTGCTACATTGTATAATGAATAGAATTAAAAAATAAGAAGACATGAGCTCTGCAAGTTCCCACAGACATGTGAGGTGCAGGAACAACATAAATACCCCGAGAGCCCCAAGATCATCAGTCAGTCCTGAGTATTTCAGTTTTAACAGTGCCGTTTGCTTAGGCTACTCGCCCTTATTAAGCTCCAATTATTATTTAAATTTTGACCTCGTATAAATCAATCCAGTTTGTCAAAATTCAATTGTAATTTTTGTTTAACCAAATAAAATTTGTTGCAAGAAGTTTTGGAAGAAGCTTTTAAACAGGCTGCTCCCAAGGCCCAAAACGTAACTGGCGCAGCCGATTGGATCCAGAAAAGCACTACGAATACAAAAATCGGAGAACTGATGACCAAGAATTTCAATTCCTAATCTGGAAAAACCCAAACAAAGTTGGACGAAGTACAAGAGAACTTATTTTTAAACACGAGAACTTATTTTTAAAACACGAGAATAAATAAAACAAGAGAACCGAAGAGGCACATTTATATACATAACTATTAGTACAATTATTACAAATTATTAAAATACTAAACAAAACGAATTCAGTTCAGCAAGTCTGAAACAATAAAAATAGAACGCAGTTAATTATACCATTTTATCACCGAAAGCTTAATGTATAAAACGCAATTCTTGTAAATAATTAATTATAGAAACGATTATTCAAACTTAACCTTTATCAAACTCTATAAATTATACACTTCAGCGCAACGAATTGGCCAAAGTGCGTAATTGTAGAAACGCTTTGTAATTATTATTAAAAGTAACGCATTACAAGTTGAAACAAAGCGTGCAAATCTAAAACGCAATTCCCATACCGGAAACCATCATTGAATAAAACCAACACTGATCAGAACTTTATAAAGTATAATCAAATATTTTTCAGCACGAAGATATCTAGTTATACAAAAGCATTACGCAAATTATTAATTTATCACCTAGACTGAAAATAAAACCTTTCAGCAAACTTAAAACTTTATATTTAGACAATCTTATTGTATAAATTATAAGGAAAACATTGAGCAACTACTGTAACGAAATGATTGACTAAAAACTTGCAACTTTATAATTAAACATTCAAGGTAACTAGATTATACAATTGAAAGAAAGCATTTTTATCTACTTATCAACAACACCTACGGAAACGAGATAATTAAAGCAGACTCAATTAATCAACGGGACTGAAATAAAATAAAGTCATAACTGGCGCAACAAAACATACAAAGTACAACGCAATTATTCCAATAAATTATTGTTCCACATAAAAACCTTTCATAAAATTAAAACCCGCGACAACCATAACATTCGCAAAGTATAAATAAATAAATTCAAGGCTGCAGCAATTAATTAGACATTACGAAGCACAAATTCCTCAATTTAATTTTAATACCGTACAACTACATATAAAATATACGTAAAACGATTCTTAAAATAACCCAACACAATCCAAACTAAAAATTAACAAACCAAACTAAAAAGTAACAATACAAATTGTGAGATAAATTTCAATTTTTACAAAAACTTGTTATTAATTAAAAGCGAAAGCAGCCCTTAACAATCATGATTTCAGATAAGAAAATTTACTTCGAAAGCATACTTCAATTCAACAGAAACTGACTCTCCTAGAAAATTTCATTACCGCGTGTGAAATATTTTTGAAAACTTTTTATAAACCAGGAGATATTGAACGAAATGTACTACTTTAAGGCCTAATAATAAGTAAACTGACCGGACGGGGACTAATGCTAATAGCCAGTCGAGACGATTTAGAACAGTGGGAAGATTTTAAATGCATATTGATAGCATATTTCGGAGACCAAAGAAACATCGAATGTCTTATCTGCGATCTAATAAACCTTAGAATGGAAAGTAACCAATCCCCGTATCAATTCAGAATGATGTTTAATTTTAACAAAACTAAAAATCGAAGAACTCGACCAAAACATCCGCCTACTAAAGACAAAAATGTATGACGAAATGGCACTGGACACCTACATAAACGCATTACCAGAACAACTATCAGATTAAATAAGATTCCAACATTCCCAAAATTTAGAAGAGGCAATAAATAAGATCATACAAGAAGAAAACGTAATGTATTATCAAAATAGACTATTTAACCTTAACGCGAATAGAAGTTATTCACCAATAAAACCATACAAGCCGCGAGACAAACAACTACCCAACCAAAATTCACTCCATTTAACGCACAAACAAATCAACCGTGCATCAACAACTCGAGTTTTAATAACACAAATATCAACAATCAATTTAGACAATTTCCGAAGCCAACAATTAACTCAAATTTTGCAAAACCCGCATTTACACCAAGATTCAACAAAAACATAAACCAACAAAGACAAACATTCGGCGCAAACCCCATTAGAAATACACCAATAATAAATAACAATAACAACCCTAGCAGTTATTACAACCCAACCCTCATGGACACCTCGTCTGGTAACACCAGACAAAATACAAAAATATCGCAAATCCGACCAATACATAACCAAAAACAGAACTTTACCTCGGAAGAATTATTTCACCAAGAAGTAAAAGAATCTAACGATGAATCAAACCACTTACATAACTATGAACGTGACGAACCATGCGAAAATTACGAAGAGGACGATATAGAAAATGCGTGCTCAAATTTTCAGATAGACAGATTTATAAACGACCAAACATAATCAATTTAAATAATATCAATCAACAAGTATTGCCATACATAGAAATACCCCACGCAGAACTTAAATTAATAATCGATACCGGTTCTTCAAAAACACTAATTAGCCCCCGAAGGCAATTTAACTAGAACTTTTCAACAAAGTTCCGAGCGCAGCTCGAGTGATATTGTCGAATAGTTCCAGTTAAATTAACTTCGAAAGTAAGTATGAGAAAGCAAACAATAAAATCCGGCTAAAAATTTGAGATCGCATGGTATTTGGTGAGGCAATACCGCATATAAGTCGAACTGAACCAGAAATTTGTATAACGGTAAATAACTACAAAAACAAGAAGAAAATACATATTAATGTTGAAGACAAAGCCTGTTAAAATAAACAGTTGTTAAATACAACGTTTTTAAATATTTTTTTCCTATTGACGCTGACTCTATTACTGATGTAGATTGTTTATAAGTAAATGATGGCACTATGGTTGATTTGCTATCCAAAAATTTGAATCGGAGATTAGATACATGAATGATGATTACTGTCGAATTGCAAATAAGGTCGTAAAGAAAAGATGACTGGCGGTGTAGTGCTTCATGTAAATAGTTCCACAATTTCCAGCTTTATTGCTGTAAATCTAAAATACTTAACTATTATATTTGTAAAAAGGGATATGGTACTTTCCACAAAAGTTGTTTCACCAGAATGAAAAACGAAACTTTTTACAAAATAATGTTGGTTTTTGCGATTAGAAGCACAGTTGAGGTGACAAATAATATAGTCGGCACCATTTCATGTGTATTGGACCAATTCGCTTCGCGCCATAGTCGTGTCGCTAATGCAAGGACGGCGCAGTTTAGTAGACGTATTTACAATCTTGTGCAGTTCAATGCATCGAGTCTAAGACGAGTATGTGCATGTCAGTATCCGCAATTTAAATAATAGGCGCCATTCTCCAACAATTTCGCAACGCACCCTTGTTACGGGCGAATGAAACGTTAAATTATTAAATTTGGAATTGCCCAGAGTGGACGGAAATCCAGCAACAATTGAGGGTGCACCGACTAACTACAATGATGCGTGAGTGGGTCTCTATAGAAACAATTAAAGAAAGGGGAAACATTCTCTAAATGTAAAATAAATAGGTGTAATTTCAAGCTGTCTTAAGTTTATGGGCGCTAACTCATTTAGTCAACACAACGAGTGTTCCTGGGGATCCTAATTAAGTCGGCCTTTTCTATAATCAAACAAAGCGACCACTTTCAGCTCACTGCGTTACCTAAATCTAGTTGAGTACAAACATAACATTATTCCTGTAAATAAGGACATACACATAATTATAACAAAAATGAATTTCCGTTTTAATTAGTCATTACCTTAACGATCCTAGTCTTTCAGATAAAATTACATTGTCCAGGTTTGCTATTTTTAATAAAATTTACACTATTTCTTACACTAATGTTAAACGTTTTATAATTTCATCATATTTAATTAAGCAAATGCCATGCACAAATGCGACCAACGAAACAATAAGAATAATTTGTAAATAGCCAATAAACTTACAGTTAAATGCCAATTTACACAAAAATTTCCTTTTTGCCAGGTTCGAATTCACTTTGCTAAAGAATCATTTAATTTCCAGCCAAGTTGATTCGAAGCCAAACTGTCCAATTTAATATCGGGTCCTTGTCGATTATGTGCGGATATAACCACTTTAAACGCTAAGTTGCTAATCTCCTATCGAATGGGATTGTTTAATTTCTCATTATTAATGATGATCTTGCAGATGTTTATTCGTTGCTGTTTTACAACTTCTGTCCATGTCTAAGAAGTTAAAGGTCTGTTTGCTAACTTTGGACTTTTTCCGAGCATTAGAGCGATAAGCCGGGAGGTTCGCTGTAAAATTAAGATGTAAAAGTATTAAAATTATACGCCACTACACTACTCTACACTACACTAGATTTTATAACCCTAGGGATTGTGTAGGAACCTCAAAGTAAATATCCCTAATAACAAAAAATTGACCATAAGCAGGGTATTCCTAAAATATAACAAATTATTATAATACTAATGAATACAGCAGTTTGCGTCTCAAAATAAAAACGAAAAGATAATAATATCTAAATGAATCTCTGAAGGTTTCAAGATTTTACTATAAACATGTACATGTACATGTACATCAAGATCACCCCAATATACAACGTATACTTGCATAAAAACGTATATTAAGTGTTTAATAAATTTCATTAGTGAACAAAATAAAAAAATTATAATAAACATGTCTATAGCGTGTACGTAAGGCCTGAAATACTTAGAAAATTTCAGTTCAATATTACTCAGCTAAATTGAGACTAATCGCTCTGTGTTTAAACAAAAATTTTGAAGGTTAATTCAATAAGCCTGAGGTATTAAAAGTTTAGTTTAGTAAAAACAATTATATTTACATTACTTAAAAAATGTATAAGACAGAATATTTAATTTTCGCTTTTAAATCAATGACCAAATCTTAGATCTTTAAGTTATTAACGTAATTAACAGTGATTCAAATATAAAAGTCAGATCTGTCTTCCTTCCAAATTTACATGTGACTTTTAGAACAAAATTCTTGCTTCATGTTTAATTACCGAGATAATTTATTTACGCCGAAAAGTACAGGTTTATAAAACCATCATTACCTACCACGCTGTAGGGCGTGCGCGAAATTTTCACAAAGAAAAACGAAAACAACCAAAAATACAACAAATGTTTTCGTTGTGTATATCGAAAAGAAAGTGAATATTAATTTCGTTTAACTAATAACCAGAGCTCAAAATAATATTGTTGTTATCAAACGTGATTAGGAAACTTGAAAGACGGTTTTATCAGATAGTCCAATACCTCATTTCAACGAGTTTTAAATTGAAACAATAGAGAAAGTAATTACACGTTATCGCAACGTATAGCTAGTTCACGTATACCTAAAACAAGGTATAGACTATTTAATTTATAGAGTAAACTTTTCATTTTAAAACAAATAGATTTGAACTTGAAAATTCCTAGAAGCGTATTTTATTGTAGGAAGGTCTAATATACCGGGTGTTGTTGGAGGATTTGAGCAGAATCTAAGTAAATGAATAATGAAATACCAAACAGGGGTAGGTTTTAACGAACTATCGTAAAGTAAACGTAACAAGATGTTTTCACTTCGATTAACATACAAAATAGCAACCAGAAACAGGTAAAATCCACGTATTCCACAAACTTCAAGGCTTCTAGATGAGCTTCATAAGAATAAAACCTAAGATCTTAATTCTCCTTACAAAATAGTAATTGCCCGAAACTTAATTAGATAAACCCGCGATACAGTTGATTCATAGATTATGTATAACTTTAACAATATAAAACTATGATAATATTCTGAAGGTGTTAATCTTCTAAAGGCACAAGTTTGGTGACAAATAATATACACGATACCGCTCCGCATGTATTAGAGTAATCAAGAGTATTTACCTCACTTATAAGTCATTGATAATACTACCGTAAAGACAATACAATTTAACAGTCGTATGGGCAATCTTCTGCAGTTCAGTGCAGCGAGTCTATGACAAATAAATTTTTTATGCATGTCAGTGTTCTAAAATTAAATAAACGGTACTATTCCCCTGCATACTATTCGACCAACACGCATACATCTTGTATGTATAATCATATTCTGCATTTTTGCTATCCTAAATGACCACATGGTCCTTATCGCTCCAGTTGTCCCAATATCGTTTTGAGTGATCAATTATTTACACGCCATTGCCATTGTAAATTAAATTATACAAAGTTTATAAATTGAAAAGGTCATCATTATATATAATGCATGTATGGTAATTCTTTGAACTTTACAAATGATGTAATAGAATGTATTTGTAATAAACAAATAGAAGATATAAACAAATTCAGTAAACGTTTACAGTTTAAACTTATAAATGCCAACCAGAACAACACATTGAAAGATAAGTTTATTATTAAGTTAGAGCAGCAACGTGAAAAATGTGTTCAAATTAGTCAAAGGGCGAGAAGCTGTAACAACACAGCAGGAATTAGAAACCAATTGTAGCCTTGCGAAAACAGTTACTAAACCTGTAAGAGATTATGCTAACTACTTGTATGAAAGCTATTGAACCTGCTGAGACTCAAATCTATGAGCCTTACGTTATAAATTTAGATCTGCCCTGAAGAGGAAGGGACTTCATAACAATTTTAAGGCTGTACCGGCTAACTACAGCGGTGCGGGAGTGGATTTCATTAGAAGAAATAGTAGAAATTCAAAATATATATATATATATACGTTTGAGATGGCTGAAATGCAAACAAACTACTTTATAATATTTACTTTCCCTAAAGGACTTTTTCTATTATCATAGTTAAAAGGCGCCAAACCGTCTTGTCTCATCAATATTCTCTCTACACGGAAAACGATTCTTCCAAATAGGTCTCCTCTGCTTTTCGTTTCCTAAGTTTATCACATTATACGATACTTTTATCCACAATTCTACTTACCGTAGATATTCTTTCACAAATATCTAATTATTCCTTGTTCATAAATAAATGTAAATAGAATTTCTCCTATAGTTAACCTTAATTGATATTGAATAATTACCATGCAAATTCAAATATACGATGCTTACCTTATTTTCTTAACATCAAATTGGCCAGGTATTACTAAAACAAATTCTAAAAAAACATTAAATCAATCAATAATACTATCAAACCGTTTTTCTCGTTTCAATATTGGTATACGTGACCTTCTAACACTCATTTCTTGAAATGTCCTTAATAATATACGAAATAAAAATAATAAGTAAAATGGTTGAAATACAAAAGTCTAGGTTACACTAATCCATGCTCTCTTTGTCATAACTAAGGGCACCAAATCGTCTATCACAGCAATACCTTCGATATTATTCCTACACGAAACCGGTTGTTCCGCATAGGCCTCCTTTGCTTTTGCTTTCCGAAATTTAATCGTTTTATACTTTACTTCCCTCTAAGTTGTCTTAAGACACTTATTAAATTTTATCATGATTAAAGAAGTGTTCAAAATAAACTACCTGTTCCAAATACTGTCCCATCACTACAGTGACTGGATATCCTTTCACAATTTAGTCTGTTTGCCTAGTTTCTAAATTAATATAAATAAAATTTGACTTATACTTAACCTCTATTCACATTAAATAATTTCAATTTCTGAAAACGTTTTTAATAACCAACATATAAGACAGTCAATTACCAATTTTAGTGTCCGTCCAAAGTATTGAGGTTTCATGCTTTAACTGATATTTAATTTCACCAATCAAACTAATATGTAAACGTTTGTTAATTTTCTACTGCATATGTACCACCCGTGTACATTTAAATATTTACCTGTCTATAATTATAGAATATCAACGTATAAGCTCATACTTACTCACTGTTTAAGTTACAAATATATCTTTATTTTAAGGATTTCCAAAAGGCATCAGTATTATTATTTTCTGCTTGCGTGCTGACAAACACAGTTCTCTTAACACACACAACCTATTTAAGATATCCTCGCAAGTTGCCCTTTTATTAGGACACAAGAGTTTTCAAAATCCTAAGCACGGAAAAGAAAACTTTTCCTTAACAAAGTTGCAAGCAAAGTTCCACAAAGGTCACGCATCGATTAAATTTTTTCCGTGGAGAAGGCTACGTTATATACCTAAAACTGGTTTCGTTCAACGTTACTTTTAACTTAATCTTATACTAACCCCCAAACACGCTTCCATTTTCGTCTTATTACGTCTTCGTATGACTACATTTTCACCTTTTGTAATTTCCTGTTCGCAAATAATTAATTCTCTTAATTTTTCGATCGGATGTAACTACTATCATTTACTTCCCACTCCTTACGTCTAGTGGCACATTGTCGTTATCTAGTTTTTCCTAACACGTGAATTAATCGTGAACTAATATGGCTTACTTAGTTAGTATTAAGTGTAGATTTATTTATCAATATAAATGAGCACATTATATTGTAAAAAATGATTAAATTAACTGCAATACGATATTCGTAAATTTTACTAATATAGTGCCTGGATTTCAGTTTCTGTTATGGTCTGGGGTTTACTTCGTATTGCAATTATGTAACATTATTTAACTAAAATTTGTAAAACATCTTCTATATTAGGAATAGTTATGATCTGGAACATACCTGTTAATAACTCCATAATCGTTTCCTTTTTTATTTAAAAAGTTTTCTTAAAATGGCATGATCCCGCTATGGAAATTTACTGTTATAAATATTCTGATTACCTTTTTGTGGATTAAAATAATGTGTGGTCCTGAGTTCCGTTCCAGTATGTATTTAGCATGAACAACACGAAGCTTTTGTGGATTTTAGGTCTATGATTTTCACAGATGATTTTTTGCCCAAATTCCATAGCTTTCTAAAAGAATTCCAACAAGTGAACAATGAGCAAGCACAACCAACCACCGCTGCCAGAGTCACGCATACATTACGGACCATTCCACACACACTTTTTCGATTGCCGCTGTATCGATACGCCTCACAAAAGGAACTTATCATCGCCACCAAAATAGAACAAATGTTGGCTAACCGGATTATCAAACCCTGCACTTCAGCCTACAATTCTCCCATAGTCATAGTGAAAAAAAAATGGGAGATCACGATTCTGCATTGATTACGGGACTCGAGACCGTCATCAGAGACGAGAGTTTCAACTTGCTAGTAATCTACGAAAGTCGCTACAGGACAAGATATACTGATGATGAGGGCCTCCTCCTATCTTTACTCGTCCATAGTTATGATTCGAAATTATACATCCTCCAAAGGTCGATTCGAGACCAAATGGACCGGACCCAATGTGATCCGAAGAAGAGCATGACCAAACATTCTACTTGAACGCCAAAAACATACAAACTGCACCCACTAAAGCACAACCACCATGCATCAATCTAGCTGCACAACTACACGTGTTCAAACAGAACAAAAACACCGAAAAAATTCAGCACAACCGTCGACTTCAAATCCTGCACTCCTATTGGTCGAGCGCAACACTCCTTCGCCAAACCAATGGAGGAAAGCACTCCATTCAACAGCCGGACATTCACTTGGAGCTTCTCATAGCCTAAGGAATCAACTAGCAGCGCTGCACCTTAGCCTGCCATCGTCGGCACTAGCAGCGCTGCCCTATAGTCTGCTTCCTTAGCTTTAAAGCACATCGAGCCCGCCTCCCAAAAATAGATAGCAACAACGATATAGAGATTTTTACGGACCTTTTTCTTCCGACATCGAGGAATCCGATTCAGTGTCACATGCCGACAACTCCATGGGAAAGGGTAACCCGTCTCACCAGGTTAGAAGAGATTATAAAAGAAACAAGAAAGGGTCAACCGTACAAATACCAGCAACAAAATCACCCCCCATACATGACAACTATCAAGGTATCGCTTTTGTCCACAACGCCATTGGTACGGGGAATACCCAACTGCAACGTCGGGAAACGACGCATCGGCCGAGCAATGTCAGAACACCGGCCGGCTGGACTAAAGAAGCTGGCGCAACTGAATACAACCCACTGTGATCCTCTACCAAGGATTCCCGTCACCATTTAAAAAAACCTATAATACACGATTGGATACAGGAGCATCGTCATGTATGGTGAGGGAGGATCGAATATCTAACGGCTCACCGATAGAACCTCATCGTGCCTCCTCCCATCTAGCCCAAGCATGGACAAAAATGACCATCAAAGAAAAATTCTGCACGCGATTCACACTAGGACCCGTGACAGATCATGAGACCTTCCTGGTAGTAGCCGAAGATATCATCCAGAGGCAATCCTGACTTCGACGTCAGAAAGTAGTTACGGATTACGAGCGAGACACCATACACTTTGAAGCACAAAACCACCAAACGCTTTAAAGGAACCGAAGGGTGACGCCCGTCACCATCAACAAGCCACCCACGCCAATCACAACTCACCCGTTTTCAACTGAATTTTTGCCCAAATTCCACAGTCTTCTGGAAGAATTCCAACCAGTGAACAACGAGCAAACACAACCAACCACCGCTGCCAGCATCACACATTCGTTATGGACCATTCCACGCACACTTTTTCGATTGCCGGTGTATCGATACTGCCCACAAAAGGAACTTAACATCGCCACCAAAATAGAAGAAATGTTGGCTAACCGGATTATCGGACCCTGCACTTCAGCCTACAATTCTCTCATAATCATCGTGGAAAAAAAGATGGGAGATTACGATTTTGCATCGATTACGGGAGACTCGACACCGTCATCAGAGACGAGAGTTTTCTACGAACGTCGCTACAGGACAAGATATACTGATGATGAGGGCCTCCTCCCATTTTCACCCGTCGATAGTTATGATTCGAAATCATACGGCCTCCAAAGGTCGATTCGAGACCAAATGGACCGGACCTAATCTGATCCAAAGGAGAGCCTGACCAAATATCTACTGGATTCTACTTGAACGAGGAGATATAAACATCCACGCCAAAGACATACGAACTGCGCCTACTAGAGCACAACCACCACGCATCAATCTAGCTGTACAACAGCCTTCAGTGGTGAGGGGGGTACCGTATATCAAACTACACAGGCTGAAACAGAATAAAACCACCGAGAAAACCCAGCACAATCGTCGACTTCAAATCCAGCACTCCCATTGTTCGGCGTAACACTCCTTCGCCAAACCAATTGAGGAGAAAGGGTTAAAAAAGTATCCCATTCACTTGAAACTCTTCGTAGTCTAAGGAATCCAATAGCAGAGCTGCCCCTTATCCTGCCATCGTCGACACCAGCAGCCCTACCCTATAGTCTGCTAACATCAACACCTTAACTAGCGGCACTTACTCATAGCCTCCTGACGTCGACGCCACCAGTATCGCTTACCCATGACCTGCTGACGTCGACGCTTCAACGAGCAGTGCGCTGCACCTCGACGCCGACGTTTCCTACACTTGACACTTGCAGCGAGCGACACCTTTCGCCATGACGAATATGTAAAGAACCCACCTGTCCAGACCACACGGAAACAGGCGAATCATCCTCCGGAGACTTCTCCGGCGATCTCCACCACATCCGAAAGCGCTGTCCCCTACCAGCAGTGCGTTGGCGGTACTAGACTTTGGGCGGGAGCTACACCAGGAAATCGACCCTCGACGCTTACACTCGCAAGATCCAAGGAGAGAGTCCGTACGAGCCACCTCCAGATTCCTTCAACTGACGACGCCTTTCGAGATCGACAATTGTGACGACTTCAAATGTGTTTGCTAGCGCTATCTCCAAGGTATCCTCCCCATGGACTAAAATGAAGATCACCAAACTTGTATATAATTACCGTATAATCGTTTGACTATGTAAACTTATATGTATCTTTGTAAATATTAGTAGTTTAATCACTAATAAGCCAAAACTCAGTGTTCACCCTGAATAAACAATTGTTATCAGGGTAAAACAATTAACAATTATTAGTGTTAAGTGTCGTGAACTCATACATAATGAAACACACTTTAGTCCACCGCTCCTGAACATCCATACATAGCCGATAACAGTCGGTCTAGGTTTCCCAAAATTAATTTCTATATATCTTAGTATAAGGAAATGAAGAAACGTGTGTAAACTATGCACATATGTGCACCTACGATGCACAAGCGATTGTCGCTAAAAATTGCTTTGATGGCGGGTTGTCGTTTCTACAGTCCCCCTAAATTAATTTCGACATATCTTTGTATGGATACTTGCATAAATGTTCGTACACTATGCACATTTGTGAACCTACGATGCACAAACGAATAACGTATAAAACGTTTACATTTTTATTGTGGGGGACTCGTAGAAATGGGCCTGTGATTGAATGGAGCTGCTTGCTAAAGCATTACGAATGCCACAAGAAAATCTTCATTTGGCATACTTTTGTTTATATTTGGCAACACTAGTTTCCTATTCATTACTCGTTCAAATTATGTTTTGTATTACTTAAGCATTTAATTAAAGCTGGGTCAATTTGATATTTGATTAAGAGAATGCGACAGAGACTAATGGACTACATTTCTTGTTATTATACAACTTTACAGAAAAACTTGTTCGTTAATCACAGCTGATATAGAAATGTGCAGGATTTTTTGTGTAATAACATTTTGTTAAGGCCATCAACTATGTCTGACCCACATTTAACTGTTTTTCGACATAGGTATAGATACCATTTTAAAATTTGTTTCTGCCAGTAGTATAATATTTTTGATAGATTGACACAACCAAATGTAAAGGTTTACATTATTTCTTAACGTTATCGCAATATGCATGCATAACAGAGTGGAGGTTATTACAGTACTTAACATTTGAGGCCATTCCGTGCTCAAAACTTCAGGGCCATAAAGAATTATTGCATTTGCATTACACCAGTCTATCAGTGCGTTTCCTTACTGAAACGACAACACAGCTGCTAGTGCGTAAAAATGTCATTTACTTAATTATTGTATTTTACCAGGAGTTTACAATTTTCTTTCATTATTTTAACGCTTGTATTCTTTTTGTTTCAGGAGTGGCAACGTAGTCTAGTCAAAATGAAGTGTTATATTAGTGTTGTGTGTGTTTTAAGTGCATTTATAGCAGTAAATCTAGCAGCACCTTCCACTATAGAAATATATGAAATTTCACCAGTACATCATCAGGTTAGTACATTTTTTTAGCATTTTTTGACCATTACTAACGAGGAAAGAGTATTGTACTGTGAAATTCTTTAATTGTACGGGTAATAGTAATCGATAAAGAAGTAAAAGTTGTTCTTGGACATAAAATTGTAAATTATAGTCATCAAATTTAACAAGTTTTCGTACATCAAAACTGTAGTGTTACACATCAATTTAGTTAAGTATGTCAAACTTTTACTTTTGTACGGGTGAAGGTCGCGAAGAAAGTAATTTTATTGATGGAATATTTGATACCTTCTTATAAGCATTTAAACGTTTAAGTAGCGAAGCTAAAGCCACCTTGTTTCAGTTCACTAGATAAAATGTAGAATTAATTGATGAAAGTAAGTGAAAGTAAAGTTCCTACGATGTGTCATCAAACATCCGACATGAAGTACACCAGTACTTACAAGCACAATTACTACTTACACCTAATAAATCAAATTTTCTTCGTTAAAAAAACGGGACTCTGCATTTTAATAAATTTTGCAAAAAAAAACAGTTTGGTTTATTTTTCATTGATCTTTGAACATCAGAATTATAGAAACGGTACTCAAATAAATAGCAGAA
Source organism: Platerodrilus igneus (assembly GCA_036346225.1). Lineage (NCBI taxonomy): Eukaryota > Metazoa > Arthropoda > Insecta > Coleoptera > Lycidae > Platerodrilus > Platerodrilus igneus. Next base: position 1,493,362 of record JARFIW010001109.1, on the reverse strand, counting down.
TTCAAACATTCTGTTATTTCACAAACAGAAGCTGTAGTTCGACTGAAGCACCGCGCGGCTGTAAGTAATTTGTACAAATCGAAATGATATTTACACCCAATTCATCAGCAGGTGGCACAATCTATTGGTTGAAAAATATTCCAGCAGAACTTTAACAAATGGTTTTCAGTTTTGTTGTAAATTTCAGGCACTTGTTACATTTTATTACATAAATTGATATATTTTAAGTTTAATTGTTATATAAACAGGTATTAACTACGCTAATTACGCAATATTTAAAATACAAAATCGTGCAACGATAAAATGAGTATAATATCCCTCGCAAATTCAGTACAGACAATCTTTAGGCTGTCGTTCGTAACTATCCAATTCTACTACACTTTCTGCAAAATAAACCTAGAAATCAGTAGAATGAATGAGAAGGAAGCTTCTTCTGCATCACTCACCACTTCAAAGTACCAGTCAGAAATATCCCCCACGAGAAAGTTATAGTCCTCCTCACTCGCGCTAAAGAATTAACTCTTATTGTCCTACAACCACTATGCCGCCATCGATAGCCAATAACATAACCCAACAAAAAGTCGCGTAAATATTTATAAAAAGATTCTTCATTGAAACATAAAGTTATGATAAAATCACATTTAAAAACCACCAGTCAGAAATATCCCCCACGAGAAAGTTATAGTCCTCCTCACTCGCGCTAAAGAATTAATTCTTATTGTCCTACAACCACTATGCCGCCATCGATAGCCAATAACATAACCCAACAAAAAGTCGCGTAAATATTTATAAAAAGATTCTTCATTGAAACATAAAGTTATGATGAAATCACATTTAAAAATTATATACGAAAAGATGTTTGATACGCAGCAAAATCACACATAACTCTTTAAATTTTTTTAATGTCAACAATATAAGGGACGAGACCTATAAGAAAATGAGATTACGTGATACAATACATCCTACGTTTGATTTTCCAATACTCCACCCGAAGGTACTGCATTGGTCAGGATGCAAGTTTCTTTTACCTTAAAATTTTTTATTTTACCGAACCCTTGCCGTTTCAAACAAGGTAGGAATCTTTAACGTGCGTGACAACACACACACACACACACACACACACACACCTCTCATCCAAACGCGGGCGTTTTTTTGTGAAAAATGCTCGCCTAACATTTTTCAATCAGACCTAGTCAGGATTCGAACCTTGGGAATAGTATCAACACGCATACCAATTACGATACGGAGTGGCATTATACAACACACTCCCTACATGTGATTTTCCAATGCTTCACTCGAAGGTACTACATTTGGCAGGAAGCGAGTTCTTATACCTTGAAATTTTGAATTTTACCGATCTCTTGCCGTTTCAAACAAAGTAGGAATTTTTAACGTGCGTAATAACACACACACAGGGCACATACATTTTACCTCTCATTCAAATGCGGGCGAATTTTTGTGAAAAATGCTCGCCTAACATTTTTCAAGCGGACTGTGTCAGGATTCCAACCCGTGATCTTGGGCATTGTATCGACACGCATACCAACTGATTGCATTTTTATTTTAGCGTAGGATAATCAAATTGAATGTAATGGAGTGTAAAATCATACAGTCCATGGGACCTGAAATGGTTTTATATTAAGTTGAAAAATATTGTTAAGCCCTTTTTTGTTGTTAAACCACCCGTACCCTATATTTGGCTTTCCAATGCTACTCCCGGTGACTCTACATTGACCGGGAAGTAGGTTTATTTTACATTGAAATTTTTTATTTTGTCAAACCATTGCTATTCCAAGCAATGTAGAAATCTTTAACGTGCGTGACAGAGCTCACACACAGGACCTACCCTTTACCTCTCATCCGAACGAGGAGTATTATTGAGAATTACGCTTGCCTAACATTTTTCAAGCGGCCCGTGCCGGAATCGAACCCGGGACCTTGGGCCACCAAAACTTCCTACACAGTACATTGGATTTTCCAATGCCCCACCCAAAGTTACTAGATTGGTCAGGAAGCAAGTTTTCTTTACCTGAAAATTTTAAATTTTGTCGAACCCTTACAGTTGCAAGAAAGGTAAGGATCTTTTAGCTGCGTGACAACATCCATACATGGAACCTGCATTTTACTTCTCATTCAAACAAGGGCGTATTTTTGTGAAAAATACTCGCCAAACATTTTTCAAGCGGATCTTGTCAGAATTCGCACCCATAGCCTTGGACATGCATAATAGTCATACGCATACCAACTACGCCACGGGCCGCCTCAGGTACTTCCTACCCTACATTTGATTTTACAATGCTCCGCCCGAAGGTACTACTTTGGTCATGAAGCTAATCTTTTTTCATGAAAATTTTGAATTTTGCCGATCCTGTGCTCTTCCAAGCAAGGTAGGGATTTTTAACGATCGTGACACCCACACACGGAAACTACATTTTACATTTTACAATGAGATTGCCGTATTTTTGTGAAAAATACTTCTCTAACATTTTTCAAGCGAACTATGTCGGGATTCAAACCTGGTAGCTTTGCCATAGAAGTCACATTCATACCAACTACACCACGGAGCCGCTCAAATATCTTCTACATTATAATGTGAATAAGGGCCGCTATACTTACGGCCATGTCCCCAATGCTCTACCCGAAGGTACTGCATTGGGTTTAAACGCGAAATTTAACGTGCTTCAAATGTAATCTAACTTCAAAATTAATCGATTCTAAATAAAAATCTAACAAATTGAAACAAAAGTAAAATAGGGTTTGAATAATGGTATCCCTAGCGTTGACTTTGGAGTGTGTCCAATTAACAAGACACAAGCAAAATGAAAGCGGAGGGGGGGTCCAATATACCGGATAGCAGCTTCCAGCTCTGCTTAACGGTACGACCTGAAGGGTCGTCTTAAAACTATCCAAATCTAGCTAGCTAATTTACAAAATATGGTTCAAATTTTCTAACCATTCGCCAAATATTTTAATAGTGAATCCAGCTATTTTGCCTATTCTATAAAATTACAAATTTGTGCTCCATGGTTTAAGTATTTTATTCTAAGTCAATCCTAGATTCGTCCCTAACGTTTCCTATCGTTCCCTAACTTGACATATTATAATTACATTCTTCAAAAAAGGACTCCCTACAGCAGAATTATGTTTTGCTTTTGCGATTTACTAGTAACTTAGTCTTATTAGGAAACTTCAGTAGGACTTTGATAGAGTACTAAGGACCTCCTCATTCTTCACGATTCGCCTCTTTACACCAGCAAATCTGGATCCTCCGGAATAAAATCTTGTTTCAGTCCTTCTGGTTTATTAGAAATATATTTGCGGTAATTTTTTTAGGAGTTCGTTTCCTATGATATTTATACCTTGGAAGTAGCCTTCTTCACCAAACAGAAAAATTAGAAACTCTTGCACATAACTTTTTGCGGACCTGGGCATAACTTCCCAAAAACTGAAGAACTAAATTTAGATTCTGGTGTAAAATTTTTATCTAGAGATCAATCGTTCACCCTGAAGATATAATTACTAAAGAAATTTATGAAAACAACAATCTTACAGTTCGAGATAGATCGCATTGGATATACAACAGCATTTGGAAGATTCTATGTGGCTTCACAAAGTTAGTTGTTAAAAATTCGGTTTTGTTTCTAAACAAATCTGCTGATGTAATGAATAAAGTTAGCGAATTAAATTCATACTGTTCTAGGAAAAAAAATGTTAAAATGCTCAGATAATATAGCGCAAAGGATATTCTGTCATTTTTCCATTCCTCGTGATTTGAAAAGACAAACGTGAGCACCATATTTCATAATTAAAAACATTATTTAATTTTGCTTAATTTTTATCAACCGAAGCTACTCCAATATCCCGTAAATACCGACATTACCACAAATAAGCAAAATGCTGGTATAAAGAATTTCCTCATTTAGATTATAGCGGCAAAGAAGACGCTGCATTTTGTTTTATGTGTACTTTTCCACATGAACCGAAATTGGAGAAACGACCTTAAAGTTACACTTAGTTCGGCGTTAAATCATGAATAAAATAGATGACAGCAGAGACCTAAAAAAGCTATATAACTGTCGAAACACTTTTGTTCTAACAATAATAACGCTGCTCTAAGCAGGTAAGGCAACTTTTTACGAAAGAAACATCGCAAAAATGTTTGACGTATTAGCTCATATCCAGTAATTCGAACGAAATCTGGGTACAGTTGCAGGGCACTTCCATTTCAAAACTTAAAACCAACGAGTAGGATGGGAGGTAAACGTTCAAGCGCAGCGTATTTTGCACCAAATACCTTAGCAATAAATATACAACATAGTTTTTAAAGACTACATCAATATTCTTATTGTATATGAAACCACCAGGAAAATAAAAAGGGTTTAGATAATGATCGATAGTTCTTTATACGACAGGTATGGGAGTATATAAACATTGAATGATTATCAGTCCTGCTTAGAAATTAGGTTGTCATACCTTAATGTATAGAAAAGTGCTATTTAATAGCTATAAAGAATGACCAAATCCCCTAACTTTCACTATGTACTTCTCTTTGCACGCAAATTCACTAAAGACAAACTTCAGACTAGCGTTCACAACTATTCAAATCTACTGCACCTTCTGCAAAATAGAACCTAGGAAAAAGGTAGATAAAGGAACAGAAGAATAAAGGAAGAAATTTTTTTCTACGCTACTCACCACTTCAAGATACCAGTCGAAAGTGTCCCTCTCGAAAAATCTGTAGTCTTCCTCACCCGCGCTAGAGAACCAACTTTCATTAGCCTACGACGTGCATGCGAGCATTGATGACCAATAACACAATTCACAACAGAAAGTTGCGTAAATATTTAGAAGAGCACACTTAATGTAAACATAAAGTTATGATGAAATCACATTAACGAATTAAATACTAAAAGTGATTTCATACGCAGCAAAATAACACGAAACATACTTTAAATTGTTTTAACGTCAAACAATATAAGGAATGAAGCGTAAAAAAATGAGATTACTTCATACAATACACCCACATATACTGACTGAACTCTTATCTGGGTGGTAGGATAATCAAATTGAATGCAATTGACTGTATTGTGAAATTACATGGTCAATTTGACCTGAAATAGTTTAACATTAAATTGCAAATTATTTTTAGGCCTTTTTTGTTGTTATACTCCATAAAAGAGCTCTATGTTCTGCATTCTCGATTTAAAAATAGCTTAGTTTCGTTGATAAACAATTTTCAGACTTCCATTAGGTCCGAGGACCTCCTTATTCTTTATGATCCGTTTCTTTGCACCAGCAGATCTAGATCCTCCAGAATGTAATCTAAACTCTATCGTTTTGGTTTATTGAAGATCTATTTAGGGTAACTGTTTTTAAGGATTCATTTCTTATAGTATTTATACTTTGGGAGCAACCTTTTTCACATCACATGAGAATGGGAAACGCCCTACTCATAACTTTTTGCGCGCGTGGATATAACTTCTCAAAAACTTAAGAAATAAGTTTCAATTTTGGTAAACTTTTTACCTAGGATATGAGGTAAACGTTTTAACACTTGCACCAAATACCTTGGCAATGACTTTTAAAAACAATATCATTATTGTATATAAAACTACCGCAAAAACAAAAAAGGGTTTTAGATAACGATCTTCAATTCGTTATACGACAGATATGGGAGTATATCAACATTAGATTATTTCTAGTGCTGCTTACAAACCAGGTTGTCATATTCTAAGGTATAAAAAACTGCTGTCTGCTAGCTATAGAGAATCACTAAATCCCCTAACTTTCACAAAGTACTTTTCTTTGCAACCACAAAACCAGTCGACAATGCTATTCCAAAAAATGCCTGTCCTCGCATAATACGGTACGGCTATCACAAAAGAATTCAACCAAAATTTTCCAAACAAATTAACGACAAACGTTTAAAGCTTTTGCAATCTTCCTTCTACTTGTCTCAGGATGTTCGGCTAAATCCTTCAGCATCGCTTCCTCAAATTTGAGTAGTCCATCAGTTCGATAACTACCTTTCGAAGTACTTTTTTGGAAACTACCAGTTTCATTAAAACAACAAAAAACATTCGAAAAGGTTCGGCTATTTGCCAACGTATGATTAGGATATCTTTCCTGATCAAAATGTCCGACTTGTGCAACATTACCGTTAGCAAGATCGTGTACCCTATGCATTACCACCATTTTCATATTCGTTTAATACATCATAGTTAGTGAGATATTCGAATAAGAACACGAAAAAATTAATACATTTAAGAAATAACATTAAAACTCATTGAAATACAGGGTTACTACAAAAGAATCATCTGGTTTGGCAAAACTATAATTCGGAAAATATGATAAATAGAACAATAAATGACATGTCTATAGGCAGCGACAACCTCTACGTTTAAAACTCGCGCCTGCGGAAGCAGCTTGTCATGCGCACGGTCACGTCACTTTGTCAGTAATCAAAATGGCGACTATGCAGCAGAAAGCATTTTGTGTGTTAGAATATGTGCTATGTTTATCCGTTGCTACAGTGTAACGTGCATTCCGACGGGAATACGAAATTTATCCTCCAGGTCATCAGAGCATTCTACGATGGTATCGACAATTCAAGACCACAGGTGTACTTGATAAACGTAAAAGCACCGGAAGACCACGAGTGTCAGGCGCAACAGTAGATGCGGTTAAACAATGTTTTCTGCATTCGCCACAACAATCCACCAGTCAAGCAGGCCGTGCACTTGGTATTTTGCAACAAACTGCGTGGAAAATTTTGCAGGAGCGTTTGCAATTCAAAACGGTTCATATAAAGATGGTGCAAAAGTTACGACAAGACCACTGTGTCAAGCGAACCCGGTTTTGTAATAACATGCAGGAAGCAATGGAGGATGACGGACTTGCTAACCCTCTGGTGTTCAGCGACGACGCGACATTTCATTTAAGTGGCAAGGTGAACCGTCACAATATTCGGATATGGAGTACGGAAAATCTTCATAAGATTGTTCAACATAAAAGGCATTCTCAAAAATTGAATGTTTTTTGTGCCGTATCCAGCACAAAAGTGTATGGGCCGTTTTTCTTTCATGAAAAAACTGTGACCGGTGTGTCGTACCTCGATATGTTGCAACTGTGGCTAATTCCGCAACTGACGGCTGATTCCAACAACTTTATATACCAACAAGGTGGAGCTCCACCTCACTGGCATCAATAAGTGCGTCGGGATCTAAACTAAGAACTCCCTCATCGTTGGATAGGCCGTTGTGCTGCAGAAGATTTGTTATTGTATGCGTAGCCTCCCAATTCTCTTGATATTACACCGTGCGATTTTTATTTTTGGGGGTACATTAAAGACACGGTTTTCGTACCACCACGTCCTACAACACTGGCTAATCTCAGAAGATGTCTTACTGATGCTATTAACAGAATCGACTGAGATACATTGCATCGTGTACAGGCTGAACTGGACTATCGTTTGGACGTCTGTTGTGTAACTCAAGGAGCACATATTGAACATTTGTAATGCGCTATAACTTTAATGTTTTCTCTGTCTATCAATATATCATTTACTATTCTAATTGTAATACTAACTGAAATATAGCTTTTTCAAACCCGATGAGTCTTTTGTAGTAACCCTGTAATGCCATGATTAGGTTTTAGACACCAGCAACTCATTTATATCAATAAGTATTGTTTTGAAAATGACGTTTGTAAAAGAGTCATTTATTCCAGGATAACTATTATGGGTACAAAAATTATTTGTCATTACTACTTATTGAAGGTGGTTTTTATAAAACAAAATTTATCATTATCAAGAAATTTCAATTTTAATTTAATCATTTTAATTGAGGGGAGTATAAAAACACAAGAGATCGTTTTCATCTAAATTATCCAAGCTAACCATAAAATATACACACATGGAAAAATGTAAGTGCCGTGCTATGTTTCTTATAAAAAACGCCAGAGTGCATGTTGGCAGGTACGAAATTGGTGAAGGGACAAAATAACTTTTCTAACTAGAATATGTGGTTTTACTTCCCACTAACACATACTAAAATTGCAAATAGTGTCTAAAGAGTTTTCGCAGATAAGTATTATGATATGACGATTTAGACAAAAATTTCAACAACCTGTAGTAAAAACTTTAAGCCGGCACCGCACATATTTTTATATGAACTTCTCTTCATAAAATGACGTGAGAAAATACACCCTCAAATGTTAACACGCCATTAAGAAACACGCTGTATTTTGATTTCCCAGTACTAGTGGTGGTAGATAGCAAAGCGGCTTCGTTGCGTAGTTGGTATGCGTGTGACTACTACGCCCAAGGTCCCGGGTTCAAATACCGACACGGTCCGCTTGAAAAATTTTAGGCGAACATTTTTCACAAAAATATGCACTCATTGGGGTGAGAGGTAAAATGGAGGTCCCGTGTGTGTGTTGTCACGCACGTTAAAGATTCCTACCTTGCTTGGAACAGCATGGATTCGGCAAAATTCAAAATTTTCCAGGTAAAAATAAACTCGCTTCCTGGCCAATGTAGTACCTTCAGGTGGTGCATTGGAAAATCACATGTAAGGTAGTAGATAGCGGCGTCGCCGTGGATCAATGTAGTAAGCGTAAGACTACGGATCCCAAGGTCCTGGGTTCGAATCCCGACACGGCCGACTGCTTGAAAAATGGTAGGTGAGCATTTTTCACAAAAATTACGCTTTCCTTCAGATGAGAGGTTAAATGGAGGTCCCGTGTGTGAGTATTATCACGCACGTTAAAGATCCCTACCTTGCCTGGAACGGCAAGAGTTCGGCAAAATTCTAAATTTCCAGGCAACAAAAAATTCGATTCCTGGCCAATGAAGTATCTTCGGTTGGAGCATTGGAAATGTAAATGCACTGTGATAGATAGCACGAGACGTCCAATAACTAGGTCATTGCCCTTGTACAAACTTTGATACTCTTCCTCTAGTCTTCATCGCATGAGTTCGTTACATCTTTGCTGTTCTGCCTTCTACTATAAACTTGCATGTCTTTGTAATGAAAGTTAGCCGCCTTTAGCCAAGACAGAGAGATGAAGTCTCCCTTGCCTAGGCTACCCGAACCCAGGATATCTATACCTTAGCCGCTTATATTCTTTATATTCGTTTATACTCTCCAGTACTAGCATAATTTTTGTAACATTAATAATAGCATTGGTCTGTGGCGAATCTAGATACTATTTTTCTTCGTGTCTGCATTTAGAATTTTTTTTATAAAAATCAACAAGATAAACGATATTTGTTATACATATAATATGCGAGTGCATCTGATAATTTGGGTGATGCTTTTTTGCTATTTTATGCACTGCTACATGCTTAATGTTTTACTTATATACTTTTATATATTTATATTTTGGGCCTGTAACTTTTGTTTATATATTTTATTGTTGTGTGGCTTGTTTTGTTTGGCATTTTGCTACCTACTTTTAGTCGTAGTATCTATAGGTAGAAAGATTTAAGTCAGAATATGTCAGTTAGGAAACGATAGGCAATGCAAAGGACACATTTAGGCTAAAGTTAAAATTAAGTACTTAGACTAAGGAGGACGATATTGAAAATTTATAGTGCAGGAACAAATAGCTGTGTTCGCTATTATTAAATTCAGCGTATGCTTAGAAATTGGAATCCATTGGCAAATATTAGTTAGCTAAAATTGTATAGTTTTAGTCGACCTTATAGGTTGCACCGGAAAGTAGAGCTGACGGCTGTTATCCAGTATTACGGATCCATCCACTTATATTTTTTGCTAGTATCTTGTTGATCGGACACACTCCAAAGTCAACGCTATGGATGCCGTTACTTAAACCCCAACTTTAGTTTTAGTTTATACATTTTATTGATGGTTAATTAATTTTGAAGTCAGATTCATTTGAAGCACGTAAAATTTTTCGGGTTTAAATCCAATGTAGAACCTGCGGGTGGAGCATTGGGGACGTGGCCGTAAGTGTTGCGGCCCTTACTTACAATATACTGTCCGAGGGCTCTAGCTTCTAAACACATCCGATACTCTTAAACTATCCTTCCGTCTGTGTCTACTTACTTTGGGACTATCGTTATATTTTTAGTCATTCACCCTTAGTTAAAATTTCGCGTTTCATTCACACGTATTATAGGTTTAAGGTTATTTTAGGGTCAAATCGAATGTCTTCAGTTCCTGTGTACAATCGTTAATTCTATGGCATTTTATGAGTTTGTGGTTATTGTAGTTTCTTGAACTCCATGTGATTTGAAACGGCTATTACTGTGTGAAATAACTATCTGATTTTAGTGGTTCTTTTATTTGATTACAAAAAGTGTAAAACCCCTGTTGTTCTTGAGGTTTATATAAAGCCGCACTAAGTAATGTTTGTGTGTTTACTTTTCCTAATTTAACCTTATATTGAAAAGGTACCTTTATTAACTGTAAATTACCCGAGATTCTATAAAAGTTTTCGTGTAGTTTTTTACTGCTGTTTCTAAATTAGTTAAAATTGATAGATTTTTTTTCCTATTGACGAATGTATGCATAAATGACGCGAGAGCGTTACAAGGATACACCTTCTGGGGATGAAATTGGTGTAGATTTGTCTTCTGTCAATAATATAAATACCTTATATGTTGTATGTCATAGAATTCTAAGTGATGTTTGGAAATATAACGCTACTCTATGAAGAAAGCAACGTCTAAAACCAAAAATGGTTCACACTCGTTCACATGTTCAATGCAATCCGTACACATTTTATAACGTGTTTTAGACAAAAATGTGGTACACCGAATACACACATTTTGTTTTACAACACTTCTGCTGCATCAATCATAGTGCCTGTTTTGATTTAGGGCAATAATTTAGGTTGCATCTGACAGGTTTTGCTTATCCGCATTCGGTATTTCAAATGGGACTAAGGAAAACCTGCCAGATGCAACCTGAAATTATCAATGTGGCACGTATCGATGACGCTTTGAGATAATCCGTAATCAAATCGATGGAAAGTTTTTCTTGAAAAATCTTTCGGAACATTTTGAATTTTTTTCATTTGGCAATTGCAATTGCAAATAAGTTTAGTCGCGATAAAAACATTCTGACTCATGTGCTAGTGTTTCTGGCGATATACGAGGATAGGCTGAAAAGTGATGCACACATGCAACCCCCCTCTATACTCATGCCCATTTTAAAGGCGCTGCGTTCACGAGTTCGTTTTTGATAGCGAAAATATAAAGACCTGTTCTACTGCTATGTTAACGGGAGTTAAACAGCGCGCTGTTATTAAATTTATAACTTGAAAATGTGACTTTTACTGAGATTCATCGCTGTTTAAAAGCTGTTTATGGTGAGGACACTGTTGATAGATATAATGTAAATCAATGGGTATTAAAATTTAGTGGTTACTATCCTGGAAAAGCCATAGTTGATGAAACATGCAGTGGACGTCCGATCACTACCACAGACAAGCATCGCCAACTCGTCGACGATTTGATTCAAAAACATTCCAAAACATCGCCGATGTCAAGTTTGTCGGGTTAGAGGCAGCCTGACGTCAATCATCTTATATCATGATTACGCTCGTACACTCACCTCGCGCGTAAGCGAGAAGCGCTGCAAAACCTGAGTTTGAACCGATTCTACACCCTTCTTACTTCCCCGATCAGGCGCGTTGCGATTTTTCTTTTTCTTTTACTCAAGAAAGACCTCAAGGATAATCATTACAACTCGGACGGTAAGGTGAAGGCAGTTATTGCGTCCTGTATTCGAGAGAAGTCGAATAAATTCTTCAGTGACATGATGAAAAAACTTGTTGCACATTGGGAGAAATGTGTTAGGCCTAACCGTGGCTATGTTGAAAAATGAATATATAATTTTGAACTTTAGGAATTGTACTTTGATTTAATTTTTGTTCGTGTTCTACAAGCATGTTTTCAACATTTTTCAGCCGACCCTTGTAACTGGTAGAATGTGTTAACGCCACCCTTTGTATAATTATTCATCATAAATGTGTTTGTCTATGCTATCAACGCCATGCGTATTCGATTTTACAAGTACATTTTTTCCTAGTCTTGAAATACATGAAACGTATTCAAAACCGAACTTGTTCGAGCCTTCTAATCAATCACATGCTAGAAATCCACGGGTAGTTCTCGCGTGTCCTTGTTTTATTATGCGGACCTCGGTAATACCTTTCCCCAACAAGCATCTACACAACGATATACAGGAAAATCAGTTGTCCATGATGATGCGTCTTTCAGTATTAACTATATTTTGTATAAGACGGCTCAACAACTGCTTTTCCAGTACTTTGAACAGAAAAAAATGAGTGGGTTGCTTTCTGACGTAAACCTTTGTTCGTGTATAAACAGTCCCAGGATCAACTTGAGCTAATGTATTGATGTCATACCTCAGGTTTACTTTGAATATACTGCCCAAAATTAAATTTCTCTCGAAAACCCAAGAATTTTTCTTGCATTTCGAAACAAACAATTGAGACGGATTTCGTATTGCTACCAACTTATCTCTTTCTTGCCTATCAGACTTAATGTTCTTATTGTTGAACCTCAACTTAAAATCGTTCAAGCGACATCGTTGGCCTGAACTCCGCATTCAACTAGCGGTAAGGAATGAGTCCTATCAATGTTTTAATTTCAGTTACACCTGTAGTAGTTGTTGTTTGAAATTCACCAGAGAACTGCTGCTGGTTAGCGTATCAGCAACTAAATACATCGTTTCATCTGTGAAAAAATATAACCCCATATCGAGAATATTTGAGAAATCGCGTGAAGGTCCTCTAACGCCTAGCAAGAGATTACTATATTGTGTTACATAAGCTTTAAGCGGGTGTTTGTTCTATTTTCTAAACTTGTCCTAAATAATAAAGAGGAGTTCCATAAACTTTGAACTTTTTTTAGGAATTAAATATTCTATCTATAGTTCTTTTTGCTCTAACTCAGAACTGTCTATGTTTTTTTACATGACATTTCTCATAGGAGCCTTCTCCGTCTTCTGGAACATTATTTTGGCTTGCCTTCTCTTCTAAGTTCTCCCATAATCTCTGATAAACAAACAACACATAAAATGGACATAAATATTAATATATGCTTGGCACTTAGAAAACAGGTTGGTAACTCAATAGAAATAAAATACAGATAAGCTTGACCGTATTGAAGACGCGATGTTAGACCTGAAAAGTTACAAAAAGCTTAATTTGATTAAAGTTTAAAATATGTACAGAAGAATTGAACATCTTAATAATCTCGACAAGTTAAAATCGCTAAGCAAATGTTGGCTAAAGAAGATTAAACGATTACTGATGCACTAAATACTTTATTGAAACGAAGTAATACAAAGTGACATCAAAACAGCCCTTATATAACGATAGTTAATAATTATTTCACGAGAAAGTATAAACCAAAAACTCGTCATATGGTAAGAGAGGTGATAGAGTGCAGTCGTATAGGATCAGGTGAAACAACGAACACCAAATTGGGAGATAAAACATTGAAAGAAGTAGAGGAATTCTGCTACTTGGGTAATGAAATAACCACGAACGGTAGCAGCAAAGAGGGTATAAAAGGTAGGCTGGCACAAGCATAAAAAGCATATTTGACATAGGGAAATTTGATGATATTAAAAATAGATTTACATATTAGGAAAGCATTTATGAAGGTGGTTTATGTATGCAGCATGGCTTTGTATGGAAGTGAAGCGTGGATGATAGGCAGCACTTAAAGAAAGAGGATAGAAGTTTTCGAAATATGGAGTTACAGACGAATACAATGTTAGTGAAAACTGTAATCAATTTTCATAGTTTATTAATCTCTATATTTCACAAGATTTTTTTTATTTTATGGTAAATGCTATTACCAACCTGATTCTTTTGCTATAGGCAGTAGCCTGCCACCACTTCTAGCAGAAACTTTTATGCAAAATTTAGAAAACTTATATTTTAAACTACAATAGTGAAATTTTATACTGGTTTCGTTACGCGGATGATTGTTTGGTTTTCTTAAAGGGTACTTCTGCTATAGTAAAAAATACTTTGAAAAAAATCAATTCATTATCCGAAAAGATTAAATACGCTCTAGAAAGAGAATTTAACAGTGACATTAATTTTTGTAAATGTTCCCTTACATAAAATCAATAATAAATTATAATTTAGAATTTACAGAAGGTCCACATAAACTGATCCGGTTATCCCAGCCGTTTCTAATCACCCCTGGGAACACAACCTGACCTTTTTTCGTTGCTACGTCATTCTGTTACCTGCGGAATTGATGTTACGTTGTTTAATTAATTCTACTCTGTAGGGATGGGGTGACGTAACCATTAACTGGTGCATTGGTCTAGCTTACCTGGTGCGGGGTGGGTATTCAAACTGCGACACTTATTCCAAACACCGGTATACTTATCTTGAAAGGTTTTTGAACTCCTTTCATCATCATCATTAAGTCTTCAGTCCTGGAACTGGTTAGACACGTACCATCATTGTTTCCTATTCTGAACTAACCTACAGATTTCCTGAAATTTGCACAGTCTGCAACTATCACTATCTGATCTAGGTCCTACATCTACCTCTTTTTTTCCTATCACTGCTTGCAATATATCCCATACTATTCCCCAAAAATGCCTTAGAACGTATTCCGCCCTTCTATTTCTCTTTTTCCCCAGATATCTTTGTTTCCCTACTATTTCTATAACCTATTTGTTATTATCTTTGTCTGTCCATGCCATCGTCCTCATACATCTGAAGCACAACATTTCAAAAGGCTGCTACCGTTTTTCTGTCTGCGTTTCAGACTGCCCGTATTTCATAGGCATACTGTGCTGTGCTCCACACATATGCTTTCAACAATTTTCTTCTTGTTCTATGTTTGTTGTCTTTCCTCATAGACGCTGTTCTTTCTTGTTAGATGCAGTTCGGTCACCTTCTATTGTTTGAACTCCTTTGTCTATGTTAAAATCTTTAAGCGCCAACCCGCCTAAAGAAGAACTAAGTCTAATCGGAAGGAAGGTATGGCGGTTATTGCTGTCTTTGGAGTTGACGGAGTTTCGCTTACATCTTCAAAAAATTTAATCTTATTATTACCATCAATCACAGATGTACCACAGTTAACGATATGCGGTATCCATAAACTGAATAAAAAAATTTAATCTATTGATATTTCAATTTTTCTGTTCTCTAAGCTCCATCGACAGCCAGTGCAGGAAATTGTTGCATGTTGCATGTAAAAATCCAACTGCAGTTGAACAAGAGCTCCCACGTAAGCCACTACCATGAGATTGATATTTTCTTACATCCGGGTTTATCCGCGTTTGGAAACCTGTTTTCGTACTAACAGCTGCGGGTCTAAATATCGTTACGTTCTACTGCCGAACCTGATTTTCAACGTCATTCGCGTGTCGATTAAATTTAAGAAATTGCTGTCGTATGTCTAATATCTGATATCCTCTTCTTTACTGTCACTCGATTTTTATAAGTGCAATTTTATAATAAGCATTCGATCAAATTCAAACGTTGAGGAGGTTTTGTGAAAATAATTTTTAATGAATTATGTATAGTGCACTAAAGATGTAACATAAAATACAAACTAATTGATTGAATTCACCCGCGTGCACACATCAGTCCGATTGTAAGTTGCACAGCAAACTTGCCAAAGCTCACGGTGATTATCTTTTGAAATCCTACGCTTTTATTTGGTCTAGTATTGCATCTCCTGTGTTGATTTTTGTTTTATGGACTAATAATCTCAGTCTTCCCCAAAGATAACATGTTTAGGCTTTAAGTCTGGTGATTATGATTGTATGAGAAATGGTAAGCGTGCGCGAGCTGGTATGAATTATCATTACATGTCCACCTCTAGTTCATGCGACTTTCTGCTATAGGCAACTGTTAGATTTTCCCTGATTGCATTACCAGTGTAATTTAAAAATAGTAATAATTTATTCAAAAGCTGTAAAAGTGTGTAATAACAAAAAAATTTAAGTAAGGTTTAGCAAAGTTCTGACTTTTTTTGTATCTTGTAGCGCAGCTAATGCATAAGTCTAAAAACAAGAAACAGTAGCTGCAGTAAATGTTGTTTTTAAAATTCGGTCTTACATAGTAGCCGTGACCAATAAAGATCCTTCTCATCCAAACTGATTTTTTTTTATTGTGCAGTCGTATACATTTAGTTTTTTAAGTTATACTGCTTAGTGAGGACTATTGTTTACTTGTTTACTTTCTTCAAAAGACCTCGTGGGAATGAAATTCTTATGTAATTGTCGTATATGTATAACATTTTCTGTCATTATACAATGCTCAAATTAAATACAAATATTTACGTGAACAATAAAAAATAACGATGCGCACTAATGAATTAAATTGTTCTGAAACATGAATAGCAATTTATTTCGACTAAACCAGGTAAATCTAATTAGAATAAAATAACCCAACTCTTGAGCTTTTTAATACTGTTTATTATACTCCCATCGTAATTTTAATAAGGAACTATGTGATACATAATATTATTTCATGTTTTCTACTAGCATAATACGAGGGTCACCTTTAAAGTCTTTACAAACGGTCACTAAATGCATCACTACTATTTTCGTACAACTTAACATTATTGTAAAAACAGTGACTGCATAGAAATTCGCCGAGTCGTTTATTTATAGCAAACGTTTAAACAAAAAAAAAATTTTAGATGAAGGTACTCGTGGGATGATTTTATATGATTTTGGTAAAAACCTAAGTTAACAAAAATAAATGACTTGGTTCAACTTTTAATAAAGAAAGAATTACAGATAGACACTCAGGAAATAACCGGCATATTAAAGTTAGTTGTGCATATTCACACTAGTTCAAGGAATCATAACCACATACTTATAAAAATAGCCATAAGATTAATGCATTGACACAAACAGAGCGACATGGACCCCGAAATTAGGATAGTTTAGACGCACAAAATGTGGGAACAAAATTTGAAAAAGAGAGAATGTTATATAACGACTAAGTTCGATGAAGTTGGAAAGCTAATAAATGAGGGATGGTTAAGTAATTACGGAGGTGCAGACGATGGACCCTATATCTCTCAATGTGGGTGGCCGGCGAGGATTGTTTTGAACTTTGCTGGATAAGTAGGCTATAAAGCTCAGGCACAGATATTGTGGAATTTATATATTCGGACCGGTAGGGGATCGAACAATGAAAATGTTTAATGAAAGAGTATTAAACTGATTTCAGTTTTTAAGAAAAGTTGAAATTTAAAAAAGTGGAATGAGATGACAACATCTCGATTAAGAAAAAAGATGCATCATTAGCGTTCCTGGATATTCTTACCTTAAAAATGAATTGGAAGCCGACTGTGAGTGCAGTTTAAGCTTAACTTTTATTTATCAATACGTACATGTGAAATTATAAGTGTAAATTATAATTGTAAATGGTTCGTACTTGGAGGAAATTAAGTTTCCCTCAAATAATTATTTTGTTGGACTGTGAAATTGCAATGGAGCTAGGTCTGTTTAAATTTAAGCATAATATTAACGTGAATGAAAGTTTAAACATTTTAAAAGATTAAGAAATGTATAAATGTAAGCTTATTGGTGGGATTATTGTTAGTTAAGGAGTGAAAATTTAGTATATGTAACGAGACATAGAAAGTTGGTATTGTACCTTTTTCCTATGTATTGTTATTAAAGGAATTTCCAGAAATGATATTTCCAATGTTTTATAGATCAATATTGGAAACTGGAACAATGGTGTGGTAGTATTAATTATGAATTAATGTTTCTTTAAAAAATTTTCTTAACAATACCTGGTCAGTTGGATGTTACATTGGGTTTGTTTCTTTTTAAGGTTAATGTGCGTGTATTTATATTTTCGGAATTTACTGTTGATAAAGTTTAAGCTTAGGTGGAATTTTATTTAAAGTTGTTTATGATATAGGTAAAGATAGAAAATTGTGAAAATATATCCAGCCATCACAGTGATAAAGTCGTATTTGAGAGAGGTCCTTTATTTTAAAATTTGTTAAGTTTGACAAAAGTTAATGAGTGCTTTTAGAAGATTGTTTAGAAAGGTAAAGAATGAGGTGATAAATTGTAAGAAATGGAAACCAAAAGCCCAGGAACCCATCCCGAATAACCGTCTTCCGAGCAGGAAAATATGAAAGGGATTGCTAGAACGAAAAGGTTTGGCGCCCCTTAATTATGACAATCGCTAAAGCATTTCAACGTAAGTGGTCCTAGTAAAGTAATTTTTGTATTTAGACCATTTTACATAATCCATAGGAACCCACCTCGCATCACTAAAAGCTAGTCGATGCACTAATTTACTGTTACCGTACTTCGCCACCCTGTAGAGTAAAATTAATTCAGAACTGTAAGGTCAATTCAGAACGTAACAACTTTGCATAAACATTTAGTTGTTAAAAAGATCTGTTCCCGAAGGATTCCGCATAATTTGACCCCAAGCTCAAATAGAGGCTCCTAATAATTGGTATAAGAAAATTCTCACAAAATTCAACCCAAGTACCGGTAAAATTCGTATACAAAATCTTAGCAGATGACAAACTGGGATATATTTGTATGAACTGGAATCTAAACAACAAATTACTGTTGAAGTGTTCCAAGATGAACTGAAGCCCACAAAAGTAGTTCGTTCATGAAGCTTTCTTCGGTTATACTAGCCATATCGTACCCATTATTTTAGAGGATCGAAGAATAGTTAACACTAAATAGTATACAGCAATTAGTTTGTCAGAATTCAGGGATGAAATTAGGAAAAACCACTGAAAACGCAGCATCATTCTTCATTTCGACAAACCCGCTCGCACACAGCGCATCAAACAATCGTTTATTTGAAGAAAAGAACTGGGAATGAATGTCTCAAAGCCCGTATTCGCCGGGTTTTATTGCTTAACGACTACTTTAAATTTACGAATGCCAAACAAAAAACACATGAACAGCGATTTTTATCGTTTTAAGACGCCGTTGAAGCCAGATACCAATTTCTTAGAGCAAGACTATTTTCGAGGAAAGGATTTTGAAGGATTTATGAAAACAGCGCATGATGCGAAGTTCTTATTGATAAAAGTAATATCAATTAGGTG
The DNA here is from genome assembly GCA_036346225.1 of Platerodrilus igneus. Lineage (NCBI taxonomy): Eukaryota > Metazoa > Arthropoda > Insecta > Coleoptera > Lycidae > Platerodrilus > Platerodrilus igneus. The sequence goes on along the minus strand of JARFIW010001109.1, from coordinate 1,474,275 downwards.
TAGCTAGCGTCGGAAAGAACAACTAATTTATTTGCACGCGGAGAACATTAAAGTTGTTGCGGATAGAAATGCCGTTACGTTTCGAATTTCGATTTTCTTAGAAGGGTCATGAACCCCGAAACAATTTTAAGAGTGTTTCGGCTAACCTCAATGGTGCATAATGATAGAAAAAATATAAACATATAAAATTGGCCGAAATATAAAGCTACTTTACAAAAACCAGTTACCTTGAAAGGCTATACTAGTTCTCATAAATAAACTGCGCCAAACCGTATTGTCCTACCAGTTCTTTGGATATTTTTACTACCCGGAAAACGGTTATTCTGCATAGGTTGGTTTCTTTGCTTTGGATGTTCTACAATTTTGTCACCTCATCTTTTACCTTTCGTAACCGTACTTTAAAAACGTACTTTAACTTTCTGTCGAGTTAAAGTTATTTTCAAAATAAAAGGCTCTCCAAACTATGACTTCATCACTCGAGTAGCTGGATTCCTTTCACAATGATCACCTTTACCTATTTTATAAATTACTCCAAATAAAGTTCCACTTAACCTTAGACTTCATTAACAGTGGTTCCGGAAATATACATACGTTAACCTAAAAAGCAAACCTAGTGTAACATTCGACAGGTCAGGTATTATTAATAGAATTCCAATACTAGCATTACATAGTTGTAAAATCCAAGATTAATTTATACGACATTTTAAATCTCATTTATTCGGTAATACCCTTAACAGTTCATAGAAAACAGCGAAATACCAATGTTTTCTTAAGCATTCTAATGTACATTAAAGATACCAATTTTTTACAAAGAGATTATTTAGCGACTACATCTCACAAATATAGCTTGCGTTTAAATTAATACGCACATCTTTCTTAAGGTTTCAAAGATTTCAAGCTCACTTTTCAATAATATTGTGCTTAGATGTAAGCAAAAATAATTTCGTCTCTATACGAACCGATTACGATTTATATTTGCAAGTTCGCGTGTACATATTTATCAAGCGTAAACAAAAAACAGTACATACAGTCAAACAGTATTCACAGTCAAACAGTATTTACAGTCAAATTTCATTTCTTGAATTTTTAACTTAATTAAGCACATCCAGGAACACCAATAGTTCACCTGTTTACTTTCTCAACACGTCAAGTTCCCATTTTTAGCTATTTAAGTTCCAACATTTAGTTGCAGAGTAAAACCCACTTATTACCCTTTCATTACGTAATTTCTTTGTGTAATCCACCACCGACGCTCTTTAATTCCACGCTTAACAGATGTGCTTGAGTGTTCCGACCTAATTATCCAGTAAAGCTCAATTTGTTGTTACTCCATCGTGGAGGTTTACGGTCTACTCGTCCGGTGCTACTAAACCATAATTTCTTTTTTAACTAAATATATCCGGATTTAAGCGTTAGATCCAATTTCTCTCTTCTTTTAAAAATTCCGTTCTCACACTTTGCGCTTTGAGTTCAATTTCTTCCATTTGTATAAACGGCAATTGTTCTTAGGCTTTACATTTAGTACGGATAGCTGCGCGAATTGTTAATCACTACGCATTGCTTCTGTATGGCTGTAAATTTACGATTTTATAATTATTGAGGTTGTTTCCATGGTTGAAGATTTCTGAACTCGTGTGAATGGATTCAAATATGCTAGGTTATTCACCAAGATTTATCTGTATTTTTCTAGTTTCAATACGAAGAGTATAAACCACAGATGGTTATTGCTGTTGTTACAAAAATGTGCTAGTAGCTTTTCGGTTTATTTATTTGTGTTATTTTAAGTATTTATTAAAATAACCAAGTTATTAAATGTAAAGCTCCCAAGCTTCTATAAAATTTTCTGAGTATCCTTGCACTGAAAGCTTATTTATCTAACTGAAATTTTTTTTAATTCGTTTCTACTATCTAATGTTTGCTCAAATAACGCGTAAGCGTTACAAAATTACCATTCCCAATAGGAGTACTAGTGTTCCGAAATTATTTATCATACTAGAAGCAGATCTAAAAACAATAAAATTTGTTAGCTCCCAGTCTATGTGTTTATTTGAAGTTTATTATATTTTGTTAACCTAAATGTTAAAATATTAAACTAAATCGTTTCACGAAAAATTCTTAAGCCAGAACAAAATTTAAACAAAATTTTGTCATAAACTACTGACGTAATTAAGTAAAATGCAAAATGTTTTTGGAAGATATTTACATGTGTTAACGTCTTAGCAAAATTAAGCACATTCAACTGTACTTGAGCAGTTTCTAAACAACTCACCCACCTCCTTTAAACACTGCTAGTCTTCAAATTAATAAGATTTTCTTGTGTACTACAGATTGATCATGATTAGATTTAATACTAACACCTCGTACTTTATTTCCAACCTTTTGCTAGCTAAATTCTCATCCATTTTATCTACTTCAAGTTTATTTTATGTTCTATCAAAATTGTTCAAGTCCAATAAAATTTTGCATTAATATTATTAATTTTATTCATTTGGCGTTGATTTTATCCCATCAATTTTTAAGTTTTACCTAAACAATCCCAAAATTTCTAAGGTGCTCGGTGCAGTTCGTAGTCAGGAATAGCCACTGCCAAAAATTAGTATTTCACTGCTTCTCAGCTTCTTATATATGATTTCTTTTCGCGATCTGTACAATACTCTGAAACATTTAAACATCCGATTCGGATGAGTCAAAAATTACACCATTCGAAGTCTAGATTTTCACCTCAGGTTTTTGTTTACAAAAGTGTAATTTTAATATTTGGTTTTATTTATTATCCCTGGATATTTTTGATCACCTGCATAAAAAAATTTTGCACAAGAACCGGTTGATGTAAAAGTCTTCATTATTTTAAAAAAATTAGTATACAACAGAAAAAATGTATTTAAATACAGAATATGAGAACCTGTGAACATAAAAATTACAAAACTTTCTCCAATTTCACTGTTGATATTTTTCTGCATAGTCAGGGCAACAAGAGCTCCACACAAAGATATGTTTCACCAAATTTGCACAAATCTCATGAGTTTCATATTTTACAATTTTCCGGGTGTCGGATGCAATCACGGCAGTTCATTTAGGGTTACACGTGACAGTGTTGCTGCTGCGGATTGTACTTTTAGACTTAAGTTAGGCATATTTCCCTCTCGTTTTCATATCCCCTAATACCAATTTTCTGCGCAAATGCTCTAAAAACAATTGTCTGTTTTCGAAAATGTTTTGCCCGGATGATTTAGTATCCCCATAGAATTACCCAAAAGTCATCGTGTGGTATTTTGAGCAAGACTGTCGGATGGTATCATCCAGTTACCTATGTCAATGTTAAGATTTAGTCATCTCTGATATTCTATTTTCACCAGTATTTTCATCTACTTTGTTGTTGTAGTACATTGATAAAATAGCTAACACATTTTTAGTTTTTTAGAAGTAAGAACACTCCCCTGGCGAGAATTTTTCTTCAAAAATCAAAACTTCCCACTATGACACATGGATGAGTATTGCGGTGTGCAGCATACGTTGTAGAATTCAATGATGAATGTGAATACAGGAAAGGAATCAAACATACAAATATCGGCTATTTATCTAGAGCCTCCGTTGTCCACGTGAGTCTATCATTTGATAAAATTTTTAATGAAGAAGTTAATCAACTTTACTCTTTTGCTATATATCACATTTCAACCATACAGTTGACCCTACATTTAACCTTCTAATGCTCCACCCGATGGTGCTACGTTGGCCAGGAAGCAAATTTTTGTATACTTGGAAATTTTGAATTTTGTCGAATCTCTGCTGTTCCAAGCAATGTAGGAATCTTTAACGTGCGTAACAACACTCACACACGAAAACTACATTTTACCTCTCATCAGAACGAGGGCATATTTTTGTCAAAAAAGCTTGCCTAACATTTTTATAGAATCGAACCTGGAACCTTGAGCTTAGTAGTCACACGCGAACCAACTAAGTCATGTAGATACCCGCATACAGTCAACCCTGCATTTTATTTTTTTCCAATGCTCCATTCGAAAGTACTACATTGGCCAGGAAGCGAGTTTCTTTTTACCTGGAAATTTTGAACTTTGCCGAACCCCTGCTGTTGAAAGCAAGGTAGGAATCTTTAACGTGCGTAACAACACTCACACACGGGACCTCCATTTTACCTCTCATCCCAACGAGGGTGTATTTTTGTGAAAAATGCTTGCCTAACATTTTTCAAGTGAACCGTGTCGGAATCGTATACAGTTAATCTTACATGTGATTTTTCCAATGCTCCACCCGAAGATACTACATTGGCCAGGAAACGAGTTTTTTTTTACCTGGAAAATTTGGAATTTTGCCGAACCCTTGCTGTTCCAAGCAAGGTAGGGATCTTTAACGTGCGTGACAACATTCACACCCGGGACCTCCATTTTACCTCTTATCCGAACAAGGGTGTATTTTTGTGAAAAATGCTCGCCTAACATTTTTCAAGCGAACCGTGTCAGGATTCGAACCCGGGACCTTGAGCGTAGTAGTCACACACATACCACTTCGCCACGGAGCCGCCGCATACAGTTAACCGGCAACTCTATCAGAAATACAACCGATGAAGAAGCGATTTTAGCAAATATAAAGACCAAGTTCTTATCAAATAGATCAATAGCTGACGATGGATTCGTGTTAGGTGATGGAAGTTTGTTCAAGGATCAAAGGGTTGTAATACCATCAAAACTACAACCCTTAGTTCTTACTCTGCTTAATAGTAGCCATATAGGAATAGTAGAAATGAAACAATTAGCCAGAAACTGTTACTATTAAATAAATGTTGATAAAGACATCAAATACACGGTCATGTCTTGGCAGGCATATACGTCCGTTCGTTCTTCGCCATTCAAAGTTCCTATACATCGCTAGGAAGTACATGCAGATGATTAAGATAGGATTCGTTTAGACTAGGCCGGTCCATTTCAAAGTTTCTATTTTGTTCTAGTTGTGGATGCAACGTCAAAATGATTGAGAGTGAGAGTCGTGTGTTATGCGCCAACATTGGTGAAAATGGTCGAATTATTACGACATTTCTTGTTTTTATGGATTTTCAGCAATGTTCCATCCGAAAAAGCAACAATCCTTTTAAGCGACTTATTTGTATCGTCTTGCAAGGAAAATAGGATTTTCAAATATTTATGGCTACAAATGAGTTAGCAAAACGTAATGCGCAAACGTTCAAAAATAGACTAACCGCCATGACAAATTAACTCGGAAGTATGGCTAAAACAATACAAAAAATTCTCTTTAGGTATAAGGGCACATTACTTGAAAAAAACTTTTCGTATAAAGTTGGATGCAACGCGACAACACAAACATCAAACTATTCAAAAACGTTCTGGTAACGCACTTCAATTATGCGTGGGAGAAAAGTGCAAGCTAGATTTTATGAAAGAAATAAAATGTGTCGGAAGGGCGGCACCATATAAAAATATTAATATTTACATTATCGGGTTAGGTTGGACGATGTTTACACGCTTAAACGACACATAGACTTCATTCATCAGATGTTCTTAAAAGCGATGTTACCCGTAGAACAAACGGGCCAGTAAGAGACAAACGAAATCAGTAACAGAATGCTCACCCGAATTACGTGTAGCAGAGGAAGGGAAGGGAAGAGAAAAAGCGAATGCCATGCCAAACAGCGTTGAGGATGGGGTATCTAGAGAACCAATTCGCCTTTTTCTTAGAACAGTTGTACCTGAAATGATAATTAAACACAAAACACATGCAAAATATAACTCTAATAAATGATTTTCTTAAATTTAAATCGCAAAATAAAATACTGGTTTAAGAACGATCATCTGGATCCTCTACTGCTCACGTGCTAACATTAAAATTAATTATATTTAAGTTCCAAACAAACTGAAGGGTGTTTTTGTAAATCAAAGAACTACTTCATTATACACCCCCTAAGTATTTCCGCATAATTTAAGATAACAAAACTAAGTGATCTTTAACCACTGTAATTAAAAAACAATCGGAATTGACACAACCAACAACTAATGAATCATATTTATACAGCGGCATAAACATACATATAGTAAATATCGTCTAAATCTTCACTACTTTAGATTCACACAACCTAATTACTTACTATATTGATACAGACGAAGTTAGTTCAAAATAGAAGCTACTGAAACATAAAACCACACAATAATACATATTCACAACAGTACATTTAAAGAGAAATTATCAAATTATTGTTCAAATCTTACAGCATAAAGTAATCCTCTTAACATTTCGAGAATGTAGGCAATCTACGTACCGTCAATGAGTCAAGTAAACAGTTGTCGGTCACCATGATACAATTTACTTTCACGTGAACTAAAAGAGTTTGGTAACTTCTAAAACTTTTCTTTGAAATCAGTTTACAACTGTAATTCAATTTTGTAAGGGTACATTAAATTTATAGTTAATAAATAGTACAGAAGTAAAAAAAACAAGACACATTTTTCTTTAAACCACGCGTTCCATATGTAACAAACGCGAAATACCTTCTATATATAAACTTTTAACAACGTCTTAGTAAGAATGCTACACTTCATAAACCAACACACGAAATTATTGTTACAACACAGCAACAGAACCAACAACGTTTTTCAATTGTATTCTGAACTAGCAATATTCAGCGAGTTCTTATCCAACACGTGCGTAAACAAGAAACCAGAAATTGTAATATAAGCATGTGAACTCGTGAATAAAATAAAGGACAGGCAACGTTGGTTGCCTCGCTGAGCTAATTTGAAATAATAAACGTATAGCGAAACCGTATATTCAAATGGTTTTAAATTAGCGAGACATTAAATTTACAAATATGAAATGAAACGTAACAACGAATCGTTTGCAAACGAGAATGAACAGAGTATTGAGGACGAGAAATCATAAATCTATCTGCCATTACCCTTACGAACACTGCGTAGAGGATACTCCCCTGAGCAAGCTGAGGTATCCCATACACCGCAAGTACTACAATCGACAAAAGTACGTCAACCTGCACGAAATCTCCAGGATTGTGCGACTTCGCCGTACTGAATAAGGGAAAGGATTATCGGAGGAAACTTATGTCGATGGCTGAGTAGAATAGAGTTACATTTAGTTAAACAAGCAAGCAAAATTGAAGATAAGATTTCTCACTGAAAATGAAAGTTAGGTTATTCGAATTTTACTTAATATAATATATGGTATTAACTCTTTTTCTCTCTAGAAGTTATATCAAATAGATACACAACACTCATTTCATCAGCTCCCAGCCTATTTGTTTATTTGCGGTTTATTACAATTAACTGCTGCACCCTAAAAAGCAGCACCAAACTTTTAGTTTCTATTCCATACGATACTCGTATCTGTTCAATGTTATAGACGTGCGTGATTTAGAAAGTAATTTAATTTGCATTTGCACCTTGACGCCATAGAATATAAATGAGGTTTTAAATCGGTATTTAACAACGAATTACTACTAATTTGACTTTTCTGTATTCGTACAATTCTTCATTACGCCACTGAATGAAAAATTTTTAAATGGCGACTTAAAATACCTTTCGAAACGAAACGAATAAATTTAAAATAAACTGGTGTTTCGGAAATTGTACTTTCCCTATTTTAATGTTTAAAATATTCAAATTTTGTATTAATAACGGAACATTTCGTTAACGCTAAAAATACTACAATTTAAACAGATTCTCAGCATGTAATTAGCGAAAACGAAAGTACGATTGGTATTACGATATTGTAATTATAACACCAGACGGTGGTTTTTTATTACATCCTTTTATCATGCGGAAGTAATTTTAAGCACTATTCAGTGTTGATCTTTAAAACCCTCTACATATTTTTGAAAGAGAAATTTCTTACCGGATCAGCATACGAAGAGTAATGTTAACTTTTATGTAACCCTTCTACATTGTGGTACCGTTTGCCTTTACCACATATTCTTAACGAAACAATTGAATATACTATACATTCAAATGTCAAAGGAACTTATATTAATCACTTGAAAGTGTCTTGGAGCATATGTGGCTTTAGCTTCTAGGTCCTTTATTTGTAAAATAGGTAACAAACACTTATAGTTTTTTGTACCGAAGTAAGGCAACAAAGGCAAACCTTCGAAAACTTTTGAGACATGAAACGCTTCGATCTAATTAATTAATCATAATAGAACCTTCTTGCAAGCTAAATTGTAGTTATATGTAGAGTCATTCCTTTCATGTCGTAACAGTACAATGAGCTCATTTCCTCGTAAATTTCATGCATGTACAATAAATACTTACATATATGTACTCATAAAATTGTCTAATCATTAGTATAACTGTTGCTAACATTTCCACAAACAAATTATTGTGATTTTATTCTTTGTATATCATTAAAATAAATTACTGTTTTCCGTTAACAATTATTACACTTTCTTGTCTTTATAATTACTACCTCTGAATACGTTGTTGTTATCACCATTGCAATGAATCACAACCATCGTTCAAGCCCTCAGATCACAATAGGGAGAACGCATAAGTGGATCGTTTCATGATTTTTAATTAAGTTGAAGAACTTACATGTTTGTTTAATTAAATAAATAGGTAAAACGGCAGACAACCAATAGCCAGCAAGAAGCACTTAATCGAGTTATTACCTTCAGTAATCAGAAGATACAGTATTTAAGAAGACTTTGTCCGCAGCTCTTTCAGGTAAATATATCCCACAACATCCTCATTGTTTTATTTATTTTAAAATCACCAGGAGGGTAATTGATTACTACGTCATTTTGCATATGCTAAGAATATTGTAACGAACAAATTTTTACAGAAAATCTTTTATATACTCAAATGTCACTAGAAAGATTACTAATGTTAATTACACAATACTACAGTGCTAATGTTTTTCTAAACACTACGATTACACTATTTTTATTACTAGTTTATCTACACAAACACGAACTGTTTCATTTTAAGTTATATAGCTATTAAGCGTATTTACCTTAACCACTTCAATAACAATTTATTTTATATCACCGTGTTGTACGGTTTATATATCGAATTATAAAGCATCTACATTATTACAGAAATCCGTAAACCATTTTAGAATTTATGTATCATATTCGATCTTTGTAGCTGTCAATCAGTATATTACTTGTTCAATGGCTTGATCTCTTTCAATTCTAGATCGTTCGGCGTCATTGTTGCAGTATTAGTTTCTTTATTGCAAACATCATTTTAACTTATTTAAATTTCTTGGCCGTTAGTAGAACAGATTTAACTAAAAAACATATAATGTCTACTTACATATTAATCATGGGCTTTATTTTTTATTAATCCTAATTTCTATAAATTTGCTATCTAGACTACTAAAGCGGATCGTATTTACACACAATTGTTGTTGTGCGCTGTTCTTTAACCTATGTTATCCCCGTTTTCTTCTTAAGCTAACGTTAGAAAATTTTAACGTATTCACCTAAAATCTTAATCCTACATTATCTTCCATCCTGAGCCCGACTATCGGCAACAGGGAGTCGGTTTCTGAATGGTTGGTCCTACCTCAAATCTTATTTGCTATGCTAGTACTAGTTTCTGAATAACATAAGTTTCTTATTGCTAGTTAAACATTCAATGTTTATTACTCTAACGTATTATTTAATTTCATAAATTACGTTTCTTAGTGTATGTATTATACAAGGTGTCCCTATTAGTTTTTCACTTTTTAACGCGCTGTAAAAAAGTTGTAAGGTGGTTTGGAAGAGTGCAGTTGGTCGTAAACGTTAGTTTGCTTTAGGGAAATTTAGTCAACATGGAGAGTTACACGGCGGAACAACGTGCTTTTTGTGTGCGTGAGTTTTACCGAAACAACTATTTGTGCATTCTCTTTCAACGTTTGTTTAGATGGCATTCAACAATGCCTAAGCATTAATTTAATTAAGGCATGGGTTAGTTGGTTTGAAGAGACAAGTTTAACGACGAATGTAAGAACAGTAAACTTTGACAACGTTGAGATGGTGAGGGCGTCTGTGCAGCAAGAACCAAACTTGCATCTACGTTAATTATGACAAAAACCTCAATGCATCATATCCTCCAAAAAAATGTACGAATGCACGCCTACAAAATTGAGATCGTGAATGAATTGAAGCAGACAGACTACGCTGAGAGACTGTTATTCGCCAAGGAAATGTTGAATTTGTTACAATCGTTCGGCAACATCTTGTTCTCGGATGAAGCGCATTTCCATCTTAATCGCTTTGTTAATAAGCAGAATTGTCGATACTGGTGTGAAACGAAATCGAAAACAAAACATCAAACGCTTTTGCATAGCCGAAAGATTACAGTTTGGGTTGCTATTTCATCACGGGAATTATCTGTTTCTCTTTTAAGGTGATCACGGCAACGCCATGCCGGTGAATTCCGAACGTTAAGTCGATATGAACCGTGATTTTTGAACACATTCTGTTCAAGAACTTGATAGATTTGGTCAAGAAACCTGGTTTCAACAAGACGGAGCCACAAGTCACATTTCAAATCGGTCTTTACTCGTTGTTCAGGCGCTTTTTGTTGGAAAGGAGACATCAATTGGTCTTTTTGAAGCCCGGATTTTAGGCCCTATAACTTTTTCTTATGGAAATATCACAAAAATCGAGTATTCGGCACCCGTCCTACTACTCCGTAGGAATTGAACGACAATATTCGGGGAGAAATGGCAACCATACCTGAGCAAACTTTACGGAGCATGATGGCAAATGTGAGAACCAGAATTCAAGAGTGCCACGAGAGAAATGGACACTTTTTGGACAATACCATTTTTAAAAAATTAATTTCCCAGGTTTTGTCTTCAACTTAATAAAGAATTTGTCAAAATTGGTCGACTGTTTTTTTTAATTTGTATTCAATAAGTAAAAACTAACAAGAACCCTCTATTTCTATGTTTACACTTATTGATATTTTCTTTGCTACATATTTCTTATATTAGCTTATTCTAGCTGTTTTAATTAATTTTGTCTGGTGTATCATCGATGCTCTGATGTATGGTTTTTTTTGTTGTGTTGTTAATTATTTATTGTCAGTTGTTAGATCCTTTGTTGAAGTGTTGTGGTGTACTGGAAGTGTGCATTGTCCGTGACCTTTTGTGCAAATATATTCAAGAGATAATAAGTGTCCTCGTTTCTTGCTGTGCCGTACGTGTTTTAGTTTGCAAGTTCACTTCACTGTTGTTCTACGTCTGGTATGAGTGGTATGCAAATAGTGTGTATTCTTGTGTGGCCCTATATATATATATATATATATATATATATATATATATATATATATATTGGGCAGGGTCCTCCAATCAAGTAATAAATGAAATCTCTAGATGGCTTAAGACGTTTTATATATAGTCACTCTTGTATGTTGGTTCTTTAGAAAGTATGCACTGCTGATGTTAAATCTTTACCTTTTCCTTTCTCGAAGATAACTGTCTTGTCCTTTTCCATTGATTTGGCACTTTTTGTTCTCTTATGCATTCATTGAAACCTGTAATATTTTTAAATGTATCCTATGTACTTCTGACACTTTCCTTTTTTCTTACTATTTTTTATAGCTTAATTTCTGTCTCTTTAAACTCTACGACTGTTTTTGAGTTGTGTATCTACTATCACCTGCTGTCTCTTTTCTTGTTGCATATGTGTCTCGTCTGTTGTTAGTATATCATCTGGGAGTAATTCATGAAGTTATTTGCTTGTCGCTATCCATGTTCAGGTGGTCTTTCTCTCTCTCTCTCTCTCTCTCTCTCTCTCTCTCTCTCTCTCTCTCTCTCTCTCTCTCTTCTCTCTCTCTCTCTCTCCATTGATTTTTATTGTTGTAAATATTGGTGGTGGTATCACTTTTTATCTTATGACTTTGTAGGGCATTACCCATATATCCGACTAAAGGTTTTCTCCTACAAATTTATTCCAGCTATTTATTTTTAGTTCGATTATCTTCCTTTTATATAGTTGTTTCTTGTCCTTGTATGTTACCAACCTTCTTTGCCTCTCTCTTGAGTTATCGCTTTCTAATAATGTTTTCTTAACCGTAGCACTTGTTGTTTGGTTGTATTTAGTTCGGCTGTTCATACTGGTTTGTCTTGTTTTCTCTTAGTTGTCAATTTAGGTATTGCCTTATTTACAGCTATTTAAATTGCTCTTGTTAATTGTTTTTCATAGTAGTTTATACTTGTATTCATTCTTGAAAATTTTGGTGCAGAGGTTTTTCGATAAGCCGTCCCAAGTTTATCTTGCTTAGGTTTCATCTCGAGAGTTCTGGTGTAAGTATCGCTAAATTTCTATCTTGGTCTTTTATGTCCAATATTAGTAAATTATGGTTACTTCGTGTTTCGTGGTCTTTTCCATATAAGAATTTTCTGTTTACAATACGCTACGCTTTTAACTAATCGTGCACTAACGTAAAAGTGCTTTTAATAAAAGATAAGTTTCATAAAACCAATTACTAAATATACATCAACATGAAATGTATAGCAAGTGGAAAGCAAAAATTCAATGACTTACATAGTCACCTGTAACACCAATTTTTTAATTCGCGTTTAGGTTCATGTTTGGTCACTTGTTTATTTAACAATCCCAAGTTTTAATTAATGTCACTTGAACTACTCAACATTTACCTCGCTCGGCAATTAATACGTGTCAAACTCGGAGCTCTGTCAATCAAGATAAAAGCTTGAATGTCCCTTTTATTATGATCCGTCGGCATTTATAAATTACCGTGTTTCAGGGATTACCCGATTTTTCTTCGTTCACACGAATAGTTCGTCTAAAATTGTTTTATTTTAGGTTCAATGTCATTCTGTTTAGGTCTACAGTCATTTGGTTTTCACCCTTTTGCAGGCGCTGTGACTGTTTATGTTCTCAAAGAAATTTGTTTGGCTGTAAAACTACAAATTTATTTCTATTGGGGTAATTTACTAGGTTTTGGTTTCTTTAAACTCGTGTGAATGTCTACGAATACACTTTCCTAGGCTGATGCTTTGTTAAAATATGTCAGTGTTTTTATAAATTAATACCAAGAGTGTAAAGATCCCGATCTTTGTTGCTGATTGTATTTAATATACATTAGATGTTTCTCTGTTAATTTCTGTGTCATTAATATTGTATTGAAATAACACGGAATTAAAGTAAATTACCACAGCTTCTGTTTTTCGGCAAACTTTTCCACTAAAACTCATTTAGCTTACTGGAGTTAATAAATCTTTTCTATTGACCAAATGTTTGCCTAGCGCACTAGCGTTACAGTTTCCGATAAAAAATGCCCCATCAAGTACGAAGTAAACGTTTCATTGTTAAAGTAATGTTTCTCCCTGCGTTGGTTACACCATGATAGAACAATCATCGAAAAACTTCATTTAATGAAAAAATTGGACTCTGATCAATTGTTGAATACAAGCCCACACAACACAATTCTATAAATTGACCAATCGCGTGATTTATACAAAAGCTACTATAGAAAGGATTATTCCTCAATTAAAAAAAATGGCCGCAAAATTAAAAATCTGTTGGAATTAAGGTATAACAGGATAATGGTTGTCCTAATACCAAAGTTGATCAAGCAATTCATAAAATGAACATAAGAACAGATGAAATATTATCTTAACATGTCACCATCTTGTTAGCCAGTATAAAATATTTTTCTATCTTTTTAAAAAAACGTTTGAAAGTTCTACGTTAGTTAGAAACTGCAATAATTAGAAGCTAGCACGTCAAAAAAGGAGGGCTGCAAGAAATTGAACAACTTCCCAACAGATTAAAATTCAATGTGGAAGCGATGAAACTTTTCGTAATTTGCTACATATTTCTTGCACCTAAATTCAAAACCCGACAAGCCATGATAACAAACTTTTGTAAAATCCATAAAAACGATACTTTGATTATAAAAAATCTGATTGTGGCACATTATCACCGTGGACAAAATATTAACAATAGTTTTAAAAATCTAGAATTGTCTGTCTGCGATTAAAATTGGACATGTAGAATTTGGCACAAAAAAACATGACTTTTTGAGTATAGACCTAAATTTAAGGCTGAAAGCAAGGCGATACATCAAAAAGCAGCAATATACTTTATTTTATTAAATAAAATAAAAGTAAACATGCATAAGATAATAATAAATTGAACTTAAGTTAAACATTAAAGATTAAAATCTTAGGTTTCTTCAAACAAAATTTTTTGCCGCTTAAAGCAGCTTCTTCGACTTCTACCTCAGTCAATGCTAACGAAAAACTTCCTGGATTTACACAGTGAACTATTTTGGGCTCAATTCCTAAAACTTTAAAAGTACACCAGATTCCCATCAATTTTGTAGTCTTCCCTAATTCTTTTTCAATTAACTTTAAAATGCTTATTTTCTTATCGTTTTTGATTGGTATTCCAATTTCAAGAACCTTTGGCTTTAACCTCTTTTTTGCCCTTGTTTAACAGAGATTGCGCAATATCCATATTATTTCTATAAAGATTTCTGCTCTTACAGCTGCACCATTTTCAGTTTTGGAAATGATTACTCTTTTAGACATCTGTAATTTAAAATACCACTGGCCCAGTAGTTCCATGACAGTTTGGGTTTCAATCTTCCGGCCGAGACCGGGCGTATGTACTCTAAGTTTATAGTCTGTATTTTTCCAGATATTCAAATGTACCTACTGTTGTTGGTTGATTATTTTCATTTTGTAAAATGGTTTCTCAATTTGCCCAATAAGTCTATCACAAGGTATTTACGAATATCCAACAATTGGAAAGATGACTTCAATTTTTTTAATTGTTGCAGGGCTTAGCTTTAACAGCCAAATTTTTGTTCTTCACACCACATCCGTCACAAAAAGGTCTTATGATTTCAGTATTATCACCGAATTCAAAATTCGAGTATCATGAATAGACAAAGCTAGTTCATCATAACCGCTATGGTGATATAGTTCAGTCCATACGTATGACCTTACTGAAATTGAATTTATTTTTTCCTTAGAGATGCTGTTGGCAATCTCAAGAAAATAAAAATTCAATTGCAAACTAAAATATTCCTGTTGATTGGAGATTTTCGATGAATCCAAGTCTTTTTGACAACAAAAGCTACAAATTTCTATTTTTGTGTCATCATTTTTTAAGAATGTCATAAAAACTGTTTGCTGGCATCTTGTGGATTCCTTAAGAAACGACTTTTTTCTTTGAACTCTCTTTGGAATGCCTAGAAAATATTTAAAAAAGCATACAAATTTTTATATTGCTCTCTGGTCACTATAGTCGTCCTCTAAAAAACAAGAAGTCAAACTATGTAACACCACATCGGACTTTCTTATTTTCCTGTTTTCTGAATGTACAACTCATTAAAGTACTGATTTTTTCTCCATTTATGAATCTCAAACCCTATTTTGATTGTCATTGCACAAATATGTTTTTCTTATTTAAAAATAAACAATTTTCTCTGTATTTGCCTTGAGCTTCAATTCGCTTTTTCATTTGAGAGAACCGATTGGCAGAAACTTCTTCCTTTTCAAGTTTGAATCTCAAAAAAAAGTGAATAATGTATAGTCTTCGACTTGTTCATGAGTTTCCCTGCATTTGAGTCACAAAAGTTGATGATAAAACAAAATCATTTGACGCTTAATCATGAAAATTGAGAAGAAAAACAAATCATTTGATGCTAAATCATGGGATTGCGAACAATGAGACACTCATTCAATGTTATTCCTTTTCAACTAATCGATGCTTCGAAATGCATAGTAAAGCACAATAGACAATTCACACCATTTTTTGTATTTATTGCCTATTTTAAACTAACAAGTGGATACTTATTTTGCATTCACTGTTTCACAATTTTCTAGAACAGTATGACTAGTGACAGTAAAGCTGTTGCAACCACTTTTGTTGAAGCACTATGGAAACAAACATGTTTTGTCGAATGACTGTTTGAAACATTTATACAGTTGATTGCAGATTTGGATTTGGAATTAATATGCAGAGACAAAAGATTGATACCTATACTTAGATTTGCAGATGATATAGCGGTATTAGCATCTTGCAAAGAAGAGTTAGAAGCTGCTCTTAATGAAATGGAAACGGTTCTACCGGAGAGATATGGTATGAAAATTAACAAAAAATAAAACTAAAGTTTTAGTATGCAAAGGAGGGGAAAATAAATCAAAAACAAGAATACAAATAGGTAACGAGAACTTACAAGAGGTTTAGGAAGTCAACTAACACAAGGTGGGAAAAGCACAAAAGATATAAAACGAAGATTAGCACAAGGTCGTGCTACATTTAACAAGAAAAGCAACTACTGTGTTCAAAGACCACAAACATAGAAACAAGAAAAAAATTGCTTAAAACATATGTGTGAAGCACTGCACTGTATGGCTGTGAAGCCTGAACAGTAGGAGAAGCAGACAAGAAAAAGGTAGAAAAGCCTTGGAAATGTGGTGCTAGAGACGTATGATAAAGATACCATGGACAGACAAAGTTAAGAACAAAGAGGTACTAGAAATTGTAGGGGAAGAAAGAACTATGTGGAAAACGGTAAAAAATAGAAGAGATAGAATGATAGGCCACATACTAAAACATGAGGAAATAGTGCGGAATATATTAGAAGCAGAGATTGGTAAAAAGAAGTAGAAGTAGACCTAGGTTAGACTACTGCACACATATAGTGAAAGATGTAGGCTGTGAGTATTTCAGGGAAATGTGTAGGCTAGCTCAGAATAGAAATCAATGGAGGTACGCTTCTAACCAGTCGCAAGATGGAAAAACTAATGACAAAAATAATAACTGTACTTAAACATGGTGATGATTATAAACAACTAAAGATATATTGGTTTTGCAATACTCCCAACTAATGTTAATTGTGCAAAAGGATTTACTTGAAAACTATTAATACGACAAATGTCTAAGTGTTGGGGGATCCTTGGCAGCCACAGGCTGCTTAACTCTCTTCACATACCATTGAAACTCGGTGAAATAAAGCATATAGTAAGAAAACAATAGAAGTGAATCGAGCTGTATATAAGCTGGGGCGGCTCCGTGGCGTAGTGGTATGTGTGTGACTACTACGCCCAAGGTCCCGGGTTCGTATCCCGACACGGTCCGCTTGAAAAATGTTAGGCGAGCATTTTTCACAAAAATACACCCTCGTTCGGATGAGAGGTAAAATGGAGGTCCCGTGTGTGAGTGTTGTCACGCACGTTAAAGATCCCTACCTTGCTTGAACAGCAAGGGTTCGGCAAAATTCAAAATTTTCCAGGTAACAAAAACTCGCTTCCTGGCCAGTGTAGTACCTTCGGGTGGAGCATTGGAAAATCACATGTAATGTATATAAGCTGGTTCCGCTTGAAAAATGTTAGGCGAGCAGTTTTCACAAAAATACACCCTCGTTCGGATGAGAGGTAAAGTGGGGGTCCCGTGTGTGAGTGTTGTCACGCACGTTCTTTACCTTGCTAGAAACAGCAAGGGTTCGGCAAAATTCCAAATTTTCCAGGTAAAAATAACTCGCTTTCTGGTAAATGACTATTGAACAATAATTAACTAAATCTTTAATTTATAAGCCTTATCAGGCCAACTTTGACCTATCATAACAATTACCTGTAAGTGATACAAGTTATTCTTATCTACAGAATATATAAATATAAACTGGACTGGTTTGGTAAATAAAAGAAACTTCTGATAAGATATACTACAGAACTTCTAACATATTGAACAATACAAACAGGTGTGTATACAACTTATCAACTTTAAAATGAATTATTTTAAATGTTGCAAAGATAAACCTGCCAATAACTATATCTGTATAAATTGCCATGGCATATATCATAAAAGCTGTTTTGAAAGGAACCACAACAAGAATATCATTATTCAAGGTAATCAAATAAAATGCTGTACCTCTGTATTACCTCAAGTGAAGAGTAATATCATCAATGAAAAGAAGATTAATATACTGGAAACAAAAATTAAAGAACTGCAACTGGAAATTATATCATTACAAAATCCATAGATGAGAAAACCATGAAATTCAGATACTCACTAAAAATCCCAACATCAGACAGATTCAAAATTTCAATTTATAGAAAAGAATCTTGAATTTTCAGCCACAGAAATGACCACCCAAGAAGTCAACAAGCAGAAAGGGCATAATGTAATAAGAAGTGATAAACACCTGACCCAAGAGATAAGCCAGCTTGTAACTCAAAAGCAGCTAAAGCATTCATCTACATTGTCTGATATATATTTTCGAGATCCTATCACAAGCCCTACAATCGATGCAAACAATAAATCAACTGTAGCTATAAATAGATCTAGGTGTAACAAAATTCTTTTCTAAAAACAATTCTCTATCAAAAATCTTAATATTAGGTGATAGTCATGTAAGAAATTTAAATAAATTGGTTGATCAGCACTTAGAAAACAATATACAATCCCACTTCAAGCCTAATGCCACAATACGTCAGATTACTGAAGGGTTAAGTAAATCAATAGAAAGCTTTTCATATAAGGACTTTATAATCTTTATTGGTGGGTCAAATGACATAATGCAGAATCGCACGAGAGGTGAAATTATGGAATCATTTAAGTATATAATAAATTTATGCAAAAATACTAATTTAATATTATTGACAATACCGTACATGTTTGGTGTGACTTCGTACTATAATACAACAATTAATAAAATAAATGACTCCTTAATTACACTGAGCAAGAAAAATTTTAATTTTAAGTTGTACAATGTGAATGTTTACTTAAATCAAATGCACTATTCAAATAACGGGTTGCATTTAAACGCGATAGGAAACGGGTATTGATAAGATACTTAATTAATATTATCAAATTAAGTAATTTGAAGTGTAATGTAATTCATGTAATAGTTAACAATAGAAATAAAAATTTTTGGTAAAAAATGACTGTGAAGGAAATCCTTTTGTATACAACTTAATCACTATAACTAATTTTACAAGAAAAACAATCTGATAGAGAGCATAGTAAGCAACCCGTAGAGTCTCTTAATTTTAAGCTATATGTTTACTATCAAAATATTCAATCAGTTACAAATAAAACTAATGAACTAGAAGCTTATTTGGAAGACAAAACTATGATATAATCTGCATTGTAGAGCACTGGCTAAATGAAATCGAGGCATCAATGTTTAGTCTAAATGCTTACTTTACATCATCCTATTTTGCAAGGACAGATAAGTTACATGGTGGAAGTATGATTCTACTACATAATAAATTTAAAAATAGATATCAAACGTTAATTAAGGTGAATAAGTTGTCTGTTGAAGTACATTGTGAAATCTCAGCAATCCTTTTAAATCAACTGAATACAGTTATTATAAATATATATAGATCCCTTTAGGAGATTTCAATATATTTATCGACACCTTAAATAAAGCTCTAGATCAAATAGATCTATCGAAAGAGGTTATATTGTGTGGTGACTTTAATGTTAAATTTAATACAAAGGAGAAAGATGCGATAGAGCTAACTGACTTATGTCAATCATTTAAATTAGAAAAAACTGTACTCTTTAACACAAGACTTAATAACTGCATAGATAATATTTTTACTAACATAACACTCTTTAACACAGAAAAACAGAATAATATAATATCAGATCATTTTGGTATAAAGTTTAAAGCACATGTAAAAATTTCAAAAGATATTGGGTTAGACATGAAAGTTCGTCATTGGTCTGCAAAGAACAAATACACATTTTACAAACGCCTTGAGGAGATAAATTGGAATTTTTCAATTAAAGATGATGCAGAACAGAATTTTGAAACCTTCCACTCAACTCTGATTGCTACATTTGAAGAATCATTTCCTTACGAAAAATATCAGGTACTGCAAAGAATGCACATGTGTCGTGGTTTAATGAAAACCTAAGAAATATGCGCAATATTTTACAACTATTGAATGAATTATACTTAAAATTCCCAACGGCTGAAAATAGATGTAGACGTAACAATTACAGATCAAAATATCGCTGTTCAATAAAAAGCATTAAAATCAAGCATAATTCTAATATTATTAAAAAATCAAGTAACTGTATTAAATCTATGTGGGAGGTGATAAACTCCAAAAGATTAAACACAAAAGAAAATATAAACTCTACATTAACAGCAAATGATTTCAACAGTTATTTCACTACTGTAGCCCAAACCATAATTGCATTAATTGAAAAAAGGGGTAATACTGTGAATAACGTCAATGCCAATATAAATGATCAAGATAAATACAATTATTGTTTCTCTTTTAAATTGGTAACATTCAATGAAGTCAGAGACATAATCAATTCATTAAAATGTAAGACTTACACTGATTATTATGGATTAAATACAAATATAATTAAATGTTGTAAAAACTTATTGATCGCTCCAATCACAAAATTATCAATGCATGCATTAGTTGCAATATTTATCCAAATGCACTAAAGGTAGCTAAAGTTATCGATATACAAAAAGGTGATCCTAATAGTCCAACGAACTACCGTCCCATATCCCTGTTACCAATCATATCAAAAATCTTTGAAAAGGCCCTTAATAATCAAATTGTAAAGTATTTTGAAACAAACTATATCTTCTCCCTAATCAGTATGGTTTCAGAGCTAACAAGTCAACTATCGGAGCAATATTACAACTAATTAGTGAAATTACTACTTCTTTTGAACATGGAGAATTTTGCATGACTTCCTTTATCGATCTTAGTAAAGCTTTTGACTGTGTATCTCATGAAATTCTGTTAAATAAGCTGAATTCTTATAAGTTCAGTAAAACAGTTGTTCGTTAATCGAATCGTACTTAAACAACAGAAGTCAACAAGTTATTTATAAGGGTATTAAATCGGATATAAGCGTAATAAAACATGGCATACCGCAAGGTTCTATTTTAGGTCCGACCCTATTTTTAATCTATATAAATGACCTATCGTCTCACCTACAACTGGCAAATTCAATCTTTTTGCAGACGATACAACTCTTATAAACAAGTCATCATCCTGTATAGACCTAATAAACAAAAGTGTAGTAACACATCATTCTGCAAATCAATGGTTTCTATCGCATAAATTAAACTTAAACTCTGATAAGTCTCAACACATGCTATTCTCCTTAACAAACATAGTTTTGTAAATCAAACTGCTATAAAATTCTTAGGGGTTTATATAGACCCTAAACTAAAATGGAATGAGCATATCAATGCAACAGCATTAAAACTAAATACATCAATTTACTGCATTCGTTCCTTAAAAATTATGTTACTGATGATGTAATTCTTGTTGCATATTTCGCACTATTCCACAGTCACATATCTTATGCAATATTGGCCTGGGGACATTCACCATGTGCAAAGCGATTATTTTCATTACAGAGGAAAACTGTGAGAATAATATCCAATTTAAGTTTCAGAGAAAATTGTAAAGAATATTTTGCGAAACTAAAGATACTTACTTTGCCCTCACTATATATATTGAATTGCCTGATTTATGTACATAAGAACCTGGATAATTTCACAAATAATCGAGAATTACAAATACACAAACATTACATACGAAACAACAATACACTTAGAATCCCATACACTAGGCTAAGTGGAACTAGATACTCAGTAAATTACCATGCAATAAAATTATATAACTGTCTACCACAAAATATTAAATCATTACAGCATTTACAATTTAAAACAAAAATAAAAGCATTTTTAACAAAGCAAGCATTCTACTCACTTGAAGAGTATTATAATAGTGACCTCAATTTCTCTTAGCCAGGGGCCATATACTATAGTAATTTAAGTTTTAATATATATACTAACAGGACATGTGTGTTGAAAATACACTATTTTATTAATTAAGAGCCATATACTCTAGAACTATAGTATATGTTTTTAATCTATGTATTTTATAGGACGTGTGCGTTAAAAAATGTAACATTTTATTGAGCACGAATAAATCTATCTATCTATCTATCTATCTATCTATCTATCTATCTATCTATCTATCTATCTATCTATCTATCAATGTAGTACCTTCGGGTGGAGCATTGGAAAAATCAAATGTAGTGTATATAAGCTGTTGTGAGAATTGCAGGGAACTGTGTAGGCTAGCTCAGAACATAAATAAGCTGAGGGACAAGTCCAACCAGTTTCAAGATGTAAAACCCAATGACAGAAATATAAGTGTTCTTAAATCTAATGATTATTATAAACAACTACAGGTGTTGGTTGTGAAATATGTTCAATTAATGTTGATTGTGCAAAAGGATAAATTGGAAAAAATTAATTAGACAAAGGTTCAGGTGCTGGTGGAACTTGGCAGCCAAAGTCTGCTTACCCCCTTCACATACCACTGAATAAGGAGGAAATAGGGTATATAACTGTAGAACAATAGAAGGTGACCGAACAGCATCAAACAAGAAAGAACAGCAGTTATGTTCAAAGACAACGAACATAGATACAAGAAGAAAACTGTTCAAAGCATGGTGTGGAGCACAGCACATCTATGAAATAGGGGCAGTAGGAAAAGCAGACAGAAAGAGATAGAAGCCTTCTGGAATGTTGTGCTTCAGATGTATGAAGATGGTAGCATGGTCAGACAAAGTTAATAACAAATAGGTTGTAGAAATAGTAGAGAAATAAAGATATCTGTGGAAAATGAAACAATAGGAGAAATAGAAGGACAGAATACGTTCTAAGGCATTTCTGGAGAATAGTACGGGATACATTACAAGCAGAGATAGGAAAAGAGAGGTAGAGGTAGACCGATATCAGACTTTTGCACACAGATAGTGATAGATGCAGACTATGCAAATTGCAAAGAAATGTGTAGGTTGGTTCAGACTAAAAAACAATGAGGGTACGCGTCCGACCAATTCTAGGACTCAAGACTTGATGATGATGATGAGAATCAAATACAGTTCCCCCACCCACATTTCGCCCCTTTTTGATACAAATTAATAGAAATTTCTTTACACCATTTCTCACTGTTTTTAACCTCGTGACAAATTTTGTAAAATCCATAGTTTTCTCATCAAATAAAATCTGACTTATTTGCTTGATAATCATACGTTAAGGCCACCTGAATATCAATACATGTTACAAGGCGATATGACATTGTCATGTTACGAACGATTGCTGTTTTTAATGTTGGTGGTTAATAGTCACAAACTCATCAGCGAGACAAGCACAAAAAAAATTATTGAAGCCAGCATCATTTAAACAACACATTGATGAAGATCGTATCAAATCCTTACTCAAAAATGTGTTCTTGTTGAATGTAGTTTCTCTACAATTGTCTAAATTAAAATAGCATGCTAACCACCATTTAAGTGTCTAACTCTAAGAATAGATGCGTTTTTCAGATGTCATATTTAGTGTTCTCCTGTACATAGTTTGTTGACATGCATTTGCTTTGATTGATACATTTTTGAAAGAAAGAAATAGTGACTATTTGCATTTGCGTTTTTTTGCTAATAATTTAACCAAAAGGTATGTATCAAAAACGTTATTCTTGCATGTTTATGAAGTGTAACTTCAATAAGTTAAAAATTGTTAACCAAATAAAACATTATAGAATATAAGTGGTTGAGAAAAAGCCGCACATGGAAAGAAAGCTAACTCCTGGTGATTCTAAAATTTTATAATAGATGTATATTAAACAGCTTGTCAAGGGAAAACACTGCATTACTTCTAAAGAATACAAAAAAGAAGATCCCACGATATTGTAGACCGAATACCAAATATATATTAATTGTTAATGGACTGGTAGTATACTGGGTAATGAAGTCCAAGTAATAATAGTTGGTGTAAAATTCAAAATTTAATTTCTTGTAGCTTAACGTTTTGGCAAAACTTTTTGCCTTTGTCAAAAGCTTGTTCGATTAGAAGTGTTGTAGTTTAAAACTAACATAATACACTAGATACGTCCCTTAGTATATAAAATCAATAATTGTTAAATTAAAAAAATAGCAACATTGTCAAAATTTAAAAATAACATGATTATGTTGATCAAAAATTATAATAAAATACATTTAGTAGGAAACAGGATGTAGATCTATTAACAAATTGAGTCTTAAAAACTAATAGGTTGGAAGGTTATAATGGTTAAACTAGATGATATAGATTTAAGTACTTTCTTACATGATAATCACACAAACATTTAGCAATGTTTTTAATAGTGTGATTTGTGTAAAATTATTCAAGGTGATGGAAAGATTCCAGGCCTTTATACTGTCTATGGTCATCATACTCTGAACCTTCCTTCTTCTTTTTTAAAGGTAGTTTTATGTTATCAGAAGTCGGATGTCAACTAGAAGACCATGGAACTTTAATTTTCTACATATTTTCCAACCTAAAGTCAATACATTAATATCTAAATTAAATATATGATTTTTAATCTTCTTTTATATCAACCACTTGCACATAAAAGTGATTAGTGAAATAAACAATTATACATCAAACGAGCAAAATTATTTTATTTGCAGTTCATTTAAATCTCTTTCGATCTTTTATTTATATCATGGTCCAATACAGGATTTAAGCAATTTAAAATTTAAAATTGTTTTAGTAGTACTTAAAACTATCAAATTAAATGGGAACACTACATTTAAAAGAATACAATATAAATATAAAAATATATGAAATTTTAATTAGAATAATTTTATTTATTTAATTATCTATATAGTGTTCTGTAAAAAAAGTTTTCAATCTGCATTAAGTTTCTAACTAGTATATCTGTTGTACAATTTTTAAAGGGGTTAGAAAATGAAAATTGAATAAGACTAAGCTTCTTCACACCTTAGTTCGCTTTATTTTCTTATTTTTAAGCGGTGACATCTCTAGAAGTCAATTTCAGGTCACCTTGTACAATTCCTTACAACGTCTGGGATTTTTAAACATAATCACTAGGTATGTTTCTTGGTTTAGAATTTTTTTCATGTTCGGTAAAAAAATCCCCCTAGATCTAGACATGGCGATGAATCCTTGTAATATTGAATACTTATATTCTACATTAAATTCACTCGTGTTTCTAGACAGTTGCTGAAAATTGTATAAACCACTTATATTATAATTAATATGAATTTTGCGACTTATCACTCTGTCAAGCTTTCAAGCTTTGTCAAAATCACTTAAACGGTTTAATTTTATTCTCATGTCAATGGTTTATATATTGGTCTTAATTAGGATATTAAGATGTGGAACAATCACCTAATTAGGACTACATCTTCTTGCTTTGGAAAAGGATTCTAAATCTAAAAGTAATAATCTAGTTAGTATTCGTCAGGATGTCCAGAATTCATAAATACATACAAGCAAGGATGCCCATAATTTTAATGAAATTAACAATATGCTTCATTAGATGCAGGTTCTAACTTGCTCAAAATGATCAGAATACTCGGAATCTTAACAACTAATATTGTTACATAAAAAATCGAAATATAAGTTGGTTTTAGATTAAAATTGCTAGTGTTGTAATTATGTGAAATTTAGCCTCGTTAAAAATATTTTCTATGTAATAATAGATGAAAGATAAAATCTACTTGTTTGGAAAACTATTATTGAGTCTTAATTTTTTTAATATATGTCAAGGTAATCTTTATAATGCTAATAACTGCTAATAATTACCGAAGAGATGTAAAGCATGCTATTGCACTTGATATAATTACAGTTCCATAGCATTTGCATAAATAATTGAATCAATATTTCCATATGTAGACTTTGTTTTTTTAATTAAGTAAAGTTGAGCAATAAAGACAATAAAAAATATACTTAAGATTGTAAAATAATTGTTGATGCAAGTATAGAATATGTTTTTCAATAACTAATTACTATTCAAATTAGAAACCTTCGTTTTAATCGTCAATTTACATACAAAAAGTGAAGCATTTTACATTGAATACTTTCTAGGGTATCTTATTGAAATATAAGGTTTTCATCAGCAAATACGTGCATCACCAAGAGAAGCATTACTTTTCCAAAACATTTCGTATATATATTTTTCCGTACACCACAATTCACCTCATTCACATAGTAAAATGTAGGTCACCGTTTAAGTAGTTGTTGAAAAGTTTGAAGCAAAATAACACGGGTTTAATTTCCCATCATTTAGATAATAGTAATTTCTTATATGCCCAATATTTGATCAAAAGAAGATTAGCATGTTAAAAATGAAATTACATTTGAGAATGTTCTTGAATAAAAAGCCGTAAATTTTAGGGCAAGAAAATATTTTACGTTATACTATGCAAGAGACAAGATATTTAAAATTCAAGGTAACTTATATAAACGTTCCTATACATACATCTAGGACGTTCTTTTCTATTGAACGGTATTGTTACCAATTTAGATGAATTTGAACCATTGTATTCTTTATATGTTAATCTGTTCACCTTTGTATAAGTAATAAAGATTAATTTTTTTTCACCATATAGACTTGTTTGGTTCCAATGAAACATTGCTAGTATAAAGTTTTTTTTTAAAATTTAATCATTTACAAAGACGTTTACTTTTGAAATAGTTACCTGTACTAGATATTGGCAATTATAATTTGAAAAGGTACTATAGTGTTTTCATTTTTATGCTAAAGGGAGTCAAAGTCTTGAATACTCACGTCAAAGTAATTTGAAATTTCATTTAATCCGTTCTCAATAATATTTTATGACTACATCATGTTAATACCATAGACTGAATTTCCTGGACTAGCATGGAATAACTTACTCGAGTAGCAATTGGTGCGTTAGGTTGTTGTCTATGATTATACCCTCACTTAGCTGAACACTGCCAGATTTACTTTCCTAATCCCCACCCCACCCCCACCCTCCACCAGTTAGTTGGCAATATTTACTTTATTGTTTATAGTAGGATTACAGAATTTTGGGTAAAGTAGTTCACTAAATTTCCTTGTGAAATGTCTACCTTATTTTCTGGATCGAAACTATACATAACAAAATAATTACTATTAACTCAATATGCATTTCTTTGCACAGAATAAAAGTTAAACACATATACAAGTGCATTGCGATATCAGCATTTTGTTGCATTACTAATAGTTGTGGTTACATTGACTCTTTAATGCAGAAGTGAACTTTCATTCAAAAGTTTTGTTCTGCACTTGAATTTGAAGTAGTAGTTTTTAACTAAATAATGTTAAAAACCTCTTTGTATGAGTTACAGTTTTTTGGAAAAGATCGCTGTATTAATAATATTTGTTAAAATCTTTACAGTGATCGACTTTATAAGTTAAGTATGGGAAAGTATTTTTACGAATTACTTCTATTTTCCATATTTTGTTATTTATAATCAAATGAGTATGCAAAACTTAGAGGAAATGCATATTTTTTATAAACTTTATTGCAAATGTTCTTTTTTTACATGTTTGTTCAAAAGTTAAAAATTTAATTAACAACCCATTATAAAAATGCAGTGTTTTGCCCTTTTGTAATTAACAATACTTTTAATTTAAATCATTTTAATACTTTTCAGGTGCTTGATAACGTCATTCAAAATGTAACTAGTCAAGTGTTTAGAGTAGTTGGTGGTGCTCTTTTACGGTCTGGTGGTTTAGGCGGTGGCGGCGGTGGAGCTGGTGGTTCATCTAACAGCAACAGGGTCAGCGTGGTATTACCTACATTCCCGCCAGATGAGGATGATGATGATAACGATGAAAATACTAACGATGTTGATGTACGTGTTGGTAGTGGAAGTAAAACAACAATCCCCCCAGATACAACAATCGCAACAAGAGCACCAGCAGTTTTAAATGCTGATGCTGCCAGTAATGAAGTAACTGAAAATTCTGAAGTTAGTAGTTCAACTACTACTTCAGCTAGTTCAAGTACAACCGAAGGGAGTTCACCTTTTACAGTGAGGCATAGCGGAATATACAAATAGTTCAATTAACTCGCCAATTACTTGCGAGCTTGAATTATTTATTTCAGCTTTTTCTATACATAGTGTATCCCCCAAATGACATTTTGGGATGCTCTAACTTGCATTCTAATTTATTGGAACTCATGAGATTCATGTTCATTTTTTTTTACTTCCTTACATATTAATTACATTAACAGTTAAATAATGCATACTAAAATTGCCGATAATTTATGCACAATTAATAACATTATTAATCACTAGGTTATCAATTTTAAGTAACACTTGTTCTCTTTTTTTCAGTCGGCTTCAGTGGTCTCAGAAAGCAATCCTGCCAAAAGGCATACGAGGATAGCAAGGGCTGCTGGAGATCAAGATGCTGCAACTTCTGGTGACAATGGACCAGACCCAGCTGAAGACTTAGCGAATAATGGAGATGATGCAGATAGAAATAAACGATTTTTACCATTTGGTGGTAATGGCCAGTCTGCTGGTGGTTCCGGAAACTTCTTGTTTGACTTTATTAGGGTAAGCTCCAAATAATGGAATCATTCATTATTTATATGTAGTGCTAGAGTAATTTTCTTACCAAATTTAATAGATTTATTATTTGTTAATGTATATACTTTAATAGTGTCATTAAAAATAGATATATTGGTACGTTTTATGCTACCATATTGTTTTATGGTAAAATAGAGAAATTAATGTACTTTTGCTTGAAATTTTGGGTATAATGTAATAAATATTTTAATACTTATATTATAATGCTTTTCAATTTTTACCATTTTGCCATTTATTTAATTCCATTCATACTTTAAGTTTAATAATTATTTTAGTCCTCTAATTTAAAAAAAAAAGGTTTGTTTGAGATAAGTGCCATTAAGATCTTAAAAAATGGGCCCTTCATACTGTTTGATTAATTTTCTGCATTACTAATTTTTCCACTTGTTAATTTGTGAATTTTTATGAAGATCAGCTAAAATAATTAGACATTGACACTTCAAAAAAAGCATGAAGCATACATAAAGCTTATTTAAGGCACGGAAACTGCAATAAAATATCAATATTTCTTTTCAATATTTCAGTGAAGTTATAGGTTTTTAAGTCTGTGTCACTAATATAATTAAACGCTAAAATTTGCATGTACAAAAGCATTCTATTACAACACTCAATTACAGCTTTTATGAGTTTATTTTGTATCTGAAATAGAATACTCGGTAATACATTTAATTTATTTTCCTGGTAAATTATTCTATTTTTCACAAATTAACTTAAGATGTGTACAAAGACTAAATAAATTAACCATTAAATATTTAACGTAAAGTAATAATTTACTGACATATTCACAAATTTACAGTCTAGTTATAGTAGCTTATACATTGTGCCTGAATATCTTAATCCAAATTTACATTTATATTAAAGGTCTGAAAATTTTAGAAAATTCACCATTTAGCATTGGATATAAATCCTAACTTGGAATGTTAATGTTATAAATTTTTCATAAGTACTGTAATTTATAATAAAATCCTATTAAACTGTTAAAAATTGTGAAGTCTGTCAAAATATGTTATGTTACAGTTATAAATACATACTTTAGATAATGACTGTAAATGTGTAAAATGTGTCTGAAATAGTTAACTTTAACGATATATTATAACTATTTGTTGTGGTTTTGATTTTCTTAACGATGGGTTACACAAAACGTTACTTATCTAAGTAAACCTACAATGTAACTGACAAAAAGCTACCATCAAGAAATTCTGAATGTTAATGGATTTTAAGGTTGCATAAATATCAATGACTGGTAACTTGATATTTTGCTAACCTAAGACAATTACCCAATTTTAAAGTTGAATAACCATAGACAATCATATTTCAAGTCAGTTGGCCCACTGTTCTTCTTTTATGCTACTTCTCAAAACTTGTCAAAACAACATGTATATGATTTTGGAGTACGTTTATAATTAAATAAGAATTAGCTACTCTTTAGTATACACTTTTATATAAACATTCAGAAGTTTACCTAACTACAGGACGCCCTACTTAAGATTGCTCACCATTTGGATCTCATAAATTCGTGACGTTCGTTGGAAATGCTTATAATCATATTTCATTTTAATAGTTTTAGTAAATCCCACCAATAGGATAAGGCAATTTCCTTTAAGAAATATAGTGTTTAGGTTACTACATTTTAATTTAAGTTAAAATTATTTTGTGTCATATATGGTTCGTACTCAAAAGTTGTCAAATTCATTATGTTAGTTTTAAAAGTTAGAGAAGATGTCATTATTGCTATTTTGTTCTAAGTAACTGCAGTTGCATGATTCATTTGTTTTGATTAATAGTGCATTAATTTAGTGTGCTGATGATCTCATCGGCTGGGCATGAAGACTTGATAGGTAGATTTGTGCTGGTTCAAGTAAAAACAGTTTCAGTTTCGGATTTAGTTAAGATAGTAAGTTCTTTATACATACATATTAGATAGAAAAAACGACACGAGGTATTTTCATTTTGCAGTCTTGATTCATCTGTTTGAAGTTTGTGAAGATGTCTCGAATTATTATAAGAAGGAAATGTCTATTTCTTAGAGCACTTCATGCGTAGCATTCAAAGAATCAAAACTTTAGTGGTGAACTACCTTTGCCAAAATGGTTGGAACAGTCAAAAGTCGCCAAATGTTTGCATAATGCGCTACCAAGTTGGTTATTTTCAATTTTAGTGGTACATTGGTTCTTAGATCTACAACTTTTGTATTAGAGATAAACATGTTGAGGGTTGAGAATCCGCCATAGGCATCTTATGGAATCCATCTTAACGACAGTCAATCTCTCATCAAGTATTTATGAATCCATCTAAAACTGTACCCTCAACAATTTGTAAGATAACTGAACGTTTTTCATTCCTTACATGAACTGATAAAACGTACTTACAGTACGTCTGGATGATTAAGTTAAGCACTTAGTTAAGTAAATTTGTGATGTTTCATTTTTAATATTTGCTTAAGAATGTTTATCATATAATTGTAAGTAACCCGTGTGTGTAATAACATTGAAAACTCAATCGTGTAGAATAATGAATTAACATGTTTATATTTGGTTCTTTTTTCAATTAATGTGAGGGTATAGTTACAGTTTTATTGTAATAAATTATTTTGCAATTACCTATAAACGTGACTAAAAACTTCAGGTCACTTAGCAATTGATTTTAGCAGCCTTCCTTTCAGCTAGCAGTTTTAAATAGGTTTTAGTGTTTTTATGACTTTGGTTATGTTTAGGCAACAGTGTACTTAATAATTTCTCAAGTAACTTTTAAACCAGAATCACCCTCCTGATCTCAGGTTTTGACACCTTCTCGTTATTCCTGTTAAAGCTTTTCCTTAGAAACCCTGCAAAATTAGGTGGTGTTCAAGATACTTTCCGATTAAGACATATTTTACACCCCATAGCCTTTTGGGGCCCTCTTCAAATACTTTTACCACCCATCCCACTGAGTTAATCGGCAACCATTCTTGTTAATACAGTCGAGGTTTTGATATTTTACCAAAACAGAATTTCTAGCGGAGTCCTTTACCGAGTTTTTCTGTGCATTACCAGCTAGATTTCTGGGGCCAAAACTGTATGTAACAAATTATTAAATTATAGAAAGTTTCAACATTTTAATATGTCTGTAAACACGTTTTCTAAATTTATTTGGCTTGAGACGATTCCCAAAATATTTTGGAAAAAATTAGTCTATTCAAAACTTAGACGCTACAAAAATTGTTGCTACATATATCCAATTTGGAGGTTAATCTAAATCAATAAGATAAATATGGCATTAAAATTGGCATGGTTTCAATATTTTTCAAGGAATGATAGTCGGCAGTATTTCTTTTTGGGGTCACCATTTTAAAATTTGTTAAGTTTATAGGTAGCCGTCATTCCACTACTGTCTATTTGAAGATTAATATTATGCTACAGTTGTAGATGTTTTTTAACATTGAAAAGGTGCAAGTTAAGCAAGTCATTCTACCTACCTATGCTACTAATTGATATTTTAGTGTATTTAGACTTCTAGCCTGACTTTATCAAAAAGACGGCTTTGAATTAATTTGAAGTTACTCAGGAAACTGAGTTGTTTTGCTAATGCAAAATTCTGTCAAAAAGATATAAAGATATACCTTCTGTTTGTCATGTTTTTAATATTTCAAGCAAGTAATAATTGATTACTTCCTTAACATATCTTCTTTCACGCATTGGTAGGACCATTACAGCAATATGATTTGTAGCTTCTTCCACTTGGTTGGTTCATAAAAGAATCCTACATACTGTTAGTGTATAACTAATCTAATAACTGCTGTGGCTGCTTTCTGCTGTGTCCTTTGCGGATACTGCTAGTTTTGGTGGTAAAAACACTTGAGGTTATAATTAGTAGACCTAAATAATGGAATCAGACCTTTGGATGTACTTATTTTAAATCCGCTAAAATATAGATACTATTAAAAGGTATGAGAGTTACGTGAGTAATCCTTTACTTTGTTATTTATGGTCACAATACACCATAGAAGTACTTCATTTTCTTGGTGACCACGAGATAGTAAAACTACAGGTACTTTAAGTTTTGTGACTTTGTGACACAAACAACACATACGATGACTGTGTTAGATGTAATTATATTCACGTTACTATTTTATGACTACTATATTAGTCGTTGTTCTGTTTTGTATATACCATAGTTTGTAGTTTATGTTAAAACTCTTTACCATACCCATTAG
This sequence comes from Platerodrilus igneus, assembly GCA_036346225.1. Lineage (NCBI taxonomy): Eukaryota > Metazoa > Arthropoda > Insecta > Coleoptera > Lycidae > Platerodrilus > Platerodrilus igneus. The sequence goes on along the minus strand of JARFIW010001109.1, from coordinate 1,441,668 downwards.
CAGAGTTAGGCTAAGCAAACATGAGCTCAATAGAGTTAGTTATTAGTCGTGTCTTGTACTATAGGCGTGCCTAGTAGATATACTCTAAAGCTAATATAAATACAGAGATTGTAAACTCACCTGACACTTTTATTACCCTCAATTGTTGTATTTTCTTGATTTATACTTGTAAGTGCCAAAATAAAACAGTTGTTTGATAATTATTCTTAGAATTCCAGAAATCATTTCAACTATTTATTTCTATATCAGTAAGCATGAGATTAGTCATCAGTAGGGTATCACCTAACTAACTACTGTAACTGTGAAAACTTGTTAACTTCGTATATGCTTAGTAGACCGTCTAACGTTCGATTGCTGACTTTTCAAATTTGTGTAGATAGACGTATTTTTTAACAAGACGAACTGCAACCCAGCATTGTTTGTTCTTACCCATCTCAATCTCTATCAGGCATTAGTCTAGTAACCTTTTATGTTGTGGTGTTTTACTGTATCAAATTGTATGACATAGTTGGCTTATTCTTCTACATAATATGCTTAGTAATTTTTTAATTTTTTTAACAATAAAGTGGTCATAAAGCAAAACACAAGTGTTTTAGCTATGCAGCGTCAATAAAATCTATAACAAGAAATATTTTTAACACACCAAGCGAATATAATAAACATTCGAACATGCCTTACTACATATTTCCATGCACTCTCCAAATCATCTGCAGTTAGTCCACTAAACATCGTAATAATAGCATTTTGAAGATTTCTATAAATTATTGTTGTTTTTACGCATATAATATCTTTAATAATGCCACGTAAAAAATAATCAAATAACCTATATGGCAAAGCGCTGCGGCAATTGTTAAACAATAGTTGATGCTATAGAACACAACTGTGAAGTTGCAATTGGTTATCATTGGTGTGGTTATGGGCTGGAGTTCCTTTTTTTTAAGCAATAAATTGTAATTTTCATTGATTTCTTCTAAAATCTCTAAATAAGCATATCTGTTTAATTTTTTTCAAAAAATAATAACTGAGGTACCTCCAATTATATCACACCAAACATTAATAGAAAATCTTTTCTGGAGTCTTTATTTTCTTCCAAAGAAAGACTTGCTTTCACCGTTCCACAAAATATTAACTGTTAAATTTGGGTCTGTTTCTAATTTATTGAGAAATTGGTAAAACTTCAAACGTGTCCCATAACCGCTTACGCTCAAAACTTGACTAGAATTTTATATCTTTCTAAAATTCTTAATAAAAGTTATTTATTAATATTTCTTTGTCTTGATATTTGTCTGGTTATACTTTAGTTTATATGTAACTACTGGCAAAACCCGAATTACTCTATTTTTGTCCTGTTGTTTGTTTTTACTATGGTTTTATGCATTAACAGAATCGCGCTCTCTCAGCAATCATTTTAATTTGGAAAATAATATTCGATAAGGCTGCCTTCTTTTTATATGCAAATGTAAATAGTTATTCAAAGAAGCTATAGAAGTTCTGTACTATTGATATAAAAGACATGCACGTCCTTTTTTTATTTATAACGAAATAAACATTATTGGAGTTATATTTAATGTACATGTTGCATCTACAGCCCTTGAAAATATTATGGCAATACAATTAAACAAGTGAACAGCTTATGTTTTGTTTCAATGCCGCCTTAATCAAAAATAATAAATCCCCCATAACTTTTTATTTTTGGGTGAATTTAATACATTATTAAACACATTATCTAGAATAATAAGCCCAATTATTTGCCACAGAATTTCAAAGTGGTGCCCAAAAAGAAAAAAACAGTTGCCAATTTTAATAATTTAATTTAATATTTAATATTTTAATATTCGTTTTCATCATGTAGAATTGGATTTCTTTTAAGAAGGGATCTTGAGTGGAGTACTTTATATATTGAGGTATTTTATAAGATGAGTAAAGAGCGTACACAACTGAATTATCTTTTTCTAGATGTAAGCAAACAGTTTACAATAAATGTTTATAACATTATGGATATTCTTCCTACAGTTCAAATTTAAATAATCACTAAATTTAATATCCCACGGAGGCCAAACATAAATACGGTTCATAAAGTTAAAAGATGATAGGAAAAGGTTAGGATTATCCCGGCCTTATTCGACTTACTTAATAGCCATGGCTTCTAACTGTGTGTTCAAAATATAACACACTAATTGTACGTTTATTAATTTAAAACAAAGTATTGGGTCAATTACATAAATTTAGTGTGATGTGTATTAGTGCTTTAGGACAATCTTGAAACTGAAATAAATATATTTTGTTGAAATGTAATAGTCATAAAATCACACAAAACTTTTACTAAGTTTCTGTACAGAGTAGGATAAACATACCTAGAGAATAGTGTTCTTAATTTAGGCTATGCTAGTTTGCTCACTTTCGTAAAGTTTATTATTTCAAAGTAAAAAAACCCAAAGCCAAAAGATTATATGGTAGCTCATCAAGAATAAGCATGTCAAGGTTATAATTTAAGCAGGATAAGATTTACTGGAATAAGATGTCTTACTCAATAATGGATAATATTTTTCTCTTTTATCTACTTCAAATCAAATTAATAATAGAATTGTTCACACTAAATATTGACTTTTGTTTTACACTTTTCTTGAAATAAAGTCCATCCTTTATACACACACAGGAATCGTTACAGAGTTCTGTTTTTAAAGTAGTAACCTTGAACTAAAAAAAATTAATTTTTACTGATCTCGCATTCTAATTTTTAATATATGTTTATGTGAATCAAGTAGGTTGTATCGTTATTTTTAATGTTGGTAAGCTTAATCTAAAGTATACAAAACTATTTACGTCAGCTAACTAGGTGAAGTTTTTAAATATATGATATTTATTACACTTTTCCATATAATATTGAGAACAACACGTATGATTCAATGTTATTCATGTGTACAATTTTACTTCTTGATTATTGTGGAAAAACTGTAATTATTGCACATTATATAACGCCCAACATTTAACCATATTAAATCATTCAGGTCAACAAGAAACTGAAAGTACATATGAACAGGTATATTAATATTGCACCATGCAATTATTTAATTGGGTTTAAGATTTGAAGGAACACAAGTTGCTCAATAACTACTTTCACTATAAAAGGTGTGTAAAAACTTGTCTTTGTAAAAAAATGATGACAGTGGAACCAAAATACTATTTGTACTCCTAACATCTCATGGCTGCTATTTCACATTTTACAAATTATTTTTGCACAATAATACTTTGTGATCGTTTACTGTATATTACTGTGACTGTAGATCAGATGCTTGCATTTAGGGCTTTCTGGCTATTAAGTATTACTTCACAAGATAACTTTATTTCGTTACCAATAATGTTTTCAATATTCACAATAAATGCATGTACTTAATCAGATTTATAAAAAAAATATATTGTTTCGTCAAATAAATTTTTTTAAGTTTTTCATTAGGGATTATAACGTAAACAACTATACATTGTGTAATGAGAATTAGGCAGAATAGAAAAGCTTTGAATCGTTGTGGCTCTATTACGTTATCGAAAAGTCTCCGATTATCAACGAAGTGTTCTTTATTATTGAATGACATAATATTACTTTGAAAATGTTTATTTATTTCTTTTAAAGGCAATATATCCAGGAATAAAACTACATTATTTTGTCCTTTACTGCGCATATTTTCATCAGTAGGCTGTTTTTTGGTTCAACTTTAAAAAATAAATAAACAAATTGATAATTGTGATTGTACAGAAACATTTTAATTATCCAGACTAAAGGATGTCATAAAGTAACAAATACAGACATTTGATGAACGCAAATAGCTGCTTTAGTTTGTAATATGAAGGTTTTGAACATACAAACTCAAACATATAATTAAAACTTATTGAAGTGATGGGAATGGAAACTTAAAGATCATGTGGTGAACTGTGAAACAAACTTAGCCGTAATCTGAAAAAAATATTACCATAACCATTGTGCAATATAACATATGCCTCCGCTGATTCAAAATTGAGGATAAAATAAAATATTGAAAAATATTAAAAATTCAACATAGGTTTTTGAATTAAAGCTTTAAAATAAATCAGTAAATAATTCATTTATTACAAATCACGAAAAATTATTTAAGAATAATTTGCCAAGTGTTATCAGTTTCAAAATGTAGATGTTTATAATGAATGTTTCACATATCTATGACATTTATAGTCTTACGGTGTGTCTGGTATAATATCGCGCCACCAAATATTATACACGATTTTAAGGTTTCAAAAATAATCATTTTGAAACAAATTTATTGAACCAGACACACACAACGAAGCAATTTATAGACATTCGCATTTGTGAAGGTATCGACTCCCTTTTTAAATAGATGTGCATTTTAATGGAATATAAATGTTGCGGATTGATTACACTGGGTTTAATTGGTTAATGTGCAAATTTCCTTGGCCTTGCGGTTGAAGCTCAAACCATGTATAATGGTTTTAACTTTAACCAGTCAAACATGGGTGGATCCAATGCTAATAGGTTAAAGAATGGAATAACGGTACCATTCATAGTATACTACTATAATAAATAAATTTAGCTTAACACCGCATAGAAACGTTATTATATTTATAAAAAATACAATACTCTACAAAAACTTCTTGACATTATTTTCTAATATACAAACAATAATATGACGACGCTTAAAAGCATATGCAAAACCCAAAACTTTAATGCAAAACAAATAAAATAAAAGTTTGACAACCATCAATTTTTATTCCTTGTCATGAAAATGAATACTTTATATATGATTACTTGAATGGCATTTGGAATTACATAAAATACGTTTAACCCTACAAATACATCTTTTAGTTACTCATTTTGTTTTACAATGACAATTGTAAAACTTTAACCACTGGAGATTGATGATGCATTTACAATTTGCCGAAAAGATTTATTGTCAGTAGAAATGTCATTAATTTTTACAAATTTGGATTCGTATACAGTAAACTTCAAGAATAATTACTTTTCATTATCTAACTTATATAAACCATTTTTGTTACATTCAATAACGGTTAAAATGGCATTCTTAAAATCACCTCTATCTCTATTTTTATGTGGAACTTTAACTTTAGCGTTATCAACAACATTGCATGATAGATACTTCATATTGAGTAGAAACTTCATTTTTTCTGACTTCTTTTTAAGTTTGACTTGACCTTTTGAACATAGATCACAAAATCCATTTATGTTTTTACACACTTTGCACTTGTACTAGAAATTTTCGTTTCTTATTTTGGCTTTGATTAATGCATTATTTTTGTTCTTCCTGGTCGTTAATTGTTTCTTTAGCTGCTCTGCGTAGATATCACTTTAAATGATTTCGTCAAGAAATCCAAATAACTTTGAACCAACTTTTAAATTACATTTTAACATGACTTTAACACTTAATGCCATCATGATAGGTTCGATATATATCATCATCATCATCATTTTGTTTTCGACCTTACTTAAGGTCGGTTTGACGCAGCTCTAACTTCTTTTCCATTCTGTGCTAATCTAAAAAGCTCTACATACCCTTCACAACCTAAATTTCTAATAATTTGACTAATATAGTTTGGTCTAGGTCTTCCTATATCCTTCTATCTTTTTCCTATCCACCTGGCTCTACATAGATATTAGCAACCTGATGGTTGTTAAAGAACTCTAACATGTTTACATGATTACCATTTATAAGGAAATGAAATATAACCTGGTTATCGGCTTCAAAAAGGAAAAGTGTTAAATTATATGCTATGGTAAGGCTTAAGCAACGAATCGCTGCCAACATGCCAGACCGCTACCTAATTGTGAGTTATGTCATGGTGAGGTTTATTAAATTATATGTTATGGTAAGGCTTAAGCAACAAAACGCTACCAACATGCCAGACCGCTAACTAATTGTGAATTATGTCATGATGACATTTAGTTACCTGATTTTTATTTTTTTTGTTTTGTTTTCGAACTTACTTAAAGTCGGTTTGACGCAGCTCTAAATTCTTGTCTATTCTGAGCTAGTCTAAAAGGTCTGCATACCCTTCACAACCTAAATCTCTAATAATTTGACTAATATAGCTTTGTCTAGGCCTTCCTACTCTATTTTTATTTGGTAGTCTATAATCTAAGACTTTACTAAATAGTCCCTCATGTCTTAACTGGTGCCCTATCATTCTATCTCTCCTGACCTTCAATTGTTTCCACATACAGGGTTCCTCACCTATCCTTCTATAAACTTCCTCGTTTGTTACTCTATCTATCCAGCTAATCTTTAACATTCTCCTATAACACCAAGTTTCAAAAGCTTCTATCTTTTTCTTATCTACTTCTTTAATTGTCTAAGTCTCACTACCGTATAGTAGAACGCTCCATACGTACGACTTTAAAAACTTTTCTATTATCTAAACTAATACTATTAGCTATTAGTAAGTTTTTCTTTTTTAAAAACATTTTTCTAGCTTGAGCTATTCTAGCTACTATATCCCTTCTGCTACGTCCATCCTTTGTAATTATACTACCTAAATAGCAAAATTCATCTACCTTCTCTAACTCGGTATTACCTATTTTTAATTTTGGTTTAGAACTAGGCTGTAACTCACTTGTCATTATCTTTGTCTTTACTGAGTTAATTCTCATACTATAGTTACTCTGTAGTATCTCATCTAAAATATTTAAAAACTCTCCTAACTCTTTTCTAGACTCTGCCATAATAGCTATATCATCTGCAAAACGTAACATGTCTACTTTCTGTCCCTGTACACTAATACCTATCTCTTTTCTCTCTCTAGCTAAGTTTAAAGCTTCCTCAATATAAACATTAAAATCAAGGGAGACAGTATACAACCCTGTCTAACACCATTTCTAATCTTAGCTTCCTTTTCTATTTCATCCAATCTAATTACTACACTTTGGTTTATATATATATATATATATATATATATATATATATATATATATATACAGGGTGAATGGTATCGTTCGTGCAAAAATGAACTGGGAGATAGTACGCTTAATTTGCAACAAAAATTGTTAATATAACCCCTGTCCTATCTCGATTGGTTTAGGAGATATGTTTTTTTTAGTCTGTTTCTTAATAACGCGACTTCTTGCAGTAAAAGTTAAATTTCTCGGCTTCTGCTGCAAATAACTAGATAAACAATCCGATTTTCATAAACTACATTAAATTTCCCATAAAAAACAACTATTTCGATTTTTTTAATTTTAAAAGAAACATTTATTATAAAGCATTAAAAGGTAAAAAATTACAAAGGAAATTTTTTTAACAAAGTTTAAAGTAAATTACAGCGAAATTATTTTATGTACAAATGAGCAAATGTCACAAAAACAACCTCACTTCATAAGGTTTTCATCAGTGCGAAATAGTTTCTATTTGATTTTTAATTTATCAAGTATGGAAATATGGAAACAAATATTTGTTTCCAATTCGCATTAAAATTTGCCCACTGCCTTGATTATCTAATGATCCCACAAGGTTTTTCCGGTATTACGGAGGCAATAATTTGATAAATTAAATTTTATTTGTATTGTTCAAAATGCCACCGCACCTGATACAGGTTCTTGCACTTTTTCGCATACCTACCACGGTCACGCTCATAGATAGCTTCTCTCGTAAGAGTTGACATTCATTTTCGAGCCTTTGTCTCAAATTTTCCAAACTGACTACCTCCGTGCTGTATACGTATTCTTTTAAAAAGCCCCATACAAAGTAATCCATGGGATTCCAGTCAGGCAATCTTGCTGGCCACAGAATCGGCCCTTCTCTACCAATCCACCTTGCGTACTGTTTGTTTAAAAACTGGCGGACACCACGTGTGTAATGAGGAGGAGCCCCGTCATGTTGAAAAATGATATCTCTACGAATTTCTAAGGGGACATCTTCCAACAATAGGGGTAGTTGATTTTGAAGAAAGTTCAAATACACTTCTCCATTGAGATTTCTTTCGAAAATATAGGGACCAATAAGGGTGTTTCCTATCACAGCCGCCCACACATTTAGGCTGAATCTGCGTTGGAACGATTTCTGTCTTATCGCATGAGGGTTTTCATCGGCATAATAGTGGTAATTGTGGAGATTTAGAACGCCAGCGTGCGTAAAGAGGGACTCATCAGACCACAGTATTTTGCGAAAGAAATGGCGCTCCTCAATATCCTGAGCTAATAACCAACGGCAAAACATCAACCTTCGTTGGAAAGCTTCGCCTCCGTCTAGAGCTTGAACAGGTGTAAAGTGAAAAGGACGAATATTATTCTTGTGCAGAACATCTACTACTTTCCATTGCGAAACTACAACCTCTCTTGCAATTTGAAGTGTAGAAGTTGTAGGGTCTTGTTCCACTCGATCCAAGACAAACTCGTCAATTTCTACGTCCAGATCTTGCCCCCTTTCATTAGGTACTTGAAATGCTCCTCCATCAAGGAGCAATTGGTGCGTTCTTGCAAACACGTTGCAACTGGGAATCGGACGATTTGGGAACCAACGTTGATATTCCTCCCGTGCTCTTGTAGCATTACCATTACAAAAACCATAAATGAAATGCATATCTGCATATTCTCTATAACGAGCAGGCATCTTAGATAGTAATTTAGTACGTATCAAAAATTTATACGAATACAACTGTCTAATCAGTGACAATGCTTCACACTGTCAATGTGACAGCTACATGCTATGGACGTATCTGTGCTCTTAAAATTACTGTACATTTTTGTTTTCAATTCGCACTACCTTGATTATCTTATAATCGAACGAAGTTTTTCCGGCAATATGAAGGCAATAATTTAATAAATTAAAAATCAAATAGAAAGTGTTTCGCACTGCTGGAAACCTTATGAAGAGAGGTTGTTTTTGTGACATTTGCTCATTTGTACATAAAATAATTTCGCTGTAATATTACTTTAAACTTTGTTAAAAAAAATTCCTTTGTAATTTTTTACCTTTTAATGCTTTATAATAAATGTTTCTTTTAAAATTAAAAAATCGAAATAGTTGTTTTTTATAGGAAATTTAATGTAGTTTATGAAAATCGGATTGTTTATCTAGTTATTGGAATCAGAAGCGGAGAAATTTAACTTTTACAGCAAGAAGTCGCGTTATTAAGAAACAGACTAAAAAAAACCATATCTCCTAAACCAATCGATATAGGACAGGGGTCATATTAACAATTTTTGTTGCAAATTAAGTGTACTATCTCCCAGTTAATTTTTGCACGAACGATACCATTCACCCTGTATATATATACATATATATATATATATATATATATATATATATATATATATATATATATATTGCTGTGACACCTACAAAATCCGTGAACTACGCTTTATAATCGAGCCCCACGAATTGGGCGTCAAGAATGCTGTGACTTCATTCTTGAATTACCTGGTCTGTTGATTTTCTTCCGTTAATCGCCTCGGCTGCTCCTCTAGATAACTTTCATCCTCATTCATAAAAAAAACAAACACATTCCTACCACAAACACGAACGTTAACTCTATTTACATCAATATTCACAATACATTAAAATTTCAAAATTAAATTTTGGCATAAATTTCAGTATCAGAAATTTTCAAGATTACATTTATTATCATTTAAATGTGCATCCTGAATTAAAGTCCTTGTTGGATGCCTACTAATTAATATAACAATATATGCAGACCGGAGTCTGAGTACAAAGGGAGCATCTACCACCCCTTTACGTTAATTAACCAGGTTCGTCTAATTGAGCTCAAAGACATACCCAAAAATTTTCATCATAATCCAGAACATCAATACTAAATACCCCTTTCTACTTAAACAAGCAAATTTCACCTTAAAATTAAAATTTTATTGTTAGTACAATTTCACTAATGTCCATTTTGAGTAAATCAATTATAAAGTCATTCAACACACACCAAAAATATCAAAGTTCAAACAAAATAGTATAAATTACCTGAAGGTTACTGCACTCGCAGCTTCAATGTACATCGTCCCTTTTGTTAATCACTCCATTCCAACTGGGTTATATTTACAGCTTCTGATTCTCAACGCTTTAAAAATTTTCTCCATCACCATTTATTTAAAGTTGTTTCTGGGCTTTTCCGGAACTCATCTGTGTATATCTGACCCTTGTTTTGTGGATCCAGACCCATTCATGAACCATTTAATTATTAACACCCCCGAAAAATAGCAAAGAAATTCATACTTCTTTCACCAATATACGCCAAAACTGTCTACTTTTGTGTGTACATTTGTCGTTGTAAATTTTACTAATTGGCACAGTGATACTAAATTTTATTACCTTGTATCTAAGTGCACTAAAGTATATTCATGTTAGCACGTAAAGAACAAACTATTTTGAATCACCAAAATATACGAGCAAACTTTAAATTATTTTATCAAACTAAAATGCACTGTTTAACATCTTGAATCCAGTCGCGGATGTAAGAGAGCTTGTTTATATTCACCTCGGTATATATAGCGGTTAGCCTGTCTGTCGGTCTGTTCCCCAAAACGGACAATTCTAAAGAATTTCGCATGCTAGGTTCCCAGTCCGTAGCTCGCGCGTCGGTTTTTACGAATTTTGTACTCGCCCCAGTTAAGTCTCAGAAATTTCAACACGGCACGCAATGTCTGGAAATAACTAATTGACTTTTATACAGAAATCGTTGTTTCTACCTCTGATATTTGCATCCTATTTTCAACCAATTGTGACCCTCGTGACGTTGCTTAAATCACGCCTTTTACTATATGTGCATATTATCTGTCTCTATCTAACCTGTTCTTATTGATGCAAATTGATATTCTTTATTATCGATTATTTTAGTCCATGTGGAGTGTGAAATATCCCACCTTTAGCATTTCTCGTAACTATTAAGCTACGGTTTCTCCAAGATTCTTTGAAACCATTTGTTATCTACAAAATTTTCGCCGTACGTGACATTTAAACTACGCAGGTGTTCAAACATAATATTAATTCTCAGAGCTTTATTTTCTGGTATTATAATCTTGGATTTTCACAGACTTTTATGCTTATTATTAATAATGGTTTAATTAACTCCAATTAAAATTGACTTCTACCCTTTCATTTTTAGCGAATACAAATTAAATGTTAATTATTATGTGTACACTTTGTTTAATACCGGTTACTTAAAATAGGGTTAATTAATATAAATTTTGCACGTAATTTCCATTTGTTTCTTTCTTAGGAATAATTAAATTACACGTAGAGCTTTTTAATACTGTTTCTTTTGATATAAAGCGTCTTGTACATGATTTAAATCTCTTATTTTTACTGAAACGAATGAATTTTTATTCTCCACGGTGTTTTAATAAATAACGTGTACCTTTTCCCAAAGCTTGATTAAAATTATTTGATGTGATTATTTAATTTTCTACCCTGATCTAAATATGAGTAATATATATATATATATATATATATATATATATATATATATATATAAACCAAAGTGTAGTAATTAGATTATATATATATATATATATACATATAATAATTTTTATATTTTCTTGACCATTTATAATATTTTTTGCAAAACTTTTCTTGGAACTGGTCATTAATAATTAATTTGAATGTTTTCTACATGTAAAATAAACACTTTTTTCTTGCTTTTTAATTTTTAATATTCATATGACGCGTTTCGGTTAAACAACCATTTTCAAATATGAAACCTATAAACTATCTCTAATTAAATAATGATTTTTTAAAATTAAATTGCATACATACCATTTAATGCAGAGTCAAACTACTAAAACTTACAAACTAAATAAATTATTTCTAACATTGTAGGATAAGCAACAATACATCCTAATAATACTCTTTAGGTTTTTAATTTAAAACTTGCTTTCCTTGTCAATTTACAACTAACATTTAGATTAATAAAATTTTACAAACCTAATACCTTATCAGTGATAATGCTATTGAATTAAACATATGAATTTTTACATGCTTATGCTGATATACAGTGTGAGAGGATATTAATGTATGTGGTATTCAGATTATTTCTGTTGTATTAAATTGTGGTAAATATTTATAAATCCGTCTTGGTCTATTTTGAGTTTATAGCTTTAGGGTTTTTTTGAATTTCTATTGTTTCAAGTATGTTTCTTTTGTTATCATTTATTTCCGTTCCTAAAATTTTAACATTACTAAAATCGAACTGGTGGACTTTTTCAATTGCGTGCGTTGCTAGGGCCGTACTTTTTTTATTATTAGTTTTTATAGTATATTTGTGTTCATAAACTCGTTTATGGAGGTATTGTTTAGAATTTCCGATATATACTCCAGGGCATTCTTTACAGTTGATTTTGTATATTGTGTGGGTTCTGTTTTTTCCATCTATTATCGGTTTAAGTTTTGTAAATACCGCTCTTGAAGAGTTATTTGGCTTATGTGCAACATAGATGTTATAGTTCTTAAGGCATTTTTTAATTTTTTCTGATAACCCTGGAGTATATTCAATCCCTATTTTAATTTCATTAATCTGTTTTTCTTGTTTACCGCCATTATTATATATTTTATGGACTTATTATCTGTTCAATAAATGATTTAGGGTATTTATTATTTTTAAGTACAGTTTTAACCTTTTTTATATTTTTTGACATTGCTGTCATTTAATTCAATTTTTATCCATTTTTCTATATTTGTTACAGGTGAATAAAACGTTAAATAATTGAATTTGGAATTACCCGGAAGGGGCAGGAATCCGATAACAAATTAGGAGTGCACCGGCTAACTACAGTAGTTCAGGAGTGGGCCCCTAGAGAAACAATGAACTAAATGAAACAAAAAAAATCGAATAATTTATCAATTAACAAGGTGCAATTTCAAACTCTATTACCAATAACACTTACTTTAGAAGACTAACACTGTCAAATTTAAGAATAATTCTGTAGACGACAAGTAATCCTTGGGGATTTTAATAAAATTAACCTACTGGTGGAATGGAATTCCTCTCACAATCAACCAAGAAAAAACACAGTCCCATGGCATCACCTAAATCTATTGGTAATACAATATCATATTATTATTTGTGTAAACAAGTACATATAACATTTTAAAGGTTACCTAAATAAATATCATCCTTAAAACAAAATGTTAAAGTTCCATACATTCAGTTCAATGCAAGTAACATAACAATCTTTGTATAACCATTTAACCACGTCCTCCACTTGCTTAACTCAGATACATCAGGATTAACATATATATATATATATATATATATATATATATATATATATATATATGGCGGTGTTATTTACTTTTGCCATAGTACAGATATTGTTTCGAAGTTATATTGGTAATATAGCTTCAATTACTTCATAGGGTTCTTGGAAGCTATTTCACTCTGATGAGGCTTAACAAAGCCGAAACCGTCGGTCAGTGGATGTTTCCTCCCCTGTGAAGTAATAAAGCTAAGGTTTTGTTAATGGCTATATAACTACCATTTTCATAGAGTTTGTTTACAGATACATCTTATTTTATATATTGTTTTACACAATTTCTTATTGCGGACTGCAAATAACTTGTCTTATATATATATATATATATATATATATTTATATATACATATATATGGTTGGTATATATATATATATTATATATATATATATATATATATATATATATATATATATATATGTTGATCTTGACACTAGTCTATCCAATACAATTAAATATAACACTCAGCTAATAACACCAAAAAAAAAATAAACAGAATAATTATAGAGTTTATGACAGTATTTTTGCAGATATTTAAACCTTGTAGCACATATAAATAAAAAATCAACATCATATATTAATATGACAAAATCTAAACTACTAGTTTATTATGTTTATGATGACCACACTGGAATCTATTAAAACCTAAGGAACAAAGTGCATACTTACAATGATGCCTTTAGGCGCAATTGAGAAACCAGCGGCAATAAGTAACTAAGTACAACGTTGATGGATAATTATTATGCCTCTATATACAATTTCAAAACCAAGTCACTTGGTTATCTATCAATATAAAAGTAATATCACACAAAACCTACACTAATGACTTTATTCTAATAATAACAGCATTAAATATGCAAGTTAGTTGCCCATCTTAATATTTATATAATGCAAGCAAAAATTTACATACCATAAACGAGTAAGGCTATCGTTATCGGTTGACCTTGATAAAGTAATAACGAAATGTGCTGTAACAACAAAACGAGACTTTTGTATTACCCTCAAGTAAGCATTGGTTCAAGGAACTAAGAATATGGGTTAAAATTCAGGCTAATAATGTGGGTTAAAATCTGGAGAATATAGGTTACAATCTGGAGAATATGGAGTGTCAATCCGACAATATTAAAATTTGTATTAAAGAAAAATCATCCTCCAATTGCCTACCAGTCACATACAAAAGAAGCAAATGATCACCATTATGTTTATAATATTTATCACAAGAGAAACCCAAGCAAACCAGAACTTAAAATATTTTGAACAAACGTATTGTAAAATTGGTTTCCTGAAGAGAATTTTACGGAAAAGCCTATTATAGGATAATACCAATTTTAGGCATATTTCTAGCATTCAGAGATAATACAGTGGTTTTATTTAGTGACAGTTAAACAAGATCGTTTAACTATAACAGGTCTTGAATACTATGTATCATAGGCGGTCTATATAATTGACTAATTTATCAAACCTGAAAGCAAACATTTATTAAAATAGGATATCGAATGTAAAATGCAGAAAATATTCATACTTTGTAGTGGAACATAACAATATAAGGAATGGAGGAACGTTAGTTGGTAATCTTCAATACCTGAAAATTGAAAAGTTACTGGGGTAGATCAAAAACCTTTGACAACATAATCACAACACCATATGTTTAAACAATAGTTGTGACAACCACGTTGTTAAAGTAAATTAAATATAGCTGCTATCCGAAGGTTTTGACAAAATTAATTTTACCGAACAGTATGGATAGTTAAACAATCACATTGAACCAAACAACTGTGTGCATAATTCCAAATGTAACTTCAAAAATTTGTAGTACGCACCAACATTTTACTAGACATTTGTTTGACAGCCAGGAAAATCTTCCTTTAGAATACAGTAATGTCTAATACTGAAAACATATTGTTAGTTTGAAGGAAATACAAAGCTGCTGTTAATATATATTTTAATAATTAATTAGGATAGTTATCTATTACTAATAAAACAAAAATTGTTAAAAGGCATTGGAATATTTTTTAAATGGAAATCTCGAAACTGGGTCTGGTGTAATAACCAAAGTGGCATATGACAAATTTTTAGTCTAATAATATATTTAAAACTGTATACAAAAATTATTTAATTTGAAGTATTAACTAATGTTCTTACTTTACACGAAACCATGGTACTTCAACAGATATGGTTGAAGTGCCTACAAATATTCATTGTTTGATGTAACTGAGCTATTTATGTAACATTCAATCGAAATATATAACTACAAAAATTAATTTGATTGTTTTGTTCCATTTAAATTATTCCATTTTTGTAACATTTTATTAAAACGCTTGAAATACCCTAACATGTGATTTTAGTTTTAAGAATTATTGTGTTTACCTAGTTCTAATACACATATTTAGAATACAGCAGATCGAGCAGCACGAACTGTGGGCACTGTATACCGGATGGTCGCAGGCACCGAAAATTTGGAATACACCGCAACTGAACCACCAACTTCATTTAGGAATGACGCAACAGCTCCAGATTCCCAGGTATCCACCTTTGCCAAAAAAACCTAGTCCTTGTACATTTTCTTTGGTGACATAATAAATCCTTTATGATTCACATTAGGAAATATTATCACAACTAAATAATAAGGTGAAACCTTGTGTTGAAAACAATGAAAACTGTAAGAGAGATATACTAAATGCTAAAAAATGGTACACGTTTCATACTTTTGCTTTTAAAAATTAAATGCTTAAGCCGTTTCTTTTAATTTTGAAAGTTCAAAAAAAAGTATTGTTGAAAATAGTTTATTGAATAAAATTGCCATCGTTCACTGTAGCGACAAACTGGCATAAGTAATGTAACAAACAAATTATTGATATTATTATTACACAAATGTCTTGTTTTTAACACAGATTTCATCGGTTTGAATTTTTAACTCTACTATACTTCAATAACTTTCAATAATTCTAACTCAAACTTTCTTTTTCTATGCTTTTGTACAAATGTGTATATAAATAGTGCTTGAAAGTAATTGTCGTGTGATAACATAACAGACTGTTTCGTATTTTATTTGGGTCATAGTGTTAAAAGTGGTATTGAGCCAAAGTAGAATTTTTAACAGCCTTGAATTTATTTTAAAAAAGAGAATAACAAATGATAATGTAACGGTAAAATAATATAGCAATGCTTTGTTCTGAATCAACTTAAAACCCAAATAAATTTGTGACAGCTTTTTTATTCGGTAATATTTGTCATGTCTGTGGATCAAGCACTATTTTTAAATGCTTTAGCTTTGTATAAATATGACTTTAATACTTCTTAATTTATTTTCTAACCTTCCTTTTCAGTCTTTTGGCAAAGTGTTTCCTAATTTATATGTCTCTCCAATTCCTTACATTCCTTCTTTGCCCAGACATGACAGACGACCGAAGACGAAGATTCCAATTCGAGTCCAGAAACAAGAAGTACATGCTTCATATAAAACATGTAATATTTTTAGCTGTAATGCATGATTTTGTAAGACATGTAGAATTTTTAATAGCCTAGGTCTAACAATAAAGATGGTGTTAAACATTGTTAAGAGTTTAAATAGAAATTTAGTACTACTAGTGATTATAATAACAGCTAAATTATTGAGTTTTCTGCAGTACTATAATTCTTATTTATTTGTTGTACATTCATACAACTAACCGATGTTGGCATCGGTTTTAAAATTTGCAATTATAATATTGTCAAGTGTACCTAGCATCAAAAGATAGCAGTAACGTTTTTATATGCTGTTTGTTGGATACAAGTTAAATAGTTTTTAAAAATAGGCATTAACATTAATTGTTATAAATTCTATAACCGTACAAAGGATAATACTGTAAATCTTTGAATTTCAGTTTCTTTAGCATAGTAATAATTGTCTTTATCAAATGTTATAACCAACCTAGCCTCAATACCTTGCACTTGTTCGACTATTTAAGTAGAAGTAGTTAGACTTCATAGTCCAGGGGGATTCCACATTTATCTAGATTCTAACCTTATAGGTTTGTTGGTTTGTTTTCATTAAAACAGCTCTAAATGAGACATAAATAAACAACAGCTTTAGAGTTATCTCCTATCATACCTAATCTTATTTTATATAAGCAGTATAGGTTGTGTGTTTCTTGGTATACTACAGAAGCCATACTTCAACTGTGCTGCTGAACGAGCTGCACCATGTACAAGAATTTGTATTCCAACTATCATTATTTGTGTGCATATGAGCTCGTGCTTAATGTTAATCAGTAGTTAGACCGTTTCACAAGGAAGGTGGATCACATTGATCAAACCCAATATGTATGGCATATAAAAAACAATGTTTCTCTTGCTGTAATACATATTTTACATAAATGCTATGTGCATGGTTACAAAGAAAATCTTTGTGAAAAAATTGGGCGGTACGTCACCAGATGAATTTTTTAGATTTTTTGAAGCCATCAATGTAGAAGTAACTTTTTTATGTAACCTATTTATATTTTCTTTCCTCTAAGACTAGAAAAAGGTTTCAATTAAGACACAAATAATTTCAAATTGCAGTCTTAATTCATCTGTCCAAATTATGCCAAAGATATCTCAAATTGTTTTATGGAAAGAAAATTTTTTTGTATAGAGCACTTCACCATTAACATCAAAAGCAATAACATGTAACTTGAGCAGGTCACTTTACATTGAAGAAGTTGTCGAACTGATTAAGGCAGTTAGTCACCGAAGTTTGGATAATATAGAACAAACTAAATAAACTTGCGTGTGACTCATTGCAATACATTGAAAAAATCACAAGTTTAATGTAATATATGTTGCTTGTGTCTGCTAATTTCACCGTTATAAAATAGAACAGCTATAAAAAGGTGTGTCTTTCCAATGTTGTAATGAAGATATAGCAAACGTGTCTGATTTTGGTCCATGAAGTTTGTAAATTCATTTGTGATTTTGAAGGTTAAGGAATAAACACAATTTGTCTTCAGGATTAAGTTAGCTTGGTTTTGTTTTCAATTACATTTAGCGTTTTGTATTATCATCAATTAATTGGATTGTCAAACAGTTTTTTTTCAAAACCATTGGCACTAACACTAAAAATGCTTCGTAATAAATATTTAAAATTATAACCACAGTTGGTGATTTTGAATGTTCTTAATTATTTCGATAGGAAATGTGAAAATCAAGGTTTGAATTCTTTGGATTAAGTAAATTGTTGAATAAACGTTTATTTATAAAACTTACTAACCTATGTTTATAAGTCGAAATGCAACATAAAACTAACCGAACTTGCATCTGTTAATGTTGATGGAATGTTATATTCCAAGGTCGCATTGCATTCTGGAGCTTGCTAGATATACGTTTTTATGGTATTAAAGCATATGCTTACGAACAATGAGTCATAAGCAACCTTGTTTGGTTTGGACTTTACTTTACCAGGTTGGTGGTTTTTAATTTTAGTGACAACTTGGTTCCCATTAAATTGACAACTTCATGTTGGACAAAAGCACGTTGATTCAAACTGTCTAGGTTTTCTTTTGAAGTCCCAGGAGAATCTATTAAAAACAAAATACGTCCAGGAGATAAATACTTTTAATGGTGTCCAGGTTACCTATAGTCAAAAAACACTTGTCTGGTAGTTATGATTAAAAGTGCTCTATATAAAAAACTTCTTCACTCCATAAAGCAATTCGAGATTTCTTCAGCAGAATTCGGACAGCCGAATTAAGATTGTAATCTGAAATTACTTTGTGTCGTTTTATCTGTATCTAATATATGTGATATTATCTTACTTCAAAACCTTTTTCTAGACTCAGAGGAAAAAGTTTTAATTTTTTTAATCAGCACAATTTTGCATGTAAACGTCTTCGTGCCCAGACAATGAGGTCATAGGCACC
This sequence comes from Platerodrilus igneus, assembly GCA_036346225.1. Taxonomy (NCBI): domain Eukaryota; kingdom Metazoa; phylum Arthropoda; class Insecta; order Coleoptera; family Lycidae; genus Platerodrilus; species Platerodrilus igneus. Next base: position 1,422,539 of record JARFIW010001109.1, on the reverse strand, counting down.
AAGCAGATACATTATTTATCAAAACAAATTAATCATAAAACTGTAATAATTTTGAAATACAATGTTTCGTTGCTGACATCATTTCTTAACCTTAAAACTGCCATAATGAATTTGACAACATGTGAGTATGAACAATATAAGATACAGAAATCATAATTTTGTTCATGAATGATGTAACCTAAAAACTATATTTCTTAAAGGAAATAATCCCATCCTTAATGGAGGGATTTACTAATACGGAAACTATTAAAATGAAATATGATTATAAACATTTCAAAGGAATGTCCAGAGCTTTAATAAATATTTTTTCTAAACTAGTGTTGTTGCTAGTTCTTGGTCCCAATTAAACAAGTTTATAGGTATGTATACGCAAAGTTGTACTTTGACTTGAATGAACTAGATATAAATTTATATAAATAGGTATAAATTGTCGCTGGATTTTTTTTTATCAAATAATATAGCTCCAATTATCTATATGTAAATTGATAATTACGAACTTTCTATTTTCAAATTAAATGTGGCAACTATGATCAATTATGTGAAATGTTACAAGACTTTCATGTATATAATCTCTGCCATATTATACTATTTCTAAACACAAATAACAAACAAGTATTTTTGAGGATGATGACAATAAATTAATAAGGCAACTGACATAACAAATACGGAACGGCCACTAATTGCATTGATTTATATTGTTATCCGAATTGCCAAATTATTATCATAAAAATAAAATTTTAAAGTTTATTACGACAGTTTTTTCTAGGCTGAGTTTGCTATAATTTAAAATATTTAAATTTGCACTATAACTGTGTACTGTTTGCATTTTAAGTTAACCATTTTATGTACTTTACTTATAAGGTTCAATGTAATGTTTTCTTTAGTGATCGGTTTGTGTATCAGCCTGTAGTAAATACTGGCAACCAAGCCAAAAATTTATTCAAATTTGAGACTAGTTCCTACATTCAAACATGTAATAGAGGTTTTTCAACATGTGTTTAGTTCGTAACGTAGCGAAAATGCATTGTGCCACAAAAAGCAACCAACTTGAATAACAGGCACCTTATTAGCGACATTAAAGTAATAGATAATAGATAAAATGTTAATAAAGGTAATCATTGTACTAACAGTATTCTAGACAAAAAGCAAACTGTTTACGAAGCTAAAAATTAAAAAATTAGATATGACAGGAATTAACACGTTACAGAGAGACACTACACACCATCATACTATTTACCTGTATTATTAATAACGTTTACATCAAACTGTGTCCAACTCTAACAGAAAGTTTACGTGCTTGGTCATGAATACACAAAAAATTGAATTCTGTATTGAAATAGTCTACTTAAGAGTAATAAAATATAATAGCAAGGTTCTAAATCTGTAATGAAATTATAGTAGTGGGATAATAAGTAGGAAAATTAAGATGTAATTAACCAATTATACGAGTTGCCCAAATTTTCAGTTCATCTTCAATATATGAGATACTTGTTTTTAAATTTTCTTGCAATACAAAATTATTTGAACCGTATAAATCTAATAAATTTAATCTACATAGTTTTGGTGATTGATCCTTATGTTATCGCTTCATTTCTTTTAATTTTATGAAATCAATGTAAACAATGTTTATTTTATTACTTTATTTAATCTTCGTTGTTTGCTTAGCAAATATTTGCATGACATCTTTAAAAAACCGTCTTCTACAAAGACTAACAATTACTACAATAGTTTAATAGTTTCTCTAATTAAATACACCAAATAACTTTGTGTAACTATTTTCAATCAACATTAGTTTGCCAAAGGAAGTCTGAATTTATCTTATAATGACTGTTAATTTGAGATCTGAGAAACTGTGGAAGTATATAAAGAGTTCAATTATCGATAAACAATGGTGTAATCTGCAAAGTAATCAAGTTTGAAGTAAGACGGTGTTTCATGCACTGATGTATTTGTAATAAGGAAAGGCACATTGAATGAAGAACCTAAAGATTTAAATAAGGAACCAGATGTTTAAAGCACAAGACAATGAACAAAGAAATTATACTGGTAACTGCTGTTTTGGGTAAGTTTCAGAATAATACATCAACAAATAATGAGAACTTTTGAAGAAGTACAAACATGTTGAAGATATGTGATTGGTAATAAATCGTATATCGCATATCAAAAGTCCTATTTTACAAAACATCAAGACGTTTAAATAAAATTTGGAACAAATTGATTGTAAAATTGTATATAAAAACCCAAATAGAATTACAGATTTCCTATGAGACCCAGCAAATACGAGCAATGATAAATAATTATTACAAAACATTCCATGACGTACTTTGTCAAACCAATCATGTGAAACTTGATTTCCAATTAGAATTTCGAAAGTCGTTAACTGCTTATCCATGCTAATTTGCAAATGCTGGCATTTTATGGTAGTACTAAATTATAAAAGCTGGTGGTGACACACATCAGTTAAATTTTAAAACACAATTTTATAACTGAAGTAAAGAGAATGTGTAACAAGGTACACACACAAGTATACTCGAGTTAACCAAAATTGTAAGATTAATATTTTAATGTAGGTGCTTATATACGTAACATTAAGAGTAAATGTTCTAAAGAAATTCAGTGACAACAGTTCAAGCAAACTAAGTAAACTCAAGAACCGTAAAATGTAAATATAGTACTAAGAGTATCAAGTGAAAGGTGAATGATTTCTACTGAAACTGTTACGCTAGTGTAATGTCATATATTTTCATGTAGGATGATTAAATTAATTAAAATAACACTATAGTTTGAATATGCAATAAGAAATTAAGTCTGGTGCTTATTATTTATCATTTTATTCTACTTAGTCTAGCAATTTGTTTCAATAAAAAATTTATTGACTCCACACCTAGAATCAGAATTCATTTCAAAAACTGAAATGTTAGCTGAGGAAACATTATCGTGTTGGAAAAAACCTTTAAGAATTTTAATTACTGTACTTACATCAATTATCTGAACACAAAACCCATGATATCCTTATTTGAAATCTTTGGCAAAGTAAAATTGTATTTTAATATTTTTCATTATATGTTTTAAGTGTAACATTCGGTTTGTAAATGTTTTTTACACGAATAAAGTACATACTGTTTAAGTGAGTTGCTTCTCTAGAACTTATTGAGCACGTACGATCCAACGTAAGGGGCACTATTCAACGTTCAGGTTCGATTTTTTGTTTAAACGTCTGAGATTAAGGGCTGAATAAGTTAGATGTGATTGAAAATTTTTTCATTTTGTGTAAATTTTTCGAATAATTTTTGATGCAATGGAATGAGGAAAGGCTGAAGTTAAGCATTAATTAGCTTAATGCAGTTAAATATTAATTGATGTGGTGAAGTTCAGAAGCAAATTGTACTAGTGAAGTTGATGAGTAAATTGTCCTAGTAAAGTTAAAGGGTAAGTTTATCGTGAAATGGAGAATATGTTAGAGTAGGGTATAATCGACAACTCTTTGACGCATTATGTTAGTATATGTGATCGTAAAGAAAAAGAAAATTAAAATAATAGAATTTTCTCTTTATTTTCAAAATTTTATGTTTTAATTTAGGGAGAAAATGATGAGAGAAATAAGCGCTTTTTTGGTCAATTGGGGCGTAATTATAATTCATAATGAGAGCTATAACTTTTATTGATAACACTCGGAATATAGAACTACATTTTACATTATTTGAATGGGTGGATACTTTTGGTATTATTCATTTCGTTTATTTCACTGAAAATTGTATTTATTGTTACTACTCTATATCGTTACACATATGAAGTCCATAATTGTTCATTATTCCATTCAATAAAATTAACATTTGCAGTGGCGAGTCAAGATATCTAAATAAATATTCTATTTATGAAGAAACTTAAAGTTGCTTATGTGACAAATAATAATTTGAAACGATTGGATTTTACATATGGAAAATAAAGACGATTTTTGCATTGTTGAGTGTGCTAATCCAATCAGATACTTTGTTCTAAAGTGTAACGATTATTATTGGCGCGAAGCTATGAGGTTTCTAGCAAGTCTAATATTCTTTGAGGATAAAAAATCTCCTGAACCATGTTATTGTCTTCAGTCTGGATGATAGGTTATAAATACAACAAGCAGTTTTGAAAGTAAATATTACTGATTTTCTACTGACGAAAGAAGTTATTTAAGAAAATACAGTGATTAATGAAAATTAGTGCAAGTTTATAGTATTAATAATTGTTATTAAGTGTCTGCAATTAGTTGATATTCACCAATTTGTAAGTAGACCTGAATTTGTAAAATTAGTTTAAGTAATAGAGAATTATCTTTAGAGCTTCAATGCAATTCAATTCAATTGTAGTATATTCTAATTTGTTTAAATTTAATTCAAACTCCTTGGTTAGCTTTCTCCACTTAGTGTTAGTGAAGGTCTTGTATATTTAAATTCAAGTTAAAACAATCTCGACGCCAAGTAAGTATAGCAGTAATTCATATTAGGACGAGATCCTTATTGATATAGCAGTAATAGTTGAATTGTATGAAATTTAGAGAGTTGATAAATCTAGAATTATTTCAAGGCACCTATAAATACTTCCAAGATTTGTAATTTTTATAAAAGACTTTAAGAGGATAGTTAAATCTGCAATTTTTATAGTGTTTTGTAATTTGATAGTTTTATTATAATAAATAATAACTTTTAGATTTAACTAATTAGAAATCTCATAATTTTCATTTAAGAAATTTATTATTTGTACAACAAAGGGCAATTTACACATATTAGGGAGAAGGAAAATATTTTTAAAAGATAAAAATGGTGGTGTGTGTGTATACACAGGCACCATAAATGGAACATAATAATATTCTTGGCATAAGTTGAAACTTTGTTTTTTTTTGTTTCTCATTTGGTATTAGTTGTGAATATTTGTACCTTAAAATATTAGTATATAGTATATGTATATATAAAGTTACAATATGGTGTATTTGATCTACAGTTGACGACAAGACAACTTAAAATACTAGCAACAGTGATGCAAGTGTCCATACCATTGCACGTTTATTTTTGTAAGTTACACTTCAACTTGCATTCTGTGTGCTTCCAATCATTTGTAAATTTTGTTAATGTGATTTTCTACTAATAATAGTCAATTAAATGCATATTCAGAATATTCATATTTTATTGTGGTAACGGGTATAATTTGGTTTTAATCTTTGTATTAATTTTTACTGTAGTATTCCAATTTTAATTTTAATGGTATTAAGCCAAACCTGCCCTAAAAGAATTTTATTAGAATGAGAAGTAGCAGTTATATGATTAAAACAGGTCAGGAAGGATCTGCAAACCAACAAAAATAACTAGTATTAAAACTAACATGCAAGCAACAGTAATCCTACAAGAAACAGCAACCTCTCGGGGATTTTGATTCACTAAAAGTAATACTAAAGCAGCTAATTTTTGCAGATAAGACACAAATACCTGGAATTTAAAATATTTCTGTATGAAAGTAAAATTTAAGTTGGAAAGGAAGCTCCATCGCTTGGATTAGTTTTAGACAAAAAACTAAATTGGAAGGTTCGCATTAACCATTTATGACCTCTATTATAGAGCAATGGAGCAATTGCAGCACGTATATTAAAGTAGACAATATTGTTCAAATCAAACTCTGTACGAGAGGTGCTCGATATGTTTCGGAAATAAGTAACAAAAACAAAACTTTATGCGAGAAAACTTCTTTACTGTTTATCAAAATATTTCCACGATGATTGATACACTTTTGCATACATTGGAACCAATTTTCATAGCATTTTTTCTATTCTGATTGAGATATCTCCAAAACATGGGTTTTGAACGCATCAACTGCTATTTCTGGTGTCGAAAATTTTTTTGAGTGTTCAAATAGTCACTTGTTTGAGCCGATGTCTGACAGCTCGCATTGTTATGATGGAAAATGATTCGGCGCCGCCGGTTTCTTTTTCTTATTTCTCCGAAAACTTGTGGCAAACAAATGATTGTGTAACAAGCAAAATTAACTGTTCTACGATCCTCTAAAGCAACGGACGTGACATGTCCATTCATTCCGAAAAAAGAGGCAACCATTTTCTTCAAAGTGCTTTGAGCGCAGACAACTTTTGTTGAATTTCGTTCATCTTGGAAGACCCATACAGTTGACTGCTTTTTACTTTCGTGTTCATACGAATAAATTCAAGATTCGTCACCTGTGTAGATGTTATACACTGCGTTTGATGCAACACAATCGTATTTTTGAACATTTCTTTGCACCAATCGACAAGTCTTTTTTGCGCAATTGTCAAATTATGTGGGATCCAACGCGCATATAGATTTTTCACAGCTAAATGTTCATATAATATCGAATGTATACTTGTCATACTAATGTTTAGGGATGCCTGAATCTCACGATAAGTCACATAACGATGTTGCAATATTGATTCACGCACAGCATCAATGTTTTCTGACACAACAGCTGATTTTGGACAACCTTCTTTAAATTCATCTGCTAGTGAACTATGGCCACAACTGAATTCACACTACCAACGATATACAGTGGTTTTAGTTGGAGTTTCTTCTCCAAAAGTCGAACTAAGTTGATCCAAGCACTGTTGTGACGATAATCCATGTCGGAAATCGTAAAAAATCACAGCATAAAAATGTTCACGAGTTAATTCCATTTTTTGGACAAGACGAAATTTTCAATTTAATCAAAACAAAACAAATAGTGTTCATATGGCAAAATGTTATAAGTAGGTATACTGTCAATAATGTCAAACTTTGGATTAGAAATGTCAGAGTGCACCTAGCAACACTAGTGTTGTCAGTTCCCTGTATATATATCGAGCATCCCCCCTATTACACCAACAAAGGAAAGTACCAAATCTAATTCATATTGAAATATTTACACAGTAACCTGATGCTTTAAACTTAATATCATGATTCAGCTGCCTGCTGCTAAATTTCAGTGCAGCAACATCTGCAAATCATCGCTTTCAAACTATTATTTTGAACAACTACAATTATGCTTCATATATACTATATATGATATCATTGTACATTCATATTTCGCATGCAGGTGCATTTCAGTGTCTTACAACGCAATGAAACATTGCAGAGAATTGCTTCTTATCAGTTTTAGAAGCTTATTTTACCTATTTTGCGTGCATTTGTTTGAGTTTTTTTACCTTTACCAATGCAACTTGCATCAAGTGCAATGTGAAAAATATTTTTACTGTTGCAATTTGTGTACTGTGTTATTTATATTTCTCGGTTGCAGTATGATACCAAAATGAATGAAGTACAAAAGAAGGACTAAATATATTAGCAGTTATTAATTCAATTCAAAATTTTAGCAATTGAGTGTTTGATTTATTTGCGAAAAAATGCCAAACGAGGTGTAGACAGGTTTATTTTAACAATTATGCATATCCCTATTTTAAGTTTAATCGACCATAAATCTACTATTTATACATCAACCAGATCATCGTTATTTATCAATTTAGAGAAAAGTCAGATGATAGGTCTTAGATTTATCACGGAAGCATTCACAACTAGTTTGAGCATGTAGTTAATGCTCAAAACTGATATCATGCTGCTTCAGCTAAGAGGATAGCAAATGTTATTAGAATATAAATACGAACTTCTGGCTCTTCTAAATTATTTAAATAACAATACCATGGACATATCTGCATATTTAAATATTTTTCCAAAAACTACATCTCGGACTCAGCGACTAGCAACTAGATCTCTTCAACTGAAAGAATAAGAAAGCATTACAAATACAAAGAGCTTATATCTAAAGTTCCATCTATTGCTCCATGGAAACATGATAGTGTTGAAATTAATAAGGAATCATATAATCTTAAGAAACATGAATTCTGAAGTCTATCAAAAACTTAATGATATTGTTTTTGGCAAAAATTTATAAGGTAGATACGTAACACATTGCAAACATGGGAGAACTTTTGTCATGCATTATGCTATGGTACTTGAAACCTACATTCTAATGCTTCTGTCCTACCAAAGGAGTTATATGCTATTTGGAAAGATATTTCATACTCTTTAATGTCAGAGTATGTCAGGATTGTTATTTGTATTAATTCAAATGAAGTAGACAACAAATTCAGCAGAACTCCTTGCAACAATTTATCAACTAACGATGAACAAAGGAAAGCATTTTAGAATACTTTATATACCCAGTCATGTCCTAAAAATAAATAAGGAAGTAGGCACATTGACTAAAGGCACATGCCTCATATTATCATGATTCGAATTTCATTCGGATCAAAGATTTTTACAAAGCAATTGGAGAAGCAATATAGACCATGTGACCAAACATGTGCAAAGTATAGAAACATTTATGAAAAAGTGCATGCCGAACATAAATCCATGTAGAAAAAAGTTGGTTGAAATGAGAAGGGACACCGTTTCATGTGGAATATGTGTAAATCGTGCTAACATTACTTCGCCCCTGTAACGGTAGATGCTGGTCTCGTGTGCTGGCTTAACTCAAGTTACATAAACGTTAATATGCAGAATTAATTTAAATTAATTAATTCATTCCTAATACTTAGAAATTAGTACAAATGAATATCGAAAATTTTATCAAATAGTTGTATATTTTCATCATTATTTCAAACACAGAAACACATCAATGATCTATATGTTGATGTGGAAAAAAGAACAGACTAGTAGAATGTCGGGTGAAAGTATAAGTGGTTTTAAGGTGTGTTTGCTAGATTTGATAATTTTACAAATTTTGTCTAAACTTTATGACTGGCCGTAATTGTTATTTATCTGAATGTAGTTCCTATATACTGCATGTATTAATCTTGGTGTTACCAAAAGTTGATATAATTTTTATAGTAACATAAGGTACTAATTTTTGAATGCATGATATCAATTAGATGTTAGAGAATAAAAGTCGCTAACTTAAATATAAACTAGTCAAGATTTTGCATTAATTCAATCCCTCAAAAATCAGTAGGTACTGATCGTGGGTAATCAGTTTTCGGTTTTAATTTGCGTGTTATTAAAATTGCAACTGAGTCATTTTACTCAAGCTTAATGGAATTTAATTTATAACATAGCAGTGATTATAATTTTCAATACTAACATTATATATGCCAATAAAATTTCAATGGGAACATCTAATGTAAAATACCTTGATAAAATACTAATATGAGAGTATTGGGTGATGTACGTTATGTACATTAACAATGGTTGCAAGTAATTTAAAATTTCCTAGATTATTTTGTGTAAAGAAAGAAATGATGCAGTATAACGTCGATAGATTCCTCAACAGCGATTGAATGACAAATATTCTAATGCATAAATTTTCTCAAAAAGCACATTACTTATACTCTTTGTTAGTGAACATGTTTGTACTCAAATAAAATGATATCGTTTTTATGGTAAAGGTGGCTTAACTTAAAAATTCAAGAAAAATTAACTTCTTGCTCTGTTATAGCAAGCTTCTGTTATAAATTTAACACAAAATTGATCATAATTGAAGTCTCATCTGGATACACTTTGAGCTGCCTCGTGTAATTATGTTAAAGTTTTATTGTGCCATTGAAGAAGTTTTCATTTAGAATCGCTTTATACATATTGTTTATAAAGAAACTACTCGTACTAAGATTTCTTGTTTCATTCAATATTTGCACTTTCCTTTGACAGTTTAAAGAACAAGAGACTGAAATTACCTCACCGAGTATCTTCTGTATACAGCATCTATGATTGAAGTTGAGAAATTGTTTGTTTATATAGTTTAAGAACAGCAAATGTTTATTCAGTCACATAACTTATTGTCAATGCAATGTCCAAAATATGGTACTTTTAAGATAATATATATATTATATCCTTACATGGCAAAATATGAGTGTGTGGATTATGAATTGTTTGTAAACCTTTGTAAAAGTATTTGTTCCGTATGGTGTAGAAGTTAACTTTTAAAATTAAGTATATTATATGCAAAATATAATTTACATGTGACTTTTTTTAATTCCACAATTGTAAGGTGATGTATATCATTAAATTTAATTCTAATATTTCTAATAAATGATCCATTTCTTTATAAGATTCTAATTGGAAATTTGTATTTTAACACAATAAAAAGATCTACACTTTTAACAACAATATGGGCGACTATCTACTTTAAAAAATTCTGCAGAGGTGGACTAGCTGAAAAAAACACTATTTTTCAAATAACCCTTTAAGGTGATTGCTATGAAATTGTGTACAATATTCTTGCATAAATAGCTCCTCTTACAGACAGAATGGAGGGTACGAACAATATCAGTCTATACAAAAATAAACTGATATATTTAAATATTTTACCAAACGTGTGAGAAATGTCCTGCATAATATATCTATATCAACGTTCTTAAACAATTATGCTTAATTAATGTAGATGCGATAAACATTTATAATCGAATCGACATAGACTCTCGTTGTCTTTACTATAATACAAGGGGTTAATTTTGTAATTTCTTACCCTACCTTACGAGTTCTAATGTCTCTTAAAGAATAGACATCAAAAATAGCTATCGAACATCTGGGCGATAAAAATAAAGCATGTTCTGAAAGGTCTGAAAGCTCTCGTTTGATGGTCAACCGTTTTACTAAAAGCATAGAAATAATATTCTAGACAATTATGGCAAATTTAGGCTTTTGTTAGCAAAAGATTAGTTTTTATATAGAATCTGTTACGGGTGAATTTCCCTGAATGAAGGGGTGGAAATCCCATAACAAAATACGGGTGCTTCGGGTAACTGCAGTGGAGCAGGAGTGGATCCCTATAGAAAAAATACCAAAAAAATAGGAAAATGTAACAATTCACTAGGTGCAATTTCACGTTACCAATAACATTTACCTTGAAAACCTTTCAGAACTGTCAAATTTTGTATGCCAAACCCTTTGGTCTTGTAATCCTATTGACAACAAATAATCCTTGAGGATTTTAATGACATTTTACCATCTAGAGAAATGGAGATCTCTTTACAAATTTCCAACAAAATGTTTGAACAAATAAAGCGCCAACTATTAACTTAATGCGTCACCTAAATCTATTTAATATACCATTATTCCAATTTCCTGTAAACAGGTATACTACAACACTTTTAAATTTGATTATATCAGTGTAAACGTGAGCTACATAACGATATTCCTGTAAACAAATTCACACAGAATTGAAAAATTATAATCAGTTCATTTTCAGTTAATCATAATCTTGGTAAATAACTATAATAATAATTTGCAGTACATGTCAAATTTGCAATTAAAACTTGCAATATACAGATTCAATACCTTTAATAATTCAACACCTAAAGTGGACGTTATATAAGTTTATCAATAATTTATGAAACAAAAAACAAGATGTGTTTCTAAAGAGTTATGACTTACAGTTACGTCTTCAGGTTACTAAAGAATTCCATGGAACCATAAACTAGCTGGTTATCAGGCGCTTTTTCCAAATTTCTTTTTGCTTGGAACCGAACCGTCCAAATATATTAATGTTTTAGGTTCTGTCAAAATCTGTGGCTCACCACGTTAACGCCTGTTTATTATTCCAAAGGGGTGTACTCGACTACAAACCTTTCACGGTTTACTCGCATATATGTTTTTGCTTATGGCTCGCAACTCATTAATTGTAACTTATTTTCTGTCCACAATCTATAGCATATTTCCTATTCTTCATTTTTTAGTAAGGGCTATATCATAGTATAACATCTCTATTACACGTGAATCAAGCATGATGTCATATAGTTTACTTAAATTAGAGTTTCATGTAATGCCTTCAGAAATATAAATGAATACATAGTATTGTATGACGTGATTAATTATCTGCAATTTGATATTTGTGAATTTTAGTAATAAAGCACTGGTTTTTAACCAATACCTACATTTTATGCATATATTTCTTATATTGTCTGGGAGTTTACTTGGCATTGCAACTATGTAACAGTATATGACTAAAATTTGTAAAAAACTTTTCTGTATTTGGAATAATTATGATCTAGAACATGCCTATTAATAATTCCATAGTTGTTCCCTTTTCTACTTTAAAAGTTTTCTTAAAATGACATAAACCCGCTATGAAAATTTACTGTAATGAATATTTTAATTATCTGGTTTGTTGTTTTAAAATAATTTATGACCCTAAGTTCCGTTCAAATAAATATTTAACAGGAATAACATGATGCTCATGTTTATAATTTTAATAGAACTAACAATTTATTGAAATATTTTCCATATTGAACACTACCGTACATGAAATCAGAATATATAATTTGAATCAATGTTAATTTTGTCGGTTTATTAATTTCTCTCTTTTTGCCTCTGATTTTTGTTTAACGTGACATTGCAACTTTATTACTTTCTAATTTGGCAATATTTATTTATTTAACCAATTTACACATGAGGAATAGTGTGAGTATTTAGTTAAAGAAAATAGTGTTAAAGGACATTATTGGTTAAAGAAATATGTATATTATCTATAAACTATTTTTTATAGGCTAAATATTAAGGTAAAACATCTTAAATATTTTTCTATGATTTTTATAGTCTTGTAATACAGATATAATATGCATTACAATGTTTCTGGTATAATTTTTCCAGTCTGTGGTTGTTTCTTGACGATACATTGTTCTAATTTTAATTCATCAAGACCAATATTTCCTTGGACTGGTTATAAATTTTATTGGTTCATCAACTAGTAAAACTTCTTGATTTTTCTTCGAAAGAATTGTTAGTTTTAAGTGTATCATTATAGTAAATCAACATTGCAATGCTGAACACTAGTTTTCTTTTTTTTCTTCATGGATTTGGCTTTATCATCCAGCTACCTTCAAAATAATTGATGTAATTTCTAAATCTTTTTTTATTGTCCTCAAAAACTGAGGTTCAATAAACTATTCAAAAGTTTGTGCTATATTTGTTGCTAGAATGGCTGTCATTGCTGCTAGTTGATGAATATATAGAGCATAATCAGGCTTAACAACATTATATGTATTGTTAAATTTGATTTATTTGTTAAATACATACTCAAATATATTGAAAATGATGAAAAATACAAAATTGGTGTAGAATATCAAAATAGGTATAACAAAAAACAAAAATTAATACACGTGGAGCAATAATTGTGTATGGAGTCAAGTCAGAATGTAGATTGTTCAGGCTGTACAACGCTTGCATGTAATTTAAAATACTGTGACTGTTCAGTAGAATTGAGAACAATTAGATGACGTTATACCTCAAAACATGGATGGTCTAAATGTACCGAAGTATAGATGCAGTGATTTTTAAATTCTCATCAGTATTATCAGTTTGTACCCATCACAAACATGTCCGTATTTTTACTATAGAAAATATTAGAATACACTTTGTTCTCGGTTCACTAAGAAACAGTAAGGTAATTTTGTCTCCCAATGTTTTAGGTGTATTCATAAAAAATCAAACCAGCTCTAAATAAATTAGATTTGGCAACATAACTTGAGTATCATGCCAAACTTTTCAACTACCTGTTTCATATTCCTCGCTTCTTCTGCAACAACATTAAATCTGTCATATGCTGATTGTTCATTGTTTTGGATTCTTTTAAATTTCATAAACAATTTTTTCACTTGAATTTTTGCTTGACCATGAATATGATTATGTTTTGTTATTTTTACTTACATTTTCAATTTTACTGTGAAATCGAGATTTACCTTAATACGTTCAAATTGCCTTATACTTCCAGATTATTTTCACATTGGTTATCTTTCCTTGTTCATTCACAGAAAAGATTTATCAACTTTGTTGCCATGTACAAACTTGAATGGCATTTTAATAATCAATTGTGGAAAAGTCTTTTATTATATATTTCCAAAAATTATAGTTTTGAAAGAAATAGGTACAAAATGTCTCAAAAGTAAATTTAGTTTGGCATTCTACACACGTATTAAAATCCAAGTTTTCCCAAAACAAACTAATGCTATAAAAAGTATTATATAAAGCTTGGTTTCTTCATCTTTTCGAGCCTGAATTTTCAACAAACTTCGTTCGTTTATGAAATCTATTTGTCTGTGTGTCTGTCTGTCTGTGTGTCCGAGGCCTTTTTAATGGTCGGACATCAATGTGCGATACATCAATCGATTCAGCTCGGTGTCCAGAGCTTAAGTTTTGATGTCAGTTAAAATCGGGCCACGGGGACGCCGAGCCCCGGAAAATCCACAGGATAATTAAAATTTTAAATAAGTTTAAAATCAATATGCGACACATATTTGAACAATTTATGGCATTTCATGCCAATTATTCCAATATTATACACATTGTTTAAACTTAAATTTTGATTACCGAAAATAATTAGATTCATATAAAAAAAAAAAAATTCTTATATTATTGATGAGAACTAATATATAGCTTTTAAAATATTTATTCAATAAAATAAAATATATTAAAATGTCTCTTTTGTTGTTTATAAATTTTTGTATTTTATCTGAATACTTATAATTATTACAACATAATAATTTTAATTTCTTTAAATTGTTTTAAAGTAAGTCTACATTTGGAAGTTCGTTGCAACAATGCCTTGCATTTTCAACTTGTTTAGTATCCATTTTATTAAGGCTGTCTTAACTTCTGGTAGTATTTTAATCAAGCTTCTGTAGTTTTTGAATAGTTTGTAGTGCATTCAAAAAAAGGTATACATCTTATCCACAAACCACTCCTAAAAAATGAAAGAGGTGATTCTACATACAAAAGTATGAAAGAAAGGCCCTATCAAGTTGGGTCCGGAAATGCTTCTTAAAAGAGCTACTGCTGTTTAAAGATGGCAACCCAAAACTGGTTTTGGTCAATAAATCTTCATCTACTTTAGCCTCACGTTTCAAATTTATTAGTATGAATTGCTACTTTTTGTGATTATTGGATTGACCAGTGGATATAGCACAGAGGGTCTGATTGGGCACCAAAGTTCTATACATTTTTGACTCCGTTCCTTTGTATTTAATTATCAATTTCTTGCAAGATTATAATTCTCTGAAATTTTCCGTGTAAAGGAGGTAGTCTAAACATCATCAAAACGGACCGTTTTCAAGAAAATGCATCCGATGTGGAGCGAGTGTTTGTATTTCTTAATACAATTTACCTGTTTGTTATTTCTGTTTTATTTCTTTTTAATTTTATTCAATTTAATTATACTGCTAATTTATTAATTCGAATTTATTATTAATCTAAAAAAAATGGATAATTTTTAGTAATGATAAATTAAGGTGTTGTTATTCAAGACATTAAAAAATTAAAGCTAAATAACTATTGAATATAAACTACTAAAATAATGCTTCGCATGATGATTGGTTTCAAGGCATAATGTAATTTTTTTGTTATCAGTATCTCTGATATGACCATAAATTATCCATTTGTGTCTGAAATTGCAAGCATTTTTAACTCGAAATCAAAGCCGCTCATGTGTTCGTATGAGACTGAGTATACATAAGGTTTGAGAAAACCTCATATACAAATCGCAGGGATTTAAGTTCGGTGACCTAGCTAGCCATTGAACTAGTCTGCTTCAACCAATCTACTGTTTTCACACAGTTAGCTATTAAACTTTTAAGACTGGAGATCAATATTGTTTCTATAATGTCGATAGTTAACCCTCTAATGCCCAAATTCTTTATCGTTATGCAAAAATATTCCCATCTTGAGGCGGACCTTGGCAGTAATGAAGAAAATGAAAAATGTCATATTATAATTTGATTAGTAATTATAAATAAGTATTGTACTTAACATATATTGTGAAACTTGACAAAGCAGTTTTTGCCGCTGTGCAACAAATATGTATTTTACATTTAAAGCATGTACATTGAGTTTTAGATTTACATTCAAGTAATTTACACTGCCGCTTACCTGAACAGTTCAAACATTAGGGATAGTGATCGAAACCATCAGAATGGGTATCGGAGATGGGTAATAGGATTTCTTAGACTGCTTTTTGACAGATGGTGTTAGACTCTTAAACGTCCAATTCTTTTTCTGGTTGCAGTAAAGTTTTTTGGTTTGCATTACATAGCAGCAACTTGTCTTCTAAACAGGTAGTTGTATGTTTGGTGTTTTGAATTGTCTTCAATTTATTTTTTTATATAACAAATAGGCATTTACCATGGCCATTTCTATTACATGATGAAATAATCAACTGGTCCATTTTCTTGTTTTCATATGGATATGCTAGTAACCTAGCAGTTCATCCATTAGGTATACACCACCCATGTGTGTATTATATTCATGTATAATTGTTGGACAGTCCACCTCGATTCGCTGCTTTTGTGCTCAATCAAGTTGTGACATCTTTAAAGCACTAACTGGTACAACACTTGAATTGTCGAAATTCCGCCATCAATTGATGCTAACCATATGTATGCATTTTTTATTTTTCCACAGGTTGGTCGATACATCTACCCCATGACATGAACCAACATATTCTTCTAAAATTCACATTGTTCTTTCTGAGCCTCCTTATCAGTATATAATTTGCAGTCGGAAAAATGATTGACACGTATAGTTCACAAGTAAAATATTCCCCTATTGTATAAGTAGACAATCAAAGGCAATGTGGTATTAAAATTGTCAAAGTAACTAATATGATTCTGTAGATAGTAACTATCTGCGATAATCTTGACACATTTGCCATTGCTCTATCTGGTATAATATTATCACCTGAACCAGTATATACCTCGAAACCATATGAATATTTGTATTAATCACATAATACGAATAACTTCATGCATTGCTTATGTGGTTTAGCAGGCATATATTGTCGGAGAACTGAAACCATTTTTGTGGAGCACATTTTGTTCATCTACACATAGGTGTTCATACGTACGTATTTAAAACGTTTGTTGTAGTGTTCTATAAGTGGCCGGACCTTGAATGTTGCATCACATTTTGGATCATTTTTTGCTACTACATTTGAGTTGTTATTGAAAAGTAAGTAGCAACAAATTTTATCAAATCTGCTTCTTGACATTGCCTATCGTATAGGCTTGTATGAATTTGTACCCTAATATTCTCAAATATTCAGATATCGATAGATTGACATATTAATCAAAATCCCCAGATATTTTCATATCTTCTGTGCCAACGTTATGAACTTGGTAGAAATGTTTCTTTGATGTGCATATACATTTGTTTGATCAGCAATCTGCATGAATAAATCTTCATCAGTAAGATATGTGCAGCATCGGTACGATGTTTTCAATTCATAAAAGTAATCAGGTAACTCTTCGCTTTCCTTAAAAGATATTTGTTTTTTATCAAGTTCAATATACTTCTTGCAACATATAATTTATTTGAATGCTGGACTTTTGTGTCTATTTCAAGAGCAGAACCAATGAATGTACCGAGTGGTATACCTTCTTATTCATGTCGATGTTTGACTGGATTGATTATCACTTCTGCGGAATTTTGATCATTCAGCGACCCAGAATTAGGATTGTGTGCATTATCGCTGCTTAGTATTAGGACAATATTCCAGTTTATGACAGTCCAGATATGTGTTGTTTACAGTATATAGGCAACGTTGGGCATTAAAGCTATATAATATTTAAACATAGCATTATATGCGATTAAGCATGGTCCGGTTTGAGGCAGAGTTGAGAATTAGAGGGTTAGCAATCTATCACTTTCTGCAAAATAAAAGTATATAATCGGTGTTAAACTTTTAAGCTTGCTTAAACTATTAGTTTATAAAATCTCGGAGATTTTTGTTATTTACATCTTTATTTCAAATGCCATTTATCTTCTATTTATAAAATTTCTATGCTGCAATTTGTCTCATGGTATTAATCTATTTAATCAATTGTTACAGTTTACACGTTTAATACTACATTTAATCATATAAAGTATTGCTGTTGCATTCAAATTATTATCGACTCTAGATTAATAGTATATTCTAAAATTAGAGTTCTGTTTAACATGTAACAAAATTGACGCTTGCTTCAAATCTATCATTTCTTCTTCGCCTTTCAAGTTTTTGCTATTATAATTACATTAGTTCAAGATAGTTTCTTGGTGTAACAGAATGTATGCATACTTACTGGTAGATTCCAAATATAAACAAGAGTCCTGTATAAATCGTACAAGCTTTTTAGGACTGGCATGTTAAGTTATAAATCTCATATGAGTGGTTATTGTCTAGAATAAAAATTCTTTGCATAACAAAGATTTACGTAAATTGTAAATTATAGGGTAGGACTTGCTTAGTGGACTAGTTAGTTTGTAATAGCAAGAAGAATTTCCAGGTGTACAACCGAATAAATCCAATAAATACATTAACTTTTAGCAACCTGCTTTGTTAATCTAAAGACGCTACTTTACAACACACTCAAATATTGACTCAGACGATCTGAACGTTGCTATTTTAGGGATTTGGTGGGAAATGTATAAACTTATTTTCATAACCTGTCTGTCTTTTTATAAATACTACAATGTATTTGATACATATCTTTATGCCTTTAATTACATTTAAATGTTAACTAATACTGGCAAGTTAATTAATTAACAAATTTGATTCTATTTGCTTCTAAAAAAATAGAGGAGTTTGGGAAGCAGCTACAGCTAAGATTAACAATTTACCTGTAATCCTTGTATAGGATGACATTGTTGGTAATAGTATATTATTCAACGAGCCAGTTATTATAGCCATTACTCATTCCAAATGAGTAATGGTCATAACTCGCGGGTAGAATACTATACTTTTCTCACGACTACACAAATCTTCATTTTATCAGATATTTTCTAAACGTTTAAAGTAATATCGCAAACATTTATTTGTCAAAGTGTAACAGCCTACTTTGCAAGATACAAAAATTATATCTAATTTATTTATCAATAATTAAAATATAAACTGTTAATTTGTGTATTTTCTAAATGAACAGATTCTATTGAATCTTATTAAATTAAGTCGTATTTCTAATGTTAATTATGCACAAGTATTAATTTGTCAGGATACTTTATCAGGTGCTTATTATGTTCTATTGCTATGTAACACTTTTAGGTAGAATTGAATACAATTTTCGTGGTAATTGTTGGAATTGATAAACTGCACATTTCTTTGAATCTGTAAGCTTTTTAAAACGTTTCCTCTATTATAGTTTTTTAATATTTGTAATGGGTTTTTGTGTTACTTCTTTTCATATACTCATTTATAAATGCATTGTTTTGAATTTCCTATACGCATGTTCGCAAAATCTATGCAATTAATTTTGTAATCAAATTGTTTAGTTTCAGTAAGACTTGGATATTATGGAATTCTAACCCCTTTTTATTTTTTTCTGATAGTCACGGTGTGTATTTTCAATTCCAATGTTTTTTAATTTTGTTTTATTAAGTTTCTAATAATATTATATAAGTTTGTATATATGGTTTAATCATGGGCAGATAAGATTTGTAATCGGTAAAATGAATGTAAGTTAATTAATTTTGATTTGGCTTGAAGTGGCGAGAACCTCCTAACAATATAAAGGTTCGTTAGCTAACTGCAGCGGCAAGGGCAAGTGTTCCTATGAAAAAATTATAAACAAATAAAAAATTTGAAATAGAAATAAAAATAATAAATAAAAGGGTTGTAAAAAACTACGTTAAACTTTCATTTGCCCTAAAGGGCTTTTCTACTTGTCATAGTTGAGAGACGCCAAAAAGCCTGCCACAGCAATTTCTTTTATATTATTTCTACAGGGAGACGATTATTCCGCATAAATCGCCTATGCTTTGATATCCTAAACTTTATCACATTATATTTACCTTTATCTGAAATACCTTAAAACACTTATTAATTTCGTCATAATTAAAGAAATTTCTCAAAATAAAATGCCTCTTCCTAATAAAGTTCTATCACTGGAGTAGCTAGATATCCTTTACAGATGTGTCTCTTTGCCTAGTTTTAAAATATATTTAAATCAAATTCAACCTAAACTTAAACTCTGTCAATAGAAAATAATTGCAAAGTACACAAAAAGATACTTAAAAAAATAGATTCCTAATCTCCTCTGGTCAAGTATTGCTAAAAGAAAAATATTCTAAAAATGCCTTAAATCTAATCTATCAACAAAACTATCCTCCGTTCACATTTTTCCTGTTTCCAATATTAAATTATATGGCATTAATAAATCCCAATTTCTGGAAATATCGTTCATACCAAACATAACAAACAGTTAAATTCTCGTTTCCTGTTATAATCTTTTCATTCTCCATTCCAAAACAATGTAAAATTAATATCTACATATTTCTTAATATTTTAAAATGATAACATTTACTTAAATTTAATTATTTATCGTTTCCTCGCATGTTCAATTAATTTCCTATTTCATAAAATACCAACAATGTTTAGATCGAAAACTCATCTATACATAAGAAGTATAAACATAAAACCCATAATTACTCATGCTTTATTTCACCTAATATAACTTAAAAATATTCAGAAATACCAGTTTTCAATTCTTCAAACAACAGCTATCTTGACACATCATGAATGACCCAAAATTACAAATTAATGGTTGGGTAAACTATCCAACTCCCAATTTCTCTAACTGGCCAAAACAACAATTCCAACAACAAGTGTATATAAAATACTTCGCCCATGTAATTTATTTTCTTTCTTGAAGCTGTGCACTTTAGACTTCACTTTTAATTTAACATTTTATCAAACCTCAATCTCGTGGTCACGCCCGCATTGTTACACTTGCATAATTATATTTTCGATGTGTTCTTATTACTGGTTCAGGAATAATTACATTCAATTCTTATGTTATTTTTTCCACCAGTAAATCATAAATTAATTGTTGTCAGCATCCGGTTAATACAATATATCAAGTTCAATCTATACTTAATACACAGGTTGTTGTCACACAACAGTTTATTACAATGTATTTATCTATAGTAACTCATACGCAATGTTTTTGTCATATTAAGATCGTTTTGCATTTCCAGTTTTAAATTAAGGCATCGTTACAATGTATTTAAATGAAGCAATATTATACCTTATTGTCTGAATTACTTTTATAGAAACAGAATTTGAAATTTAATTTTTATTTAAAAGTAATTATTTACAAAATCTTTTATACAAGGTGCGCCCATATCTTCTATCCCTTTAAAATTATTTTCTTTTTCCCATCTAATTTATCGTTAGTGTAACATAAGGCATTACAGATTTTTTAGAATAATCGTTATTATTTAGATTGTTTTCTACTTTTCTTAAATTGTGTTGTTTATATTTATTATGAGTTAATTACATTCCTGTATTTATGCAAATTGTAATTGAGGAATCTTTCACTCCATGTCTTTTCGTATGCCAATTGGTTATTCTTTTCCCATGTGACAATATGTGTAATTAAAAGATCGTAAATTTTAAGAAAAGATGAAAAGAATTAAATTTGTTTAAGTTTCTGGCAATTTTTGGCAGGAACCTAATACACTCGTTGACATATTTTTTTAAAAAGATGGGTTTATAGCTATGCTGACTGATTGTGTGTTACTATAATTCTATGATAATTAAGTTTTCCACTGTACAAGAAGTGGTGTCAGTAATTTTCGCCATACATGAAATAATAAGTAATAGATATAAGTGTTTTTTTAATTTATTTAATAATTTTTACATCTCAGTTTAATTTCCACTAGCGAATAATGAACATATGAGCAAACCATGCTACTATATAAATTTTCTCTCGCCTATTTTAATAAATATACTATCATGAGATTTCCACTTCTGTTTTTAAACAAAAAGGCTCAGTTGAAATTATACTACTCGATCGCATGATTAGACTGATTGGCAAAGAATATGGTAGTTTGTTAATCTTAGTGTTTCTTGAGCCCATATGATACAAAATCAAATTATTACTGCGTTCCTTAATATTTTTGTGGCATTAAATTATTGTAAACATATTACGAGTGTTTCCAACATTAAATTTAGAATTGCCCAACAGGGGCAGGGATTTCATAACAAAATAATAATGCAGGGGCTAACTACAGTGATGCTGGGTAGGTTCCTTTAAAAATATGTAAAAAAATGAAACAAAAAATTTTAGAAAATGTAACAATTCATTAGATGTAATTTCAATATTATGTTACCAATAACACGGGCCTTGAAAGGTTTTTAACACTGTCAAATTTATGGGCGTTAGTTAACTCGTTTATTCTAGTCTAATAATCCCATGGATGACCAGTAATTTTTAGGAACTTGGAACTAGATATTGGCGGGTTTAATTACTAAGCATTGTTGATTTTGCTACAGTGTATGAACTTGATTATGAGGTTGCCTGGGCTTACTTAGTATTATACTTACATGTGTATTGTTATACTCTTTAATTCCATTTTATTTAACCAAAATTTGTAAAACTCTTTTATATTTGGACTAAATATATTATGAAATATTGCTATTAGGCGGCTTAAGGTTATTTACTTCATAGTTCTAAAGCTTTCTTTAAATAACAACATTTTGATGTGAAACTTAATTTATAAGTCTAAGTTACATTCCTATATGTATTTAGCAGATCTAAAACGATGCTTTGGTGGTTTTTAAATTTATGAGTTTGATGGAAACGACAATTTTATTGAAATATCTTGCTTACTGAAAATTACTATATCTGAAATCAAAATCATACAAGATGCATCAATATTAATCTTTCCATTTCAGATTAATTTTCCTCTTTTTGCATCCGGTTTCTGTTTAAAATAACGCTTAAATGTTTCAAACAATCGCTTTTCCAACTGTACGGAATAGTTATTAAAGTACTTAAAATATTCAGCATATGTACATTAAATAGATACAGGATCAAAGTACTTCTTGTTTTATGTTTTACCATGTGTCTTAAAGGGTGGCGGTAAACATAATTTGTAGTAGTATATACTCGCCTGATAGTATTTTTTTTTAAATTTATTCTTATTTTACAGCTGATTGCAGGATCTGGAGCAACGGAAGAATCTGATGAGAAAGAAGCAGGAGTTGGTGGTGTAGCCGAAGTAGATGTTCAAGGAAAATCAACAGAAGGAATTCCCGGACCAATTACACGATTACTTGTAATTGCAAACCGTGGAATTGCCAACTTAATCCAAGATTTAATTTTGGTAAGAATATTGACTGCTTAAACTATGTAGTTGAAAGAAATGCTCATCAATTTATAATTATTTATACTTGGTATTTCAGAGTAGCTGACCTAAATTAGTTTACCTTAAATATCCACAATAGAAGTAGAAAATATTAATAATTTGAATTAATTTTTCCAAAATTTGAAAATTATATAATATAAGAATTTAAAATAAATTAACATACAGCCATGTATGAGTCACATATAAGCAATATAAAGATAAGGTACAAAATGTAAAACTATCAAAATACAGGGTGTCCCAAGAGAAAGGAATCTGCCAAACTTTAGGAGTGTCTCCTAAATAGCTATAAACAACAAAGATTGCATCAACATAGGTCCGGTTTGTAAAGATTTAGGCTTGACAAAAGAGAACTAAAACAGTTCAGAAATAGGCATTATTTTTTATTTTAATAATAAGTAAATTTAAAGAATAAATACATAAATTAGTTAATAATATTTTCAAAATGACCACCCTTTGCTTGAATGCACAATTAAGCATAACTAACCTAGGCGTTCAACTTAGAATCTCATATGTGGTATCAGAAAAGTCTCTGAAGTAATTTATTACAATTGTTAACTTTCTCTGTATTAAAATTTTTTATGTATCTTCAAAGATACTGATGTATTGGGGTTAAACTGGACAGGAAATATTATTGGCCGTGCACCTCTTCCAGCAATTTTGGCATATTTGCTGGAGGTAACCGCACACCATGAGGTAATAATGCAAAGATCCTCTGTCATGTTGCAAATACACCGCTTATAGGATCAATGATATGTGCTCTGTATAAACAGGCAAAAACAGTGGAGAATTCTAGAAATGAATTGATTAGTAAACAAGATTGCTATGCACTCATCGAACTGGCCATAAAAGCGCAGTTAATTCCTCTGTAAACATTATACATACTAATGAAAAATATCAACATCAGCAAAGACTTAATCTACATAATAAGGTCTATAACGTTCAACTGCCTTCCGATATAACCCTCGTGTAAATACATATAATTTAAAAACACTTACTCCGATGTTTTATTGGGCGCAACAGTCTTTCTCAGTGTGTTGATCCTCGTCGATTCTTGTTGTTGTTGTTGTTGGTTGCTGCTTCTGTAGGTGTTCTTGCTGGTGCCTCGTTGAACGATATGGTAAAGATGGGGGCGAAGCACTCACTGCAACACTATGCGACAGGCGATAGGTTGATATTTCTTCTACGGAAGTGGGTGCGGCAATCTTTTACTCTTTGGAAGTCGATACGCTAACCCCGAGCTATGCTGTGTCTCACTTTAAACATCTCTCCCGTCCAAACGAGGATGATGTGCTTCAGCTTGCATTTATGAGAACCAACTCATTCTCACATACAAACCGTTATGTCGACATGGTTACGAGCGCAGATAATCCAATGACATCAATACCCGTGCAAACACTAACAGTGCGTGGTTTCACGGTGTCAATGAAATTGCGGTTATCAACAAGAATTTTTCACTTCGAATTCTAAAAAAGTCCCTAAATCTAAATCAATGAACTAATACCTGATAGCTTTAAAATAAACCGTAACAGGTCGTATCTTAACAATAAACTGATATGCAACCATACTCGTGTACGTTTTATCATCACAATTAGGGTTTTCGTCACTTATCACCGTTGAAATGATTTCATCTTCAGTTAGAAGATTGGAAG
This sequence comes from Platerodrilus igneus, assembly GCA_036346225.1. Lineage (NCBI taxonomy): Eukaryota > Metazoa > Arthropoda > Insecta > Coleoptera > Lycidae > Platerodrilus > Platerodrilus igneus. The sequence goes on along the minus strand of JARFIW010001109.1, from coordinate 1,397,752 downwards.
TCAAAAGGTTGTCATCTACACTTACATAATCTGCTGCAATACCTAATTCTTGACCATATCCATAGTTAGTTATTTGTTTTTGTAGCCAATTCATTAAAGCAGAGTCGTCGTCCATACCAAACTTAATATTCTCAGCAACTGCAGTACCATAAAACCCTGCCTGTTTATAACAGTTCTTTATTATTTGAAAGGTTACCTTTTTGCAAAACCAATGAATTAAATTAATTGTTTCCAATAAAGTTATTGAGCAAGATATTGCAAATCTATACACGACACCAATTTTTTAAAAGCAATTGATGGTAATAACCTTTGAGGGTTTGATGACTCCTGAGGGAAAGGTATACAAAATGTTTTCCATCGATAGCTCTGTATTCATTCGTTGTTGTTAGCACAAAAAACACATTTTGCTTGTAAATATATAATTAACTTGACATTACATTATTTGACATAACAAATAGAACTTGTATATCAAAAACCCGTAACCATAACAACTATTAGTGTAAGCATCTTGATCAAATACATTTTATAATTATCAAAGCACAGTAAACCAAAACCAACTAGACACTAATAGAACATTAATTCTCAACAGTAAATATACAGAAAGCGTCAGTGTTAAATTTATTGACGTGCATCAACAGGTTTTTATTATATCCTAACCCATAGGCTGCAGTTCTGTAACTGGTGTTTGGTGACAAGAAAACCAGTTTGATAGAAAGTACCCTTCAATTTTAGGGTGCGTGGGTCAGTTATCAGTTAGTAATGCAATTTTATGTTTTCTCTTGTGTAGTTCTGCATCCCATTTCCGAACATAATCTATAAATATTTCAGCAGTCATCCATGCTTTTGCATTTCTACTTACAGTCAAGCTATTGACATTTTTGAAAAAGCACAGATTTTGAGCTTTACCAATGAGTAGCTTGCGTTTTTTCGTGCCGTACATGTTTGCACAATCTAGACTAGTGAAACGCTCCTTTGATAACCTCCCTTCACTATACTGTCTTCCTTTAAATTTTAAAGTTTTGTCAGGTGTGTTTCAAAAAAGTCTTGTTTCATCTGCATTAAAAATGGCATTTCAGTATGCTGTTGTTTAATTTGTTGGCCATGCTATTAATGGTGAGCTATCTACCACACTGTTATCGACAGCTGCTGATTCGTCTACAATTTTACCACAGCAAATGTTGTGACGGCTTTTCCATCTTTCAATTCACCCTTCTGTTCAAATGAATTCATTTTGAAATTGTTTCCCAAATTCCTTGACCATGGTTTTGAGGATTGCTGCATTAATTGTGACGTTATTTAACCCCTGTTGTAAAAAACCATTTCAATAGAGCTTTGTCCACCTCGTCACAGTCAGATTTCTCTTTTTTTAACGTTTGAGTTAACACATTCGAACACTATAAGAAGTTCATCGCGATTCTTCCAGATCGTACCTACCATTGACATTGAAAGTAAAGTGAGCTACTATTAGAATCCAAACCGGTAAATACAGTAATAATACAAGTATATATGCCCGCCTATAGCTACAGTGAGGAAGAGGTAGAAGCAATTTACAAAGGTGTCAAAGAAACTAATATAAGTAAAGGACATGAAAATTTAATAATTACAGGTGATTTTAATGCAGTGGTAGGTGAGGGTATGGAAGGAGCGGTAGTAGGTTTATTTGGTTTAGGTACGAGAAACGACAGGAAGAAATAGGTTGGTAGAATTTTGCAACAAAAACAATTTAACCATTACAAATACATTATTTCATCATGCTAGAAGACGATGCACGTGGAATATGCCAGAAGACATAAAAAGATATCAAATAGATTACATTCTTGTTAGACAATGGTTTAGGAATCAAGTTGTAACATGCCAATTTGTCATTACGATGGGGTGGTTTTGGCATGAACAAAGTACAGGAAACCTGCTGGGAATATCAAACTTCGCTATGGCTCACTAGCAGCAGTCGCAGAAAGAGTGGGTGGGGGGGAGTAGTGGTTGAATAATAGTGACAATTTTGTCATCGATCGAGAAATGTTGTGGGCACCACCCTTATTTTTAATTCAGTTCTGCCTGAAATGGCATAGATCCCTTGCATTTGTGGAGGGTTGCAAAATGAGGGAAAACTTGTCCTACCCAGAAATGACCCGAATGAAGCTACTTGAATATTTAACGGGTGTTAACTTACTCAATAGTCAAGCTGATCTGCGTCTCATGATTTTTGGTAATACATATGTATAATTGCAAGGCTTGCAAAAATCAAACACCATAAAAGTCTCACTTATAACCTAATAAAATTATCTTCTAATATTTTCATTAAATTAAATGGCTCTATCTTCTGAATCCCTGTTCACAATTTCTAAACTTGCCTTATTGAACAACTCTATTGTGATCAGGTAGCTCAACTGCTATCCTCAATACTCCTGAATTCACATACGTAAATTATACGCAAACTCGATAATAGAATCTCTATTAACTAAGACTACTTACTTATGACTAACATTGTATTTACATATAATCGCCCAAAGCTACTTTTATAGGCATGTCCAAACAATTCGCCTACTCTTTTATTAACAATAAACTGTCACGGTATGACTATTCTTGTAATTTTCTAAATGATAATGGTTCAATAATCAAGTGAAATATATATTAGCAAATAGTAAGTAATAAATTGTAACTCACAATACTGAAGATGAAGTTTCCCCAGGAATTCAGTATACGGTTTCCTTCTGTAAGCAAATGGAGTGCTGAACACCGGGACGGCACCATCAGCAAGCGGCTTCACCAACGGTTTGAATTTTGAAACACAAATTATGAACAGATTATAACAGTTGACAACGGGTCACGGAACGGCGTCAATTATTAAATATTAGGAATTTTAATGCGATTACCATCAGTTAGCTAAATGCCGACACTCCTAATAATGTAAATTTAAATTCAAGACGTGTTCTAAAACGTGGTACCTTCAGGACATATACACAAAACAAAACGACATATGTTCACTTACTAGTGACATAATTGGAGTCTACCGGTACATAATATAACTTATTTCTATTTATAACATAGTAACCTATGCTACTACCTAAAAAAACTAATCAATCAATTGAAGTTGACAGATGGTTATACGTTTAATATAATTCCTTCACTAATACTTTCAAAGGAAACTTAATTGATCCGGTAATATTCAAATCAAATAAAACTGTATGTGCATTCAAATCACTTCCGTCTATGTGCTTAACAAATCCTCCACCATAATGAATAACGAGTAACAAAAACTGTTCAACGAAAATATACCATCGACATGTATTTCACTTAGTCCCTTTGACCAACCGATCGTCTACATCTTAACGCTTTTATAACCAATCGTCAACTAACTATTCCCATCTATGAATTACTCTACTTCACTTCCCTAGCGAATGAACGGGGTGTAACGGATCGTCAACCTTAGCCGGAATACAACATGCATGTAACATGTGTTATCTCCCTTTATATGCCGGAGAGGAACTAACAGCATTAGAATAGGAATCGGACATTGAAAAGGATGACTTGGGATATCCTATACTTAGAAATGAGTTTGAATTAGCATTAAGGGGTCTGAAAAATTATAAGGTGTGGGTACAGATAAGGTACAAGCGGAAACTCTAAAAGCCGCTGGACAAGCAGTAATAGAACGTCTCTTCCAACTTGTAAGCTATATGTATGAGAAAGGCGAGATATCCAAAGATTTCAAACATAACATCATAGTTAATATACCAAAAAAGAGAGGCGCAGATAGATGTGAAAATTTACGAACAACAAGTTTGATAGCACACAGGCCAAAAGCAATAATTAAAATTGTACAAAGATGGATGGTAAAGAGGGCTGAAGACATACTAGATCAATTTGGGTTTCGACAAAGCAAGGAAACACGAGAGGTTATTTTAGTTCTGAGGGAGATAATGGAGAAAACAATATAAAAAGGAGAAAACGTGTATATAGGGTGTGTAGATCTAAAAAAAAAGCATTTGACAATGTAAAATGGAAAAAATGTTTGAAATACTCAAAAAGATTGGAAAGAGTTTTAGAGATAGACGGATAGTACATTAGGAAAGGGGTGAGACAGGGATGTGCCCTATCCCCTTTAATTTTTAACTTGTACATCAGAGAGGCAATGAATACTGTCAAATGCAGGAAGACATTTGGAATTATTATGCAGGGACAAAAGATTGATATGTTTAGATTTGCAGATGATATAGCGGTATTAGCATCTAGCAAGGAAGAGTTAGAAGCTGTTCTTAATGAAATAGAAACAGTTCTAACCGAGAGATACGGTATGAAAATTAACAAAAATAAAACTAAGCTACTTGCATGCAAGGGAGAGGAAAATAAATCAATAACTAGAATACAAATAGGTAACGAGAATTTATAAGAGGTTAAAGATTTCTGCTACCTAGGACGCCAAATAACGCAAGATGGGAAGAGCGCAAAAGATATAAAACAAAGATTAGCACAAAGTTGTGCTACATTTAACAAGAAAAAGCAACTACTGTGTTCAAAGACAACAAACATAGAAACAAGGAAAAGATTGCTTAAAACATATATGTGGAGTACGGCTGTGAAGCCTGGACAGTAGGAGAAGGAAACAAGAAAAAGGTAGAAACCTTTGTAATGTGGTCTTACAAATGTATGATGAAGATATCATTGACAGACAAAGTTAAGAACAAAGAGGTACTAGAAATGGTAGGGGAAGAAAGAAATATGTGGAAAACAGTAAAAAAAAAATAGGAGAGATACGATGATAGATCACATACTAAGACACGAGAGAATAGTGCAGAATATATTAGAAGCAGCGATAGAAAAAAGAGAAGCAGAGGTAGACGTAGGCTAGACTATTGCACACAGATATAGAATGATAGGACACCTACTATGGCGTAAAGGAATACTGCAGAGTGTTGGAAGCAGAGAAAGGAAAAAGGAGGAGTAGAGATAGACCTGAATTAGACTATTGGGCACAGATGGTGAGTGACATAGGCTGTGGGAATTTCAGCGAAATGTGCAGGCTAGTTCAGAATACAAATTAATAGAGGTACGCGTCCAACAGGTTTCAAGATGGAAAACCTAGAGACGAAGAAAGTAACTGATTTAAATCTGATGATTATTATATGCAACTACAGGTATAGATTTTGCAATATTCGCAACTGATGTTAATTGTGCAGAAGGATTTACTGGAAAACTATTAATTCGGCAAATGTCTAAGTTTTGGGATCTTGGTTGCCACAGGCTGCTTAACCCTATTCACATACCATTCAATCTCGGTGAAATAGGGTAGTTATATAATTAGACAACAATAGAAGGGGAACCGAGCTGTGTTTAGACTGTAGGAATTTCAGGAAACTGTGTAAGCTAGCTCAGAATACAAATAAGTAGAGGTACGTGTCCAACCAGTTTTAAGACTGAAAACCTAATGATGAAAAAAATAATGGCAATTAAATCTAATAATTATTATAAACAACTACATGTGTTGATTTTGAAATATTTTCAATTAATGTTGATCGTGCGAAAGGATATATTGGAAGACTTATTTGGCAAATGTTCAAGTATTGGGGATCTTGGTAGCCGCAGGCTGCTTAACCTCCTTCACATACCACTGAATATCGGGGAAATATAGTATACATTTGTAAAACAACAGAAGGGGAACCAAACCGCATCTAACAAGAAAGAGCAGTGGCTATGTTCAAAGACAACAAACATAGAAACAAGGAGAAAATTATTGAAAGGACAGCAAAGTACATCTATGAAATAGGGACAGTAGGAGAAGCAGCCAGAAAAACGGTAGAAGCTTTTTGGAATGTTGTGCCCAGATGAATGATGATGATTGCATGGACAGACAAAGATAATAACAAAGAGGTATTAGAAATAGTAGGGAAATAAAGATATCTGTGGGAAAAAATAAGAGAAATAGAAAGGCAGGATGCATTCTAAGACATTTTTGGGGAATAGTGTGGGATATATTGCAAGCAGAGATACGAAAAAAGAAGGTAGAGGTAGACCTAGATCAGACTTTTACACACACAGAGAGTGAAAGATGTATACTATGGACATTCCAGGGAAATGTGTAGGTTAGTTCAGAATAGGAAACAATGAGGGTACACGTCTAACCAGTTCCAGGACTGAAGACCTAACGATGATGGTAACCAAAATGATGATCTTCTGCATATAGTTTTTGCTCATTTCAAAATTTGTAAAGTGTATACTATTAATTTTCAGGCCTTACAATAAATCGTAAAACTTATAGTCTTTTATGGTTAAAGATTTTTTAATTAAGAAAAAAGAAGCAAGTTATAAAGAAAAACATAAGTTCAAAATTAGCAAGATAATTGCCAAATTTCTGTCACTGAGAGTATTGTATATACTACAAATTTAATTGTACGAACAGAACATGAAATAACTATGGTTGTGTCATCAACCTTATTGTTGATGTATTTTTACTACATTGATTTACTTGCAATAATTGCTTAAACTTTCTGAAACTTGTCAGCTAACCTGAAATAGCCATTGTGCAATGTAACTTAGAAGCTATGTGTTTATATATTTAAAATAAAGATTATTAAATTTACGTAAACTGATTGGGTGCATAAACTAGTATGCTAGATCTGTCAACCTGTATGCAACAAACTCTATTATTTGCTGTATCTGATCGAAAAGTGAAACATGCCATAAAGTAGCATATTTAACATTATATCTTTAAAGTAATGGTAAATTTTCATGCAGATGTTTGAATTTATTGTAACTTGAAACAGTCATGCCACATGAACTAGCTGTTGTTAAGGAAAACTTAAAATATTTCAGAATGCTGATACAGTTTTATGTTATCGCATACTTATTTGTTTATTACATTTTAGCTTACTCTTATAATATAAAATGGTTTATGGAATTAATGGCATAGATTGGTTATGTAAAATAAACGAATAAGACACTGCAGAAACATAAACTCCAGCACTAGAATGTACAGAAAATCATAAATTTGTTCATTCAATTGTTGAAGGAAACACAACGAACTATTTCTCAATTCCGTTGTATATGAGTTCTATACAATAGTAATAAAAAATTCCTATATAATTTCACTATGAAAAATGTTTTATGTTTATGTTTTATGTAAATTGTAATATAGTAAATCTAATTGGTAAAAGTCAAGTGATAAAAACCCAAATGTTTTTCGAAAAGAGTTTATTTATATTGCAAAATGATTCATCGTCACAAAAAAATACAATATTAGCATTGGTTTCAAAATATTTGATGAATTATTACAGTCATTATTCTCAAAAGGCAGAAAAATTCAGGTGACCTAAACCACGATTTAATTCTAACAACAAATCGTTATTACTAAAGTTTAACTTTTTTGTTTACCAATAAACAAAATTATCCTAAATTAAATATAAGATGTGTATATGTGTCTGTATGTAGTTTCCAAAAATTCTAACTTCTGCAAATGATAAAAATGAATAAACTATTGAGATAGCTAACAAACTCCCGCAGGGTTTCAAGGGAAATGCCCTAAAAGAAATAGCAAGAGAGAACCAAAACCTGAGATCAGCAGAGTGATTCTGGCTTAAAATTTATTTGAGAAATCGTTGAGTACACCGTTGCTTAAACATAAAACAAACGTTAATCATTAAGAACGAAAAAACAACTATTTAAAACTGCTAGCTGAAATGAAGGTTTCTAAAGTCAATTTTAAATTACCCACAGTTTCAAGCACATTTCTAGATAATTGTAAAATAATATATTAGAACAAAATTATAACCACACTTTTACATTAATTGAAAAAAATCCGAATATAAACATGTCTTTACACTTTTATGCACGACTGTTGTTTCTAACTGTATAGCACACTTATGTTTTCATTACAAATAATGATACAGTCTTAAACAAGTATTAAAAATCAAAGTATCGCAAATTTAGTTAACTAAACTCTTAACCTTGAGCAATTTCAAATGTTTATTTAGATACAAACTCTCTCTCTCTCTCTCTCTCTCTCTCTCTCTGGTAAAGTTTCAGATGGTTTTTGTAAATACCTGATGAGTGATTGTTGTTGCTGTAATTAAGGCGAACACCATAAAATGTCTCTTAATTGACTTGCAATCATCAACCTGCTCATCTCAACATAAAGTTTTCATTCTGGAAACTAATGTGCCCCTAAAATTAAAAATAATTACCATGGTAATGTATTAGCTAAACATTTGACTACTTTGTCTGTTCAATAATCTTTTTGTCAAAAGTAGCCAACCTACTAACATTACATGTTGATTGTTTGGATGTTAGTACGAAGTGCTCTAAGAAAATAGATCCTGGGCAACCTTCGTTGAATTAAGACTGCAAAATAAAAATACCCTGGGTCGTTTTTTGTTTCTATATCATATGTATGTATAATTAACTTACGGATAGCTAAACCAGAAAGTGAAACTTTCTATTTATTTGAGTCAGAACAACTCTGGCTGTAAAGTCTTCATGCCCAGCCGATGAAATCACGGTCGAGCCAGCGTAATACATTATTAATCAAAACGAATGAATCATAAAGGTATAATAATTTAGAAAGGAATTACGATGACGACATCGGGTACTAACCTTTAAAAAACTGCCATACTGAATTTCACTACCGTTGAGTGTAAACCATATATGATAAAAAAATAATTTTACCTTAGATAAAAAATGTAGTATCCAAAAATTATATTTCTTAAAGGAAATTGTTTAACATTATTGGTGGGATTAGCTAATGCAGAAACTATTAAAATGAAATACGATTATATCTATTTCAAAGAAACAATCTCAGCTTTCTACATCATTATTCGCTCGTTTTAAAAAGTTCTTCTTAATAATACAATTAAGCAGTACAATGTGTTACCCAATGTCAAATGCCTTATGCGCTTAAGTTTTTAGTATAAGATAATATGAATGAAAAATTGAATACTGCTATTGAAGACAATGACTTTGTATGAAATAGGAATGCCATTATTAGTTGGTGATGCATCAGTTTGATTAATATGGATTTTAGACAAATGCACTGCATTGAAGTACCGATGCTGCTGCATCTATCTTGGTGCAAGTGGAGGTTGAATGAACGAATACCTGTTAGCTTAATTTCTCCTCTACTTGGGCCTTAGATAGAAATTATAATTATGAAGTGTTTTTTTTTTCTAGTTATGTATGTATAAACTGCTACAGTTGATAATAGTATCAAACACAATAATAAAGAATATGATTATTTTGCATGCATTGAATTTTATATTGATATGATTTGTCTTTGCAGCGTTTGGCTCAAACAAGCGAAAGGATTGTGAATTTCAAGGCACGTCTTGTTACAGCACTAATTTAGTTTTATTAGGTTCCTTAGATTTAATTTCACAAACCATTGTTCATTCCAAGCTTCACTTAACTTGTAACTCAAGCTTTTATTTCTAAACATTTGTACCATGCTTTGTTATCAAATTCACCCTCTGCAGGTGTCTTGCCATTTCTGTCTCATCTTTTACTAAACTATTATCATCATTAATCTTTTCATTATATTTTATTTATCTGTTATATTGCTGAATAGTTAAATAATTAAATAAAATATTGTTAAATTTAATATTATATTGGACATGTATTGCTCAAAGACTACAAGTTCAGCAAAATGTAAATACTAGATTACTGTAATTTTGTAGAGGACCTAAATAACTAGGTTATGTAATTTTTTGTAAATAAAGTATTATGGTTTTTTGTTGGTTTTTTATTTTTTGTGCGAGCATGCTGAATGTGTACTTCGGTTATTATTAACACTGTGGTTAGGCATATTACACAGGTATTTAACAAAATAATTTCTGCACTTATCAGAAATAAAAGTGCATAAATGGTACTACTTACATAAAAACAGCAAATTTTAAATATTTATTTGCGTAAAGCTTCGAAGGCAGAAATATGAGCTTTTTCAATTTTGACATGAAAGTGTTAGTTTAATAATTAAATATAACAAATGCCATTTTTCTATTTTATTAAATAAAATAGTGCTTGTCACTATTAATTTCAATATTTACTTTCATTTTTATTTCAAGTCTGTTTTAATGATTTTTAAATTTTCTCATTTCTAGTCATCCTCACTGACAAATACTACGTTATTTATATATACATTGCCAAATGTTCAACCATTTATTAAGATATTAACAAAATTAATATTCTTATAAGTATGTATCGCTGAAAGTTTATTAATTTTTATAATAAATAACTGTGTTATCTAATTTTTGTAAATACATTGTGATGGCTTTTCATTGGTTCTTTTGTTTTGCTGTGTATGCTGAATGCTGCTCTTCTGATTACCATAAACATTCTAAGGTACACTTTATTTAACACATTAATTTTTGGGTTATTTTATTACTAATATTTTATAAACGTGCCTTTCAAAAATAAACTGGTATTTATACAGTGTACATTCTAAATTGATACTTTATTTGCAAGTAACTGTGCGTAGAACGCATTAAAACAAACTACTTGTTTAAATAACATTTTCCACATAACTCAAAAACTATGAAATTATTTTCCCTTAGAACTTTTGCAGAAACAAAATCCGATCCTACAAAGTACAATATTGCTGGAATACTGAAATATGTTTGCTTATTAATAATTAAACAGTGTTCGCAGTACCTTCTCTAACAGGGTTGTTATCGTTAGGTTACGGTCATGCTTGTTCGAGTTGAAGTTATTTATGAATTGGGTATGAGGATTCATAATTATTACCATAAAGTGGCAGCAATTCAAATTCAAATTTTGACTAGCTTAACGGTGCCAGTTTGTTCTGGTAAAACATTTTATTTAGTAAATTTCAGAGAATTATGGGGTACATTTATAGTAGTGGTAAATAAATAGATAGTAAACAAGGGAGTTCACATAAGATTTAAGAAAGACCAACTTGGTAGTCCGCTGATAACCACTTAGGTACAAAATTTTTTATAGAAGTACATAAAATATTTTGCATAAGCAATCATATTTTCTAATTTTGTCTGTTAGAGATTGTCTTGCAATTTATGTTGAATTGGTAATGGTTCACTTGTATTCAATGGACTGTGCTGTGTATTGTTATAAGTGAAATAACACACATGTATGCAAACAATGAACTGGTGGATATGATATTACTTTACGGTGAATGTCAACAAAATGTGGCTGCTGCGGTGTGGTTATATGCGGATCGCTTTTCTTTAAGAGTACCCCTCACACCCGGTTGTTTATTAATCTGATTCAGAGGGTGAGAAATACTGGTGAATTATAGGAACATCGTGGTGGACATGCACGACATCTTTGGAAATGAAGAAAATATTTTAAATATTATTGAACAGCAAGTACTAGGAAGATTACACACCCGGTCGATGTAGGTCACAGGAAGTTGGGGACAACATGGCGTGAGAACTGATTTTATCTTTTTCACGTTCAGTATGACCAACCACTACAACCTGGAGACTATCCACAAAGAGCGCAATTTTGTGAATGGCTCTTACAACAAGCGAACGATTAACTTCAGCAGAAACATCTTAGTTATGTACAAAACATTTTTTACTCGAAATAGGATTGACAATTCTTGGAATATCCATGTTTAGGCTGTTGGAAATCTATACTGTGTTTAGCAATCAAATTAACACAGATTTTTGGGCAATATGGGGACGTGGATTGTAAGTAGGATACTCATGGGAGTTTACATTCTGCCACAACGTTTGACTAGTAATAGATTTCCTGCAAATCCAACTTCCTGTGCTGTTAGAAGATATACCGTTAAATATTTGCCAAAGCATGTGGATTTTGCAAGACGGGACACCTTCTCATTTGAGATGGTCAGTGTGAGCGTTTTTGATAACAGCTTTTCCAACACGTGTGTGGGGTAAGGTGGACCAGTTTCGTAACTTCTGAGGTCATCAGGCTTCAATCTGTGTGATTTCCTTTTGTGGGGTTTTATAAAAAAAACTCACTTTATAAAACCCTGTAAACTCTCAAGAGGATGTGGTTGCACAGATACAGGCAGCTGCAGCTACAATTAGGGGTAAACATGTTTCAATATTAAGCTCTCTTACATAATCGTGGATATGTCGTGCACAGCTATGTGTTGAAAGCGACTGCAAGAATTTTGAGCAGTTTTTATAGTTGTGACATATGCATGCATTCTGTAATGTTTTAAAGTTGTTAGGTATGTGGATATGTGTATTAGTGCCTTGTGCTTGTTGATTTATAAATTTTATTGGAAAACAGTTATGATATGTAACAGATGAAATAAGCAATAAATGAATTTATTTTTAATTTGTCTCAAAGGCATGGGGACTCCGCAACAATATAAACATGTGTTGACTAACTGCAGTGGTGAGGGAGTGGTTTCCTATGGACAAATGAAAAAAGAAAATAAAGAAATACAAAAATAATAAATAACAGGGTCAGTTAACTATCTATCCATCACATACTAGCAACTTGCACAAAACATAACACACAAAGGAACAAACAAGGGTTGGATAATTGCTTTGAAAAAACTTTACAAACAACTATGAAGAACTAAAAGAAAAAAAATTTTTGAAAGAAATAAGAACCTTTAACCTGACATAAGACATAATGCTAAGGGTTGGATTCATAACTTAGCTCAAATGTATGATGATCCGTGGCAAACAACCAAACAGATGTCGATGCCGCTAAACTAACATAAAAAACAAGACTTAAATCTAAAAATTCTATATTATATTAACACACCCAGAAAGACCTCCCTGCTGTCAAAATCAAAGGGTGCCAAACAGTCTGTCGCAGCAACTGTTTTGATGTTATTTCTATGTGGAAGACTGTTATTTAATATAAAATCCCACTTTTGATATCCTGAAGATGGTTGTAATTAAACAAACTCCTCAAAATCAAATGCCCCTTTCAAATAAGGATATCACTGTAGTAGCTGGATATCCTTTACAATTCTCTGGCTTTACCTATTTCCTAAATCAATTAAATACAAATCAACCGAAACTTAACCTCTATTAACATAAAAATAATTTCAATACACATACAAATATCCGTTCCTAAAAACAATTCTTATCTGGAAAGCTAGTCAGGTGTTGCTAAAATAAATCATACAGAAAATCTTAAAAATAACTAAGTTTAAGCCACCAAAAAAACTAGTAATCGCTCTAAATTTTTTTGCTTTCCTATTTAAGTACAAAACATTAATGAATCCCAAATTATTGGCAATGTTATTCAAAAAACAAAAAAAAAATAGCTAAATAGGTACCAACTTTGTGATATATCATTGTCCTTTCTACAATACTTTACACTTACAGAAACCTAATAATATTATCCCTAAATTTAATCATCAATCGTTCCGTTGATAAATCCTTAATTAATAAAAAAATACTTAATGTAATGTTCAATTAATGTCCTACATCGAAAAATGTCAAACATATTTACATAAAAATTATACCCATAAAATTACTGACAGTTTGATCCATCTAATTCAAGGTTCAGGTGTTCATACCATACCAGCTTTCAATTTGTTTAATGGCATACTTCCTGGTTTTACCTTTTTTTAAACAACAGCTACAACACAATCCCAAAACTCCAATTTAAAGGCGGGATAAACAAGTCAAGCTTTCCTCCCTATAAACAGTCATAACGAAACCAATTCCACCGGCAGGTATACTAAAAATACCTTGCAGAATGCAAGCGTAATTCATATAGTTTATCTCCTATTAAGCTCTGTTCCGTTCAACTTTCTACAATTCTCTTACCTCACTACATTTTTGAATTCTACACTAACATCTTTCAATTTTTTACTTGAACTTAAATAGTCCTTTCCTCATCCGCAATCTCACATTCTCGTATCCCTACATAATTGATGTTTTCAGATTAATGTTTCCTATAAAACTCATTTAATTCTTCTTCTGTAGCATCCAACAAAACTAATCTATGCCCACTGTAAATCATATTTAATATGACCATTAAATCATATTTAATTTACGACCAGCGTCTGATTAATACAATGTCTCGAGTTTACTCTATGCTTACTTCACCATTCTCATGCTTACAGTCTATTGTATGAAACGATTATATCATCTGTGTAACCCTAGACTTCTGTATTCTCATTGCTCAACGTCTGTTTTATTACTTTGTATTTAAGTATGTCTGTGGTTTCCCTTAATGATAATTGTAACTGTCTATTAACGACTATCTCATATTACATGGAATTTATTAAACCAACTTACTAAAGCTCATATTTGGGTTGCATATTAACGAGTTCATTATTATTTCATCAATCTAAAACTGTCTTAAAAACATGACGTGCTTCCATTATAAAGTTTTACGTTTAACATTGGTTTGTTTACATTCTCGAAGTTTAAAATAATTTACAAACCTTTATGTAAGTTCCAATATGTATTTAACAGAAACAAAATAATTATGTTTGTGGTTTTCAGTTTATAATTCGAATGCAAATACAGATGTGATTGCATTTCTTGTTTTTGAACCCTATTTCGCATGAAATTAAAATTATATAAGATGCTTTAATAACAGGTTAGTCCATTTAAGATTAATTCCTTCAGTCTTTCACATTCCGTTTATTATTAGTGTAACGCATTGCGTTACAAATAATTTGCAAAATTGTACCAACAATACATTTAATGATAAAGAAATTAATTTATTTTCAAAACTATTACAGCAAGAATAAATTAGTAGTATACTAAAAACCTTCACACAAAATGGAATTTGTAAAATAAAGTTGTGTTATTACATTAACTTTTATTATTATTAAAAATCATTTTGATAAGAATGTGTACTGCTATCACATTCCTGTCTTGCTATTAACTGCATTGAATAAAAATAGTTTTCTACTAATAAACAAGTATTAAAATTAAAATACAGGCAAAATGAAAAGTTTTCAACATTTTCCTTTTCTGAAAATAATAATTCAATGGCATCCAAATGTAATAACTGTCAAAAAGAGAAGGAGGATAAAGTAGTTACTTGCAGTGGCTGCCAAGTGGTCGTGCTGTGGTTTATACCACAAAAAATTAGATTTCTTTCTCTTGAATAGATTACTAGTTGTCAGTTAAGTCGCATGGCTTTAGTTATATGCTAAATTAACGCTGATGCTACTGGATGAGAATGAAACCACAACTTACTTTGCGCATCCACTGCGACTTTAAAAATTTTGATGATGAACAGTTTGAATTTGATTTACATTCAATTTCCTGAAACAACATTTTTGAATAATATCAATGCAAAAATGGAATTTTTTAATAATTTAAATACTCTATTAAATCTCCATGCACCTCTTATTATGTCTAGGATTACAAAACCACCATCGCCATGGTTAACAAATACAATTAAGGAAATGATGCGCATTTGTGATAAGGCACTAAGTCGCTATAAAGTAACTAAACTACCGACACATTTTATGTATTACAAGCAGTTACAAAATCAAGTCACTGCCATTGTTACAAGGGGAAAAAGTCTTATTTTACTTCAAACTTCAATCTAATCCTAACATATGTTGGAAAAATTTTAAAAAGTTTAATAGAGCAAAAAATTCTGCTCATGTTCTGCTATCAGAGAATCTCAAAGATTGTAATGAAATAAATAAAGGTTTTTTAAGTTCTATTCCTAAAATTGACATAAAAACGAAGATAATTTGGTGGCATATTATAAGAACAATACAAATTCTACTGTTACCACTACTTACCAATTTACAAAAGTTGATAAAATACAAATAATGGGATTTATATCTGCTAAATACTCCCTGTATGTTTGTTGTGGTTTGTTTAGCATTCTTCTTAATCTTCTTTGGGAATGAAACCACTCATAGTTTTTAAAATCTGTTTTATTTACGTTTCGATCCATGACCTAGGATCGTTGTCAAAATAATAAAACTTCAAGTTTGACGTTTATGACATAAATTGAAGGTTACTTTGATTTATTGATGTTTGAAATATTTGGTTTGAGTACACTAAGCAAAATTTTAAAGTTTAAAGAAGATTGCCTTCAATTTGTGTTGCGACCTGGGATCGACTTTCTTATGGTATGCGCTTAACGTGAAATCAGCTGATTAATTTTATTGGTGAATTTTATATAAATTCAATAATTTAGAAACATTTTTAACATGTTTCTATTTATACAATTGAGAGATTTCTGATTTTATGTCTTATTTTACATAAAATCAGAAATCTCTCAATTGTATAAATAGAAACATGTTAAAAATGTTTCCCAAATTATTGAATTTATATAAAATTCACCAATAAAATTAATCAGCTGATTTCACGTTAAGCGATGCATACCATAAGAAAGTCGATCCCAGGTCGCAACACAAATTGAAGGCAATCTTTCTTTAAACTTTAAAAATTTTTGCTTAGTGTACTCAAACCAAATATTTCAAACATCAATAAATCAAAGTAACCTTCAATTTATGTCATAAACGTCAAACTTGAAGTTTTTATTATTTTGACAACGATCCTAGGTCATGGATCGAAACGTAAATAAAATAGATTTTAAAAACTATGAGTGGTTTCATTCCCAAAGAAGATTAAGAAGAATTTATATCTGCTATTAAAACAAACGCTACTGGTAACGATGGACTCAATATTCGTATTATTAAACTTTGTATGCCGTTTTTGTTACATATTGTAACCCATATTATAAATTTTTGTCTTACATTTTCTGCCTTCCCAAACTGTTGGAAAAAACATCAATTTTACCATTGTCTAAAATCAAATCTCCTACAAACGTTAAGGACTTGAGACCTATAAGCACTTTGCCAGTTTTGTTTAAAGTTTTGGAGCGAGTCATTTAGGATCAGTTACAGCAGCAACTTGCTCTAAATAAAGGGATACCAGTAACACAATCTGGGTTTAAAAAAGGACATAGTTGCTACAGCTTGATTGAAAATTACTGATGACATAATTACTGCTACCAATCATGGAAAGGTTACTGTACTGGTTCTATAAGACTTCTCCAAAGCTTTCGATACAATCAATCATGAAATCTTGTTGTCCATGTAGCATTTTATTGGCTTAGAACCTGAGGCAATAAAACTTTTCCAAAATTACTTATCTGATAGTTTTCAAGCTGTTAGTATTGATGGTCATACGTCCCAGTTCAGTAGCATATCTTCGCATGTTCTGCAAGGCTTGATTCTTCGGCCTACTTATTTATTTCCCTCTGCTTTATACTCCTGCAGCTCACATTTTTGCACTGATGATTCCCAGATTTATACCTCTGCTGACTCATTAAAAATAGTTGAGAATTGTGATGCAATAAATAAAGATCTAATGTGACTTGTCAATGTTTCTCAACAGCACGCATTAAAGTTAAATGCAGATAAATCTCTCGTTATAGTATTTAGTAAAAAAAAGATATTCAACTAGTGACAAAAAGTATAAAGATATAAGTAAATAAGAACACACTTTTGATAGTAGATACAGTCAGAAACTTGATACTAACATTAGAGCCCAATCTGCATTTTAAACAACATGTTTCTAAATCTTTACAAAATGCTTATGCCAGTCTTATACTGATTTATCAAAATCGACAGGTCTTAAGCCGCCAGAAAAAAACCGTTTTATGCAACAGTATAGTTTTTTCTAAACTAGATTTTTGCGTTGTAGTGTATGGTCCCTGCTTGGATTTACAAAAGAAAGATAGAATTTGACGACTCCAAAATGCATGCTTGCGTTTAATCTTTAGCATCAGGAAACACAAACCTATTTCTAATGAATTAGATGCGCAGTGGTTGAATTTGAAAAATCGTTGCTGTTTCAAGCTGCTTGCATGTATCACGAAATTCTCATTACAAGGTCTCCTCAGTACTTGTATGACAAAATAACGTTTTGCACTGATGTACACTACCTAAATTTATGTCTCAGAGGCAACGTAACAATTCCCTCGCTCACCACGGAATTAGGTAAACGCCCTTTTTCTTATTCAATAGCACATTGTTACAACAACTTGCCTCTAAATTTAAAGTCTGTCAGTTTCGCGTTTTAGGCATCAAAATAAGCAGTTCTTGCTTCAACAACAAAGTGTACTGATTTAACTCTTTGATTTAATAGTTTTCTAGCTTTACTGAATCTTAAAATTATTTATCACTTTTATTTTAGTAGCTTTCTGGTGTTGCATTTGTAGATTATATTAATGTGTAGTTAGGGTTAAGTGTAAGAACAGATCATATTGATTGATGTGATCTGAACTTCACCCAGATAATGTATTTTGTTTATGTATAAATTTCTTTTCTTATCTTGTTTCTTGTTAATAAAGACCATTTATTATTATTATTAGCAGCTTTTTCTAAAACGCTTCATACTATTTGTTGTTGGACAACAAAACATTGTAATATTAAGTACTGTTAGCAGCCATTGGACAACAACACAACTCTTGTTTGTACCAGATATGTAGGTAAACTATTTAATTATATGGTCTTTCAATATCATAAAATTCTTAAAAAGTGGAAATTTTACAAATCAATTATTATTAATTAATAACTAATATAAATACATTTAATAATCCTCTGCTTTATCCAACAACATTAATGGCATAAGGGGTAAATGTGGCAAACTAGTTAAGAGTTTTCTGTCTTCAAGATTTCAGTTTGTTGAATATCAGGGTTATAGGTCATCACTAGCAGAGTTAAAAAATTGTGTTCCTCAGGGTAGTGTACTGGGACCTCTGCTATTTCTGCTGAACACTAATGATATCTCTAATAATTTGTCACATTTCACTGCTTGTATGCAGACGACAACTGTGCTGTCCACACATAAGGAATGTAATATTGCCATGGTCACCTTGTGTGATAACTTAGCTGCTGCTGATTCGCATTTGAAGTCCAATGCAATGTTACTGAATCTTAACAAAACACAAGCTCTTCAATTTTATGCAGCACCGAGTAGTTACCGGTGCAGTAATCTGATTAGGTCAGGTGGCGCCACAATTAAGCAAGTAACAGATTCTAAATTTCTAGCCGTAGTTGAATGTGTTAATTATTGAACATTGCAAACACAAGTATAAATATGCACTCCTCTGATTGCTACGAGTACTAAATTTATCTCATATTTTCACCGTCACCATCAAAATTGAATTGTTCTTCACTGGCTCTATGGCATGGCATGGTTTGGTCTACAACCTTGTAACTACATCACTTAAGATGATCAGCTTAGAGATTGATGAACAACAGTTGCAAATGTTTTTGAAACAGAATCATTTATATTACTAGTTACACTAAATACACGATTTGTAACGTCATTTTAGCATCAATAAAGTTTTTTTCTGCTAATTGGTTTACTTATTCTACTATGATATTGCATCACTCCGGTAAACCAGTCATTATCTTAAAGACACCATAAGATGTGTATTTGCATTTAACATCAGTAGTTTGCTTAGTTTTCGACATCACATCCAACAAAGACTCCGTTAGCACACTTCCACGCATGGTCATTGAAAGGTTTTATAATTGAATACTTAATGCCTTTGAAACACTGCTTGAATCTCTTGCTTGAATGACAATATGTTCAACTTGTTCTTAAAACCAAATAAATAGCAAGCAGTGTTTTGTCAAACTTTTGGCTATATGCTTCACTTTCCTTTATGGATCTGTCGGCACAATTAGTGTTCATGATAAATGCATATGTTCATAGTTGTATTAATGTCGATCCTTCATTTGTAACGATTTGTCATTTCTTGCATCTTTTAAAACCTCAGGGCATTCTTAGTATTATGATTTTATGTCATCCTACGGGGTAAACAGGAAAGAAAAGGATTGAAGCTTTTAAGATATAGTACTACAGGAAAATGTTTAAAATTAACTAGATGACAGGATACCAAAATGAAAATGTACTATTACTGTTTCTGGAAATATAGCAAAGAGAAGGGATCGACTGATAGGCCATGTTACTTAATGGTAAAGGAATTAGTTATCCACGTGCCTGCACAGAGAGCACAATGTTAATACACACAACTTGCAAATAAGATAATTCACGTTTCAAAATAGCAATGTAAGATAATTAATAACTCGCTTACCTTCTAAATTACTACATATTAGTAAGCCAGGCATTAAATACGATATTATTTATCTCAGTTTACAGCGTGTTGGCAATTGCCATTTCTAGCTTAGATGTCCGTACTGAAGCCTATTGCTAATTTCTACACAAAAAAAATGTGAACAAGAGAAAGGTAAAGTAAAATAAGAGTATAGAAATCGACAGGTAAAACTTCACTACATTGTCTACAATGCGCTACTCCACAGAAGTAGTTGAAGATTAGAGAGTCATATCATGAATGAATATGGCGGCGCACTTCTGCAAATGGTTCAACTACCATCCTTCTTTGTTTGCTGTCCTGATTGATTGGTAAAATGGCATATATTTTGTTGTTCTATTTCATATTTAAAACAATTTACTGCCTTGTTACTTTAAGTACCCTTTCAGTGCCTACTCATTTAAATTTACTTTGCTGCATTTCTATAATTTCAAGAAACATAGATAGGCAAGCAACTTTACTCATCCTTCATTAAACCCACTAGTTCGTTTGTTTGTATTCTTATCTCTTATCTATGGTTCCTTATCGAAACACGCCATTCATGAGTGTTGTTAGGAGTTTGTTGGGCGATATAGAATGTGTGCATTTAGTACAAGTTATCGTTCACTTTACTAAACAAAACTTGTATTTTTCCACATCTTTTGTTTATTTTATGTGACACTGACAATTTTAGCGATCTTTCCTAAAACAAGTGTTTGTTTGCGGTATTGAACATAAAAACAACTTTAAGTGAGATATGATACGATAGCTAGTGTTAACAAGCAGTTTTAATCCTACAAAAACAGATGGAACATGAATTGAATGCCAATGTATAGAACTGTGGATTATTAAGGTAAGAAACTGATTGTTTTATTTAAGTTCATATATATGACATTTATTTTATAACAGTCAATAAAGGTGTTGTGGCTTTTTGTATAAACTTTTTTTAACAGGAGACCTAGTTGAAAACTGAATCAACTGCAAAATACTAGAATTAAAGAGGTTGAACATTAAGGTGAATAAGCTGAGATAAAAATTATGACAAATTTCAACTTGAACTACTGTGTAAAATCCTCCGGGGCGAATCACTCCTGATCTTTTCCTTTTTCTTTTTTACAACTCCCCAATTTATGACTAGTTAACTAGCATGCCATTTTTCCTTTCCTCTTTTTTGTTGGGGTAATTGGTGCAAACTACCTATGTTGCTTTCGTTGTTCTCTTCCTTGTCCACCCGGTACATCATAACAATCTATTATAAGCCATGGAAAATTATATTTAATATTCCTTTTCCACTGTATAGGAAACTTACTACAAAAACACAAAAGGTAATTCACACCAGCCTTATTTCTAAAACTATATTACACAACTATGTGTAATATACCTAAATTAATTATACAAAAATCCTCTAAAATGGTTATTTGCTAAAAATAATTTGTGGAACACTTTAACACATAACAGCCATCACTTGCGATAGCAAGAACAGGTATCACTAATAATTAATGGAAAGGTTGATGGAAAAAATTGCTTAAACAGGCCCCAGTGTGCATAATTTACACAAATTATAAACAATGTAGGTTGTGTGAAGCAAGCGGACATGAGACAACTAACGCAGAGAGACTTGGAAAGTTTAATTTATTCCGCCAATGTACTAATATCAAAAGATGTCATCCTTAATAAGAAAGTTTTCATTATAACTTGTAATATACATATTAAATGAGAAATTTTAACTTGAAACTTGTTATTGAATACTATCGAAACTAAAACTGCCAAATTAAAATTACAGTAAATAGGATATTCAGAAATCAAACATGTTACTTTAATTATATTTTATATAAAAAGATTTCCAAACTGCTTAATTATATGCATCAGTTTTAGCAATAAATTGCGAAATAAACAACCTTCTACATGAAAATCTGTTACGGGTGTTTGAGTGTTAATTAAATTTTGAATTGTCTAAAAGGGACGAGAATCCCATAGCAAAATAAAGATGTACTGGCCAACTACAGTGTTGCAGGGGTAGGTCCCTGTAGTAATAAATGAAAGAAAATAGAACAAGATTAAATAATGATCAATAAATTACCTAGGTGCAATTTCAAGCAAAGTTGCTTACAACACATACTTTGTAAGGTTTTCAAGTTTATGGGCACTAACTTCGCCTAGTTTAGTAAGATTTCCTCAGGATGATGAGTAACCCAGAGGATTTTAAATACGGAGTACTCTCTTGGTGAAATGAAGTTCCTTTGCAAAAGGTCACCTGTACGTTTGAACAAATAGAACAACATATATCAACTCACCTTACTTACATCTATTCTACAATAACATTATATCAGCGTTCCTGTGAATGTCTCCATATGACAATTTAAAATTTTCTTGCATTAATATTCAGGTTAGTAACCTAGAGATATTCTTGTAACAAAATACATACAACCAAAATTCATTTTCAGTTCATTCTTAATGCATCTAAACCTTTATCATTAAATAGCACAATCAGTTGCAATTAAACTTGCAATGTTCAGACCTATGTAACACTATACAGTTGGCAATACTTTATACAACAACCATCATACATAAATGCTATCAAAAGCAATTCTACTAAAAGTGGACTTACAGTTATGCCTTCATCAAGTGACTGACCAAAAGTCCATTGGGGCCAAGAATAATTTATCTAATCATCGGATATTTAGTTCCAATTTGACTTTAGGGGAAACCAAACTGTCACTATCCCAATCTGTTAGAATTGTTAAAAATCCGTGGTCACCACGTGGACTTCCATTTATTATTCCATAATCAAAGGGATGTTTGATGACAAATTAATTTTTATTGTTTACCCGCATGTTTGTCGGTGTTTATGGATTATGAGCAATTAAGTAATTTCCTTTTTTCTCATCATCATCATCATCATTATGTCTTCAGTCCTGGAACTGGTTAGACGTGTACCTTCATTGTTTCCGATATTGAGCTAATCTACACATTTCCCTGACATTCTCACAGCCTACATATTTCACTATCTGTGTGCAATAGTTTAATCTAAGTCTACCTCTACTTATCTTTTATCTATCTGTGCTTATAATATATCCCACGCTTTTCTCCAATGCCTTAGAACATGTCCTGCCCATCTTATTTCTTCCATTTCCCTTTTTTCCACAGATATCTTTCTTCCCCTACTATTTCTAGAACCTCTTTGTTATTAACATTGTCTGTCCATGCTATCATCATCATACATCTGAAGCACCACATTCCAAAAGGCTTCTACCTTTTCCTGTCTGCTCCTACTGTCCCTATTTTACAAACGTACACTTTTCTGTCAGGTGTAATTGTTTGTCATTTTCTTTCCACTTTTCCTTGTGTTTTTAGGGGAGAAGGTGTTATTGTTTGGTCTTTCTTACTGCGTGAAGCAAGTGTGAATTAACATGATCCAAAAGCTATATGATTGGGGGTTATTTTATAAGAATACATTGAAATCTTGCCACTTTGTATTTTATGCTGTAATTAATTATCTAAACTTAAAACTGGTTTATGCGACTATTAAGCATCTAGGGTTTTCTACATTGTATTATCATTATAGTATGTCTAGAGAATCTTTATCTTGCAACTATTTAACATTGTATTTAATTTATTTAATTACAAATGGGCAAAGGTTCTGTTATATCTGGAATAATTATGATAGGAAATATTCCGATTAGTTGGTTCATGGTTATTTACTTTCTAATATTAGAGCTTTCTTTAAATGGCATGCTTTCACTGTCAAAGTATATTGAACTAAGCATTACATTTACCTTTTTGCGGTTTAAATTAATTTATGAATCTGAGCTTATTTTAATATGTATAAATAACTTCCTAATTTTGTGGTTTAAGTTTATGGCATGGGGGCCTGTATTTATTACAGGGTAATTACATTGCATGATTTATGAGAACTTTCTTTCTGTGGTTTTCATTGTTGCAAAGTGTATCCTATTATGACCTTGTGTTATCTTTACATTGTATTAACTAATATTAATTTATTTTAAGACAATTCATTCTTTTTGTTTTAATTATACTAAAGCACTAATTGAACTTATAGTTTCTAAAACCAAAAGAATTGTAATATCATGTTGAATTAATATAAATCATTCATGAAATCCATCGTACAAGGCGAAACAATAACAGGTTTGTTTGTTTTAGATTAACTTTCCCTATTTATATTCTAATTTTTATTTCCCATAACACCCAAGCGTTACAAATCATCTAATAAATTCCTATACACTTGTTAACTACTGTTGTAAGAACACGTGTGTTTGATGCAATATTACCTTTCATGGTTCCATAACCACATGGTATAACATAATATCAAAATGTAACAGCTTTAAATAAAAAGTAACGAAGGGACTTTCATCTTAGCATTTTGTTGGTGAGTATCACACTAGGAACACCAGTGACTATAAGTAGACTGCTAAACATAACTTATCAGACTATACCAGAATAGGAAAATAACCAATTCAGCAGGTTTAATAATTATTTGAAGAATTAATTCCTGACCGTGTACACGAAATTTTTTAATAAAATCCAAAAGAGAGTATTCTCGTGTAGAAATAATATAATATTAAAAAAATCTTTATAAAATTACAGCAAAGTGCTTTCAGCATTAGCCATCTTCGGTGCCATGCCAACTTAAAAATTAATATTCCATCAGACTATTGCACCCTTCCTTTTTACAGGTAAGAATGGGTGTACAACAGAGTCTAAATAAAACTCTGGTGGGACTAGCATCGACCGTTTGTGGCTGCAGTAGATTGCAAAAGACTATATCTCAGGGGTTTAGAGAACAAAGTTAAATTTTACCCAGACACGTTATGGGGATGCAATTTAGAACGTGACAAAAGAAAATACCTTAATACAACTTATATATTGAGTGTAGTTAACAACATTAATAAAAAAATTAAATATATACCGTTATTTTCATACAACCAAGTTTTCATACGACAAAATCAGTAAGTGTAGTGTATATATCTACAATCTCATAATTTTAAAATTTTGTCTTAAATGCTACCAGATAAGATATTAGAAAATCTAAAATTATTATTGTGCTTAGACACAATTCCAAATTAACGTTCTAAATAAAAGGAAATCATAAATACACTTTGTTGTGTTTAACATTAGTTAAGAGAATTTGAATTGAACATTTAAATTGAACATAACCTCAAAATCTACAAAAAAAGGTTTCATGAAAGCTTTTCTGTTTACAAACCATAAGGTTATATAGGAAAGCAAAGATAATATTAAATTAGTTAAGATGTAGGTAAGTAAAAGTATGACTATGTTTTACATGCATTATTTTTCTAGATAATTAAGATTTAAAATGTAACACATGCACATTGTTCCGTCACAAAAATAAATAAGATAAACTCATACCTGTATTCCAGATATATGAAAAAAACGTATACTTAAACATTGAGCTTATGGCTTGTTCAGAACTATAGGATTTCCTTACGGTTTGTAGAGACGAACACCCTTGTTGTTTATTTTGGTTGTTAACCTCACACTTCTAATTTGTAAAAGCCAATCCTTCCGTCCCACAACCATATGTTTTGTCAACGGAACATTTAATTTATTTTGGAAGGTAAATAACGGCAACATGGATTCTTGTACAATAAAAGATAATATTTGTAGGTAGTAAAATTAATATATAGGCTTAGATAACCTAGCATAGATAATTAAATTCTCCATCAAAGAATATTTTACAAGAGAATATTTCACCTGAAGATACTTCACCAAGGAATATGTGACCATAGGATATGCCACCAGAGGACCCTAGAAAATAAACGTGTTATAAAAACGAAATATTGTAATACGCCACGAGGAACAGTCTAAAAATTTATCTGTAATCAGCTTACCATTTATTAATATTTTGAACGGGTTATTCAGGTAGGCTTTCTCCATAAGCATTTTGCTAATATTCTAAAATAATATTTATGTATGTTAAGAAGAATAAAAGAAAAGACACCTTTTACATACCAGGTACGACATCATGGCCTTAGAAAGGACATCTTTATCGGTAGACGGTATGTGCTCGAAAGACCGTTAGATATCAAGACAAACGAAAATTTGTTCTGATTTAAAGATAACCACACATTTTGAGAGAGGGACAAAACAAGAAAACTATCCTAAATGACAGATTCATGTATCCACCAGTTGTGTATTTATGAACAATATTCATAGGTTTGCCAATTAGAAAATTACATCTGATCTTAATTATTTATATTATTTATACAAAAGGAAGAATATTAAATTAAGACTAGAAATCGATGTATATAGTGTATTATTATATAGTGTATTATTATAGTGTATTATTTATATATAGTGTATATAGTACTAAAGGGAAATGTTACACAAATCAAAACTAACTTGTGATTGTAAACGGTATTAATATAAAATTAAGATGAAGAAATGCTTTTATAAGGAAGGAAGTAGGACCATAATGTAACATGGCAAGGGAACAGTGAATTGACATGTTACACTATTACATTAAATATAGGACATGTGATATTAGTTTTATACTCAAAACGTCCTATATTTAATGTAATAGTCTGATGGAATATTAATAATTAAGTTGACATGGCACCGAAAATGATTAACGCCAAAAGCGCTTTGCTGTAATTTTATAAAGATTTTTTTTAAATATTATATTATTTCTACACGAGAATACTCTCTTTTGGATTTTATTAATAATGATTTCCTACTCACATATGCCAATCACAATGAATAGTTCAAGTCCAAATAATATAATAAATTTTCTTATAAATATACATGCATTACCCACTAACACCATTCCCTAAACGCGGTAGCAGGTCTTGCAAACCTTTTTTTTCTTCAATATAATGCATATTGTAGAGCACCTTAAAACTATTTTAATAATCTCATTCCACACCTCCTGTCCTCACAAATTGCCCGGGCTTCGTTAACATCTAAGCATCGCTTCATACAAGTCCTTCTATTCTTGAGAGGTTTCACTTCCCTTCTTTTTATACTTTCATAACCATGACCAGACGCGTCTTTTGTGACATATCTTTTCTTCTCAAAACAAACCCATCATTTGTACACTTTCTTCGCTAAATGCTTATCACTAAATCTTTCTACATGGCCAAACCATTGTAACATGCTTCTTCAATATTAATCTGTTGGTTTGGTTTACAAACTACAAGCATTCGTTACCCATTCATTGCAAATAATGTCTATCCTAGTCTTGCCACATACGTTTCTCAAATATCTCGTACTGACTGTTGCATTTATTTGACTCTTATATCTGCCATGGCATATCCAGGTCTGACACCCATACAACAATATCCGCATTAGCACCCGCCTGTATATTGCCACTTTTTGGCACCACTTCATTTTTTGCAACAAATCTCATACTTTCGATTACTTTATGTGAAACATTCAACCTTCTTTCAGTCTTCGTACTCAATTTTCTGTCTCTACTAAATATTGCTCTAAGGTATACAAAGTCATTTATATCTTCCACGATCCCTCTGTTTACACTAACTTTATGTCTATTTCACATTTGCATGCGCATGCATGTCGTTGTGAGTAAATATGTAAAATCCAAATAATTAGAGTAAAAAATTAATGCTTTTTTACTTTTGATAGTTTTACAGAGTTTTAGCAACTAGAATTTTCGTATACATTCTAGCCATGAACTAAAAATGCAATATTCTCTGTATTCGTCGTTTTAAATATCTTTTAGTACAGTGTTTTTCAATGTTTTGGTATTTGGTACCCAGTTTTTTGAATTAATTATGCTTGTCATTCTTTAAATGTTGTTGGCGGTCATCAACTAGCCTAACAGAAGGTGCGACATGTGCACAGAATTTACAATGTTACCAAATCTAATTTACATGTCAAAATAAACAGTGTAAATTACTTAAATAACACTGCTTAACAAATTTAATTTATTTGCATATTTGCAATTGTACATCAGGCAATTATTTATATTTCAGGTTTTTGCCGAGGGTTATAAATATGACTACTTTAATCCAAATTAGGGCGAAATTTGCTGTTTTCCTGTGCTAAAACCTTAACAGGAAGACATAGTACAATAAGCTTGGTAGGATAATCGACAGGTGAAACTTATCCATATTCTGTAATGCGCTCCGCACCAGTTGTTAAAGATAGAATTGTTACATCAAGAATGAATCATCACAGCCGCATTCTCAATGATGGTCTTACCTTACATGCCACCTGATTGGATGGAAAAACGTCATGTGCCCATTCCTCAACTGTGAGAATCATTTTAAACATTCCTTTCCAACGATATAAAAAAACAATTGTCAAGAACTACCCCAAGGTAACTCACACAACTCGATTTTTCTAACTCTATATTAAACAAATATGAGTAATAACCTGAACTAATAATTACAATAATCCCCTAAAATTAATCATTGACTTTAATAATTTGTGGAGCTTTTTCTAACGCATAACACAATCATTTTATTGAAATAATAGTAAATTACTAATATTCAATATGTATAAAAATCTACTTTGCTTTACCATTGCTACCACTGACCATCATGTTATGAAAATATGCATCGATATTTAATCATTTATACCAGTGTTCGGTGATTTCACAAAAAATATCGAACAGTTCTGAATATACTAGAATGTGTTGAAACTGCTCCATTCGTATGCACAAGGAGCTCCGTGATGTTTTCTACTAGATCAAGTCAAGTGTAAAACCGTGGACAAATCGTTCACTAGATACAAATGAGCATTGGATGATTGTAAAGCACAAAAAGTTGCTTTAAAAAGTTAGTTTCAAAACCAAAATCAGAGCAACATTCTGAGAAATATCAAAATGTTGAATTCACCTATGCTCAGACAAGAGACAAAGAAGAACCTCTACACGTTATCTGTTCAAAAATGTTAACGGTAGACAGTATGAACCCCAAAAATTTTAAACTATATTTGGAAACAGTTCACAGTGAGCATGCTAAAAACAAAATCACAATTTTTTTGTCGATAATAAAAACATATACGAAATAGAAATTTGTTTAAAAAAAGTTTTATCTGTGAATAAAAACACTTTCCTAGCTGCTTACAAAGTTGCATATCAAGACGCTTTAAATGTAGAAAGGCCCACACCATTCTGCTAGATGAAATTCAAATGGTAGAATTAATGCTGGGAAATGATTTTTTCAGCAACTTCAATGTTTTCTTTATAAACTGATACTGTTCTTAACAGAATGGGCGATATGCCTGAGGAAATACCTCAACAACTTTGTTCAAGCTGCATAATAAACCTTTCGCAAACAGTGTTATGAAGCCACAGATACCAACAAAGATTGTCGTTTAATTAACTGTGTTAGATTTTGTAATGAAACATCAGCAGTTGAAGAGTGGTTTTCTTGCAAAAGAAAAACAGAACACAGCAATGGAACTATTTAATATACTGCATAGTTTTTTTTTAAAAGCAAGTACTCAATGGAAAACTATGCTAAAATATGAACAGATTGTGCATGAATAATGGATGGCAGATTCTAATTTCAAGCGTTTGTGAAACCGAAACCTCCGCAGCATAGCTGGACACACTGCATGATTCATCGAAAATCGCTTGTTGCCAAACAAATGAGTCCTAGTATAAACCTTATGTCAACGATGGCTGTAACTGTCGATGTTGACTTTTCTCTGCACTTTGTAAGAATATGGGCGCAAAATATTTAGCAATATTATTTTACTGTGTAGCAAGATTGTTATCACGTGGTAAATTTCTACAGTGTATACGAATTAAGAGAGGAGTTGCAACATTTTCAGAAAAGAAAAATCACCAGAAAGCAAAACTGTTTCAAGGTCACTTGATGAAATTGACATATAAAACTAAATATTTTGAATCTTTAACTTCAATGAACAAATGCACATCAAATAGACGAAAGACGAAATGAATGTCTTTTGTAGAAAATTAGAATTATGGAATACAACTTTAAAGCATAGAAAGAGAAATGTTTAAAAATGTAAATGAATTTCTTCAAACCTAAAATGCTGATAGGTACACATCAAAGTTTTATTTACAACTAAGGAGAGCCACTTAACAACCTTGAAGAAGGATCTTAAAAAGTATTTTATAACCGATTACAACTTTATAGTAAAATACGAGTGGATTAAAAATTTATATGAAAAATACCTGAAGATCTTTCAGTTCAAGAAGAAGAATAATATATAGAATTTATGACGACAGGATTCGCTTGCTTCTATCTTTTCTAATAATACGAAGCCAGCTTTTCTAGTGTGGTTGCACTAAAAGTAAAATATAGATATTATCGTAATATAGAGAAAAACCCGAGAATTTATTTTGAACATATTATCATCTTACAAAAAGCTGTTTTCTGCTACACAGGCTCAAAGGAGCCACCAATTTGATTAATTGCCATATTTGTTTTTATTTACTTCATTGGTGAGTTTACATTATGTAATGTTATTTATGAATCTGCCGGGGTGACATTTCGTTTTGTATTGTATAGAAGAATTGATTTGAATTATATTTGTATTTACATTTTATCAATAAAAAGCATTTTCTATTATCTTTGTTTCTCTCTTCTTACATTTTTGTACACCCGTTATGGTGTCATACCGCCAGTTGAGAAACATTGCTTTAATACCAAAGGGGACTTTATTAAATTTTTAATTCTTACTGAAATATTCCCCAAAATGTGGAAGAAACTAACTTGAGCCAAAGTTGAAATGTTAATAGTGTATCCAAGCATAATCGTTATGCCTTATTCGATTTATGCAAGCAGTTTATCCAAAAGCCCCTTACATAGCTGTTCAGTAAATCATTCTGATAGACTTTGTGATAATATTAAACAGTTGATAAAATGTGCATATTATTTTTTATGTGCCTTTCTTTCGAATTAATGCCTTTGTATTTTTCAGAAATTCCAGCCACTGAATGGGTTGAAACAACTATTTAAGAAAAAATTAAACTTAGACCAGAAGATTGATACTCATAATTTTAGAAAAAGTTCTCAAAGATAGATTGAGTATGTGCACAATTATTGTTTTTTTGTCTTAGTAATTTATTCAAGTGTTGTTATGTGATAAAAAGTTATTAAGTTGTACATAAAGTTTAAGTAATAACAACTAATATTTGATAAAATAAAACTTTTTAATAACCGACTTAGCATTATCACTCACGAATGCCCACTAGTTAACATTATTTCTACAAGTAGCACAGAATGTATGAATTAAACCCAAAGCGTATTTTTTAAATATATGCATAGGTATAACTGTTTCAAAATCTTAACGGCACTGGGATCATAACGGAGGAAGTGAGAAATCTTCAGAAAAGGACGTAACAGTGTTTTCACTTCAACCTAAAAACATAAATTGCATTTGCCTGAAACTTGTAGTTGAAGGTTAGCGATATTATAAAACTACTATAAAAGTCAAATTAAAAGCGTATATTTGATACTTTTTGGAACCAATTATTAACAGGCAATGCCTTAACTATAATACATTTCAGAAAATAAAATACTGTTTCATTT
Organism: Platerodrilus igneus; assembly: GCA_036346225.1. Lineage (NCBI taxonomy): Eukaryota > Metazoa > Arthropoda > Insecta > Coleoptera > Lycidae > Platerodrilus > Platerodrilus igneus. The sequence continues at coordinate 1,366,244 of JARFIW010001109.1, read as the reverse complement.
CTTTGGTTTTTAAGTAGTTTGGTGACTTTGAAACATATTTTTTTATTACGTTGAGGCGCTAGTATAACTACTTTTGTTTATACCAGCCCCACGTTCCGGCGACATTGTAACTTATTTTTCTTAATGGGCGCCAGTGAACAAAAAACTTCCGACATAGCTAGGGGTCTATTCCTGGGTAGAGCAATAAGAAGTGGGGGGATAAGTCGAATTTTGTTTGCAAACCACAGCTAAACTAAATTAAATAGGCGCCACCAAGTCCTGAGATAATCACGATAATAGCAGAGCACAGTTCTAAGGGCGGACGTGGAAACCCAAAGATAAAACGATCGCCTTCGTTAACAAAAACTTGTCTTACAAAAATAAGACGCAGCTCCTGTAAGAAATTGCAAAGATTAAATAAATAAAAATGTAGAACACCATTTGTGTCCTATAAAAGTATCAAAAAAATAAAAAATGTATATCCAATATGATATTGGCACCAAATTATTATTCAAAAATTTTACCTTTGTGTAATCAGATTTGATCGCATTTGACCAAAATAAAAGCCTCAAAGTTTAACTAATTGTTTACTAAAAAAAACTCTCTTTTTTAAAATTTCGGAACTTTTTAACAAGTAAAAAAAAATTCATCATTAACATCTATATCAAAGTCAAGGTTTTGACATTTTAGAACAACCAACTACTCTTCAAATATGAACCTGCTATAAACATTTGAGTGAATATAATTTGTAAGCATAATACACTGAATTAACGTTCTAACCTGGGCAGATCTTTTCAGGTGGATTACAATTTCTAGATTCTTACACAGTGTGTCTTTAAATTTTCAGATTTAAATTTTATAATTTACATGTAGATAAATGCTAATCACAAAAATAGGAATGTTTAGTTTAAATTCAATGACAGCTGCACGGAGCATCTGCTTTCATGACAACATGTCAGCTGTGCAACACAAAAAAAGTATGACGTAGAAAACATACGTAGAAATTATCTAAGGTTCAGACGAAACAAAGCTTGTAATTATATAAACCTAACTTGACAAAATTTCGTTCTACAGCTTATAAAACCAGTTTAACAATAATTGACAATTACACAGATTACATGTTGAAAACACAATAGCAACTTTGCGTGCTTTATATGATAGTCTGTTTTTCAAATTTTTATGACATTCAAAACACATGCATGAAATATCTTATATCTAATAACGAACCAAACTGCTTGTGTTGCTCCACGACAAATCGAGATGGAAATTCATATTCTTCAAGCAAGGTTACTAGCCATTCCTAATTTGAGACGACTGCAATCAAAACCAACATCCATAATTCTTAGTTGACGAATTCTTAGTTAACAAATTCTTAGTAGACAAATTCTAAATTGACAAATCTTAAGTGACGAATCCTAAATGATGAATCCTAAATGATGAATTCTACATGACGAATCCTACATGACGTGCTAAATAAATGAAACCAAATTAAATTAGTTCGTAAAATATATACTTTACCAACCGTTAGTAGAAGGTATCAAAATAGTTTCAGGTCTAGCACGACCTAACCTGCTTACATTAGTAATCTATTCGAAGGTCGCCTGCCTCTAGTCGGGAATACATCTTGATAAGGCGGTTGCTAGCGCGCAACTAACTTGACGAAGCAAGAACCGAATGATAGCGACATTAGAGGTGGAGAATACGAAAGAAACAACTAGAGATGCTTGACGAAGTAACTTTATGTCACAGATATTTTAATATAAGAAGATTAATAAGGAATAAGGCACGCTTAGCGCATTATCCTCGTAATTCAATGCGAATAATTATTGCTGAAATTAAACATGTTACAACTTGTTTATATATGATGCTAGTATTATTAGCTTGATTTAGGTGCTCATAATCTTTAATAACTAAGGCATATTTTCCAGTTGCTTTGAAAGAATAATATGTGTCATTGAATAAAGTACACATTGCACAGAGCTAAATGGAAATTACAATAATAATCTTAATACTTATCACACTATTCAGCTTAAAATAACATAATTTTAGCCTTAATCAGTTTCTACGTTTTCATTTTCTCTAGTTAACATACAGGAAAACCGTTTACAGAAACTCTCCACTATTGGCTAGAAATGGCATGGCTATGACATAAACCCAATAAATTATTTTTCTTGGTTTGCGATATTTTAATAGGGGCCACATGCAGCTTTTGTAACCTCTTCTAGTTTTGTAACAAATATTAATCTGTTTATATTCCTGTTCTGGATATGACTTTTTATTAAAAAAAGTCTAAAAGGGTAACTTTTCACAACTTTATAGAACTTATTTGCATTCCTCTGTATTTTTCGCCATGGACATTTTCAGTAAAATTTTTTCCATCAGCTTGAAAAAATTTGTAAATTAAAAACTCATTGAAGTTCATTTCAATGCATTTTGACATATTACCAGTTTTCTTTGAAAGTCCTATTATTGGTATCATCTGATCTGGAGTCTAAATAGGGCTACTCTTCATACACCTTCGTTTTTATTTTTCATTAAGGCGTGTATCGCATCATGGTCATTTTGTGACCCGCTACTAGAAATCAGTAGGTAATCTCTTCAATCGTTACAATAAAAGTTACGCAATACATTTAAATTAAATTACTTTTAGTTATACCCCCGTTTTGAATGGACCTGCACCTTGAAGAAATTCTAAATTAATAGAACAGGTGCAATGGCTTGAGAATTCGTTATCTAAAGAACCGAACTACAGGTTTAACCAAATTAGTGGGGTCTTTAGTGAATAACCAGACAGACAAGTCCCCGAAATAAGGCAACAGCCTTTCGGTACTTGGAGTGGCAGAGACCAGACAGCAGGTACAAGTTGACAGATAACAATTTTAAAAAAATAGTTTAGCTTGTAATTTTATCAATAAATATATTCCAATATTTGATATTGATTATCATTATAGGCTATAACAAATAGCACACCGGGTATAGATAAGGTGCAAACAGAAACTCTAAAAGCCTCTGGACAAGTAGTAACTGAATGTCTCTTCCAACTTGTTAGCTATAAGTATGAGATGGACGAGATACCCAAAGATTTCAAACATAATATCGTAGTCACTAAATAAAAAAAAAATCCCGGATAGATGTGAAAGTTTTTGAACAATAAGTTTGACAGCACACGTGAATTGTACAAAGTTGTACACTAGAATTGTACAAAGACAGGTGGAAAAATGGGCTGAAGACGTACTAGGAGAAGATCAATTTGGGTATAGGCGAAACAGAAGAACACGTGAGGTTATTTTAGCTCTGAGGGTGATAATGGAGAAGACATTAGAAAAAAGAGGAAGCTTGCATATAGGGTTTGTAGATTTGGAGAAGGCATTCGACAATGTAAAATGGAAAAAAATGTTTGAAATACTCAAAAAGTTTGAAATGAGTTTTAGGGATAGGCGAATAGTACATAGTTTATACAAAAAGCAAACGACTGTTATAGAATTAGAGCAGGAACGTAGAGAAGTCGATATTAGGGAATGAGTGAGACAGAGATGTGCCCTATTCCCGTTAATTTTTAACTTGTACATTGAAGAAGCAATGAATAACTGTCAAATACAGGAAAATGTTTGGAATCATTATGCAGGGACAAAAAATTGATATGCTTAGATTTGCAGATGACATAGCAGTATTAGATTCTAGCAAGGAAGAGTTAGAAGCTGCTCTTAATGAAATGGAAACAGTTTTAACAAAGGGATACGGTATGAAAATTAACAAAAATAAAACTAAAGTACTAGTATGCAAAGGAGGGGAAAATATATCAAACACTAGAATACAAATAGGAAATGAGAACTTACAAGAGGCTAAGGATTTCTGCTACTTAGGAAGCCAAATAATGCAAGATGGGAAAAGCGTTAAAGATATAAAACAAAGATTAGCACAAAAATGTGCTACGTTTAACAAGAAAAAGCAATTACTGTGTTCAAAGACAAAAAACATAGAAACAAGGAAAAGATTGCTGAAAGCATATGTATGTAGCACAGCACTGTACGGCTGTGAAACTTGGACAGAAGAAGCCTTTAAAATGTGGTGATACATATGTATGATGAAGATATCATGGACAGACAAAGTTAAGAACAAAGAGGTTCTAGAAATGGAAAAGAAAAAAAGAAATATATGGAAAACAGTAAAAAATAGGAGAGATAGGAAAATAGGTCACATACTAAAGCATGAGGAAATAATGTGGAATATATGAGAAGCAGGGATAAGAAAAAAGAGAGGTAGAGATAGACCTAGGTTAGACTATTGCACACAGATAGTCAAAGATGTAGGCTGTGGGAATTTCAGGAAAATGTGTAGGCTAGCTCAGAATAGAAATCAATGGAAGTACGTGTACAACTAGTTCCAAGACGAAAAACCTTATGATGAAAAAAAAATTGTATTTAAACTTGACGATTATTATAAGCAAGTACAAGTGTTGGTTTTGCAATAGTCTCCACTAACGTTAATTGTGTGAAAGAATTTCCTGAAAAACTATCAATTCGGTAAATGTCTGTGTTAGGGGATCTTTGTAACCACAGGCTGCTAAACTCCCCTCACATACCACTGAATATTGGTGAAATAGGGCATATATTTAGAAAACAATAGAAACGGAACCTACCTGTATCTAGGCTATAGGAATGTCAGGGAACTGTGTAGACTAGCTCAGAATACAAATTAGTGGAGGTACAAGTCCAACCTGTTCCAAGACGGAAAACCTAATGACGAATAGCTAATTGCACTTAACCCTGATGATTATTATAAGCAACTTCAAGTGTTGGTTTTGCAATATTTTCAACTAATCCTGACTGTGCAAAAGGATTTATTGGAAAACAATGAATTCAGAAAATTTTCTAAAGTTGGGGATCTTGGAAGCCACAGACTGCTTAAACCCCTTCACATACCATTAAATATCGGTGAAATAGGGTATATATTTACAAAGCAATAGAAAGGGAACTAAACTGTATCTAACAAGAGCTACAGCTATGTTCGAATACAACAAACTTAGAAACAAGGACAATAGTAGGGGAAGTGTATGTATGCAGCACAGCACAGCACGCCTATGAAATAGAGACAGTAGTAGAAGCAAGCTGGAAAAGGAAGAAGCCTTTTGGAATGTTATGCTTCAGATGTATGATGATGATAGCATGGGTAGATAAAGTTAATAACAAAAAAATTCGAGAAATAATAGGGGAATAAAGGAGGTGCACATCTAACCAGTTCCAGGACTGAAGATTTAATGATGTTGATGATTAGTTATACACATGGGTAATTACTATTACATGTAACTCTGTATAAAAATTTTGATTTCTTTGAATTGAATTGATTACTAGTTGTCAGATAAAAGTTTTGGTTAAATGCTAAACAAATTCTGATTCTACATGAGTATGTTTTAAGCGTATTATCAGCAACTTTTTCTGAAATGCTTCATAGTATTTGTTGTTGGACAACAAGTACCTAAAATTTTCCCGAATTTGCTTATTTACTGTTTCTAGAAGCAACATGTCATTAACGGGCATGTTCCTTCAACTTGCAATCAATTAAAACAATTTACAGTAGCATTTATCAGTAGATAAAATTCTCCACTAAACGAATGATAAATCTTCAATGTAAAGCCTGTGTTTCGTCTCTAAACCCTTTACCTACGTTATCCTTCAACACTAAGGAACCACAGTGGTGTGTGTGTAATCGTAACTCGGTTTTGCGTGCATTTTTTCATCATACAAGTGACTGTTCGTGTAGCTGCCGTCGAGTTAACATGTGCATTTTCGAGTAACAACAAGTTTTCGCTTGGCAGCAGTGTATTTGTCATAGAACCAGCAATCAGTAAGTGAACAATGATTTACATACAACCATTGAATTATTAATTGCATCCAGTCATATTTGGTGGTCCTTCATTATCAAACATCCATTATCAACCCTCAATAAGCTCCTTAATTAATCCGCATTCATAACAGACTGGTAATTTAAACAATTACTGAAAATGTCATTGGTTGACTTTTCAAAGATTCCCTCAGTATTTAACCATAACAAATCAAAATTTGAATTTAAGAAAAAGGTCGGTTCTGAAATTAAGATGAAAGGTTGTTAAAGACTCCAAAGAGGTTCTGTATAATCACTTTGTGTTTAAAAGATGTTTTTGATTGCCAAGAGTTTGAAACTCCTCAAAACTAAATATGTGGCGAAAAATTGCAACATAAAGTTTATAACAAGTTTCAAAATGTTTTACTAAACATCTCTAACACGCTAAGGTTAGGAAAATATAGCTTCCCTACCAAAGAAGTTAAAAACTGAAATATCAGACATAAACTTTATGGCATTTCTACTGGATTCTAAAAATTTTCTAGTCGTAGTTGGATGTGTTAATTATTGAGCTTTGGAAACCCAAAAATAAATATGTACTCTTGTGATTGCTAAAAGTATTAAATTTATCTCATATTTCCATCTTCACCATCAAAATCGAATTGTTCATCACTGGTTTCTATGTTTTGGCATGGAATGGTCTACTATCTTGCTGCTACATCGATTAAGATTAAGTATCTATGTATGATCAGCTTAAAGATTGACAAACAGCAGTTCCAAATGTTTATATTACTAGTTAAATTAAGTATGCCATTTTCTAACGACTTTTTTGTTTCAATAAAGTTTTTCTGGCAATTGATTTACTTGTTGTACCACGATATTGAATCACTCCAGTAACCCACTCATTATTCTAAAGACAACGTAAAACGATTATTCACATTCAACATTAGATATTCTCGATGATCGCGCAGTTAAGAAATATATAACAAAATTGGCTTGCTTTTCTGCATCGCACCCAACAGATTCCGTTAGCAAACTTCCATTCATAGGGCTTTAAAATTGGATACTTAATGTCTTTGAAACACTCTTTGGATCTTTGCTTGAATAATCATAGAGTTAACTTAAGTTCTTAGAACCAAATAAATACCAAGCAGTGTTTTGTCAAACCTTCGGCTATATTCTTTACTTTCCTTTCAGGATCCATCCATTACAATTAGTGTCCAATATAAATCCATATAATATGCTTGTAGTAGCATGTTAATGTCAAACCATTCGTAACGATTTGCTGCTTCTTGCAACTTTTTTTCAGGGGTATTCTTAATATTATGATTTTTATATCATCCTATGAGTAAAAAGGAAGGAAAAAAACTGAAGTTTTTAAGATGTGGTACTATAGAAAAAAAGTTGAAAATCATTTAGATGGCACGGCAATAAATAAAAATGTACTATTGGTGAAGAGCAATATATTTTGGAAAATATAGTAAAGAGAAGGGATTGACTTATAGGTCATGTTACTTAATGGTAAATATATTTGTTACTGACGTGCCTGCACAGAGGATGCAATATTATTACACAGAACTTCCAAATGAGATAGCATAGCTTATGTTTCAAAATAGCAATGTAAATTAATTAATAACCCGTTTACCTTCGAAATTGCTGCATATTAACAAAGGTATCAAATACAGTACTATTTATCTCAATTTACCACGTGTGTGCGGTTGCCATTTATAGCTAAGATGTCTGCACTGGAGCTTGTTGCTAATTCCTACAACATAAAATGGAAACAAGAGAAAGGTAAAGTACGATAACCATATAGGAATCGACGAGTAAAATTTCATTACCTTGTCTACAATGCACTACTCCACAGAAGTAGTTAAAGATGAGTCTCATCAAGAATTCTCCAAATGCTCCAATTACCATTCTTCTTTGTTCGCTGTCCTGATTGGTCGGGAAAACGACATATCTATTATGAACTGAGAAAAATTATATTTAACGTTCTTTTCCCTAGGTATAAAAAACTGTTACCACGAAAGCAGAAAATGTAATTCAAACCAGACTGATTTCTAAAACTATATTACACAACTATGTGTAATATACCTAAATTAATTATACAAAAATCCTCTAAAATAATTATTTACTTAAAATAATTTGTGGACCACTTTTTAACACACAAGGGCCATCACTTGTTATTAACAACAGGTATCACTGATAATTAAAGGATAGATGGGAAAACCTGCATAAGCATGTGGACATAAAACAACCCATTTCAAATATCAAATACATCCCAATTATGTACGAACTTTACTTCGTTCGCTAATCCTCTTGCTTCTACTTCTGTGTCTACACTGCAAAGTAGGTCGTCTACGTAGTGATTTTGAAGTATACAAGAAACAGCTTTAGGGTACTTATTTGCGAATTCTTGCACGATTGTGTTTTTACAAATTATGCACAACTTGGTGAACAGGTTGCTCCAAGTGTTAGCACCTGCATAGCGTATACATCTGGTGTGCTTTTTAAATCATGACTCCAAAGGAATCTCTGGGCATGCTGATCTTCCACTTCAACTTGAACTTAGTGAAACATTTTGCTGATGTCCACATAAATGGCAAACTGCCATTCTTGAAAACGGTATAAAACGAACAGCAATGAATCTAGCTGATCCGGCCCTTTCAGCAGCATTGAGTTTAAAGAGACTCCGTTAACTTCAGCGGCAGCATCCAAAACTATTCTCGTTTTGCCTGATTTGTTCCGATTTGTTACAGTAAATATTGAAGGATATCATGTGCGAGAGGAAGTTTGTTCTAATTCATCTTGAGACAATTTACGTATATACTGCTTTTTACTATAGTCTGAATTGGTTTTGGATATTTGTCGCCAATTCTGGATCTCAAGTGAGTTTTTTCTTAAAACAACGGTACCTACGAAGAGCCATCGGATAACTGTTTGGTAATTGTACATTGTCGTACTTTCATAGTAAACCAGTTTTGAAACGGTTGACAATTCTGTTTGTTTGTGCTTTTAATATTTGACATGCACATACCTCTTCTACTGATTTTACTGGCTTACCTAGCGAAGCTACGCATAGACTATCTAAAGAAAAATACTCTTTCAACATGCTGTATAATACACTGTCATTTGACTTTTCACACTCGCATTTGTGGAAATTACGGAACCCCTGGTGTTCTGTTTCACTTGCATGTTCGATTGAGTCTGGTGCTAGTCCATTAATAACCCATGCTAAGCACGTTTTTGTTGCTAATGGGTGCCCTATCTCTTCTTCGATAACTTTAAGCAGAATTGCTAATATTAAGTTATCAAGTCCAATGAGTAATCGGGGAACTGCCTAGTGATAAGAATCGATCAGATAATCTCGTAAGTACAGGTACTGTGCAGCAAATTGCCTTACATTCAGGGATTGTTCTGGCAGGTCTACAGACATGACTGTCCAAATAATGGGAATTATGTACCTTTTATTAGGGTTGTGTACCAGAAATCTCTACTGATACAATTTGTGACTCATTATCATCTCTATAGGCGTTGCCTGTCCATTTAAGTTGAAGGAGTTAGGTTTGCCTTTAAGTTTCAACTCGGTTGCAGGCGAATGCTCCATAATAGTGAGCGAAGACCCGTCATCTAAGAATGTGAATGTTTCGACTTTAGTATCGACGCTATGCAGGATTACAGGAACAATTCTGTATTTAATTGTAAGAGTTGAACCAAGCTGCAGTAATACTGAGCTGCTTTTACCATATTTGTCTCACTGTCGAATTATTTGAAGTAACCACTAGTGTTTCTGACCATGGGCCTGCTGCATTAGATATCTTCGTATTTGAATAAAAGTTTATGGTGTTTGTAGGTGCAAGCACTGATTACACAAGCTTTATTCACTCTGCAGCGAGAATGCACGTCTGACGTAATGCAAGTACGACAAAGTTGATGCTGTTTAACCACTTCCCATCTCTTGACTATGGTTCATATTTTGCTATTTTCTGCAAGCTTCGATAGCACTACATTACATGTGATTTTCCAATGCTCCACCCGAAGGTACTACACTGGCCAGAAAGCGAGTTTTTGTTACCTGGAAAATTTTGAATTTTGCCGAACCCTTGTTGTTCCAAGCAAGGTAGGGATCTTTAACGTGCGTGACAACACACACACGGGACCTCCATTTTACCTCTCATCCGAACGAGGGTGTATTTTTGTGAAAAATGCTCGCCTAACATTTTTCAAGCGGACCGTGTCGGGATTCGAACCCGGGACCTTGGGCGTAGTAGTCACACACATACCACTACGCCACGGAGCCGCCTTCGATAGCACTACAGCTTTGATTACAGATTTTGCATTGTCGATGGCTAATTGATGCCTTTCCGTTGTCAACTTCAGTATATGCATGAACGCAACACTTGTCTTTCAAGTGCTTCTCGGATCTACTTTCAGATATTAAGTTTGTAGTAACGTCACTTATTGTTTCTGCAAGTTGGAACAACCACAAACTAAAGTTGGACAGATTGAACGAAGGCAAATTTTGTTTATGTATAGCCCAAGTTAATTTTATTTGTGCTGGAAGTTTGTCAACAAGCTCTAGTAAAAGAAGTAGATTAGCTAAATGTGCATATAATGCAGATGCCTTCATGGTACAGCACAAGTTCTGTACTACAAGCACAAACACAATAAGAGTTTCCAATTTATGTGCACGGGGCGATGGCTCCTGACGAACTTTTTGTAGAAGAGACAATAATTAGCTCAGGGCATCCATACATCATACGCAAGGTTGCTATAATGCTTGGCACATTTGATAGCAATGATAGCCTAACTCGTGTAATTTCTAATGCTTGACCTTTTAAACATTTTTGTAAACGCCAGGTTTTCTTCATTTGAAAAGCCACACATTTTTGTACTTCCCTCAAAAGCTGCTGATAAACAGAGGCCAGTCCTCTGAATTACAAGAAAAGGGAGATGTTCTTTTGATATTGAATGTCAAGCTGCTAGTTGTTGGATGGTTAGTATTTCAACGTCTGACAGACCTTCTCGGTTATCTAAGTATCTTTCCATATCCTTTAGTTGTGTATTATGAACTGAATTATATTGAGGAACTAAAGGTGCATTGACGGTTACATGTGTAATGGAGGCTTTATTTGGATGTGTTTCCTGAGTATTGCATATAAATGTTTGTGCATACATCAACAGGATTAAGTTCTGGTGGTTGCAGAGATTCTAGCAAACCATAACTATTTGGTTGGATAATGTCTGGCGCAATTGATATGTTCTCATATTGGTTCGTTGTTCTTAGTTTTGATCGATTTGCTGGACCTTATTTTTATGTAGCCATACAGCAACCCTCTGTTGTAAGCTTTCTTTTAACGATTTCACTTTCATTTCAATAAACTCGACTTTGCTTTGGTCGTCTTCCACCAAAAGGGAAACGCTGTGAGTTCACCATGGATTAGGATTTATAAGAATGGCCAGATTTCAATTTCGTTAAAGATTTGACAGATGTTTGAGACTGTTTAGCATTAATATGAATACAATTTTCGTAAGACTAGTCCTGATATTTAATATTAGAAGTTACGTTGATCCATGAAAAATAGTTCCACGCATCACACATTGGACCATTTGGTAGTTGTCTGGTTCTTGACAGCTAGTACAGCTGAATTTGTTCAAATTTAAATTTTGTTTTTGATGATCTAATCGCAAACTCTTACTCAACTGAGTAATATCTTTGTGCTGGGACATTGAAATTCCTTTACCAATCTATTATAAAAGAAATTTGTAGAAATGTTGTTTCAATCAACGTTGGTATCTTGTCTCAGTAAATTTCAGTATCTGTAGTATATACTATTTATTAGTGTGTTAGCTGAATCGCTTAGAACTGTTCAATAATTTTAAAGTGCCATTTGCCACGGTTAATATTTGTTTGTAATTTAGCTAAAAAGCATCAAGTTACTATTTGTTTATAAAAATGTCAAAAAATAGAAAAGGATTTGTCATTTGGATAGAAGTCAATGCTAAAAGTTATTTATATTTATGTTTGAACCTAAAGGCTATACCCAAATAGCAGAAGTAAGTTAGCGGCCTTTTGTACAATTATTAATTTTGTAAACTGTTAGGAAATTTATAGCACTTTTCAAGTAAAAACTCTTAACCAGTAATTTGGAAATAAACCTTAAACCAGCAAGAGTGTGCGTTTATTAAAGTGACTACACAAACTGAAATCATTGGGGCCACATTACTTACCATTAATATAGAAGTAACAAACTGAATGCAAGTAACTTGAAGTAGAGTACAGTAGAGTAAGTAAAGTACTACAAATTTCCTACAAGGAATTACATGTAATAAACTACCTAACTATAACATGCACACTTACTTTTAGTTCTTTAACCAAGATGGTGCGTAACAAATAATTATATAATAGAAGCGTAAGGAATAGCATTTTGGAAGTTTCCTTTTTCTAAATTCTCAATAAATGTCACTCAATCACAAATATCATATGTTGACTTAGCAACCCTTAAGCCTCTCTTATATTTATTTAGTATTAATGTTTCAAAGGGCGTGTGACCGATAACACCATGGACCTACGTTATAGGTCTGTGGATAACACTAATCCTTGAAATTTACAAAACAATACAGGACTGTTTTCATCGGCTCTACATTCTTCTACCCATAAGCGTACACTGGTAGCATCATTGGTAACTCTCACGCCATCATGAATATCAATATTAATCGATTTTTTTAATGTTGTTTATGTATTTCTTTTAATATGTGGAAATCGGTAAAAAATAGGAGAGATAGGATGATCGGCCACATACTACGGCATGAGGGAATAGGTTAGACTACTGCACACAGATAGTGAAAGATGTAGGCTGTAGGAATTTCAGGGACATGTATAGGCTAGCTTAAAATAGATATCAATGGAGGTACGCATCCAACCAGTCCCAAGATGGATAAAATAATGACGAAAAAAGTAACTGTACTTAAATATGATGATTATTATAACCAAGTACAAGTATTGGTTGGGCAATATTCTCGAATAATGTTAATTATGTGAAAGGATTTACTGGAAAACTATTAATTCAGCAATGTCTAAGTGTTGGGGGATCTTGGCAGCCACAGGCTGCTTAACCCCCTTCACTGAATCTTGGTGAAATAGGGCATAAAATTATAAAACAATAGAAGGGGAACCGAGCTGTATATAGGCTGTGTGAGAATTTCAGGGAACTGTGTAGGCTAGCTCAGAATATAAATAAGTGCAGGTACGTGTCCAACCAGTTTTGAAATAGAACACTTAATGATGAAAAAATAAGCACAGATAAATCTGATGATTATTATAAACAACTACAGATGTTGGTTGTGAAAATCTACAACTAATGGGGACTGTGCGAAAAGATATATTGAAAAAATATTAAATTGGCAAATGTTCAAGTGCTGGGGGAACTTGGCAGTCACAGGCTGCTTGCCCACTTCACAACCTTGCATGTGATTTTCCAATGCTCTATCTGAAGGTACTACATTGCCCAGGAAGCGAGTTTTTTTTACCTGGAAAATTTTGAATTTTGCCAAACCCTTGCTGTTCTAAGCAAGGTAGGGATCTTTAACGCGAGTGACAACACCCACACATGTGACTTCCATTTTACCTGTCATCCGAACGAGACCATATTTTTGTGAAAAATGCTCGCCTAACATTTTTCAAGCCGACCGTGTCGAGATTCGAACCCAGGACCTTGGCCCCCTTCACAACCACTGAATGTCGGAGAAATAGAGTATATAATTGTAACACAATAGAAAGGGACCGAACTGCATCTATCAAGAAAGAACAGCTATGATGAAAAACAACAAACATAGAAACAAGAAGAAAATTGTTGAAAGCATATGTGTGAAGCGCAGTACAGTATGCCTATGAAATACGAGCAGTAAAAAAAGCAGACAGAAAAACGGTTGCAGCCTTTTGGAATGCTGTGGTTCAGATGTATGAGGATGATAACATGGACAGACAAAGTTAATAACAAATAGGTTATAGAAAAGTACGGGGACAAGGATCTGTGGCAAAAATAGAAGAAATAGAAAGGCAGAATACGTTCTAAAGCATTTTTAAGAAGTGGTATGGGATATATTACAAACAGAGATAGGAAAAAGGAGGTAGATGTAGACCTAGATCAGATAGTGATAGATGCAGACTGTGCAAATTTCAGGGAAATGAGTTAGTTTAGAATAGGAAACAATGAGGGTACACGTTTAACCAGTTCCAGGACTGAAGACCTAATGATGATGATGTCTTTCTTTGTCAATAAGTCCAAACTTTGAAGTGATTTCTCAATATTATCATTCATGGCATTAATAAGCTTTGGAACTGATACTTCTAATGCTTGTTTACTAGCAATACATTCATTTAAGTTACGTGGAATTCTAATATGCTGAACTTCTACCATACAACCATAATGTGTTTTAGAATAATTTGCCTTAACTTCATTAGTAATGTGATTTAATTTTACAATTGTATTACTAGTGCACATAAATCCAATTTTAGAAGATCCTTTAGATTTGTACTGGCATTTTCCAATGTTACTTTGAACTTTACCTAAAAAAATTAATTATAATCAGAAAATTGGCACCATATACATTCTACTTCCTTAATTACTCGTTACCTTTACTAACCGGAGTGATTGTACCGATAATAATAACTAAAATAATTGCAACTCACCTTTGTTGCTAATACAAACATATTGGACGTCATTTCGTTGTTCAATATCAGATAACCGTATCTTGCAATCTGAAATAATAAGTTTCTCACTATAATCATATAGTGTTTATATTTGTTTACCTTCAAAGGATAAAACTTTTCTTGAGCGACTTCCTGTTTGAAATTTATGTAATTCAGTTAAATGGTTAAAGTTGTTCCAGGTCTAAAATCTTTATTGCTATCTATACATTTAAAATGCATATCATTAACTGAGCATTGGAACATATTTGAATGAGCGTGAATTCTTTATAAATCTTGAGAACACCTCGAGAACAATTTTATTAAAAAATGTTTTGCTACATTTGTCACGCAATACATTCTGGTGTAATTCAGATTTGAGAGCATCAACTTGCATGCCATGAAATCGTTCTTGATGTTTATTTATATTACTTTCCATACTGTATGTTTTTTGCAAAGAGTACACTTACAGGGTACTGTCAAAACCATAGACATAGGTATATGGTCTAACTATAAAGAACATATAGAATATCTATAGCCATAACTGACTAGGAAGTAACTAAAAAAAGTGATAAGAAATGGGAATGCGGGTTCAACAGCAAAAATTTAAAAGATGAATATTTAAGATAATTTTTATACATATTTTTATACATCTTCAAGGTCGTTAGGATTAAGAATCGTTCTACAATTGGACGCGATTCCTGCTGACAATCGATTAAACTTCAAAACAAACAGTTTTTGGAAGAGGGTGCTAAGCCACATCACAACCCATTGATGCAATTTTCCTGTTTATTGTTTATATGCAGTTAGCACCTTTATCCACTGGTAACTTTGTTATTTTTTTTTTGCGAAGCAAAATGTGGAAATCGTAAGAATAGATCTTGGCACCTTTATCCACACAATATCTCAATATTTTAAATTTACATTTAAAAAGTAATTGCACTAAATTAAAACACATACGTTTATATACATGTTATTGATAACTGAATTATTACTCTCAATTTATATACCTTTATGCATTAACTCAATTTAATACAATATTAATGTATTAACTCTTATCGACTTTCTATTATTAGATCCTTTCGTTTGCTACACCAGTGTAGCACCCATGCGCACTTATTCACACCGTTGCTTTTGTTTGCAAAAAACTGGTGTATTTCATGCTACACTCTTCCTTTCCTTTGATAGGTGCAGTTAACACTTTCAGCACGGAGTCGGGAGTATACCTTTTCTAAAGTGAGGTTAGGCTGTGTTTATTATTTGGCAGCTTTTATTATTGTCCTGCGTTTTTAAATTTTAAGTAAAAATTCTTGTGGTTATAGTTATATTACAATGTCAAATGACACAGCTAAATTTATAATTCAAGATAAACCCGTGTACCCTGATGACGCCAGAAATTTGCACTCTTTTGAAAGAAGGTATGTAAATATAGACTCGAGGGCTAAATTACAATAGTTTTTGTTGTAGATGATGAATTTACTTTACAATACCTTAATAGCGCGCTAAAAGAAAGGAAATTACAAAAATTTAGTGTAAGGGCTACTAGTGTTGAAGAAGTGAAAATTAGTCGTGTCGATGAAGTTGTCGAAGAAGCCGTTAACTCGAAGTAGTGCAACACTATGGAAGTAGGTGTATTTTTAGTTTAAACCTGACTATTATATTTGAATTATTGTTGTAGGTATTGACAATAATCCAAGCCTAGAACCAAATACAGTACCTGAATCAATATGGACAACGGAAGCTACTAAGTTGCTTCTAAGTTTATTCAGGTAACGTGCCCAAACGTTGGAAAAACGATAAAGTTGAAAAATAAAAAAAACTATGTGGATAGTAATTTGGTCTGAAATGTGCAAAAAGAATTATAAATTTAGACAACTTCAAATCCAAAACCGATATAAAATTTTGGATAAAGGTTTTAAGGAAAATATACTCCACAATAAAAAAACGGAAGAAACAAAGCACGCTGTCTGCTTGAAGAGTCAGTATTTGTTTATGACCATGTATGCAAACTTTTTTGTTATAGGGAAAAACTTCAAAAGAAGGCTGTATTACCTGAATTTTTATTGGGCGCAATGGATAATGGAAAAGCTTGTGCAATATTAAAACAACAAGCTGGAATGGCAGCCACAGCCCACGCAATCGTCAGATTTCATTGGTGTTATGCAGAAACCTACATCTCCTAGTCTCAAAGCGGTTCAATAAAACAAGGACAATTTTAGAAGAAATTGGCGAACTACGCAATCAAAGAAAGTGAAAATACACAAAAATTAAAAGTTCAATCGAAAAAACTTAATATGAGGCTAAGAATTTTAGACTTGGAAGAAAAAAAGTTACAGGCTTATAGGGAACGCACAGAAGCAATAAAAACAAGAAATAATCTTTTAGAAAGATATTTAGAGCAACAAATTAAAATGTGATGCTTTGTTTTTGATGTTTCTCTTTATTTTATTTTTATATTTTATATACATATCTGCTTTTTTATTCTTCAGGCTCTTTAATTTTTTGCTTTTTTAAAAATTCATTTACAGGATAAATGAAAAAGTAGTCCTTAGTATATACTTTTCTCTCTCTCTGAAAGCCTATATATAGCTGAATAAATTGTAAAATAAACTACAAAAATTATCTGTTTATTTTTAAATTAATGAGAAAACAACTAAGAACAAAATCCAAATATTAATGATCAATTTTGGATAAAGGTTTTAAGGAAAATACACTCCACAATAAAAAAACCGGAAGAAATAAATCAAGTTGTCTGTTTGAAAAGTCAGTATTTGTTTATGATCATGAGGGCAAACTTATATTTTGTTATACGGAATTAGCTGAAATAAACTTCAAAAGAAAGGCTGTATTTCCCGAATTTTTATTGGGCGCAATGGATAGTGGAAAGGCTTGTGCAATATTAAAACAACAAGCTGGAATGGCAGCCACAACCCATGCAATCGTCAGATTTCATTGGTGTTATGCAGAAACCTACATCTCCTAGTCTCAAAGCGGCCCAATAAAAGAAAGACAATTTTAGAAGAAATTGGCAAACTACGCAATCAAAGAGAAAGTGAAAATACACAAAAATTAAAAGTTCAATTGGAAAAGCTTAATATGAGGCAAAGAATTTTAGACTTGGAAGAAAAAAAGTTACAGGCTTATAAGGAACGCACCGAAGCAATAAAAACAAGAAATAATCTTTTAGAAAGATATTTGGAGCAACAAATTAAAATGTGATGCTTTGTTTTTGATGTTTCTCTTTATTTAATTTTTATATTTTATATACATATCTTCAGGTATAGTCTCTATGAATAAATCTATCTCCTTTAATTTTGACATATTATGTAAAATACAACTTCTAATGAAATGGCATAGAAATTCCATATTTTGTATTTTACAATAATATAGTTGCCTGAATCTTTGTTTCAGAATGCCAAATGTGTGTTCAATGATAACCCGGGATGAGCTGTGTTTTAAATTGAATCGTTTCTGAGCCACTGTCAAATGTCCGTTATCACAATATGGAGTTAAAACGACTGGAAAGAAATTGTTTTTTTACCAATCCATTTTCGAATTTCTTGTTCTCAATTACTGAGTAATGATTTCAACAGTTAAATTTATTTATTAATTTTTCCTTCGATAGATAAGGACCAGGTCACTGATACACGCCCGAAAGCTGGGAAAGTAGAATGAACGACGTTTTGTACACACACTATTTAATCAATACATAACAATTTTAAACAGGTGACAGGAAAATATGCCGTAAAATAAGCATAAACGTTTTATATTATTTCTGTGTTCTAATAAGAGTGATTGAGTCCACACGGCGACAGTTTAATTCTTACAACTACGATACCTGTTATCTGCCTTTGAAAATTGCATATAACTTTCTGCTCATACACTACACTATTTGTACTTGGATAAAATACAATAATTATTGCATTTAAAGAATTGAATTTCAGTTTAAATAATTGAATTTAAGGATTGGAACATTGGAAGGTTCTACTTTGAACCACACACAACGAACGGACAGAAAACTTGTACTTGTATAACTATATCGCCCATGTTATCAGAAAACCAAGCAACTCTTAAGTGGGGCGCGTTCAAAGGACACATCAAACAGAATTTGAATTAATATGAAGACAGGGATGGCTTGAGAAATATTAGAATAAAGAAAAGTTTAAGTGAATTCTCAACAACGACATTTGTACATGGATATGCAGAATCACCAAGCAGATATTTACCTGGAGCAAAATTCATACTGTAAAACAATTTCTAACCATATATAATATGTACCTTCACACAGAGAAGGAAGTTCACATAACATTTCAGTTTTGAAACATTCTAGCATCGTGTACAGAACTCGGATAGCCAATGAATATATCAATGAATTGCTTCCTTTCATTGCAAATGCCTGCATGTGAATTGTTACATCACCCTTGCGATTGATGTATTCATCTTTGCCTTCTTTTGGAAGATTAATTACAATATGGATACCATCAATGCATCCTATCACATCAGGAAATCCATTCCCGTTAAAAAAATAATTCGAAATAACTTCTCTTTGATTTGCATCTGGCCAAGTTATATATTTTTCCGATAGACTGCTAATAAAATACGACACTCGTTTTAATATTGCATGCACTGTTGAAATACTAATATCAAATCTATCGCCAATGTCAGTATATCCGATAGCCTCATACCCCGCAAACCATAAAAACACCAATATATGAAATTTTGCACATTTTATACAGTAATTTGTTTGTAAGTATTTATAATCTTCTGAGCGTTCATACTCATTCGAAAGAAAATTGCAAATTTGTTTGTTTACCCGCAAGTGCTTTATAAACTAGCTCAGAATATTTAGGCACGACACTTTCAAAGAAGTTCTTAATAGAGTTTCTCCTTCGTTAAACAAATTTATTTCGAAGCACGTTTAATGCGGTATCATAATCACTTTCACCGTCCTCACTGGAAGAGCTACAAGTAGAAAAGTTTTTATTGTTTCGTATAAAACTTTTGTCAGAACTATCGGAATCGAAAAGATATTCTAATTTGATCTTGAGTCATTTGAAGGCTAGCAGAAGTAATAGTGTGCAGTGTTATATTTCTCTTGTCACTATTCTTATTAACAAATAAAAAATAGAAATTTCAGTTACTACAAGAACGTATCATATAACCTCACTTTCAAAATTTGATTTACACTAAAACTTTCGTTTGTGATTATTACACCGTTACAGACAGCTGATTATTAGTGTAGTGACAGACCCACTACACTGCACATATTAGTTGTCTATACACTGCACATATTAGTTGTCTATGCACTGCACTTTTGGGTGTAGCAAACAAGCACCTATAAGTCCATTCCAAATAAGAATAAAGTAGATGACCTTGTAGGCAAGGTGGATTGACACAGCAAGTTAACTATAATTTCTATATATACATACAGAATAATTATTAATTCCATATTTGAGTGATTATAAATTGTGACTAACCTAAATTAATTTCCATAACCCGTTTTTATTGCAAATTTGACAATGGCGTATAATATATATTTTAAATATAAATTTTTAAAATTAAGCTGTGTAAATCAGCATCATGTTTTAACCAATCAAATCGAAGGCTAAACTTTCCCTATACCATTCATCGCTTTATTCTTAGCTGGAATGGACTATATTTACTTCTCTTTTTTAGCACGCATCATTGAATTTATGGTCTAAGATAATTTCCCAATACTGACACACTGTTGATATTGTAGTTACTTCTCTTGAATATGACAGATAAATAATAATAAACCCAAGTGACTCAACTTAATTGTTTGTCTTGTATGGATAAACGTCATTGTCACCTTGTTATCTATTTTGTACCAATTTTGGTTCTTTTCCGAATTATTCGGTTAAATGTTTATCTAAGTTTGTCAATTGCATAGATTTATTCATCTGCGTTTGTACAGTCAAAGCATTTTTCAAGGTTTTTTATTTCAATTTTAACATTCTCTTTATAAAGAATAATATCACAATAATAGAAAGACAAAGGTAAGTTGATTATTTTAAACACAATAATTATAACAAATAATTATTTAACATTTACATGACACGTTTTAGATGCCGATTTTATACTCGGTTGTCTCTAGAGGCACAACAGTATTAGCAAAGTATGCTTCCTGTGCCGGAAATTTTACTGAAGTAACCGAACAAATTATTGCAAAAATACCCCAAAATGATAACAAGCTTACATATTCGCATGGCAATTATTTATTTCATTACATAAGCGAAACTAGGATAATTTATATGTGTATAACAGATGATGTAGGAATGATTATTTGTAAATTCGTTTTTCTAGTAGCTGTCTTGTAGGAGTTTGAACGTTCACGGGCATTCCTTTTTTTAAATGAAATAAAGAGGCGATTTCAAAGTTCTTATGGAGTTAATGTTGAAAGTGCAATGGCCTATTCCATGAATTCAGAGTTTGCAAGTGTGCTAGCAAATGAAATGAAACATTATTCAGAATCCCATGATGTCGATACAATTTCCAAGGTTCATGGAGAGTTGGATGAACTCAAAAACATCATGGTTAAGAATATAGGTAGGTATATATTAGCTATTGTTATTGATATTCATAGTTAATTTTGTTTGCTTTGTGCTCTTATTAAACTCTGAACATTCGTTATTAAAAATAAAGCTTTTTAGTAGAATTTTTGTGGTGTATTGTATAATAGTGTATCTGCAATCTATTTTTAAGAATATCTGCAAGAAGGCATATTATCTAAATATTTAACAACTTATTTATTATCGAACAATTAATTATTCTATTTTATAGTTATTTGACACTAGTTCCTTTTAAATTACAAGAAGCGTTTTGAATTATACCTGCAGAAACTTAAGTTTTTGATTGTCTATATAGCAGGTAGGCTTAAACCAACCTAATTTAAGAATCTGTCGGGTCCAGATCGAGCATTAATCAATTAGAAGTAATTAATTCTTGTCGTATCAACACATTTACCAGACATCGAATTATAAATGCACAATGTAATATATTGTAGGATATAAATTAAACCGAAGCAGTAAATACTCCCTGTATGGTTGTTGTGGTTTGTTTAGCATTCTTCTTAATCTTCAAAATAATAAAATTATTATTTTGACAACGATCCTAGGTCATGGATCGAAAAGTAAATAAAGATAATTTTAAAAACTATGAGTGGTTTAATTTTCAAAGAAGACGAAGCAGTAAAGTTAATTTTTTAAATAATTTTATACAAATTTGTATGAATTAAAGTTATATAGCAGAATTTATAATTCATTAAAATCATAACTTAAGTGTAAAGTAGTTGCGCCAGTTGGCCACAAATAAAAAATTTGAGGATGTAATTTCAACTATAGATTGACAACTTGGTATGCATCGACTAACTGGTTGTTATGTTAGAAACATCATTAGTGTGGTATATCTTTTTTGA
The DNA here is from genome assembly GCA_036346225.1 of Platerodrilus igneus. Lineage (NCBI taxonomy): Eukaryota > Metazoa > Arthropoda > Insecta > Coleoptera > Lycidae > Platerodrilus > Platerodrilus igneus. The sequence goes on along the minus strand of JARFIW010001109.1, from coordinate 1,344,318 downwards.
CATTAAACTCAGTTTAGTGCAAATATGTGCATTTGTTTAAAAAATGATGATTTTGCCAGTTGTTGACTGTTAAAATCCAGTAGTCGTTTGTCATTGACTCAGTAGTTGATTACTAGAAAAAGGATCGTATCAAATTGAACTACAAAATGTTCTATTGACCAATATTATTCCTTTTATGTTGTAACGTTCATTTTATTTTTGTCATAATTTGTTTGGTAAGTGTAAAGTTTCCCAAGTCAGTCCCTAGTTCCTGTGCTTGTTTAGTCGTTCATTAACTTTAAAAATTTACTCGTTTGCTGAACACTCTTTAATACCTAAATATAAACGTCTTTGATGTGCAGCGTGCATCCCTACTTTTGTTCGTTAGGCTCTGGAGAATTTTAAAAGAAACAAGTGCTGTTTTCGTTATATAATCCTTGGTTGACATAGTTTTACAATTCTCGTTCCTTAATTTAATGCTTTTATAGCGGAATTAACAAGTTATCAAGCTTCTATGTGACTTTGTGTATTTACAAGGTTCACAAATATAGTCCAGTAGGCTATAAGTAATTTAATTGTTTGTTATGAAGTAGTAAACATTATTCTGATCTGTGCGGCAGTCAACTGTTTGAAACGGGAAAGCTATTGAGGTAACCGTTAAGAGAGATATATTTAGTAGAAGATTTGTAACCTAGTCTATAAATTTTTGAAGCTACAATATTTTCAGATTTAATATAACCCCTAATATTGTTTATTTAATAGAAAATAGTATTATGACATTTGTAGCGCTGAACCCTGCCCCATCAAACCACTATAAATATATGTATGTATTCATTTTCAGCATACTATGACCAGTACACAATTACTAATTCTTGTGTTAATAATAATAATGATATTTATTATTTTGAATTACTATACTGATTTATTTGAAGGATACTAAAGTAGTATTTGCCAAAATGCGAATCGATGTGTTTCTTTCAGAAGCGTTTTAATAGAGTTAAGTTATTGGTGTGTGGTATTTGATATTTACGAGGAAGTTAAGGAATTAGGGTGAGTCAGATCACTCTACATTGCGAGTTATTTGTTATAATTATTGAGCCTTTGAGAATTTTCTCGACCAGTGATGAGATTCTTTTGTTGACATTTAGCGATTTGATATTACTGGTGGTGCCCACTCGATTTTTATCGTTATTACCAATCTTACGACCTATTTTTAATCACATTTTAGGGCTGTTAGGCAACCCTAAGCTACGACTTTTACTGTACTCGCCCCTCGCTGGCTTAGCGCTAGACCGCTTAAGGGTTTCTATCCTTCTCTTGGTGTCGATGTACCAAATAGTACCATAATGTTGTATGATACAACAGGCATAAGTACCTATCTGCTAAATATATTGAATCTTCAATAAAACCAAAACATTAAATATAATTATTGCAAATGTATTGCGACACAGTTACGAAAATTTTATTCAAGATCTGAAAATGTATCTTTATAAATTGCATTTGCTACTTGAATTAAACCAGCTACCGTTGTTTTCTCTCACTCTTCATGTTTTCAAGGGGAACATCATTGTATTAAGGTCTTGATGTTGAGCTTGAATTGAGTCACATAAAAATGTGCGATTACTCAAGAATCCTGCAAAACGATTACATTGTAACCTTTTGTATTGTTTCATGTCTGGTTAAATAATCTGAAACCTAATATTTGTGAGTTTTACTAAATCAGCATCTGTATTTAAGTGATTAAAATACATTTTCTGAGGGTTACTTTGTGTTATAACTACACTTGTTTCTCTGCAACATTAATTTTCTTCAATTCTACTAAACATTATAAAATGTTTGTCTATCAACCAAACTTCGTTTGGTTAATGAGATGGTCTAGTCTGTCGGTCGGTCGGTCTGTCTGTCTGTCCGTTGCACGGTTCCCGTGATGTTACAAGACATATAATATATGATTCTTATCCAGTTTTTTACGCTGAATACGAATACGCTATTCACTTTTCGATATTTCAATTATTAATCAAGATATTCGACTTTAAATACGAATTTTTTACACATTACTATTTATTATTTTCGCGTACAATTAAATTTCAAATATTTAATACAAAGGTAAGTAATATTTGTTGAACTTAATGTCTAAGTTTGGTTGTGTGCCGTACATGCGGCTTAGATTTTTTTGGGATAATTTCTATATGAAACATATATTGTCACTCCTTTAATTCTTTAAATGCTTTCCCAAATAATATGACTACCTTAAAAAATTTACTACGTAACACATAATATTGGAAACTGTTTTCTTTTTTACAGTTTTAGAACAATTTATTGACCTGAGTTACGTTCAATTATATATTACACAAAAAGTATAACTAAGGTTTTGCCGTTTAAGTTTATTGCCTTAATTCCCTTTATAGAACTAAGAAAATTATTGAAATGTTGTGTTTAAGGAACACTACTATTTGTGAAATCATAATATAGTGGTTACATCTGTATTTATTGATTTAATCTACCCGTTTAAGATAAATTTGGTTTCTATTTAACATAATGCGAACTTGTTACAATCATATCTCTGCATTTTTATATTCTGTTAACATGTAAAATAACAGTTACACCTACATTATGATTTATATTACTTTAATTTGCAGAAAAATTGAAATACAAGAATTTTGATATAACCTGTGAGCGAACAGGATAATAACATTGTAAAAGCATCCATGTCAACAAACTAAGTAATACATTGTATCTTTCAGCAAAATTTTCCCAACATGCACAAGTGTTAGTTCAACGAAATTGTCAATTGATAAAATGTTATAAATGTTATAGATCTATTAACCAAGATACGTAAATTATATCGCATTAGAGTATGCGAAATCTTCGTTCGAAAGCTATTGTAAATAAGTAGTAAAGGCGAAGCTGTTGATTTCAAAAAAACTGTGCTGATTATGTAATAGATCTATATTCGTCTACCATTCGAAACCAAAAAAATTATTAAATCAAAATAATTTCAATTACATTTGCTGTCAGTTGTTGTACAGTACTGTTTACTCTATTCAAATATAATTTTCGAAATTATTTTTATTCAAATAGTGTAGCATGTCACTTCACTGTTCCCTCGCCATGTTACATTGAGGTCGCACTTCCTTCCTTATAAAAGCATTTCTTCATCTTAGTTTTATATTAATATCGTTTACAATCACAAGGTTTTGATTTGTGTAACATTTCCCTTTAGTATTATTAAATAATACACTACATACATCGATCTTTAGTTTTAATTTAATATTCTTTCTTTTGTATAAATAATTAACATCAGATATAATTTTCCAATTGGTAAACCTTTGAATAATATCCATAAATACACAACTGGTGTATATATGAATCTGTCATTTAGGATAGTTTTCTTGTTTTGTCCCTCTCTCAAAATGTGTGGTTATCTTTAAACCAGCACAAATTTTCCTTTGTCTTCATATCTAATGGTCTTTTTTGAGCACATGCCGTCTTCCGATAAAGATGTCCTTTCTAAGGCCATGATGTTGTACCTGAATACGAGCAAAATGCTTATGAAGAAAGCCTACCTGAATAACCCGTTCAAAATATTAATGAATGGGTCCTCCCGTAGCATATCCTCTGGTGGCATATCCCCGGTGGCATATCTTCCCATGGCATATTCCTAGCTGAAGTATCTTCAGGTGATATATTCTCCTGAAAAATATTCTCTGATGGAGAATTTAATTATCTATGCTAGGCTATCTAAGCCTATGTTTTAATTTTACTACCTACAAATATTATCTTTTATCGTACAAGAATTCATGTTGCCGTTATTTACCTTCTAAAATAAATTAAATGTTCCATTAACAAAACGTATGGTTGTGGAACGGAAGTATTGGCTCTTACAAATTAGAAGTTTGAGGTTAACAACCAAAATAAACAACGATGGTGTTCATCTCAACAAACCGTAAAGAAGATTCTATAGTTCTGAACAAGCCATGAGCTCAATGCTTAAGTATACGTTCTTTCATATATCCTGAATACATGTATGAGTTTGTCTTATCTACTTTTGTTATGGAACGATGTGCATGCATTACATTTTAAATCTCAATTATCTAGAAAAATAATGCATGTAAAATATAGTCATAACTTTATTTACTTACCTATACCTTAACTAATTTAATATTATATTTGCTTTCTTATATAATCGTATGGTTTGTAAACAGAAAAGCTTTCATGAAACCTTTTTGTGGATTTTGAGGTTAAATTCAATTTAAATGTTCAATTCAAATTCTCTTAACTAATGTTAAACACAACAAAGTGTATTTATGATTTACTTTTACTTAGAACGTTTAATTTGAAATTGTGTCTAAGCACAATAATAATTTTAAATTTTCTAATATCTTATCTGGAAGCATTTAAGACAAAATTTTAAAATTATGAGAGTGTAGATAGATAAACCACACTTACTGATTTTGTTGTATGAAAATTTGGTTGTAAGAAAATAACAGTATATATTTAATTTTTTTATTAATGTTATTAACTAAACGTCAATATATAAGTTGTATTAAGGTATTTTCTTTTGTCTTGTCTGGGTAAAATTTAACTTTGTTCTCTAAACCCTTGAGATATAGTTTTTTGCAATCTACCGCAGCCACAAACGGTCAACGCTAGTCCCACCAGAGTTTTATTTAGACTCTGTTGTATACCCATTTCTACCTGTACAAAGGAAGGGTGCAATACAAAACGATAAAGGAGCAGATAAAAAATTCAAAGAAAATGCAATAACACATTGCATGATGTGCATGTGTGCCAATTGTTATCTTCCCTATATGTAAAGAGTTTGGAATCACTTGACCATTACTACACTTCAAATGGCTCCACAAGGATTCTAGTTGATAATTAGTCATAGGGGACTTTTTTGTATAATTAAGCAAGGTATTACACATTATATAAATGCAGTTTTGAGTTCCTATCAATGCTTTGGTTAATTTTTAGTAGCGTTATGTATTAGGTGGTAACAGAATGTTAAGTAAGGTGTTTCCCACACTTCAAAAAAGTATATGTCATTGTCCTCGATCAATCAGAATGCGTAACAAAGAAGAGTGGTGGCTTTGACAAGTAAAAAAGCCAGCCGCCATGATCATTCTACATGTATCTGACATACCTGTGAAAGTAGTAGTGCTTCATAATGCAGTGAAGTTTACCTTGTTGATTCCATATCTCCATCCTTTACCGTATCTGTTTGTTCTCTTATATTGTAGGTAAACTCTGAACTGCACTACTAAAATCTAAAATTAGGCATTGATTTATCCACGCCCTGTAGTACGCAAACAGCAATGGTTATCCAGGGTGGTAAATACTGTTATACAAAGGGAGGGGGCACGATAGCTGATGCATCGAAACAAGCAGAGTTTACTACCAGTCTTCCTCGAGTGCAGACATGTTTCTTATAGTTTAGACAGTCGGCAAAGTGATTCCTTCCTTTTCGTTTCTTATTCCTTTACTGTTATACAAAATACTGGCATGTTGTTGATAGGAGAGCTACCACCAAACAAACAAGGGGATAGCTGGATACCACCCTGGGATGAAAGACGCTCCGGTATTAGAATATCCACTGAGGTAAGTGTTAGCTTTAAAATTTGAAATGCATGTGATGCCCCAGGGATATTCTATGCCGTGTAAATTTGAATATACTTATATTAGCATTTATGTTGTAAAAATTAACGTTACATGTTCTACCGATTGTATTTTAATTAAGAAATTATAAATCTCATTTCTGAAACTTGTATTCTACTTTGCCTTTAAAATTGCTGAGTTTTTATTTTAACATGCAAAACTTTCCTCCTGAAACGTTAAAACTAGACAACGTGACAAAGATCATTATTTAAGAGTTGAATAACTGAGCAAGATATTTTACGATGAACGCGGTGATGTTTGAAGTTCACGAACTGAACATGCTTTCTCTAAACAAAATTCAATCTTTAAAAATGAAGTGTGCAAGGCAGCAGTGTCTTCTTAACACAATAATTTTAGTCAGTGGTTTGTTTTTAAACTGTAACCTATGAACTGGTAGAGTTTAATTTTATTTGACTTTGTCATTTTAATATGATTTTATACAAAGTGGTAGTGTTTGAATGTTAAATGAAATTTTGTGGCGATATTTATATAAATATACGTATGCACATAATTTCAACAATGAGTCCTTCTAAATTTAAAGATGAATGGTTTACACAAACTGTGTAAAATGAACAACTAATTTCATTGTGGGCCAAGAAATTTGATGAAAAATACATATTTGGTTCTGTAAAGAAAATAATATTTTACGAGGAATCTCTCAATACGTTTCCCATGATAAACATAAAATGCAATTTAAACTTAAATGTGAACCTAAATCAATTACATATGGAAAGTAAGGTTAATGCGTAATTAATGGAAGAGAAGAGTAATTCTACTACAGATGGTATTTCCAACTGTGTGTAATTCAAGACAATAACAATGATGGCTGAATTACTTTGGACATTATTCATTGTTAGTAATAATCAATCCTTATAGTCGTGTCAAGGGCTTAAAGAAGTCCTTCAAACAACATCTTTAGTGGGATCGCACAAAGAAATTTACTGTCTGTAAAAAAAATATCGTGCTTAATCACAGAGTTCTTGGGATCCTATTTTAAAAAGCAATTGATGGAACATGTTCAAGGTACTTTAATTTTAAGCAAGTGACTTTGGTAAGATTTTCAATTCTTTTCCTTTTTATTGTAGGTCATTATTGCTTAATGTATGATGAAACAACTAATAAAGAGGAAAGTGAAGAATTCCAGATTAAAATAGGATTGTGATGTTAACCTGAAGCCGTGTAGTGGTTCGACATTTACAAACAATTTATATTGAATATGAAGAAGACTTAATAAAAATTGCAATAGATAGTGTTGCCTTGTCTATAAATAAAATTATAATGTTGAAGTATGACGGTTCTGATGTCAACAAAAAGTGTTGCACTGGAAGAACAAAGAACTCTTATTGTTTTGACAGAGTTTTTTAATGCAGCGTACATACACTTCATAATGTTTTTTTAAAGGTCTTAAAAACATAGCTTCTTCCATGGCAGACTTACCAGTGTCTATTAAATTCTTTTTTAAAGACGACCCCTTTCATTGGAGTGATTATGAACTAATACAGATTAAATTCAAAATAAATTATAAATGTATTTAATAAATACAGTTTAAATTCGTTTAAAAAATAAATAATAATCTCTTGATATAAATAATGAGTTTTTTAAAATAAATAGTAACTCTTGAGTTTGTCGGTACTAAATTAAATTCTCACACTTTTTTGAAAAAGGCATCCAACTTAATTTGCTTTGATCGTTGCCACCTTCCGTGCAGAATCATAGCATAAGGTCGAACAGCAGCTGTGACGCTTCTTTTAACATTGCACTTTGATTGAAATCCCCATCTATCTCACAGAGCTCATCTGTTAACCTTTCTATAGAAGAAAGGATATAAGTTAGATCGGCCATTTTTAGGGATTCCTCATCATTTTTTTCTCATCCTTCTTTTTTGAGATTTTTTGAATGAGGGTGATCTAATACCTCCATCAACACCTCTAATTTTTGATTTGAGAGTGGTTGGTCATGCACGTCTAACAGTTCGGACATCTTCCAATCCACATTCTCGTGCAAGCCTGATAATGTCTTCGTTTATGTTAATGTTATCTACCTCTTCTACACTTGCAACTCATATAAATCCTGGCAGAAGTTTACGTCAAACGCCATTTAAACAATTGTGTGTCACTTTGTCTTAAGCAGACTTCAAATGTTTTATTTCTTTTAAAATGTCGTAGGATCACCAATAATCTTTAACAGTCTGATTGGAACTACTATCTATCGCCATATTCATTGCTTTTAATATTATGGGTAAGTAATACGTTTTAAAGGTAGAAATTACTCCCTGATCCATGGGTTGTAATACAGAGGTTGTGTTTAGGGGGCATGTAAATTACCTTGACGTCCAATCCCATGTCTAAGGTGTCGAGATTTTGTGGATGTCTTGGGGCATTGTCTAATAGGAGGATTGCTTTTTATGGAAGGTTATTTCGATCATAAAATTTAAGCACAGTAGGGCAAAAATCATTTTTATATCAGTCTGTGAAAATCTCCTGAGTGACCCAGCCCTTTTTATTCCACCTCCAAAAACTGACAGGAAGCTTTTGTCAAGACCTTTAAAAGCCCGTGGATTCTGGAAATGTTGCACTACCATTTTACAGAACCATAAACATTTGATTCCAAGAGAGCAGTCAGTCTATTCTTGACCACTTTAAATCCAGGAGCGCTACATGAAATAAACACTCTCGATGGCAACTTCTTCCAATAGAGGCTGGTTTCATCAAAATTGAAGATGAGATCTGCAGCGTAGTTACCTGGTTCCACAATTTGTTGAAACTTTTGAGAGTAAGCTGCCTCTGCTGCTACATCAGCAATCGCTGCTCGCCGCTTAGTTTCCAGCGCTTGCCAAGGAGGTTTTGTTAGGGTTTTCTTGCGCCTTCAAATCAGAAAAAATCAACTTTGCTTTTTCATATATGCCTGCTTGTGTTACAGGAATATTTTTTTGATTGATGTCATCAACCCACAATGCTAACATTTTTTCCATTTTCTCTATATTTATGCTCTGGCTGTAAGTTACGTGATTTACACTTACAGCCGTTGTCTGTTGAGCGAATGTTTTATTTTCTCAGCGTTTTTCATGATTGGTGTCACGGTGGATGGGGATAAATTTGGAGCTTTGCAGACAAAAGGTCGGGTTTGGTAGTCTTCAATACGTTTAATTACGTCATTTTTGTCTCCAGGCCTATTGGTTTTCGTGCTTTTTCTGCACAATGTATGGGTTCTGAATCACTATTGTCACTCATAATAAAACTACAAATTGAATATTCTTTTAATTTTAATAATAATAAAATAAAAAATATAATCATACCTTTTTATTTTTCTTAAAAACAAAACGAAAACTACTCGGAAACAATTTCACACTCACAATAGACTGTGCTCGCGTACACGGTAATAGAATAAAACAACATGTAAAAGTGTGTCTGCTATTAGGATCGCGGCGCCTACTGTCGTCTGGTGCCGGTCGAACCGGGGAATCCCACGGCCGAACCTGGGAATCCCATGCCGGCACCAACCGGTGTAAATCGAACCGGCTCAAAACGACCTTTACCTGTACCTTGAAGATACTTTAGCTAGAAGTATTAATATTTAAAAATAATGTTACGAAACATTACCAAACACCTTGTATTCATATAATGAAAACCATCATTATAGTAAACGCATCATCAAATACTTCAGATGTATAAATCCTGTACGAATTCAGGGTGAGAAAAATAAATTTGAGAAATAAGGAAAAAGACGAAAACTGCCCATTCGAAATGAGTGGAGATAACTTCAACTTGAAAAATTTCCATGTCAAGAAACGCAAAGAATTGATGAATATTGGAGCAGCATCTATAACCTTTATAGGTTAGTGGTCGATAGATGTGCCGCTTTTATTTTAAGTATTTCCTTAGAATTTATCGGTATGTATTCGCGTACAGCATATTTACCACTTAGTAGACAGTTTTGTATTTGAAATGGTGCATAACAGCAGTTAGCAGCGACTGTTAACGACATGTTTGAAAAGTGATCACTCTATGTTCCACTGCACTACTTCATCGTTTATGAACACGTTCATACATTTTTTGTGGTGTAGACATTATTTATTTGAAATAGAGCGAGTAAATGCAGATACTTATTTTAGATATATGCAGTTACCTCTTCTAAAGTTACTCACTCGTATGTAACTAACGGCTAAGATGATATTTGGAGTGGAAATACAAAACTTAAGTATTTTATTACCTCAGTTGTTAATTATTTGTTCCTACATTAATTTTTTCGCTAATATAAACCTAATTTCTGATTTTCACTTTCATATAGGAAAAATTAACAAAGTCAAAAGGAACTTGACGTCTGAATTGGAATCAATAAACCCTAAAGAATTGTTTATATGCTAGATAACGTTTCTATTACTGACGAACAAGCAGAAAATTTTGAAGTTGGAGGTGATAACGATGCGGAAAATGATAAATTGTATGCTGAATCTAGCTCTCGACTTTTTCTTTGTGCTATAAAACAGCCATTAACTTTGCCTGCAATGAATTATGATAGCGATGATTCGTTGAACTAACCTTTGAAATTGACGATGCTACGGTAAAAAGGGTGCCCTTTTTGAAAATACAAGTTCAACAGACGAAGAAGATATGAGGAATAATATGAACATCAAACAAAAACAAAAGCGTTTTGATTCAAGTTCAGACCATAATGTATGGAATAAGGTTGCAAAATAATCAGATAAGTACAACAAAACTTTATATACAAATGAGTCCGAACCAAATTTTTCTGTGGATTTCACATCACCAATACAAATTTTCTATAACTTTTTTTGGAAAGTGTAAGCAACAAATATTGTTAGAGTCTGAACGTTATGCATAATGTTCAACTAAATATGATTGACAAGGAATTGGATGTGTTTTTAGGAATCCTAATAATATCGAGATTTTATGTGTTACCTGGTATAAGAATGTATTGATCAACTGTTCCAAATTTATTAGTTTGGTGCATTTCAGAAATTATTCCTTTGCGACATTTTCTCCAGATTCTAAGATATTAACACATGAATGACAACAAACAAATGCCAGAAGACAAGACGAGTGCTTTGACAAATTTTATAAAATTAGACCAATAATCAACATATTGGCACGAGCCTATAACATCTCATTCACTTTCAGTCGTAATGTATCTATCGACAAAAGTATGAGGGGTTTCAAGGGGAGATCAAGCTTGAAACAGTATATACCCATGAAACCTACTAAAAGAGGTTTTAAAATCTGGGTCCTTTGCTACTCTGATACTAGCTATTTGTACAATTTCATAGTATATGAAGGAAGATCTTCATCCGAAGAAGATGGATTTTTAGGAGAAAAGGCGGTTCTGGACGTATCTGCTCCTTTGCGAGGCACGGGTCATGTATAGTACTTTGATAGCTTTTTTCTACAATACCCCTGATGTAAAAGCTTCTATCTTTATGATTTTTTGCATGTGAAACATTTCGCGGAAATAGGAAATTCTATTCAGAAGATGTTCTTGTGTCAGACAAAAGTTTGAAATTGGATGATTAAGATTTTCCACAATGTAATATTTCAGTTGTAAAGTGGAAAGATTGAAGATCTAAGCCGGTCATAATTATCAGCAACTTCCATAACCCTGGAAAAGTGTGTGAAGTACTAAGAACAAATAAAGAAGGTGAGAAAAATTTATCAAATGTCCAGAAGCCGTTAAGGATTATAACTAATATATCGGAGGGGTAGATCATTTCGATCAGCTAATAAAATGTTACAACGTGTCTCGACGTTTGTGGGTCAAATTGTTCTATTATTTTTTGGATACAGTTATTGTAAATTGCTACATCATTCACTGTCAAGCAAGAAAAAAGTCTAATAAAAGATGATATCTCAACTAGAATTCTGGAAGATTTTGTTAACCAACTAATAGACAATTACAGTAGAGTGGGTAAAAGGGTCGGCAAAAAATTACAAAGCAGCAAAAAATTAGTAAAACGAGGAGTAGGCATATTTTGATTTCAAATACTGTACGTCTTACAAATGTTGGTGCACGTTTGACTACAAATGGCACATACAAAAGATGTGCTTTTTGTAGCACAACCAAAAAGAAGTGTAAAAACGTTAAATTAATTTGTACCAAATTTGACGTAGCATTATGCTTGAAATGTTACAAACCTTTTCATGAAAAATATTTTCAGAGAGTTTTCTGTAATTCATTATAAAAAAATTAATGGTGTAAGATTTGATGTTTATATCTTTTTCATCTGTGAATTTTGGCAATCAAATGTTCTGTTTATTGTATATATTTACTAATACTTTTTGCATCTAGTTTGATAATAATAATAAAAGTGGCTTCTATATTTGCCACTGACAATTCTCTAAGTGCTACGGCTATTAATGGATAGTGGCACATGTAGTAGTTATCCTTTTTTGGAAAATAAACAGTTAATCAGTTTTTCAAAGTTTTTACATTCTCTTTACATTACATCCAACCAGTTATTAACAAAAAAAGCTTTAAAAAAACTATAAACAATTTTGTTCTATAATGGGTTAAAATAAAACGCCCTAATGGTGAACTAAAATACTCATCCGTAGCTATTTTAATAAAATCTTTTTGTGGTATCCCATGGTAGTGTGTCCGTTGAACATGAATTTTGTTTATCAGGTCATATTCTTGCAAAAGGAGCTCGAATGAAGGAAAAAATACTGGATTCGATACTAACCATTTGCGATACTGTAAGAAGTATAGCAACAAAGTGGAGTTGTTTTCCATTATTAAAGATTTATTGATGCCAGCTAAAGGTGCACACAGTTCTTACAAAGATTACATAGGAAAACAAAATGAAGAGGAGGAAAAAAAGTGAGTAGAAAATTTAAGGAAAAAAGAAGAACTACCGAAAGCAAAGCTCAATCGAGAGCAATGCATATTTGAAACGAACAAAATTTATGAGCTAGAAACTGGATTAGAGAAATTAGAAAAGCAAGGGTTTTGTAAAAAGAAGGCAGCGCATAAACTTTTAAAACAATGAAATGAAAAATTGACCATTTCACTATAATACAACAATCTGGTAGTCAAGGTATAAACACAGCACAGTCCATAAACGATTAAGTCGTCATATAAACTCACGCAAAGCAACTGCAAAACAATATTAATAAATGTAAATCGGACATGATTTTAAATTTTTTTTTAAGAAAATCTAATTAAAGCTTCGATGTGCATATTCAAAAGCATGTATTTTTTAGGTTTGCAAGTGAGCATTTTTACATGATAAAAAAATTTATAAATAAATTTAAATAGGTGTTATTTTATAATTGCATTATTTTGTTACAGGTAAATCTCTAAAATGGTACATATTTTTGAAATTTCTTTATATAATTTACATATTTTGAATGACTATTGATGCACTCTGGTCCATGGGTAAGCCTGTAGCATTATCTCTTCTACATCCCTCAATGATAGCGGGAAACATCATTCTTCTGTGGAAAAGGAGGTTTGTGCAATAGTTGATGCAGTGCATAAATGGAGGCAATTTTTAATTGATTGACACTTTGCTGTCATTACTAATTCATAATCTGTTAGATTCATGGTCTCTGTAAAACACTATTGGAAAAGTCAAAAATGAAAAGATCTTGTGATGGGAACTAGATCTTGCCTTCTTCAACTATGGCATTGTATACTGTGCAGAAACATAAAATATTATGGGACGCTATCAAGAGTATACTCAGCTTTAATAACACTAGATATTACCAAACTAAAGAGCCTTTGTGACTCTTGGCAGCACGAGTTTTTACCATTAACTGCAAGCAACAAGTATTTCCTATTGTATAGATGAAGTGAGAAATATAATAACATCACGTAGAGTTTGCACTGAATTAAAACCTACATTATATAAAAGCTAAGGAAGACTAATGAAAACCATGTTACCCTCCAAGAATCTCTATATTCTAGCTGTAAAAAACTAAATTTTTACGTTTTCCGATTGCTTTTCCTGGTGTGGGTTTGAGTGCTAACATGGTTATTGAGAAACTCTGTAATGTTTGGGATGCCAGCTTACATTTATAGCCATCAAGATGCTAGCTTCGTGTCATGAGAATTGAAAGACTACTTTATGTTGTCTCGAACTAGTTGTACGACTTCATACAATCCTTGCGGAATTTGGCAGGCTGAGAGGTACAACGGTTACGATTTGGTCTACAGTATGCCTGGTTTTGAGGTCACGAAATTTAAATGTTAACCTTATGGGAAAGAGTATTAGACATGTTCTTCATTCCACCATTTGGTGTTGACCTTTATTTATAATTACTAATTAATTAACTCTCAAAGAACCAATTAAATATATATAACAGCTAGTTAAAAGCAGTACATTTTTGGGTAACATGTATTTGACATATCTATGTAGAAAAATGCATCTTGAACATTCACCTTCAAGCTCGTAGTATTAACATAACTAACTCTTTCGTTACACTAAGAAGCAATATACCTTGGTCTTATTCATTATAAACCCACTACCTGTCTCAGAAATTCTACAAATCTTTTTGTTCGCAAACAGTGAAGTATGACGCATAAATTTCTGGTTTACCTGCAACTGATGTATAATAGATTAAAATATGTGACAGGACCCATTGTAATTTAAAAGCAGATTGAATGACTTTCACTACATTAGTCACACATTTGCCTGCTGGATAATTCAACCATGCTTTTAACTGAAACACATTATTTAGTGGTTCGATTTCTAGAACAAGGTGATTGTACGGAATAGAAAGTATGACCCATTGGTCGGTGAAGTAACGCTGATTGAATGTAACCCTGATTATGCGCATTTTAGGTTTCCAGATGGAAAACATTCTACTGTGTCTACTAGGCATCTAGCTTTGATTTCACAAAACATTACGATAACGTAACAACAAATTTCCATATTGTCTCAACATAATTTGAACGACGTAATCATTGATACTTAAGGAAACGAAGAGCCCAAAACAGAACTGTATAGGTTACTAATAAAAGTCTCTTGTCTTCCTGATGAAAATAACTTCCCGGCAACTCATAATGGCACTACAAGAAGTTCTTCTAGGAACTGATGTCCTCCGGTATGGCAAGAAGACTACATGCTAGGTGGGGTGTATGTGAGATAATTTCCTGTTACCTACATCTAGGTTAGCTAGATTAAGATATATATTTAGCTTTTAACAAGTATGTAAGTGTCTCTTTGTCATTTCTAGCTATCGTTAGTTTATTTATTAGTTACCAATAACATATTCAGTTCTATGTTAAATAAAACCTTGTCTTCTGAAAGTAATTAATAGTACATCCAACTCACTGTAAAGAGTAAGTTCTCATTGGCTTAGGATGGTTATACAATCATCAAAAGCCTATTTCGAACACAAAGTTTCACAAATGTTCAGAAAAGTGCTTTATTTAAACAAATTTATGATAAAATTATTCATACTGAAATAAATACTATAAGAGATTTGATTTGTGTCAAAATGACATGTAAAAGTATATGGATGTTTTCAAAGCAATGATGTAATTGAAGGACACTCATTTGCTTCTGTTTTTAAACCCATCTCTCATGCTTTAAAGGTTTACTTATACATACACCCTTCACATACAGTGTTTTATTTTTAAACATTGAAAATCGAATTATAATTGGAGGAAAACACTTTAATATTTATGTTCGAAAGGTACCTCTTAAAATTGTCACCAACAGAAGTTGATAACTGTAAAAAAATTCTTCGTTTGTGCTTTAAAAATTAATTTTGATTATAAATTTCTACATCAAATTCTCTTGTTACAGACAACATTGCAATGCGAGGCGAAAGATTGGAGCTTCTTATAAACAAAACCGAAAATTTAAGCAATAATGTAAGCCTATATTAAATTTAATATATTATTTTTACTTATTTTTGCTTTTATTGTAGTCATTCCAATTTCGTAAATCAAGTAGACATTTGGCACGTTCCTTATTTTGGAAAAACATCAAATTGTATGTGATCATTGCTATTGTTTTAATTGTGATAATATACATCATTGTATCAATGTCATGTGGTGGGCTTCTCTGGAAAAATTGCGTCTGAAAGTGTACATGTTAATTTTATCTTTTTATTTTAATGTGGTATGATCTTAAGTATAACAAATGCAATTTTGAAGAAGTGGTATTGGTGTTTATT
Organism: Platerodrilus igneus; assembly: GCA_036346225.1. Lineage (NCBI taxonomy): Eukaryota > Metazoa > Arthropoda > Insecta > Coleoptera > Lycidae > Platerodrilus > Platerodrilus igneus. The sequence continues at coordinate 1,328,542 of JARFIW010001109.1, read as the reverse complement.
TAAATGACAAAGATAGTGAAGAAGGGATAAAGACTTATTACTATATACTGCTAGTGTAGCGTCTTATTGATTGTGTATTGAATATATTGTGCGTTATTTTTGAATTCTGTAAATAATATTAAACTTGTCCATATATTGTTGTATTACTAAATACTGTTATGATATTGTTCTTATTAGCTGTGCATGAATATATTACATTTTATTTTAAAATTATATTGATTTATAAATATTTTTTACATGTTGTTATATTGTTAAATGTTTTAGTAGGGCTGGACCATGCTAATTAGAAAGGAATTGAACACCAAATTCAGATAAATTAAAAGTGAATTCAGAGGACAGCTGTGGTACTTAATTTAAACCGTAAATTGATATTCTGTTATCCAACATAACAAAATTGAATTTATTACATTTGAATAGATTGTTTTCGAAGGACAAGAACACTATTTGTTGGTTTTGGTGATTGGCTCCATTCTGATTAATATTTTGTAGCAATTTTTTCAGAAATAGTATTTATCTTTAGGTAAGCAAATTTTAATGTTTTATTAATTACAGATATTGAAATAATTTTCTTTTTCTTGTAGATTAGTTGCAAAATCAAGGTTTTCTCCCTATCCATCTTCACTTTTTTTTTTGTGTCAGGCTCATTAGAAACATTTTTCGATCCATGGGCATATACGCAGAATTTAAAATTCTTGTGTCAGGCCTGCTCAGGGATTTCTGAAGGATTCTGCTTTAGAATAATCAGAATTCTATATTGATATATTCTCTTAATTTTAACATTTAATGCCATGCCATGCACCTTAACACTTTTGAACTTCGTATTAATTAGTTAGCTTGCAGTTCTTCGAGCAAAGCAGACACATCAATCATTAAAACATATTGTCATATTTAAGTATGTATACAGGGTGATTCATTAGCCTCTTTACAAACTTTGACAATAAAAAGTAGATTTAATTTCATGAAGAAATGTTCATATAAACTTATGTCCTATCTTTCTTTGTTCGGAAGTTATAGAGCTTTTAAAATTTTTAGTTGAAAAAATGTAGTAGCCATGATTTAGCAAAACAAAATTTATTAATTGTTATTTTAAGTAATCACCTGTCAAAAATAGTTTGTTTATGTTAATGCTTTCTATCAATATTTGTTACAAGATCGTGAAAATGTAATAAATGCTGTAACTGGAGAACCAGAAATTAGCACCCGGCGCATAGCACGAAATTTGGGGCTATCACAAAGTTTTGTATGGCGAACGATAAATCAAGAAAATATGCACCCTTATCATCGACAAAGTGCACAAGCGTTGCATAACGGAGACGCTGAACTACGATTAAATGTTTGTCATTGGATTTTACAATAGCACACCCAAGATAACAACTTTATTTCAAAAACGCTATGGTCAGATGAATCCCATTTTTTAAGAGACGGCATCAATAATTTCCATAATCTCCATGTTTGGTCTTTGGACAATCAACATGCAACCAGAACGAGTAATTTTCAGCAAAGATTTAATGCAAATGTTTGGGGTGGTTTATTTTTTAACACATTACTAATCAATGTATTTAATGGAAATTTAAATGCTGAGAGGTACCATAACTTTTGAACACCACATTGTTTGATCTTCTGGATGATGTTCCACTCCGCCTGATACAAGATATGTGGTATCAGCATGATGGGGCTCCGCCTCACTGAAGAATGCAAGTGACCCAATGGCTGCACACTCATTTCCCAAATAAATGGATTGGTAACGGAGGTCCTATATCATGGCCACCCAGATCACCCGACCTGAATGCTTGCGATTTTTATTTATGGGGTCACTTCAAGCAACTTGTTTATGCAGTGTAAATAAAGGACCGCGATCAGTTATTGCAGAGGATTCAAGATGCTTCAATTCATATTGGAAATGACATTAATTTATTGCGCATGCAAAAGAGTTTAATTCGTCGTGGCCAATTATGTATTCAGAAGAATGGACTAATTTTTGAACATTTACTCTAAGTTAATTTTGCTTTTTGTTTGTTGCAATAAATGTTTTTGATTTCTTTAAATTATGATTACTTAATAATGTTTAAATAGAATTCTTTTTAAAAGGGGTATAATTTCTGAACAAAGAAAGATAGGACATAAGTTTGTAACGAGGCTAATGAATCACCCTGTATATATTGTCGTGGAAATTATTGGTTAAGAAGGGTATATAGGTCTAGATAATAAAATTTTAACAACTATGTATATAGGAAATAGGAACAATTTATTTACGTGCCAAATTAATCAGTTTTGATAGTGAAAATGGACTGTTATTAAGATATTTTTGTATTTCTAAATTGGAATGTAAAAATCGCATAACGGGTAGAAGCGTTAGAGTACATGAAACCCAAGGATACGCATAATTAGTTTTAATATTTTAAAATCAAGCGCATCGGATAAGAAACGGAGCTTTTGAGTATAGAAAATCAATAATTTTTACGCATATTTCCATTTAAATAAACGAAACGTTTGTTATATAAATCCTAAGAAGTGCTAAAACTCGGAATTATTATTTTATACGGATAGTTGATTTCATAGAAACGTCCGATAGTTAAATGTCAAGTTCAAAGAACATAAACGAACGTTGGCACAAAATTCTGTAGAATTGTTTGTAACGGTCGATGTACAAGCTGCTAAAATAACATGCTTTGAAGACAAAGTGAAATGAAATATCTATAATGTAAAACAGACAGGGAACACGTATAATAAAACGTTGGTTACAATACACGTCTAAAATACGCAGTAGATTTGGAGGCCAACCACAATATCGATTTTCTGTAGGTTCCGTGAGGGGTCTACAAAAGAATATAAATACACTGGGAGAGGTATTAAAGCGCTCTTAGATCTCTCTGATGTCTCTTACTTAATTGCTATTATGTGCTCTTACTTTGTATTGATTGTCGCTTATTCGTTAAATTATCATACAACATCCTATTTAAAATGTGTAAAAGCTGTTAGTAACGTATCGGTAATGTATTAAAAGTGTGATTTGCACAAGTGGGTGCTGGTTTATAAAAGACGCTGTTACTACACGCTACGATCTAATGATAGGATGGTACTTGGGTTAAGCTTGGTCGAGACAATTATCCAAGTAGAAATACTAAAGGTGGTTGCAGAGATGTGGATAGCGAATGGAAATGAGTTGGATGGACACAACGACGAGGGCTTTGAAACACATCTTTAGAGGTAAGGAGGGAAGAAGCTTACTCCAGGTAAAGAAAATTAATTTCTTGCTTTTGCTTGAACATTTGTGCTTGAGTGTTTTGACTTATTGGGGCGGGGGGTGTATTTTATTACCTTTAAAAACTCATTTAAAGGGGTATATGTACAGGACAATTGATATTGATTATTTAAAAATGTTTATTAATGTGGATAAAATTACTTCATTTTTAAGTTTCCAGCCAGGAAACAAAAGCTAGTGTTTTTTTTTATTTTAAGGTTGGTACTATGTATAGTATACGTGATTGTTGTTGCTTCTGAGATGCCAGGAATGGTGGTTTTTTTTAGTTTGACGTTTTGATTATTATGTTATTGTTAAGTATGGAAATTAAAGATTGTATAAAAAACTATTGTTGTGTTTATGAACCCCTAGTGCTCCTACATTAATGACCTAAAAATGTTGTAAGGAGTAAACGGGTCTTTAGCTTTATTTTAAACAAAAATGCGAGGTTTAAAAGCATTTAGAGTAACTGGGTTATACTGAGCTCAAAATAGACCAGAATAAAAATCAATTTAGGGTTGCACGACAGGCCCATCTAAGATAAAATTGTTAAAATATAAACATAAAATTTTAAAAGATTTAAGGATTGAGATGGTAACATTTTAGAAAACTGTAGATACTAATGTGTAAATATTTTCGTGCTTATGGAACTTGTTAACATGTGTAAGTAAAAAGGTTGTATGTCTTGTTGCAGTATTTGAATGGTAATTTCATTTGACTGTATTTGTGAGAAAGAATGAACTTAGGATGGTAGGTATCCAAGAAGAAGCAGATTTTAGAGCTAGCCAGGGTGTGCAGAAATAAGGAGGCGTTCTAGAGGTATATATTTGTTTTTATTAAATTTTCAAAAAAATTTTAGGACGGCCCAACGTGGGGCTCGATTGGTTTTTAGGGAGATCTCGACTTTAACCAACTTTCACAGCAATATATATATATATATATACAGGGTGATTTACAACATAGAAATATTTTAACTGGTGCTTAAGAAAGAGACGTAGATTGATATTTACGCATAATAAATTATTTCTTAAACAATGACTTGAAATTTAAATGGATGTTTTTTAAAAATGTCTGTACATGTAAAGAGGCGACATAACACAGAAAATGATTTGCAAGAAACCGACTTTATTGTTTCTAATCAGCAGGTCACTGTACTCAAGCAAGTTGTGAATCACACTCAGTATTTTCAACTTTGTTGAAATACTTACTTTAGCTGATGTTTAAAAAGGGAATTCGAATAATATTGATGCAAAAAATATTTCTTACAAATGAAATACTTTCAACACTGTTCATACAAGAAATTCACTGAGAATAACTCAATACCATTGCTGACCTACATAATGTATTTATTAAAGTCTGTTATTAGCCTAATTTCATTGCCTTTAAACAGCAACCTTTACAGTAGTATTATGTTATTTTAAGCCAATGAACCCTGTTGGGATTTTTAGATCCCCATTTGAAATAGTGTTTCTGGGAAATACTGTGTGAGCTATTTTTTTGCGATTATTTAAAATTAACGGTATTAATAAGGTAAGGGTTTAGTTCGTTTGTTTTGTAGGGTGTCTTAAAAGAGAAGAATGACATTAATGTGGGGCAGATACATCAACATATTGGCATTCTACAAAACTGGCACAGAAGAACACTTTGTGTATTCAACAAATTGGAGGGCATTTTGAACACCTTTTGTAAGCAGCCATTGGTGAGTACCTATCTTGATTTAAGTGCGTAAGTACGCACATTTCATAAACATTTGTTTATAGTTTTTAATTTTTACAAAAGGGTTTTTTTGCATAAACATTGCTTTTTTTAAATATCAATTAAGGTGATTCACAACTTCATCGGGTAAAGCAACCTGTTGATTAGAATAAATGAAGTCGGTTACTTGCAAATCACGTTCTGTGGCATACCACAGGAACCGAGTTGTTTTTTACCCGGAAATTTTGCCGAACCCCTTTAACATCACACATGGGACCTATATTTTACCCCTCATCCGAACGAGGGCGTATTTTTGTGAAAAATACTGCTCTAACATTTTTCAAGTGGACCATGTCAGGATTTGAACTATGAACCTTGGACATAGTAGTCACGTGCATACCAACTACCCCACGGAAGCTGCCCATACAATAAATGCACCATAAAAGTGTTTAATTGCATTGGTTGTTATTAATAACATTGGTTCTGCCTTGTTTGGCTGTAAAATACACACTTGATGTGTTAGTCTTACTACGTTTTAATAATATGAGGTGTGCAAGTAGTAAAACAAGTAACTTCCTCAACAATAAGTGCAAGTTCACATTAAATTTGAAAATATACTACACTTGACTATTGATAAGTTTCAAGTAAATAACTTCAGCGAAAGAATATTGTTGAAGACAACAAAAGCGCAATCCAAAAATGATCAAGTATATCACAAATGATAGGTGTGATTTTACAGTCGATGTTTTAATAACGGAAGTGACCAAAAAGACTAACGAAGCACCTAAAACTTTGTAATTTAACAATAGAAGTTATATTTGGTTTTATATGTATTTATTTATTATACAGAAAGTTAAAGATATTTATTAATATGCATTCCATTAAATGCCAATAATTAATTAATTTACAAACGTCAATGTATCCATCGTGTAAAAGTTTATTTTCTTAATTTGCCTATGGTTCCATCTTTTTTTTTGTCGATTAGTCACTGCAGTGTGAATTCCAGTTGCTGTTGTCGCTACCTCATTCACATTAATGATCAACGGTGCAAAATTTCTTTCAACAAACTTCTCGGTACCACCATTCCTTAATGATTGTTTCGGTGTGTTCTACAGAATCTGCCCATACTTGAGATGTTACAGTTGCTAATGCTTCATGCTACATTGCCATACAGTTTTCTATAGATCTGCCATCCCTACCAATATGAACGAATAAAAAAAGTATTTTTAGCAATACCCCAAATGAGTTCAATTGGATTGAAAATACAATACAGTCTTAGTACATTATGTTAGGTTAAATGATTAATTTTAAAAACTTGGTGGTTTGTTACTACAATTTGGAGGAATGTGTTAGTCAGCTGCAAGGTACACCATATTTTCTACTTACATTGGAACCACATGTAGTAGTTCACTTTTTGAAGATGCTACTTCAAATCTGATTTTATTTTTAATAAGCCATTCTGCTATTTAACTTTTCTTCCACAAAGTGTTTGGTATTTTTGGTCTGTACTACTGGGATTTGGAGCATTATCCAAGACAATTACGGATGGTGCTTCTAAATTCAGTAGTTGATTTTCAAACCAACGTAAAAAATTATTCTCATTCATCTCACTCTGATATTTTTGATTTTTTGTCTATGCACAAATGACCAATTCATTACCATCAATAAAACCCATCTGCATTGCCTGCATGCGACATTATGTACCTAAAATGCAGAATTACTTTGGGTATCTATTTTATAAAACGTAATTCTCACTAATTTTTTTCCATCGATTCTTGCACTTTGTACACTTTTAAAATTGGTGTCTTGCCAAGAACGGCTTATAGAACCATTTTGAAAAACCACATTTCATCAAAAAAAAACAATTGATACAAGCATTTCTGTTTAATTTGCATTAAGTTTTCAGCAATCGCATCCTTTTATTGACGATATCGAGCAACTTCATAAGCCCTCATCTTTGATTATCTTATTTCTACTTGAAACCTATATTATGTTCCCAGCGTGTACTACCTTTTACCACAAGATATTTATCGAAATATGTTCGTCTAAAATTATTTTAAATAATATAAACAATCTCAAAATTAATGGAATTTACTTACAATTTTCACACATTCTTTAAATTACATTACGAATACCACATTTAGTAAATTCGTCTACTTCCGTAATTGGTGTTTTGTGAATTCTTGTCTTGGAAATAAAGGGTTCATTGTTTTTATCTGTCTGTGACACAGGGGTTACCTTGGACAGATTGATAGTTAAAGCAGCTGCTACATGCTAAAATAGAATCAATGAACTATATATTGAAGTAAATAATTAAATTACCTCACAGGAGTAAATGGGCCCCCACTTTCTCTTTCTCTTTCTAAAAACGCTATCTACGAGGGCCATTTTTTTTTCAACCTCCGATCGCTCCGTGCAGACGCTACGCGGGTAGCAGAAAGCGGGCATGCGCTGTAGGCGACTGCGCAGCTCTTGCACTACACACTCCACTATTGTTGACATTCAGGCGTCAGTCAGCGTTTTGCTACAACCACGTAAACATGTCTGCTATTATTGATGCTCCCGCCAAGTGTGAAGTGCGAAGTGTGATTCGTTCTGTACAGGCTGAAGGCCATAGTGCTATCGAAATCCATCGAAGAATGAGTCGTGTGTATGGGGAAAACTTCATGAGTGATGGTGTTGTGTGTGAATGGTGTCGAAAGTGTAACGATGGCAACTCAACGGCTTCTCGAACAATTTGGATGGGACATTTTCGATCATCCGACATAAGTCCTGACTTAGCACCAAGTGATTTTTATCTTTTTCCTGACCTGAAGTCGTGGCTTGGTGGGAAGCGTTTTCAAACCAATGAGGACCTCCATACCAATGTCAAGGACTACTTGAATTCATTGGCGGCAACTTTCTTTGAACAGGGTATTGAAAAGCTTGTCCACAGATATGACAAATGCCTTAATCTCTTCGGTGATTATGTCGAAAAGTAACTGTAAGTGTACCAATCTTTTGGTAATAAAATTATTGTTTTAAACGAACTTGTCTTTTATTTATACCCTATCGGAGGTTGAAAAAAAAATGGCCCTTGTAATTAATTACAAGTAGCTTTTCTCTACTTCCTAAACGTGAACCGGACTCGGGTTATTCACCCAAACAAAAATAATGCTAGTCTGTTTTAAAAAGAACAACTTTAAAAGCTAGCAAGCATAACATAAAATGCGGAACAAAAAGTACCCAACAGATTAATGACAACAAACAAAGACGACAACAAAAATCTAGCATAATCTATACCAGTAATAAGTAAATGTTAACAAATGTCCTAAATGAAGGCGGCAACGTTCCCCGAGTTGGAATAAGACAACAATATCGTTCGCTGTTGGTATAGGTGTGACGTTGTGTTACGGTATTCTGTGCAGACAAGAAAGAAAGCATTAAAGCAAGTAAAGAAATTTGCCCATACCGAATACCGCAACAACACAGACGGGTAGAATATAAATCCAAAAGAATTGGATTCCGGGATAGCTCAAAAGTGGAAACCTCAGTCAGGAATTCTATTGACACATTGTTACTGTTCCAAATGAACCTGCACCTTGAAACTTCTAGATTACTAGAGTGGGTGGAATGGCGTGTGCGTTTCAGTGAACTAAAGAGCCAAACTACAACTCCAACCAAAGCAGTAGAGTCTTTAGTGAGGAACCCGACTAAGACAGGTTCTCGAAAGAGGGCAGCAGCTGTTTTGGTACTTAGAGTGGCATATATCATAGAGGCCGACATGGCATTCTAAGCTACACTACTGTGATGTAGAAGGCAACGGGAAACCACCACATTACCTCCCAAGTACACAGCATACTTAAATTGTTTTAGAATGATGGCATCCTCTGGAGTAAAATATTCCGGCGTTAAAATGGTCTTCCAGTCAGAACTCCGGAAGGCGACTACTTTGGAGGATGTGCACTGAAAGTTTAAAGGAAGAGCAGGGAATATTTTACGAGTTGGAGCGTGGAATGTCAGAAGTATGAAGCAATCAGGTAAGCTAGAGAACTTGAAAATTGAAATAGATAGATTAGCACTAGACGTAGTAGGGATCAGCGAAGTTCGCTGGCCATAGGTGGGGGATTTTTAGAGTGGAGACTTTAGAGTAATTTATACAGAATCAGAGGAAGGAAATTCGGTCGTGAGGATAGTTATGCAAAAAAAATAGGACACTATGTAGAAAACTACTTGCAAAAGAAGGAAGTACTCATGCTTGGATTAAAATCTAAACAGGTAAAAATACAGTATTAATACAAGTGTACATGCCCACCTCTAGCTACAGTGAGGAAGAGATATAGAGATCTATGAAGATATCGAAGACATACTAAGATACGTAAATGGACATGAAAATTTAATAATTACGGGGGATTTTAATGCAGTGGTAGGTGAGGGTAGGGAAGGAGTGGTATTAGGTGTATTTGGTTTAGACGCGAGAAATGACAGGGGAAATAGACTGGTAGAATTTTGCGACAAGAATAATTTACCCATGCCAGAAGAAAAAGGAACATATCAAATAGATTATGTTCTTCTTAGACAACGGTCTAGCAACCAAGTAAAAGACTGTAGAAGCTACCCATAAGCAAATATAGACACTGACCACAACATCCTAATTATGAAGGCCGCTCTTAAATGTAAAAATTTGAAAAAAAGGAACCGAAAAAGGCACTTTGACTTTGAGAAACTAAAAGATAAAGATATCCACGAAAGATTTGAAAATAAGTCAAATGAATTGCTGAAAGATATCTGAAAAATTTTGTATACTAAGGAAGTAGAAACAGAACGGACTAACAGTAAATCCAACGTAAACATAGCAGCCAGAGATATTGTGGAGTATACACAAAAAGAAAATAAGAAACCATGAATAACAAAAGATATTCTGAATTTAGTAGAAGGAAGATGAAAATACAAAAATAGGTCAATCAGGAAAACACATACAAAGTCATAAAATGGGAAATTCTTTGCAAATGCAGGAAAGCTAAAGAACAATGGATTGATAAAAAGTGCAAAGAGATACAAACTAAGATGGAAATAGGAAAGACAGACGAAGCATACATACTAATTAGAATGAATTTTAGGGATATAAAACCATATAGAAAAAATATAAGGGACGCGAGAGGATACGTCATTATACAAAATGTAGAGAAAGTGGTTAGATGGCAAGAGTATATAGGAAATTTATATGCAGCATTAGAACATTAGAACAAGAATCACACATTGAAAAAGATGACTTGGGATATCCCATACTTAGAGATGAGTTTGAATTAGCATTAAAGGGACTGAAAAATGGTAAGGCACCGGATACAGATAAGGTTCAAACAGAAACTCTAAAAGCTGATGGACGAGCAGTAACAGAACGTCTCTTCTAACTTGTAAGCTATATGTATGAGACAGGCGAGATACCCCAAGATCTCAAATGTAACATCATAGTAACTATACCAATAATGAGAGACTCGGATAGATTGAAAATTTTCGAACACTAAGTTTGACAGCACCCATGTTAAAAATATTAACTAGAATTGTACAAAGACGAATGGAAAAACGAGCTGAAAAAATACTAGGACAAGATCAATTTGGGTTTAGGCGAAACAAGAGAACACGGTAGGCTATTTTAGCTCTAAGGGTGATATTGGAGAAAACAATATAAAAAGGGGAAAGCGTGTATACAGGGTTTGTATATCTGGAAAAAGCATTCGACAATGTAAAATGGAAAAAAATGTTCGAAATACTCGAAAAGATTGGAATGAGTTTTAGGGATAGATGGATAGTACATAGCTTATACAAAGAGCTAACAGCAGTAATGCAATTAGAGCAGGAACGTAGAAAAGTAAATATTAGAAAATAGGTGAGACAGGCATGTGTCCCTATCTTCATTAATTTTTAACTTGTACTTCGAAGAGGCAATGAATTCTGTCAAATGCAGGTAAACATTTGGAATTATTATGCAGGGACAAAAGATGAATATGCTTAGATTTGCAGATGATGTAGCGGTATTAGCATCTATCAAGGAAGAATTAGAAGCTGCTCTTAATGAAATGGAAACAGTTCTAACAGAGAGATACGGTATGAAAATTAACAAAAACAAAATTAAAGTGCTAGTGTGCAAAGTAGGGAAAAATAAATTAAAAGCTAGAATACAAATAGGTAACGTGAACTTGCAAGAGGTTAAGAATTTCTGCTGCCTTGGAAGCCAAATAGTGCAAGATGGGAAGAGCGCAAAAGATATAAAACAAAGATTAGCACAAGGTCGTGCTTCGTTTAACAAAAAAAGTATTTATTGTGTTCAAAGACAACAAACATAGAAACAAGAAAAGATTGTTTAAAACACGTGTGTAGAGCACATTACTGTACGTCTGCAAAACCTGAACAGTATGAGAAGTGGACAGGAAAAAGAAGCTTTTGAAATATGGTGCTACAGACGTATGATGAAGATATCATGGACAGACAAAATTAAGAACAAAGAGGTACTTGAAATAGTAGAGGATGAAAGAAGTATATTGAAAACAGTAAAAAATAGGAAAGATAGGATAATAAGCCACATACTAAGGCATGAGGGAATAGTGCGGAATATAGTAGAAACAGAGATAGAAAAAAGAAAGGTAAAGGTAGACCTAGGTTAGACTACTGCACACAGTGAAAGATGTAGGCTGTGGGAATTTCAGGGAAATGTGCAGGCTAGCTCAGAATAGAAATCAATGAAGGTATGTTTCCAACCAGTTCCAAGATGGAAAACCTAATGATGAAAAAATGAACTTATTTTTTATTCTCAACTAATGTTAATTGCGAGAAAAGATTTACTGAAAAACTATTAATTGGGCAAATATCTAGCTGTTGGGGGATCCTTATGGTAGCCACAGGTTGCTTAACCCCCTTCACATACCACTGAATCTCGGTGAAATAGGGCATATAATTAGGAAATACTGAATGGGGAATCGGACTGTATCTAGGCTGTGGGAATTTCTGATAACGGCGTAGGCTAGCTCAGAATAGAAATAAGTGTAGGTACGTGCTCAACCAGTTTCAGGTTGAAAAACTTAATGACAAAAAGTAATTGCACTTAAACCGGATGAGTACTAGAAACAAATACAGGTGATGGTTTTGAAATATTTTCAAATAATGTTGATTGTGCAAAACGATATATTGGAAACTTAATTCGGCAAATGCTCAAGTGTTGGGGGATCTTGGTAGCTACAGTTCACATACCACTGAATATTGGGGAATTGGGTATATATTTGTAAACAATAGAAGGGGAACCGAACTGCATCTAAGAAGAAAGTGCAGCTGATATGTTAAGACAACAAACATAGAAACAAGGAGAAAAGTGTCGAAAGCATATGTGTGGAGCACAGCACAGTACATCTATGAAATAGGGGCGTAGTAGAAGCAGACAGAAAAACGGAAATAGCCTTTTGGAATGTTGTGCTTCAGATGTATGAGTATGATGGCTTAGACAAAGTTAATAACAAAGAGGTTATAGAAATAGTAGGGGAATAAAAATATATGTGGAAAACAAAAAAAAATAGGAGAAATAGAAGGGCAGGATACATTCTAAGGCATTTTTGGGGAATAGTACGGGATGTATTACAAGCAGAGATAGGAAAAAAAGAGGTAGAGGTAGACCTAGATCAGACTATTGCACGCAGAGTGAAAGTGCAGACTGGAAATTTCAGGGAAATGTGTAGGTTAGCTCAGAATAGGAAACAATAAGGGTATGCGTTTAACCTAAGGAGGACTGTTAGTTAAACATAGTATATAACGGAATATTTACAAAGATCAACTCAAAGGTTTATGTAAGCGAACTCTTATAACTTGACTTAAAGAAAAACATCACTTTGCATATAACATAAAAAACATACATTTAAGCAAATATCAATTATAAAATTTTAAAATCTAAATAACAGGTGCATAATGTTGCAAACCCTAAATATATACAAGAAGAAAATTAGACAGTATATACAGTAATTTTACTTGCTCTGTGAAGTGCACTTTGAAAAGTAAGAACGTAACAGTAAATTTAAATAACGTACTCTAACTTGAATGAGTTAGGTGTTCTGTTACTCTAATTTAGAATTTGGTAAACAAACTGTTAGCATTAATTTACAATGAAAAGGAACCTGTAAAAAGTGCTTTAACGTGAGCTTCGGTTTATACTAATTGTACTTGGGAATAATTTTGTAATCACTTGTACACTGTGAATGTAACTTGTAACGTGCAATCTGTAATTAATCGTGCAACCACGTGTAAGAAATATACAGCCTTTAACAAGCAGAAAAAGAAGTGTCTTATCTTTCACAACAGCATCATAAGAAAAGAGAACAGAATAATTGTACCTTAACACACGCTGTCTATCTCTCTGGTACCATCTTAAAGAATTTGAAAGTGCAGAATTCACTTATCGATGAACGGGATGCTGGATGAACCAATCCTATAAGTACATCAAAGCATCTTAGTGTTGCGACTTATAACGTTTCTTTTCGGTAAAAGGATGTTGTATAGAATAGACTCTTTCATAAGCTTAGCCTGTATTTATATTTGTTAGAGAACCACGGGCGATGTAATGTGTTGTCGTTTTAAAACAATTCCCAGAGATAATGTGGGAAGAATTCTGCAAATATCACCTGTAAAAGTATATTGCAGACGACATATGCAAAATATTCCTAGAAGAATATCCAATTAACGCAAACAACAGGCCTCGATACTTCCATGAATTTGTCTGCCTGGGAATCGACTTTTTTTTAAATGGTCAGTAGGTTAGTAATCCTGCTTGCAGTCTTATGGAGAGAAATGTATAGCAGGTTGCCTAACTGTTATAGAAACGACAGCGATTTGTATATTATCGACCTATGACACGGAGAATGAATTGATTGGGGAGCGGTTTGTCCCTCGTAATCCTGAGCAAAATAAACACTTTCATGATAACGAATAGGATTTCGCAGTACCGTCAGAAGCTTTTATATTTTACGATATAGTTGTTAAGAACGTGTTTCAAAGAAGAGACTCTTAAAAGTGGTTTGACGATAAGCGGGTGTTGGACTTATTTCAGCGAATTTCTAAAGTAAAGTTGTTTAACAATAAACAAATATTTTAGAGAATTTAGAACGCGCTTCAAGAATATATTCCAAGTACTACTACACTTTATAGAACGGTTTAAATATTCATTTTAATTGAACTTGTTAAATGAAAGTTCGTATAATTTGTAATGTCGATTAGATTAGAATTTCTACGAAGCGTTTATTAAAAAGAAGAAAATTAAAATTCTTATAACATGCAGAAATCGATCGATAACAGGGATGTAACATAACAGTCGTTTGTAACGAAATTTCAAAATTCAAATAATAAGGTGTGAACTTCTGCATACGTGATTTCAAAGAGAAACAAAATAAATTGTCATTGTAACAGTACTCACAGTATTTATCACTGTTCCAAGTTAAAATCAATGTCTGTGTAAGAACAAAAAGTGAAGTTAGTAAACGTTATCTTTATCTTAACTGCTTGTAGGACAATCATCGCAGTCCAAATGTATCAATGGCTGCATATCAGGTGTGTAACGAGAAACATCACACGCTATTACACATAATAGCGCAAGCTACTCCTAATGAAGTTTTCAATTCCTATCATTGTGCTACTTCTAATAAGACATCGCTTTAGAAACACCTACTTTTCTAGTAACGTACGCATCACATTTTTTCAACAATACTGTGCATTGCTTGACGTAGGTTCACAGTCTAATTTTATATCCATGGCAACTTGTGTAAGATTAGGCTAAAAGCTTAACAAAACTGATTTTACAATCTGCGGAATAAACCAAAAAAATACTGTTGTACAACAAGAGGAGAACTTAACAATAGAATCATGTCATAAATCTTTTGTAGTTCGCATAAATTGTTTAGTGGTGCCATGCATAACGGAAAATACTATACCATACAATACAACAAATCGCTTAACTTCGTGGATACTTGAAAAACTTACATCTAGTAGACCTAGGTTTTAGCCAATCATTACCTGTAGACTTTCTGTTATAGGGGCTGAAATATTTTGGCAATTAGTGTTTTCCGCAACACAAAATAAGTTACAAATACCTGAACCCTACCTTCATGAAACGAAATTGGGGTGGGTGATGGGTAACCCCATGAAGTAACTACTAGTAGTGGTTTAAAATTGTGTAATTTAAGTATAGAGAAATATTAAGTCATAGAACACCGATTATCTAAATTTTGAAATCTTGTGCAGTTAAAAAAAATTTTGTTACAATAACTTTCTAAAATAGAGAAATTGTGCATTAAATTGCAACTACCTTAATTATATAAACGCTAATCTAAACCTTTTTTATGTTATTTTTAATTAACGCTTCAATAAGTACGTATTCAAACCGTCCTGTATAAAAATGTTCCTCAGTACTTGGAATATATTCTATAACCGTTTATAAATTCGTTAAAAACAAGCAAGCATTTGCTTCTTCTAAACACTTTAATTCATTGAAGTGTTTGCTGGTCGTAAAACTCCTTGTAAAACCTATAAGCTCACCTTAGCAATTCCTCCTAACACATTACAACCGGTGCTCGTTATTTTCTACAGTTATTGGTTGAAAAGTAGCACATATTTTGCTTCTAGAAACTTCCCTCTCATTAAATATTTTAAATGTGTTGTTAACGGCGCGTTTGCCATGAAATTCGATTTCATTATATCTATATGTGTTCGGTCGCTCAAATTTTATGGGTAATAACGTTCCTCCTAATTAAGTTATTCCTGGTATATTTGTAGCGTGGATCGGTAATCATACAAACCTCTATTTCTTTCTAAAAATTCAGGGGACTTTATTTGTTTGGCGGTGTTTCTAGTTGCCTAAATCGCAGGAATGTTTTAAAATGTATTTATGTATTTAGGTATTCATGTAATAACGTTCCTCCTAATTAAGTTATTCCGGGTATATTTGTAGCGTGGATCGGTAATCATACAAACCTCTATTCCTTTGTAGAAAGTCAGACGACTTTATTTGCTTGGCTGTGTTTTTAATTGCCTAAATCGCAGGAATATTTTAAAATGTATTTTGCTTTTCCATTCAAGCAACAAAATTCAATAGAATTAATTATCGTATTTTGCTTTCATTATTGCTTGCATTCTACGAATGGTTTCGCCGTTGTCGTCTAAAAAATAAATATTTTCGCTTACTTTCGTAGACCTGTAACAATCTATAGCTGGGAATGGTTTCATGTTTCCTTCCATGGTTTCAAGGCTGTATAAATAGAAGTCCAACTTTGAAAAAGCTTTCTTACTTATTTCGTCCTACTTCTACGATACTTCTGTTATACAACGTCCTGTAAGCGTTGTAATGTCGCGCTTTTAAAATGCGTTTATGCTAGTACAGTTAATTAAACTGTTCCAGTACCCAGCCGTAGACGAATACAGCCGCATTTCCTCAGTCTAAGATGGTACCAAAAAGAAGATAGCTCCAGGTACGTCTTTTGCTGTTTGTTTTATTTTGTGTTGCTGTTTTGGAAGGTAGACACTTTTTTTGATTGATTCCGCAACAAATTGCAAACCGACTTTAACTACCCTCACAACACGAACTATTACGTACTTATTCGTAAAACTTGCTATTTAAAATTTTAATGCGTTGTATCGCTTGTCTATTATTTGCTTTTACTGTATAAATCAATGTGAACATCAATAACTGGCTATTTAAAATTTTAATGTTACGAGATGCGCTTCCTACAGCAAATTTTTACTTACTATATTATTATTTCGTTATTTCTTGTACATAATTAGGGTTTGACATATTGTAAGTATGTTTGTAATTAGATAGTAAGGTTTTATTCGAGATATTTTTAAATGTGTAGGTTTATACTATGCTATATGTAAATTGACGCTTTGTGTACATCCGTTGTAACGAACGATTACGTAAATGTTTTTGACGTTTGTAAATATTCTCTTGGGACTGTACGTTTTACTACAAGTTTGTAATATAAATTTCTTTGTTACTGAGGTTTCCAATTCTTTTCGTTCTTGGTCACACCGACAGCAAATTTATAGTTAAGCTGCTTTTTAAAAATAATACAGTTCAATTAGGGTCATTCATCGAAATTGCATTTCAAAGGTTTTATAGCGTAGAACGTAAATTCAATAAACAACAAAATTTTAAAGACGATTTCTCTTTATTTATAAATGAATATTGCATTAGGTCACATGCGAATAATAAATTCAGGAATATTAGATTGCTTTTTTCACACCATGCGGTTTTTAAAAAATCCGCAATAACACAATTGAGGGTCGTATTTGACGGATCCGCAAATACAAGTAACGGGTTAAATCTAAATGATACTATTGTAACGCCGATTGGTCTGCCTCCGACCAGAATAATTACACTAGAACACAAACAAAGCTTTTGTACACAAAGGTGATTGGCATGCACTTTTTAGCATGACATCTCCAAATAGAGTGATTGACAAATTCAAGGGTTTTTGCATTTAAGAGTTATTTAGAGTACAATAGGAAATCTCAAAAATGCTATTTGTGTATTTTCCACTATGTTCTCGAACGACTTAAATGTATATACACTACAGTTGTAAATATTAGAAATCAGTTTTGAACAAAGCTTTGATTAAAATATGTTATAGTTTAATGTTTTAAAAGATGTGATGTAAATGATGATTGATATAAATTATTCTATGTGATATGAAATACCGTAGGAATAATATAAATTAATAATTAGTGCTTAGATAGTTAATTATAGTGCTTCGCTAGTATGTAATTTAGAAGACAGCATCGTAGTGTTAAGAAGATAATACCTGTACTGCTAACGATCAACTGAAAATAAATTGTTGGGATAGTTTTTCGCAAATTCCATTGTACGTACGAGTTGCTGAAAAGATTTGTATAATCAGTTTGGAAATAAAGAACTGTTTGTACAAATAGAGTTTTTGTTACATTTTACATTGGTGCCAAGTAGTGGGATTGAAGACTTATGAACGATTTCTATTTGCATGCCTGTCACTCATAGTCAAAGACGGGAAGTGAATAGCGAAATTCTTTTATCCTTGGAGTTCTAGCCAAACGTTTCCAAGAGCTTGGCTGAAAATTTCGTTAAATTACAGAAGATTTTTACAAAGAATTACAGAGAAACGCTGAAAGCTTAGCAATGGAATTAGAAAAAATTACAAGAAAATGCGGAGAAACAAGAACTAACCGCTGCAAACCTTGTTAAAAACTCAACGAGACTGCTATGAATTTACAGGAAAATTTTACAACGCGATTAGACAAGAATGCAAAAGCGGCTGAAGAAACTTTAATTGAAAATTACAACCAACTGAGAGAGGAATTTATACAGGAATCTAAAGAATCCGCGGAAAACCTGGAAGCCACATTTTCAGGCGGTTTACAGAAACTCGAATAGGGATTTTCAGAGAAATTATTATAGAACTCTTGTAGAATGGATAGAGGCCTTGCCGATGGACGGACGGATTAATTTCCAAACATCAGAGCCCTTGATGTCGGTGATACAACAGCACGCCTCAAAATTTAAGAATGCCTGAAAATACATCAAAAGCACATTTCATCACACTGTTCTTCAAACAAACCTATGCTTTCTTTACATCTTCAGACTTCAGAGTATTCTCCCATTTCCTGTTTGCAGTCATACAACTACCTCTCTAACATAGTAGCGTATTCACTTTTTATTCTTGATTGTCCCACATTCTGCTTTCTTCTCCACACTCACTTTTGCTGAGATGAATTCTGGATAAAACCGAAAAACGATCGGTCCCACACTCATATCCTGTCATTTCTCTCGTATCTTTTACCAGTTCTCTTAAACTTTCAACAAATGCCGCCCTTATATTTCTCGCAATTCTCCCTTGCCATGTGTACCTGTGTATGTCCTTATGCTTATACCAAGCGTTGGATACAAACAGTTCTCTTTCCATACACATACTCAATTTTCATTTTCGTTTGTTTTTGGATCATCAGACACCTACAATAGGTTCAGCATTTTCTCTGTGTATTCCTAACTATTCATACCACCTAATGGAACCTCATTGTTATTTCTTTCGCGTTTGTTTAATACATTTTTCAACTCCGGGATAATTTCAAGAAACCTAATAATACGCATAGACAATGTTTAGAAATTTATTAACTGTAATATTTACAACTGATGCGTGTTGTTAGTCAACCAACATTTTACAGATTACAAAGACAGCAAAATATTAGCAGTCCCGTGAACACCACGGGAAGGTCACACGCACACTCCGTTCACCATGATAGAAGAGGGAGGGATTTGGAATACGGGTAGGTAGGGGAAGGAGCTAAAAAATTATAAAATCTTAAAACTATCACATACAAAAAACTTAAATAATGTGCAACTTAGAACTATGTAAAATAAAAATTGTCTATTTTACAGTACCCCCAGGCGTACATAATTATTTAGGTACAGTTTTCTGTTTTTGTGGGTGATCTGGTAATTGGATCTGAAACCTAATTTCCCGAGCAATCTAACCCCGTTTGAATTTTTAAAATCAGACTATCCCTAATACATACCAAAAACTTACATGCTTTGGAAATTAAAATTTTGAATAATTAAAAGTTGAAAATACAAACATTTTACTTTAAATAAGAAATTACTAACAACCGAAAAAATTCCAATGCTTGCTTAACGATAATATACAAATGGGAAGATCAATTGATTTCGTTCCATGTTATCATTTTTCCTTACGTCACATCTGTCATTACCACGATAGCGCCACCGCTACCTAAATGCTTGCAACCCACAATACACATATAACTTAGGTAGGACAACCCACAATGCATGGACAGCGCCTCTCGGTACCTAAATGTTTGCAACCCAACATACACGCACACTATCTCATAAGCGCCTTTCTAATCACTTTTACACTGGGTAATCTGTTAATTGGAGAGTTAATTAGTGTTTAAAGTCTAATTTGTTTTAAATACCGGCAAACTCGAAATTTAAAACAAATGATAGAATGCGTATTCCCATATATTTACTAGAATTGTGAAAGGTATTTTCACAATTAATAGTCAGACGTCATGGACAAAACAATGCAAGGCATCATACATTTCACTGTTATTACTATAAAAACCATTACAGGCTAATTTTAGAGTTGTCTAATGAATGATACAGCTACAATTACTAATACGGGTCAGTTTTGTAAATACTTTGGAAGTGAAACTCGAATATTCCTACGAGATGATTAATTGTATTTACCGAAGTTGAAAACTGCCTTGGGCCTTACTGCTTATTTTGAAAAAATTCTCGTACAACTTTCCAAAACTATTAACAGCGTAATCGCTCCAGGCAGCAATTATCGTTTACGTTTCCACTATATATTCAAAAGGAACGCATTGTATGCCTATAGTGTTTTTTCGTTGTTTGTGCGATAAGTGCTACGTTTGTGACTTGTGATTTCCAGCCGTTTTTATTCTAATTTGAAAGAGTGAGTCTTCAATTACTTCTATATTTTTAGCTGCATTTTCTACTTGCTTGTTTATTGCCAATATTTTGTTTTGTAGAAATTTATATAATAAAACCAAGTAGTCAAAAAAAATTTATTAAACTTAAAATATCTTACAATGTATTCTGAATAAGTAAAACGTTTTGTTTGGCACATGCTAAATGGTTATCCATATGCATAAGACAATGACCAAATCTTCCACGGTCCATCCTTACCGTCTTCAAATTTGGAACGTTAAATTTTCAATATTTTCAATATGGTTGTGCTGTATATATCTGGATACGATATTTCGTTTTTGTAAGCCCTTCACGTACACTGTGGCACTTGGCGGGATTATCTCTTCTAAATATGAAGTTAAGTGCAATGACGACAGCCCACTGGTCGACTGGCTTTCCCAACTAAGTCCATGCAGATTATTCAGGAGTCATACGTTATGTTTCTTAAGGCAGAATCAATATTTCGCGCCACAATTTATTATTTTTCACATCCAAAATAGTTATCGCCTTTATAAAGAACTAGCAGCTTTTGAATTGGAAACCTTGAATATCCAGGATGTAAGGCATAGTGTTGCGTTCTGGTCGATGGTTGATTCTCAAATAACCAAACTTGCGGTAACTTCATCAATATACACTAAAGCAAGTCTGTTTTCTTAATCCAACTTTTACCATCCCTCAACTACGACAGTAATAGTTCACGTCCATGATTCCGTTTTCGTGAAACTTTTTCTACTAGGTACGTGTCGGGTGCTGCTGTGAGCTGAATCTCATCACCGTAAAAACACCTAGGATTGGCTGACCTTCCAAATCTTGTAGCAGATACGTGATTGGATTGGTTTGTTGTTCTTTAACAATTTTGAACAGTACTGTATTCCAGTTTGGATGAAATCCTCGGTCAAACACTGCTCTAAACTTAAATATACGTACAATCTCGCCAATCCTGTACAACTTCTTACGACTTTTAGAAGCACTGTTAGCAGTGTAAAGTTTTATTCTTTTCGGGAATTCTTCCGCTCCCGTAGGCGTCGTGTTAATAGCTCGATGTGGTGAATTATTGTATGCTTCCATAACCTTAGGCAAAATATCCAACCATCTTTGACTACCTTGCAAGTAAAATCTTCTGTACAACTTGTTTTTGATTGTTCTGATCAGCCGTTCAGCCATACTAGCTTTGATTGCAAAATATGTGGAATAATGGTTTATCTTATATTTTTGCATAAGATTTTTAAACCAGCCGTTGTAGTACTCTTTCTCAAAATCCGCTTGTACATTGATTTTTGCGTTAATTTCTCTTTGCAACATTTTGTCCAGTATTCTTTTCATTGCTTTTGTAACTTCTGGTACAGTTTTATTTTTTAAAGGCTCAGCTAAAGCGTATTTTGTAAAGCAATCCACCGCTATTAGAATATATCTGTACCCATTGTTCACACGAGAGTAAGGTTGGAATTCGCACAAGTCCGACTGGATAAGATCGCGTTTCACATGTTTCAGATTTGTACGACGACACAGAAAATTTTTTCTTACAGGCTTAAATAATTCCTTAACGATGATTTCTTTACTCAATTTTGCTTAACACTGATACTAAACTAATAGAGCTATCATTATCTAGTTGCACCTTTGGCATAAATTGAAGCTTTGGTTTCTAGTGTTTGTTTTTTATAGCTGCTCGTGCCGCCTCGTAAATCGATGATATTGCGAGACCAAGCTTCTTTTCGTTTGTGAAACCGTAGCCAATTTCATATTTTAATGGTGTAAATACGTTTTAAACAATTCGTATTTTGGTTGATATAAACTTTTCGAAAATACATAGACATTTTGAAATCTAAGACCGTTCTCGTGCAAGATCAGAGATATTAAGGTATTGGTCTTTCCACAACTCAATGGTCCAGCGAATATTGCTCGTATATTGGATGGGAACAAAGGCCCATGTTTACCTATATTGCTAGGTACGGAAACCAAGAAATCGTCAAAGTTGTGCACCGGTATTTTAAATTCTTGTGTAGCATCACCCATGCCTGCTACATCTTCTTGTCTAGGATAAGCATTCTTCTTTTGAGGTTTACGGAGATCCAGATGTCTGCTTAACGTTCTTCTGGGTATACCATACAGCCTACTTGCAGAGTTAACTCTTGACTTAACTTCCTTGACGTATGTCTTTCAAATACAAGTTTAAACTGATGCAAATTGATCGCAGTAGCTGGACACGACGCTCTCAGCGTCGATATAGTGCCTTGTAACTCTAGAGTTTTTCAGCTTGTAGATGTTGTTGTTTCTTGAGTTGTAATGTTTCTATCAGGTTGATCTTCTTAATTAAATAAATAAAATAATAAATATACATATATGTAGGACTAGATTCCAAGAGCCTGCCACTGGAATCCTCTCGATTTGGTGCAGTGAGCAGTTTCCCGGATCTTCCCCTTAGTTGTCCTCCTACTACACAGTATTCCGGATCCTGGGTCCACTGGCCTGTGGTTTTCGCCTAACAGGACTGGCTACTCGCCACAGGCCGCTCCATCGTCAGGTAACTCGTCTAAATAGGACTGACGGATGTGCATCCCCGACGACTTCACTTGTGTACCCATTCCTCGGCACCCCGCATAGCTGGAGAACTCCCTCAGGACGTCACCGTTCCGCTGCTCACTTTTGAACGCCCGAAGGCGGTGGTCTGAATACGCGAGTTGTTACCCCATCGGCGTCTGGGCAACAACTGATGCAAATTGAAAATAATACTCCTTATGTACCACCATTATAGGGATGCGCATGGGCAGGGGTGCGCATTCTCAGGAGTGCGCAGGGCAGGGGTGAGCATGCTCAGGGTGCGCATGGGTTGGGGTGTTTGTGGGCGTACACCGGGATGCGTGAGGAACTGCATCGGATCGCCAAAAAAACTTGTTAATATTAAAATTTACAATTTTAATAAAAAGCTATATATATTGCTGTGATAAGGGGTTGTTTAAGGGTGTACTTTATAGTAAAAGTCGTTTAGAAATGAGAAGTTACCATAGGCAGCAGAAAACTGCATTTGCTTAGTAAAGAATTGAGAAATGGAGATAGTTTGTAAATAGTAAGCAGTCAAGACCCTGTATATAAAGTATAAATAGTTTTAAGCGACGCAAATACACACAGGAAGACGCATAGTTAGCGTAGGAATAAAGAAGGAATAAAGCATTAAGTAGATAGTAGATATTTAATACACTGTAGATAGAGTTTTAGTTAATTTAGGTAAGGCGAATAATGATATTTTCAGTGGAAGCACGCGTACTTATAAGTAAACATAATAAAGTGTAATTAAACACGCATTCAAAAGAGTTCCAAACATTTAGGTTAATGCTGAGATAAGAAATAGAGCTTCAAGAAGCATAATGTGAATGCGTACAAGTAGTTAATAACTGTGATAAAGAAAGGAGATTAAAAATTGCGTAAATAACATGCATATATGAAAATTAAAAGTCGAATTGCATCAGTTGTTTATGGAAAAGCAATTAGATTCATCAAAACACCGCATGTTTGATAACGAAGACATTATAATTTGAATAAGGGCCGCTATACTTGCGGCCACGTCCCCAATGCTCCACCCGGAGGTACTACATTGGGTTTAAACGCAAAAAATAACGTGCTTCTAATTTATACTAACTTCATAGTTGATCCACCCTAAATAAAAACTAAACAAGAATCTAACAAACCTAAAAATCTAACAAACCTAACAAACTCTAACAATCTAACAAACCTAAAAATCTGACAAAACTGAAACAAAACAAAACAAAAACTAAAACAGGGTTGTAAATAATGGTATCCCTAGCGCTGACTTTCGAGTGTACCCGATCAACAAGACACAAGCAAAAATGAGAGGGGGAGGGATCCGTAATACCGGATAGCAGACGCCGGTTCTGCTTACCAGTGCGACCTGAAGGGTCGTCTTAAAACTATCCAAATCTAGCTAACTAATTTAAATCCATCCCTAACTTTCCCTATCATTCCCTAACTGATTTATATTATGATTACAATCTTCACAACTCTACTCTTCCTTCCCAATTATATACTGCAACCAAAATGGCGACAGAACGTCAAACAAAACAAACAATCCACATAATACATGCTAATAAAAAAAAAATAAATATAGTGTAAATATAAAATATAAATAAATATGATTATGTAAATATATAAATAAATGTTTAATAAGCGTTAAGCATATAGCAGTGCACAAAATAGCAAAAGCATCACCCTATTTATCAGGTGCACTCGCACAAGCATTATGTCGGCTAACGCCTTTACACACCAAACGTGCTTGTTAAATTATTTCGAAAACTACTAATTAATGTAAATCAATGCTTGTGCGAGTACAGCCGCCACAATTTAAATCTTACCTCGATAATAAAATTCTCCAGCATCCGAAGATCTGGTCGTCTGTCTACATCTAACTGTAACTTACTTCTAAAGGGGGGATGGGGTGCACTGCTAAAGTCCTGGTGGGTATGCACTAAATGTTCTTGGGGGGATCACAATCACTATCACTATCACTTCACTTTCAAGTCTTGGGGGGGATGCGCGGTTTCACTCTATTTTATTATCTTTGTTTATTTTATTGATTTAATTTAATGAGGGTTTCTGATTTATTTGTTATTGTTTATTTGTTTTTGTTTATTTGTTATTATTTATTCCCGATTTTCCGCACATAATTATGAAGATAGGCAGTAATTGTATTAATGGTGTGGGGGTTTCTCGTGCATATTGGACATTTGGGTATAATTATCATGTTATTTTATTATTATTATTATTATTTATTTATTTATTTATTTATTTTATTTTTTTTTAAAATTTTTAATATCAGGTTTTGGTTATATCTATGCTCGTATCCTTACTCACGCCAAGTCAATCTAAAATTTTCCAATCCTCCCACCGACCCCACCGAATTTTACACGCGATTATCATTGTCTAATCTCGCGACCCTTCCCGCGAATTCTTTTAAGGCTGTCCAGAACGCCTTCTGGTTAACCACTTCCCCGACTTCCTCTAGGCTCTTTGGCCATGCCAGACCTAAGATAGCTAGTTTGCTATCAGCCAACCCACGATTTCCCGCCTCAAGCGGGCAGTCGAAGAGCACGTGCTCTGCGCTTTCCGCGCCCTCACCGCATTCGCAGCGGTCGCTGTTGTTTAGCCCGAACCTTTGTAAATACGCCTTCAGGGCGCCGTGCCCTGTTATCAACTGCACCATTTTGTGATCGAGCTTAACCTCGATCCTACCTCTAGCTTCTATGCTCGGTATGAATTTGTGGGTCAACCTGCCCGTGACAGCGTTGTTCCACCTCTCATCCCATTGTCGAATTGATTTTTCGCGCAGCTTTCTTTTAATCAAAGACTTTGGTATTGACGAATGTGATATTCGCAAGTCTCCCGTCGCGGCTTCTTTAGCTAATTCATCAGCCCTATCGTTTCCTACGTTACCATTGTGCGACCTGACCCAACAGAACTTTAAACGTCGAAACTCGAGCGCCGTACGCGCTATCCTCCAGACGTCCGCTTGGGGGTCTGTCGAGGTGTTCATGTTTGTTAAAGCCGTCAGCGCCGATTTACTGTCACTAATTATATAATACTCGTCTCTGCCCGTATGGTTTATTACATAATCGATAGCCTCTCGTATGGCTACCAATTCACACTGGAAGATAGTGCACCAGTTCGCGAGTTTGGTTTGAAACCGAAACACCTCCCTTTCCTGCTTATACACGACAAACGCCGCGCCTGCTTGGCCATCGTCCATACGTGAACCGTCCGTATAAATTCTGATACCCATCGCGTCCTCATCACCTTCGACAAACTCGATTCCTCTAATATCAGCCGGGTGCCCCAACTTAGATACAACGATCTTTCTTGCAATTTCCCTATTACCAAGATTAAGATCTTCGATAATTTCGCGCCCTTTTCCTATATTTATTAATCTCCTATCTCTAATCTCCCTAACGACATATTCGATAGGAGAGTCCTACTGATCACCAGGACAGCCTCCGTGGAGGTGGTCCTGTACGCCCTCGCCGCTTTTACCGCGGTTATGCGTTGTACGCTCGTTAATTGACGCATCTCCCGGACTTTACAACCTTCTGCCCATACAGAAGCTGCGTACAGTATTGCCGGCTCAATTGCTCCGGTATAAACCGTCCTCAGCGATTCGCCCCTGAAACCCCACTTTATTTTAGCCGCCGCCATCATTTTATTTGATATTTCGCCGCCCTTACTTTTTACGTATTGTACGTGCGCTTTCCAATTTAATTTATTGTCGATCTTGACGCCGAGGTAGGTAATACAATCTTTAAACGGATTTTCTCCCTCCTAGCTCTAACCTAGGAGGTCTCTGTCCTGGTTTCGTGCCGAAATAAAGCGCCTCTGACTTCGCCGTGTTAAATTTTAATTTTACCGCCTGCGACCATTCGTGTAATTTATTAAGCGCCTCGTTCGGTTTTGTGCGCATATCCATTAGCAATCTCGATCTTACAATTAAAAGCGTGTCATCTGCAAACCCAACGATTGAGCATCCTGTGGGCAACTTGACCCTAAAGATGCTCTCATACAACAACTTCAAAATGTGGGACCAGAACATGACCCATGCGGGCATCCCTTTCCACCTCACGCGACAGAACTTCACCCGGAATTTCGACCTGTGCCAATCGCCTCGAGAAATAGCTCTTGACCAAAGACATCAAGTTTCGCGGACAACCCCTACGATCTAACTCGCAAACGATTAATGGCCACCAGGCAGCATCAAATGCTCCTGAAATGTCCAAAGCAACAACGACACAGTACTCTTTAGCATCTCTTGCCTGCTTAATTTCCCCGACAACGAACTCTAACGCGTCGATAGTCGACTTGCCCTGCACGAAACCAAACTGTCGGTTATTAAAACCGCCGCTGTCTCGCACTAGACGCTCAACACGCGTAGTCATAACGCGATCTAAAACTTTCCCCAGCACCGGTAGCAAGCTAATTGGGCGATAGCTGCCCGGATTTGACGTATCCGTCTTTTTAGGTTTGGGTATAAATTTCACATTCTGGATTTTCCAGCAACGCGGAAAAACGCCCCTTTCTAAACAAAGATTAAACAACCCAACAAAGATACACGGGGCTAACAGGCACGCCTGCAGAGCTGCGTCTGAGGTGATTCCATCATGCCCCGGTGCCTTCTTAGGGTTCATCCTCCTAAGAGCCCTGACCACCTCGTGAACTAGGATTGCCTTATCGGCACCTGTTCCTTGCGCCTCTGCAGCTTCCCGACGTACTAAATCGTGCGACCCTTCATCCCCCTCGGGATTATCCGATGGGAAAAATTTCTCTAGTAAATATTCCGCTGTGGTTTTAAAACCTTCCGTGTATTCGCCATTTGTTTTCTTTATATTACTGAGCGCGATTTTTTGTTGTTTTCCTCTAATTACGCGGTATGCGGTTCCCCAGGGTTCTTTCTGTGAGTTTTGCGTGCAGAATTCTTTAAATTTATTCGTTCGCGTTTCTTCTATTAATATTTTATATTCGTGGTAACTTTGACTATATTCTATTCTCCGTTGTTCTCTTATTTCTCCCGAGGCGCGTTGATAGCGGCTCCTTAGGTTACGCGTTTCTGCCCGCTTGGTGGTTAGTTCCCGGGTCCACCAGGGTACGCTGTCTTTAAATGTTTTCTTTTGGGGCATGGAATACGACGACGCGTCTACCACCGCGTCGTTCAATTTTTTCGCGAGTGTTTCTACTTCGTCTACTTCTACTTTCGAGCGCAGGGATACTTTCGCCAAATTTTTCTTTAAACCGCTCCCAATTTGCTTTTTTATTACAGAACCGCGGAAATATAGTTAGCTGCTCGTTTGCACTTGTTTTGGTCTCAACGTCCCATGTTATTAATTTATGGTCAGAGAGCGTTTCCTCGTCCGACCTTAGTTTCCAATTACAAATCGTTTCTAACATTTCGTGCGAGACAGCAGTAATATCTATAAAACTGCTGCCTCTATGCGTCTCAAACGTAGGTGAATCATTAGTGTTTATCACACTAAGGTCCCATCCCGTAAAAAGATCAGCAACCTGCGAGCCTCTATCGTCTTCGATAGGGCTGCCCCACAATGGCGACTTAGCATTAAAGTCTCCGCGATAATTAAATTTCTATTTCTACCGATTTTACGAAGAGTTCCTTCAATTTGATTTATTAAATCCTCTGTTTGAGGATTCTCCCGCCGGGAATCGATCGGCGGAAGGTAAGTGCTTATCACGTAAAACGTATGTAATCCCGTTTTTATTTCTGCGGTGGTTATGAACTCATTCGACAGATTGTTTAGGATTATTCCGGCGCACGTCCCGTTATTTATTATTATCCCGCTACGCGGTCTTTCGCTGTTTGCGTTTAAAACGGTAACCCCCTTCCCAAAACCTGTTATTTTGTGGCTATACAGGTGCGGTTCCTGTATAAGCCCGATGTCGATATTATTTTCGCTGAATAACTTTACGAAGTTATTTGTAGCCCCTTTTCCTTTCCCGAGATTTAATTGCGCGAATTTTATCTTCTTGCTTCTTTCAAATCTTTCTTTTTCTTCACGGTCCATAATCGATGTTCCGTGTGATTGCGTTCTTCAATCTCAGCATCGTGGGGCATCTACTCGACTTGGCGTCGTGGCGCGTATCGACCTTCGCACCACCGCCAGTTCTGTCGTTTGCCCTAGCGCAAACCACACAGCAGGGGATTGCCCTCCGGCAATTCTTGAACTCGTGTCCGACTTCGGCACAGTTACCGCACCACTGTACCTTCTCCCTGCACTCCATCGATCTATGGCCGTACTCGTAGCACCTGTAGCACTGGGTCATCGAGAAGTGGTCCCGGGCCCAGACTCTTCGCCACCTGAGGTTTATAGCGTCAGCTAATATGCGTCTCCGAAGTGTGGGGGTCACTTCGAAGACTACGTTGACGAAGGGATCCCTAGGGCCCTTTCCGCCAAACCTAAATTTCTCCCTCAGGTGGTCTTCGATCTTCAAATCGCCGAAGCGGGGATTCTGGCTCGCGATCAACCGCACCAGTTCTTCCGCCTTCATCCCCGCTTCGACCCCCGGAAGAACGACCCGTGGACGCTTCTTCTCGATGGTCTTCGACACGAGCTCTTTGCAGTGACCGACAACCTTCGACTGCAATTTCTTCGCATCTTCTCGTCCCGCACATTTTACTACTACACCGCCCCTGCGAGTCCTACGAGCTCCGACCACTACAAAACCATCACGAGCGGGATCGACCTTCTTCTTCAGGGTCGACATGACGTCATCCTTCTCCCCTGGTCTGGCGTCGACCCTAACTGCAAAGGTGGGCGTCGCACCTGCAGCAGCTGCAGCATACGACGCCTTCCGCGGCATCGGCACCTCCTGGCTCCTGAAACACTGCTGCCCTGAAATAGAAGCAACCACCGCTGGATTTCCCCCGACAACATCAGCTCTCCCAGAATCACTAGCCACAAGCCGCAGCGCCCTAACCATACCTATAAGTTGATTCGCCGCGTCGAGAAAATCATCCACGGCGTAGCGAATCCTCTTTCTGTCTTCCACGACGATAGTGGCGGAGGTCGTCGGCACCCTCACGGAGATGACCGAGTGCGCCTTCCTTACCCTCAATCTCAGGAGGTCCAGCTCATCGAGGTCGCTAGCAGCAACGCTAACGTCGCTGCTAGTCGACATCTTTCGCTGGGCTCCCGAAGTTGAGGGCGATTCAGGCGCCGCAGCCACCCCAGAAGGCCCCGACTCCCCCGACATGACCGCCGCAGACACAGGCTCCTCTACCTCCTGTACCTCCTCCTGTGTCCCTAACATAACGTCCTTTAATATCACCTTCAGCTGTTTCCCCCCAACAGCGCACTTAGCCTCCGACCTATCAAACTCCGACCGATCTCCCCTCTTCTTCCTGGGCAACGGCTCCTCGTCGCGGTGGACCACCATGCTGACAAAACAAACGACAAAAAATGACACCTAAAACGCAGCTCAAAACCACTTGACCGTTACGACGCTAAAAGAACGACGCTAGAAGAACGCACAACGTTGGTTCAATAAAAATGTTTTGTTTAAAGGTGAACCGTAAGCAACCTTGTATTTATTTAAACTTCGAACCGCCCAATTAAATATTAAATTTTTAACAAAAATACAACAAGCACTAAGCGTCAAAATAACAATGTTATTGCTGAATCGGGAGCTCGGCAAAAACACGTCCGCTCGCTTCAAGCGGCAATTCTTATTTGCTGAAGCGGAGCTCTACTAAACACGTCCGCTCGCTTCAAGCGGTAACTAGAAAGTTGATAACGAAGACAGCTGCGACCAGGTCACAATTATTGGAAAGCATAGAAAATTACATCAGAAACTACTTTAAATGCAAATATTTGATTGGTCAAAATGAGTGACGAGTTTGTAGACCATACCCACTGACGCAGTAGGGGAGAAAAGATATATTAACAGGTACAGTGATAACGAAGTCAGTTTACAACTCAACAAAGGCCGAAGTGCGCCACTATGAAATAAAGTGATTCGTAATAATAATTCAAAGTGAAAAATTGTATAAGTGCTAAAATGAAAATTATGATTGCCGATTAAACGTAAGTAGATTTTGGGGAATTTTATTTTAAACTAAAACATAATAATAATAGGGCTTCCGAGTCCGTGGAGAATAAATGTAACTTCGAGTCAGGGGACAATGATAATAAGAATTCTATTCTAAAGTCGGGGAGAAAATCCAAGTTATGAGTCCGTGGAGAATAAATGTAATTCCAAGTTCTGGGGGAAGAATATTACAATTTCTAAGTCAAGGGAAAATAAATGATGATAATCCAATTCTAAGTTTGGGGAAATTGATATGAAGTAATAAGTCTGAATGAGATGACAATAAATTGGGGTGCATAAGAATAAGTTAATAATGGTAGTCCAGAGGGTGATGGCAATAATTTAAATGCAATGGTTCAAGCGTGTGGATAGACAATATTTTGAATGGGCATGTAATAATCCTGAATTGGAGGAAGATAATTTTTATTCAAATGGATGGCTTAATGGATGGGAAATATTAGTGGATGCGTCAATTGCAAGAAGAAAATAGACCAGGTTAGATTTTTAGTTGTAAGACATTATTTTTCTATATTTTTATTTGAATATTGAATTTGCTTAATATAAATTAATGTGACTAAGTTCACCAAAACAAATGATTTAAATACGTATAAAGTGCGTGATACGAAAAGAGGTTTAGAACGTTCTACACTTCGTTTATAAAGATAATAGGTTTTTTTGGTGACTTTGGGTTTTGAGTAAAAAGCATATGATTTTTGATAAATGAGATTTATAACATTAATTAATTGAAAAGTGTATTTCAAATAATTTACAAAAACTGTACATAATATTTGTTTCATTATATAGAATCGAATTAACTGAATTTTATAATTCCAAATAAATGCTAGTCGAGGTCATAAGATAAAGTTAATGGGAGTGATTTGATAATTTAAACAGTTCAAGGAGGAGCTATAAGTTGAATACGAAATTGATAACAAGTAAGGCGGTAACGTATCAAATTTTGTTATTGGTAGACAAGGTTGGTTCAAGATAAAATCCAGTTAAATTTCTGGAGGGAATTTATAGCAATATTAATAAGACAGCCCAACGTCGGAGGAGATAATTACAATCTTGTTTATACATTGTTTACGCCTTGCCTAATAAATTAAAAGCATGCTCCTCTTATCTCTCGACTACGATTTGTTATTCGCGCATCGCAAGGTGAGCGCTGGTTACAAACGATAAGACAGTCGACACAGCTCTCTCTTAGAACACAGTCCATTGTTCAAATAACACACTCGCGCCGGTTTGTCGGCATTAATTATTAATTAACTAACAACGTGAGCACCTCTAATTCGTGTCCCTATTGTAATGAAGGGCATACAATTTACGCGTGCAAAAACTTTCAAAAATTAAATGTTTCCGATAGATACACCGCTGTAAAAAGAATGTCGCGTTGTTTCAAATGTTTAGGCAATCATATTAAGGGCTGCAACTCTAAAGGAAGATGCGGGTTATGTAGCTCCAGATATCATCACACCTTTTTGCATAATGTATCGTCTGTCTCGACTTCGAGACCGATAACCCCTGTGATCCCTTCCACATCCGATAAGAAAGAAACAGTTTCTACATGCAATGTGTCTAATAATCCTAAAAATTATACAGTGCTTTTAGGAACGATTCAAGCTAAGATTCGGGACATCAATGGCGATTTTCAACCTGTAAGGTGCGTGCTTGATTCAGGGTCCCAGATCAATGCGATCACTTCTGCTTGCGTGCAACGTTTGGGTCTTAAATATGTTCGCAATAACAGTAAGGTGTGTGGACTAGCCAATGCCGCTGTTAATTCTAAAGGGCTAGTCGATTGTTTTCTACTTTCCAATTATGCAGATCAACGAATAAATTTTTGTGCCTCTATTCTTCCAAAACTTACAGGTAATATTCCTGGTTGTTCTTTACCACGTGGAATTTATGAACGATTTAAACATTTTCCCATTTGCTGACCCTAATTTCCATGTATCGGCTCCGGTAGAAATATTATTAGGAGCGGACATATGTTGTAGAATATTATTTTCGGATAACGCAAATAACCGTCTTGGTAAACCTCTAGCGATTGACACTATTTTTGGATACGTGTTAATGGGACAGGTGCCTTCTCCGCAAGGACCGTCAAATGCTACTTCGCTTTGTATAATGTCGCAACCTCTTGAAAGCGAAGTAAAAAATTTTTGGGCGCTCGAAGAAGTCTCGCAACCTCCTGCTGTGAATATTGACGACAATTATTGTGAAGCACATTTTGTTAGTACCCACTCTCGCGATGAAACTGGTCGTTACATTGTAGCCCTACCCTTCAAGGATAATGCCGAACCTCTAGGGCGCAATCGTGAAATTGCTTATAACAGTTATCTAAATTTAGAACGGCGACTTCGGAATTCAACCGAAAATCAAAAGGTTTATGATTCATTTCTCAAGGAATATCTATCTCTAAATCACATGAATGTTGCTCTGCAACCCTCCGATTATATTTTACCACACCACGGCATTCATAAAACCACAAGCAGTACTACCAAACTACGAGTGGTGTTTAACGGATCTGCTAATGATTCGACCGGTAAGTCCCTCAATCAACGTCTTTACGCTGGTCCGAAACTGCAATCAGGTTTGCCCGAAATAATATTTTATTTCGTTCCCACAAAATAGCACTTTGTGCTGACATAAGAATGATGTACCGCCAAATTTTAGTACGTGCGCAAGATAGAATATACCAACATATATTCTGGCGACCCTCCCTCGACAGCGGAGTTCAAGAGTACGAATTGAACACGCTTACTTATGGTCTTTCACCATCCTCTTTTATTGCGCAACGCGTGTTAAAACAATTGGTGATCGACGAAGGACAACAATTTCCTCTAGCATCTGTGGCCTTGCTGAATCACACGTATATGGACGATGTGATTTCAGGAGCCAAGTCCGTTGCGGCAGCTCAGCAGCTGCAATCTGAATTAATAAAATTGCTGTCTCTTGGCCAATTTCAGTTAAGAAAGTGGTCCAGCAATGACAACTCTCTTTTAAATCAATTCCAGGAATCTGAATTAGAACCCTCCGTAGCATTTTCTGATGAAATCTCTGGTATCAAAATATTGGGACTAGTTTGGAACCCGAATTCTGATAATTTCACCTACTATGTTGTTCCTTTCGAAGGGAATATTTCAAAACGTTCCGTTCTTTCCTATATGGCTAAAATTTTCGACCCTCTCGGATGGTTGACTCCGGTGATGTTCTTAATAAAACATTTTTTACAGCAATTATGGGTACAACGTTTAGGTTGGGACGACACGCCGGACACCGACTGGTGTTTGAAGTGGGAGAAAATTTGTTCCCGCCTTACTGAATTATCAAATTTGAAAATTCCTCGCTGTTTGTTTTTAGACTCGGGACAGTACCGACTTTTAGGGTTTTGCGATGCCAGTGAGAAGGGTTATGCTGCATGTGTTTTTCTACATGGCACGACTTCAGATAACACGAATTGCCATCTCCTACAAGCTAAAAGTAAAATTTCACCCTTAAAATTTCTTTCAATGCCCCGTATGGAATTATTAGGTGCTGTTTTGTTATCTCGACTAGTATATTCTATAATCTCTAATAAATTTCCTTATCCCTTGAAGGAAATAAGATTATTCACCGATTCTCAAGTGGTACTAGCGTGGATTAACACTCTTCTTATTTATTAAAAACATTTGTTGCCAACCGCGTGGAAATTATTTTAGAATACACTGCTATTCAACAGTGGTACCATATTTCTGGTGAAAACAACCCCGCCGATATGGCTTCTCGTGGTCTTATTGCGCACCAGTTGATTGACAACGATATCTGGTGGCATGGCCCATCTAACTGTAGCGATCTAATTACGGCTTCCAGGAATTTGGAATCTCCCCCTTCTCTAGAAATTTTTCCAGAAATAAAATCTCCCCCTAATATATTAGTTACTTATACACAAAAAAGTTGCACTCAATTTTTGGATAAATTTTCTTCTCTCACCTTGCTTCAGCGTACTGTTGCATATGTAAACCGTTTTATTTACAATTGCAAGAACTCTGATAAAAAATTATCAGGCTCTCTTTCTTCTGATGAATTACATATCTCATTGATAACTATCATAAGAGTTACGCAACAGCAGTTCTACGCCGAAGAAATAAATCAACTAAATTTAAACAAGGGTTGTTCTAAACAACTCCAAAAATTGTCCCCCTTTATTGATTCGCTAGGTCTTGTTAGGGTGGGCGGACGTTTGCGTCACTCCCTGTTGTCTTATGATAACAGACATCCCCTTCTATTACCGAAACAAGCCACTTTATCGCGATTATTGTGTGATAATTATCACCTTTTATCTATGCATTCAGGTGCATTCATGACGCAATCACTTATTCAGCGAAAATTCTGGATTATTGGAATACGTTCCTTAGTTCGTCAGAGGATCCACAAATGCGTTGTTTGTTCGCGCTTCCGTGCGACAACTGCTCAACCGTTCATGGCCGATTTACCCCCTTTCCGTGTTCAACTGTCCAGAGCATTTACTCATGTGGGAGTAGATTTCGCCGGCCCATTTATGATCAAGTCTTCTAATCGTCGCATCTGTAAAAACCGCTGCAGGTTTAGTTGCACGTCCAATAAGTAAGCTTATTATCCTTCCTTTGAATGAATAATTTTTATTTTTGTTATTTTCTCTCTTATTTATGTTCCGTTTAATTTTAAAATTTTTAAGGTTGTATTAAAGTTTTGTTTTAATTTGCCTAGCAACCTTAACATTTCTAGGGTGTATTTTTAAATGATTTATTTTATTTTGGTATAAAACTTATTCAGTTTTAGATGGGCGGTTATGTTTACGCCTTGCCTAATAAATTAAAAGCATGCTCCTCTTATCTCTCGACTACGATTTGTTATTCGCGCATCGCAAGGTGAGCGCTGGTTACAAACGATAAGACAGTCGACACAGCTCTCTCTTAGAACACAGTCCATTGTTCAAATAACACACTCGCGCCGGTTTGTCGGCATTAATTATTAATTAACTAACAACGTGAGCACCTCTATTTCCCTTCCTTCACCAACCCTCTCCTACCTAACCAATTACGTATTTAGTGGTGAGTGTAAAGTGATAATTGAACACGGGGTAAGTTTTTTATGCAACCATACTTTATAAACATTTTATTACGCATATTTTGTTATTGTGAACCAGCCGCTACTCTTAGGCGTTAACATACATAGCAATATTAATATAACAGCACAACGACGGGGCTCGGTAATTCCAGTAGTTCATAGCAATATATATATATATATATATATATATATATATATATATTGCTATAATTATAGGGTAGTTTAGGGGTAGGTTAAGTCACAGGGGTCGTAGAATAAATAAAAGCAACTTCCAGTTTAATAAAAACACATAATTCCAGATATTATAAGAATAAATAGGTCACTATACATATTGTTAATTGAGAGCACACTGTATATAAAAATACATGGGATTAAATGCATAAGAATAAAGAAATATCCAAGAGTAGTTCACAAGCTAAGATAAGATTTGAAAACGCAACAAAATGCATCAAAATTAAATCAACGGGAAACCTATATGAATTGGCTTTATAAATATTTAACAAATGCGTTAAAAATATCATAGTATACGTAATCTAAATTATGCATTATTAGAAAATCGTACGTGACATGAAGAATCACATTTGTTCAAAAATCCAACATTAACTAGGAAATAAACAAGCACCAGATTATTTCGGTTTAGATTACAGTAAATAACAAACACTGAATACGTGATTTAATAAAAGGAAATTGTTGGGATTTTTCAAATAATACCATGATATGTAAGTGGATTACATGACGAGCCAGGCATCCATTCGAATATTTGGACTAGATAATTGATGAAAATCCCGAAGTACACAAAGATAAAGGTAAAAGGTGTCGTCCCAACACGTGAATGAACGAATAAAAAGCAGGTAGAGGTACGGCTTTAAATACGATAAGAATGAAGCGACGAGTTTAGTATACATTTAAACTGGGCTACGACTATATTCTAAAGTGCTAATTATTTACGTAACCAGTGAAAAGAAAATTAAAGTAATATCATTTTGAAAGTGTACAAATTGTGCAACGCATAAGCCGATCTATTATAGACGTAAGTAAATAACGACTTAATTAAAAATTCATTTCTAACATTAATAAAACAGGGCTTTTATTACCGGCTTTTATTACTGATGTGAAATATGTTTTATTACTGACATGGAAAATGTTTAATACTGACATAAAAATATTCTATTACTGATATTTAAATTGGATCTTAATAATGGTAGTTTAAACTGGATTAATTTATTACTGGTATTTTAATACTGGCTTTAACACTGAAATTTAAATGGGATTTTAATTTATTGAATTGGATTCTAATAACGATTGTATTTTCGTTTTGATGTCGACTTCCAAATTCGACTCTCAATATTCAGACTTGGCACGAACACTCGGAGGATGCAGATTACATAGCTGGGAAAGAACTACAGAACCATTCCAGGTTAGCGATCTTGATATAATTTATTATTGAAAACTGTTTTTATTCAATACTTATCATTTTATCTGTAAGAGTCAATAAAACATAGTAGGTTCATTGATAAATTTTTGACAAAGGTAATAGGCATCTTGTGACGTTTCAAAGATCCTAAATATAAGCAAAAAGGCTAGTTTTGCTGGCTTCAATTTCATAAATCTGGTATATGTAAATATTCTGAAAAGGGAAAATTTTAAAGTTGTAAATATTTAATCATTATATTGTGTATTGTAGAATTGCTTTAATTAATCAGCTAGTTGGGGCAAAAACCATAACTGAACATTTCACATCATAGGTGTTTGATTATTAGGGGTAAATTTTACAACAAAAATTTTACAGCATTTTATAACATGCCCAATTGTGGGGCTTAATATAAAGGGGATATCACAGCATTTTATGTACACCCAATTGTGGGGCTAAATATTAGTATAATATCAAAAGGGCTAATAAAAATATCAAAGCATTTTATATATATATATATTGCTGTGATAAGGGGTTGTTTAAAGGTGTACTTTATAGTAAAGGTCGTTTAGAAATGAGAAATTACCATAGGCAGCAGAAAACTGCATTTATTTAGTAAAGAATTGAGAAATGGAAATAGTTTGTAAATAGTAAGCAGTCAACACCCTGTATATAAAGTATAAGTAATTTTAAGCGACGCAAATACACAGGAAGACGCATAGTTGGCGTAGGAATGAGAAATACATGCATTAAGTAGATAGTAAATATTTAAAACCATGTAGATAGAGTTTTAGTTAATTTAGGTAAGGCAAATAATGATTTTTTCAGTGGAAGCACGCGTATCTTATATGTAAACATAATAAAGTGTAATTAAACACGCATTGAAAAGACTTCCAAACAATTAGGTTAATACTCAGATAAGAAATAGAGCTTCAGAAAGCATAATGTGAATGCGTACAAGTAGTTAAGAACTTTGATAAAGAGAGGTGATTAAAAATTGCGTAAATAACAGGCAGATATGAAAATTAAAAGTCGAATTGCATTAGTTGTTTATGGAAAAGCAATTAAATTCGTCAAAACACCGCATGTTTGATAACAAGCACCTGCGACCAGGTCACGATTATTGGAAAGCATAGAAAATTACATCAGAAACTACTTTGAATGCAAAGATTTGATTCATTATAAATGAGCGACGAGTTTGTTGACCATACCCACTGACGGAGTAGGGGAGAAAAAATATATTAACAGGTACAGTGATAACGAAGTCAGTTTGCAACTCAACAAAGGCCGTAGTGCGCCGCTATGAAATAAAGTGATACATAATAATTTTAAAGTGAAAGATAGTATAAGTGCCAAGATGAAAATTACGATTGCCGATTAAACGTAAGTAGATTTTGGGAAATTTTATTTTAAACTAAAACATATTAATAATAGGGCTTCGAGTCAGGGGACAATGATAATAAGAATTCTATTCTAAAGCCGGGGAGAAAATCCAAGTTCTGAGTCCGTGGAGAATAAATGTAATTTCAAGTCTGGGGAAGATGATAATCCAATTCTAAGTTTGGGGAAATTGATGAGAATAAGAAGTAATAAGTCTGAATGAGATGCATAAGTATAAGTTAATAATGGTAGTCCAGAGGGTGATGGCAACAATTTAAATGCAATGGTTCAAGCGTTTGGATAGACAATATTTCGAATGGGCATGTAATAATCCTGAATTGAGGGAAGATAATTTTTATTCAAATGGATGGCTTAATACATGGGAAATATTAGTGGATGCGTCAATGCGAAGAAAATAGACCAGATTAGATTTTAGTTGTAAGACATTATTTTTCTATATTTTTTATTTGAATATTGAATTTGCTTAATATAAATTAATGTGACGAAGTTCACCAAAACAAAGGATTTGAACACGTATAAAGTGCGTGTTATGATAAGAGGTTTAGAACGTTCCACACTTCTTTTATAAAGATAATAGGTTTTTTGGTGACTTTGGGTTTTGAGTAAAAAGGTATATGATTTT
This sequence comes from Platerodrilus igneus, assembly GCA_036346225.1. Taxonomy (NCBI): domain Eukaryota; kingdom Metazoa; phylum Arthropoda; class Insecta; order Coleoptera; family Lycidae; genus Platerodrilus; species Platerodrilus igneus. The sequence continues at coordinate 1,289,010 of JARFIW010001109.1, read as the reverse complement.
TAATAAATGAGATTTACAACATTGATTAATTGAAAAGTGTATTTCAAATAATTTACAAAAACTGTACATAACATTTGTTTCATTATATAGAATCGAATTAACTGAACTTTATAATTACAAATAAATGCTAGTCGAGGTCATAAGATAAAGTTAATGGGAGTGATTTGATAATTTAAACAATTCAAGGAGGAGCTATAAGTTGAATAGAAAATTGATAACAAGTAAGGCGGTAACGTATCAAATTTTGTTATTGGTAGACAAGGTTGGTTCAAGATAAAATCCAGTTAAGTTTCTGGAAGGAATTTATAGCAATATTAATAAGACAGCCCAACATCGGAGGAGATAATTACAATCTTGTTTATACATAGCAATATTAATATGGTCGCCCAAACGATGGGGCGCGAATAATTTAGAGGGACATAGCAATATATATATACAAAATAATTAATTGTAAATAAATCTATTAACAATTTCCGTAAACGGATTATAGTCAATCATTGAATCATGAATAATTAAAGCATAAGCCTTCATTGGTGGTTCAAAATTTCTTGAAGCTTTAAATTCCATACCAACGTCAACAGTTGAATCCTTGAGGTTTTCAAATTGGTGGCGGCAGTCTATCACTAATACGGGTGATTCCTTAAACTTGCTGTAGTCCATTAAACATTTATTTGATGATTTGTTCGGATGGTATTTTTCCATAAAAGATGCATAAACAGGTACGCAGGCAAGTAATCGTTCTGCTCGAAATCCAAATTTAATCGATCTTGAGAGAACACATGAGAGTTTAAAAACACTTTGACATTGCTTATTCTGGCATTCGTAAAGCTTGTAGCATTTTCTTATTTCTTGTCATATTTTCCATTTTGCAACGCCAGTAATATCCGACGTGCGTTTTCTGTCTCGTTCGATACTTTAATTATCCATACTTGCGACTTTCAGTGTGATAGAGATGGTAATCCGTGTAGTTCCCATTTTCTGAATGTGACCATTATAGATGATTGATTTTGCATTTCCGATAGCAGCGAAGCCTTGGCGAAGTCACTTCATGTTATATGCGGAACCTCCCATGAAATACGTAGTATTTTGAAGATCACTGTATTTCCAATCGACTTGTAACAATTTACATCCGACTTAGATCTGATTAAAATCAGTTCTTGAGGCATCTTGACGATAGTTTTCTTGTAATCTTCGAAAAACCCAAACATGGTTTTAGCAGTATTGCACAACTAAACCACCCATCTTGGAATATGGCATCAGGCTTCCATCCGGTATGTGTGATGGATTTTGTTTCTGATTCTTCGAGGATACAAGTCTCTTAATGGTACGAGTAATCCCCGGTATTCAACAGACGTCTATGATTTGATTATTTCTCAATTTGTATTGTATTTCTTCAAACAGAAAGTAGGGTGCAATTTTAGTAAACTCGTAAGCTTTATGATCCGGTTCTGTTGCTCTAATCGGATCTACAGTTGTTGTTGTTTCTCTTAATGTCTACGTAGGCTTATAGGTACCTCTTATAAATACAAAACTTTCATGGGGGTATGTGATGTTATCGCTGCTCTGGATTTCAATTAAAATCCGATCGTTGTTTTCTGGATTCAATGTAACGGGAAGATATGTATAATAATCTTCTTTTATTAAGGTTTCGCCAAATTTATAACTTCCTAACACATCCAATTTGGGTATGTCCTCATATTTAAGCCTTCCAAGTTTGACGTTTTCATCACCGTGGAGATCTAAGCTGCGCTTATTTCTACCTCCCATCATTTTTAACTTTTAATCCCAAGGACTTTAAGAAACGTATTTCTTCGTCTATAGGTCTCTCGACAACTTGACCCTTTGACGTCGTATTCACTTCTGATTGTCTGGAGGCGTGGTAGTGTGTTTTATATACAAAATCGATGGGCATTTTCAGCTGCTTTTTATTTCCAGTGTCACGCAAGTGTATGTTTCGGGCGAAAAATTTACCAATTCCCCAAATGATCAACAAATCGCATGGTTATCTTACCAATTTCGCATATGCTCAGTGGATAATATATAACGTCATTTGGCTACTTTTCCAGATTATACCCAGGCGGTACAGACTGAATTCAAATATATTGTGAGTAAGAAAATTGTTTCCGGTGGTGATATTGGTTTCCACTAAAAATGTTTGATACTGAAATTATGTTCACTTGTTGGTCTGCGATATGCAAGATGTTTGCAGAAAGTTTGCGGTTGGTAAACCCCAAGATGCTTCCAATACTGTTGTTACGGTTTGCACTAAAATCGATCGATAAGCTTCTTTGTATAGAGTATTTTAGAATGTTATTGTTCGCACTTAGTTTGAAATAACTGTCGATGTTCTCGTTGATGCCTGGTACTATACTGAGCCATTGTTTGAACTTCTCTTGTATATATACGTTTATTTCCTCCAATTCGTACGGTCCCGGTTCAATAATTATTGTATACTGCTCTGAATCATCAAAATACAAAACATTGTTCCCAGAGTGCACGTTCTGCACAGTGTTATATGTGTACAACCCCACTAAACCCAAAGCATATTTACCGTCATCCTTTAATTTGATTGGTGGGTAAATGGGTCCTGTCGATATGACATTACTGTATCCGAACACGCTCACTGTTTTAGCCATTGTCACTAAGAAACTTTAACACTAAATGTCCGCAATTGTAAGTGTTGCAAGTCTGCTCCAGTACACTGTTGTAGTAAATTCTGCAACCTCTAAAATATCTTTTCACTTCTTCCGGCGGTCTCAAGTCTCCGGCGTCGCCGTGGATCAATGTAGTAAGCGTAAGACTACGGATCCCAAGGTCCTGGGTTCAAATTCCGACACGGCCGACTGCTTGAAAAATGGCAGGTGAGCATTTTTTTACAAAAATTACGCCCTCGTTCGGATGAGACGTTAAATGAAGGTCCCGTGTGTGAGTGTTGTCACGCACGTTAAAGATCCCTACCTTGCCTGCAACGGCAAGGGTTCCGCAAAATTCTAAATTTCCAGGCAACAAAAAACTCGCCTCCTGGCCAATGTAGTACCTTCGGGTGGAGCATTGGAAATGTAAATGAACGGTCTCAAGTCTCCCAATGAATCGTAGTATAACACACTATTTCCACGTTTTCGGTATCCCACCCAATGTGTACCTGATCCTTTTGCGATAACCAAATTAACAACACAAAACATTTGTAAATAGTTTTTTGTGCGTGTGGGGCCTTTAATATTAATGTATAACTTCATATCAATATTTTAACTTGTAAAGAAATACCATCTCTGTTACTACAAAGCATTAGAAAGATGACTCCAAGCAATCAGAACACCACAACTATAAGGGTTGATTTATGGTCAACATCCGGCTTATTATTGCAAAGAAACAGAAAATGTGCATTTTAAAGCGAGCAATAACCCGGTATGCGGTTATACCATAATAAAGGTTAAGGGTGTTTTGTAAAGACAGTGAATATATGTAAAAGGCTTAGAATTTCAGCAATTTCAAAACCTTTTATAATTAGATCTTAGAATAACAATAAATGTTATGCGTTAAAAAGTTATTCACAATTATTTTTGTAAATAATTAATTTTTAGTAGACTTTTGAATAAATAATGTAGTTATATTACACATATTTGTGTAATATAGTTTGGAAAATAGACTTGTGTGAATTACTTTTGTGTTTTCGTAGCAATACTTTTTATGTTGTGGGAAAGATGTATAGATACATATCGTTTTCCAGACCAATTAGGATGCGAACGAAGAAGCTCGAGTGGTTTCACTAGCCAGTCGCTATATCATTCTTGCTGTGCTCCACTTATCTTTAACTATTTGTGAGGGAGTGCATATAGACAATGTAGTGGAGTTTTATCCCTCGATTTCTTTGCCTATTATCTGTTTTGTGTTTCAGTTTTTGTTTTAAGAGAGTTAACAACGAGCTCCACTACGAAAATCTGAGATGAAAGTAGTAATCCTCATCCACGCCGAACACTAAGACATATCGTATTCGTTACCTAGCTTGCTAATATGCATTAATTTAGAAGATTAGCAGAGTTTTAATTAATCTACATTGTTAATTTAAAGCGTACATTATATTATTTTATTTGTATATTTTGTGCAATCTTCTTAAATACACTTTTAATACCTCACTAAAAATATTGGAATGTTAAATACGCTTCGGGGTAATGGCGTTATTGATTAAAGTTTCTTTAGCATCAATAAATGGTTAAACCACTATTTCAATGAGAGCCAACTTGTTCTACAGCAGACGACCCAGGATTTAGCTAGCTGCTTAGCTGTCCACAAACTACCGATGAGTGGAAAGGTGTCTTGGCCTTTTATACATGCTGACTCAAGTATATTGGTTTCAACAGAAGGTTTTGGCATGTAATAAACAGTATAGAGGTTAGTCAGAACTTCCTAGTTTGTAATAACCTTACAGGAAAATTGATTAATTCCCATAAGGAGTAATGTATCAGACAGAGACAGACATATCCCGTTGAGAGATAAAATTCGCACAATAGTTTTCTTCGACTAAGCATTTTATAGCCGCAGGCACGGGCTCGACACCCCGATCTGAACAATCTAACCTTAATTGGCAAATATTCGCACAGCTAGTAACAGTATTAAATAACATTGTCATTTTAAATTTGCACAATAGTTTTCTTCGACTAAGCAGTTTTTAACCGCAGGCACGGGCTCGGCACCCCGATCTGAACAATCTAACCTTAATTTGCAAATATTCGCACATCTGGTTGCAGTAATAAATAACATTGTCATCTTAAATTTGCACAATAGTTTTCTTCGACTAAGCAGTTTTTAGCCGCAGGCGAGGGCTCAGCACCCCGATCTGGCACGGATCTTGTTCTCAGCACCCCGATCTGGACCATCTAACCTTAATCGGCAAATATTCGCCTAAATTTGCACAATAGTTTTCTTCAACTAAGCATTTTTTAGCTCCAGACATGGATCGTGCTCTCGGCACCTTGATTTGGACCGTCAGGCCCCCCGGCATCCTTCTCCCAGGACCACCGGATAGGCAAATTCTTCCGCAAATTTATTTAATCTTTTAAACTAATTTAATACATAACTAGATTAATCCCATTAAGCCTAATGCAATCGTTTGCAAATTAAATTCTTATTTGTCACAATCTCAAATATTTGCACCGGATAGGCAAATTCTTCCGCTAATTTATTTATCTTGTAAACTAATTTAATACATAACTAGATTAATCCCATTAAACCTAATGCAATCGTCCCCCGTCTGGGTCCCGGCAGGGCCACCGGATAGGCAAATTCTTCCGCTAATTTATTTAATCTTTTCAAACTAATCTAATACATAACTAGATTAATCCATTAACCCTAATGCAATCGTTTGCAAATTAAATTCTTATTTGCCACAATCTCCCGTCGAGTCAATTTAATTACATCAATTAATTAGTTATTTATTAAAGCATTACATAATAAAATATATTGTCATCTTAAATTTGACTCCCATATAAGCATATGCATAGGGATACCTAAATTTCCCTTAATCATGGTTTGGGATGCAGAGATGATTAAGAGTCAATTTAATTACATCAATTAATTATTTATTTATTAAAGCATTACATAATAAAAATACAGCGTCATCTTAAATTTGACTCCCATTTGAGCATATGCATGGCAATTTCTAAATTTGCCTTAATCATCTTAACACCCCAGATCTATGAAGTGCAACTTTAAGTCTTCTCCTATCACCAGTCATTTAACATTAATTGGCAAATATTCGCACATCTGGTGACAGCATTGCCAGCCTAAACTTGCACGAGAGTTTTCTTCAACTAAACATTCTTAGCCTCCGAAGGTATGGATCGAGCACTCGGCACCCCGAGCCGGGCCGACGGGCGTTGTCATCCTTCCCCCCGGGTCCACCGAATCTGCAAATTCTCCCAGCTAGCAACATTTACATAAATCTGCAAACCAATAAGCAAGCCAATAAACTAAAAAGACATGTATCCGTTTATTTGCAAATAGGCGTTAAAACACAAGCACATTATTTTTGGTTCAACTAGCTCTTAGTGGAAAGGTGTGGGAAAAAAACTTACAGCTTATAAACTAAAACATCAGGATGTATTATTATTAACAACCCATTGGAAAATAACAATAAGCATTAATACAGTTTATTCGGTATACTAACCATTAATAACACAAATTTGCATACAGTTAAGACACATAGATCGGCAAATAATTCCGCAAATGAGAAAATGTTCATTTTGGTCTAATTCAAAGTCTATGTTCACTGTTGCACCGACTTTACCCCGGCTAATCATATAAACATTTTTCTTACCATCAATTAGCTCGCTGAAGGTTTTTATTCCATCAAGTTTTAAGTAGTTGAAAAAGCGTTCTGATAAAAACACAAAAAATCATCGCTTTCGACAATAGCACGATCCCCATACTTTGTTGACACAGACCTGACTCCTAAGACACGATATTTTCTATCGGTGACAAGCTCGGAAGCGCTTATTGTGGTTTTACGCTTCATAACCGCATTTAATTTTTTAATTTTGCAAAATCCATATTTTATATGAGCTGTGAAGTCTGTGTTTTCACGCCTCTGTTTGTAGTTATAGTGAACAAGTGTAACGAACAATAACAGCAGTCACTTCCACCTCTCAAGAGACGTAAGATGTTGATGTAAATATATTGTTATTGTAAATATATTGTATAAGTAGTTTGCGAAACTATAATATAGTGTAAATTAATTGAATTTAAATCGTAAAAGTATAAATAGAGATGTTTTACTTCTGTTGAATCATTTAGTTGTTGAGTGTGAAAGTGTGGACATCGATGATTGTGCAGTCTGGAGAGGGTTTAATCAACAGCGCTATAAACAGGTTACCGTTTGAGTTGCATATTCCAGGTTATCAGTACTGCGGCCCTGGTACAAAGTTGAATGAGCGCTTAGCAAGAGACAATCCTGGAATAAACGAATTGGATAAATTGTGTAAAGACCACGACATTGCATACTCCAAGTACCCCGACGACCTCCCAGCCAGACACCGAGCAAATAAAATTTTAGAAGAAGAAGCCTGGGGGCGAGTTAAGTCTAAGAACGCAAAGTTTGGGGAAAAAGCTGCAGCTTGGTTTGTAACAAACGCTACGAAAGCGAAGAGATAAATGGGTATGGGCTTAAAGAAGAAAATAAGTTTCAAAGGTGGGTTCTTGAAGAAAATACGATCCGCAATAGACCGAGTTGGCTCCGACAACGTGAAAAAGCTGCTAGACGTTGGTATTCTAATTGGTAAAAAAATCATAAAGGGAGCTGGCGGGAGACGCAAAATTAAAGTCCCACGTATTATACCCGTTCCCCAGAAAGGAGGTTTTCTACCATTGATTCCGATATTCGCAGGACTAAGTGCTCTAGGAGCCCTAACAGGTGGCGCTGCGGGGATAGCTAAAGCTGTAAATGATTTTAAGACAGCCAACGAACAGCTTAAGGAGAGTGAACGACACAACAGATCTATGGAAGCCATTGCCGTTGGGAAAAAAGGGAATGGCCTAATTTTAAAACCGTACAAAAAAGGCACAGCATTATTCTTGAAGCCATGCAAACAGGGGCGTGGCATTTGTAAAAAAGTATCAAAAAACTAAGCAAGTTACCTCGAAGAGCTCTCACCGACGTGGATATAAGGAACTACGCATCTAACATCCCTCATTTTCGCGACGTCTTTTCTAGAGATCAGTTACAGAAGATAAGACCACATGTCAACGAGTCGGGTGTGATTAATTTGGATACCACCAAAGGATCAGGCACACATTGGATTGGGTACCGAAAACGTGGAAATAGTGTGTTTTACTACGATTCGTTTGGAGACTTGAGACCATCGGAAGAAGTGAAGAGATATTTTCGAGGTTGTAAAATCTACTACAACAGTGTACCGGAGCAGACTTACAACACTTACAATTGTGGGCATTTAGTGTTAAAATTTCTTAGTGACAATGGCTAAAACAGTGAGCGTGTTCGGGTATGGTAATGTCATATCGACAGGACCCATTTACCCACCGATTAAATTGAAACAAAACGGTGAATATGCTTTGGGCTTAGTGGGGCTGTATACTTGTAACACTGTGCGAAACATACATCCAGGAAACAACATCTTATACTTTAACGATCCAGGGCATCGCAAAATAACCATTGAACCTGGATCATACGAATTAGATGAAATAAATGCATATATACAGGATGTTTTCAAAAAATGGTTCAGTCAGAAGCCAGACATCAACGAGAACATTGAAAAATATTTTAAACTGAGCGCAAACAATAATACATTAAAGTGTTCTATACGAAGCAGTATACCGATTGATTTTGGGTCAAACCGTAAAAACAATATTGGAAGCATCTTGGGGTTTACCAATCGCAAATTGGCCGCAGATGTCGTACATATTGCTAATCAGCAAGTGAACATAATATCGGTTTCAAACATTTTTGTGGAAACCAATATCACTGCAGGATCGTTCAGAAACAATTTTCTTACCCGCAGCATATTCGAATTCAGTCTATCTGTACCACCTGGGTATAATCTGGAAAAGGAGCCTAACCACGTCATATATTATCCACTGAGCGTGACAGAAATTGATAATATTACAATCAGATTAGTCGATCATTTGGGTGAATTGGTAAACTTTTCACCGGAAACATACACCAGTGTAAGACTGAAAATAAAAAGTAGCTGAAATTGCCTATCGATTTTGTATATAAAACACGCTGCAACACCCCTAGACGATCAGAAGTGAATACGACATCAAAGCGTCAAGTTGTCGAGAGACTTACAGCAGAAGAAATACGTTTCTTAAAATCCTTAGGATTAAAAGTTATAAATGATGGGCGGCAGAAGTATACGCAGCTTAGATCTCCACGGTGATGAAAACGTTAAACTTGGAAGGCTTAAATATGAGGACGTACCCAAATTGGATGTGTTTGGAAGTTATAAATTAGACGATACTATAATAAAGGAAGATTATTATACGTAACTACCCTTTACATTGAATGCGGAAAACAACGATCAAATTTCGATCGAAATCCAGAGCAGTGATAACATCACATATCCCCATGAAAGTTTCATATTCATAAGGTGTACCTATAAACCTAAGGAAACACTAAGAGAAGCGTCAACAACTGTAGACCCGATTAGAGCAGCAGAACCAGATCCTAAAGCTTACGAATTTAATAGAAATGCGCCATATTTTCTGTTTGAGAAAATTCAATACAAATAGGGTAATAATCAAATAATAGATATCTGTCGAATTCCTGGAATTACTCGAACCATTAAAGGATTTGTATCCATGGAAGAATCAGAAACAAAATCTATTACACATACCGGGTGGAAGCCTGATACCATATTCCAAGATGGACGGTTTAGTTGTGCTATACCGCTAAAAACCATTTTTGGGTTTTTTGAAGATACATAAAATTTTATAAAGTTTCTTAATCATTAATCGCGGGTTCAAATCCTGCTGTCAGCGAAAAAGAAAATTGGTACTCTGTCAGTTGGACAAGAGTATTTAAACATAAAGGAATGTGTGAATTAGAAATTCCAGTCAAACTTCTTAAATACGTGATGACGTATTAGTCATTTAGTTGGAACAAGCAAAATCACCTGAGGTAATTATTCATAATACTTAGTCATCTGGAGTTAATACTTTCCAGGAAAAATAATATATAAATGAAATCTAAAATCACTTAAGTTTGTGCCATATTAAAGTAAAATGTTCATGTGGAATGAAAATTAATTAATTGTAATCCACGTAAAAAGGATTAGAGAGAAAAATAATTGTGGTTGTTCTAATTCCTAGTTAAGATAAGATTATTTTTTGTTCTATATTCAGTAACGACGAACTATAGTAATCATTAAAAAATTGTATTTCCTCGGTAATGTCTTATACAGAGAAAAATAGTTATGACTCAGTCGGAGAAAGAGCAGAATACGTCAACGTCTCGTTGTCCTATTGAGTCTTACAAATATTTAATAAAAAATAGCACGTGTTCTGTACGTATGTAAATTAAAATTAAATTTAAAAGGCAAAGCAAAATGTCTGCTTATAAAATCATCAAAAAAAAATTTAAAAGTAATTGGATTTAAACGCGAAAATATAAACGTGCTCCTAATTATTCTAACTTCAAAATTAACACATCCTAAATAAAAATCTAACAACTGAAACAAAAACTAAAAATAGGGTTTCATTGATGGTATCCCTAGCGTTGATTTGGAGTGTGCACGATCAACAAGACACAAACAAAATGAATGAGCAGGGATCCGTAATGCCGGATAGCAGCTGCCAGCTCTGCTTACCGGTGCGACCTAAAGGGTCGACTTAAAACTATCCAAATCTAGCTAGCTAATTTAAAATGGATTCAAATTTTCTAAGAATACGCCAAAAAATTAATAGTGAATCCAGCTTTTTACCTGCTCTATAAATTTACAAATTCGTCTTCCCTGGTTTAAGTAATTTGATATCCTAAGTCCGTCCCTAACTTTTCCTATCATTCCCTAACTTATTTATATTGTAATTACTATCTTCTCAAACAATCTTCCTTCTTATATATAAGCTGCCACCAAAAATGACGGCAGAACGTCAAACAAATAATATCAAGCCACAAACAATAAAAGCAGGCAAAAATTTAAATATAAAAATAAATATTTATGTAAATATATAAATAAACATCTATAAGCAATAAGCGTTGAGCAGTGCATAAAATTACAAAAAGCATAACCCAAATTATCAGGTGAGCTCGCATAAGCATTATACCGGCTAGCGCCATTACGCACAAAATGTACTCGTTAAATTATTTCAAATCTACTAATTATCATAAATCAATGCTTATGCGAGCACAACCGACACAATTTTGTTCCTACCTCGTTAATATATTTCTCCAGCATCCGAAGATCTGGTCGTCTGCATACCTTTAAACTTACTGCTAGGGGGAAATGGATGCACTGCTAAAGTTCTGGTGGGTATGCACTAATCGTCCTGCGGGGGTCACAATCACTATCACTCACTATCACTTCACTTTTAAGTCCTGGAGGGATGCGCGGTTTCACTTTATTTTATTTATTATTTTATTTCTTTCTTTATTTTACTGATTTAATTTAATGAGGTTTTTGATTTATACGTTCTTATTTTTTTTATTTTACCGGATTAGGTTTTAAGTTTTTTTTTATTTATTCCCGATTTCCGCGCGTATAAGGTTATATAGTGGTTATAGTGATTGTATTAGTGGTGCGGGGGTTGTCGTGCATATGGACTTTTATAAATATTATGATAATTTTTTTTGTTTTTTTTTTAGTTTTTATTTTATTTTATTTTTTTACTTTTTTTTTTAAATTATTTAAATGCAGGTTTTGGTAACCAAACTCATATCATTTAACGCCAGGTCAAAATCTAAAATTTCCAATCCTCCCACCCCCTTCCGTTTTACGCGCGGTTATCGCCGTCTAATCTCGTGACCCTTCCCGCGAACTCTTTAAAGGCTGTCCAGAACGCCTTCTGGTTGACCACTTCCCCAACTTCTTCTAGGTTCTTTGGCCATGTTAGACCTAGGATAGCTAATTTGCTATCAGCTAACCTTCGATTTGCCGCTTCAAGCGGGCAGTCGAGGAGCAGGTGCTCTGCGCTTTCAACGCCCTCACCGCATTCGCAGCCGTCGTTGTCGGTTAAACCGAATCTTTGTAAATACGCTTTTAAGACGCCGTGTCCTGTTATCAGTTGCAACATTTTATGATTGAGTTTTACCTCGATATTACCTCTAGCTTCTAAGTTCGGTATGAATTTGTGGGTCAACCTGCCCGTGGCAGCGTTGTTCCACCTCTCTTCCCATTGTCTGATTGACTTTTCGCGTAGCTTTCTTTTAATTAGAGACCTCGGTATCGACGAATGTGACATCCGAAAGTCGACCTTCACGGCCTCTTTAGTTAATTCATCAGCCCTATCGTTCGCTACGTTACCATCGCGCGGCTTAACCCAACAGAACTTTAAGCGTCGAAACTCGAGCACCGTATGCGCTATGTTTCAGACGTCCGCCTGCAGGTTTGTTAAGGTGTTCATGTTTGTCAAAGCCGTCAGCGCTGATTTGCTGTCGCTGATTATATAATATTCATCTCTGCCCGTGTGGTTTATGACGTAATCGATTGCCTCTCGTATGGCTACCAATTCGCACTGGAAGATAGTGCTCCAGTTTGCGAGTTTGGTTTGATACCGAAACACCTCCCTTTCTTGCTTAAACACAACAAACGCCGCGCTTGCTTGCCCGTCATCCATACGTGAACCGTCTGTATAAATTCTGATACCTGTCGCGTCCCCATCGCCTTCGACAAACTCGATGCCTCTAATATCGGCCGGGTGCCCTAACTCTGATACGACAATCTTTTTCTCTACTTCCCTATTGCCAAGATGAATATCTTCGATAATTTCGCGTCCTTTCCCTTATCTACTAATCTTCTATCTCGAAACTCTTTAACGACATATTCGATAGGAAGAGTCCTACTGATAACCAGGACCGCCTCCGTGGAGGTGGTCCTGTACGCCCTCGCCGCCTTCACCACGGTAATGCGTTGAACGCTCGTCAATTGACGCATCTCTCGGACTTTGCAACCTTCCGTCCATACAGATGCTGCGTACAGCATTGCCGGCTCGATCGCTCCGGCATAGACCGTCCTCAGCGATTTGCCTCTGAAACCCCAGTTTATTTTCGCCGCCGCCATCATTTTGTTTGATATTTCGCTGCCTATGCTTTTAACGTACTGCACGTGAGCTTTTCAATTCAACTTATCGACAATCCTTACCCCGAGGTATGTAATTGCTTGCTTAAACGGTATTTTCTCCCCTCCCAGCTCTAGCTTAGGGGGTCGCAGTCCCGGTTTCTTTCAGAAATAGAGCGCTTCTGACTACGCCGTGTTAAATTTTAATTTTACCGCCTGCGACCATTCGTGTAGTTTATTAGGCGCCTCGTTCGGTTTTGTACGCATAGCCATTAATAATCGCGATCTGACAATTAAAAGCGTATCATTCGCAAACCCAACGATTGAGCATCATATGGGCAACTTGACCCTAAAGATGCTCTCATACAACAACTTCCAAAATGTGGGACCGGAGCATGACCCCTGCGGACATCCCCTTTCCACCTCGCGCGACAAAACCACCCGGAATTTCAACCTGTGCCAATCGCCCCGAGAAATAACTCTTGACCAAAGACATTAAGTTTCGCGAACAACCCCTATTTTCCAACTCGCAAACAATCAATGGCCACCAGGCAGCATCAAATGCTCCTGAAATACCCAAAGCAACAACGACACAGTGTACTCTTTAGCATCTCTCGCCTGCTTAATTTCTCCAACAACGAACTCTAATGCGTCGATAGTTGACTTTCCCTCCATAAAACCGAACTGTCGGATATTAAAACCGCTGCTGTCACGCACTAAGTGCTCAACTCGGGTAGTCATAACGCGATCCAAAACTTTCCCCAGCACCGCTAGCAAGCTAATTGGACGATAGCTGCCTGGGTCTGACGCATCCACTTTTTTAGGTTTAGGTATGAATTTCACGTTCTGGACTTTCCAGCAACGCGGAAAGACGCCCCTCTCTAGACAAAGATTAAACAACCGGGCAAAGACACACGTGGCTAACAGGCACGTCTTCAGAGCTGCTTCTGAAGTGATTCCGTCATGCCCCGGTGCCTTCAGAGGGTTCATTCTCCTAAGAGCCCTGACAACCTCGTGAACTAGGATTGCCTTATCGACACCTGTTCCTTGCGCCTCTGTAGCTTCCCGACGTACTAAATTGTGCGACCCCTCATCCTCCTCGGGATTATCCAAAGGGAAGAATTTCTTTAATAAATATTCCTGCGTGGTTTTAAAACCTTCTGTATATTCGCCATTTGTCTTTCTTATGTTACCGAGCGCGATTTTCTGTTGTTTACCCCTTATTACGCGGTATGCGGTTCCCCAAGGTACTTTCTGTGAGTTTCGCGTGCAGAATTCTTTGAATTTATTTGTTCACGTTTCTTCTATTAATATCTTATATTCGCGGTAACTTTGATTGTATTCTACTCTCCGTTGTTCTCTTATATCTCCCGAAGCGCGTTGAAAGCGGCGCTTTAGGTTACGCGTTTCTGCCCGCTTGGTGGTTAGTTCCCGGGTCCACCAGGGTACGCTGTCTTTAAATGTTTTTTTTCGCGGCATGGAGTACGACGACGCGTCTACCACTGCATCGTTTAAATTTTCCGCGAGTGTTTCTATTTCGTCTGCCTCTCGGCAGTTAAATAGCTCGTTTTCGAACGCAGGGATACTTTCGCCAAATTTTTGTTTAAACCGCTCCCAATTTGCTTTTTTATTACAGAACCGCAGAAATATAGTTAGCTGCTCGCTTGCGCTTGTTTTGGTTTCAACGTCCCACGTAATTAATTTATGGTCAGAGAGCGTTTCCTCGTCCGACCTTAATTTCCAATTACAAATGATTTCTAACATCTCGTGCGAGGCTGCAGTAATATCAATAAAACTGCTGCTTCTATACCCCTCAAACGTAGGTGAATCATTAGTGTTTATCACACTAAGATCCCATTCCGTTAAAAGATCAGCAACCTGCGAACCCCTATCGTTTTCTATAGGGCTACCCCATAACGGTGACTTAGCATTAAAGTCTCCTCCGATTATTAATTTTTTATTTCTTCCAATTTGGAGAAAAATGCCTTCAATGTGATTTATTAAGTCCTCGGTTTGAGGATTTTCCCGCCAGGAGTCGACTAGTGGTAGGTACGCGCTTATCACGTAGAACGTGTTTGTCCCTGTTTTTATTTCCACGGTGGTTATAAACTGGTTGGACAAATTGTTTAATATTATCGCGGTGCACTTCCCATTATTTATTATTATTCCGCTGCGCGGTTGTTCGCTATTCGCGTTTAAAACGGTAACCCCCCTCCCAAAACCTGTTATATTGTGGCTATACAGGTGCTGTTTCTGTATAAGCCCGATGTCGATATTATTTTCGATTAATAACTTTACGAAGTTATTTGTTGCCCCTTTACCTTTCCCGAGATATAGTTGCGCGAATTTAATCTTCTTACTTCTTATGAACTTTGTTTTATCTTCACATTCCATAATCGATGTTACGTGTGATTGCGTTCTTCAGACGCTGCATCGTGGGGCATCTACTCGACTTGGCGTCGTGGCGCGTATCGACCTTTGCACCACCGCCAGTTCTGTCGTTTGCCCTAGCGCAAACCACACAGCAGAAAACTGCCTTCCAGCAATTCTTGAATTCATGCCCGACCAAGGCACAGTTACCGCACCACTGTACCTTCTCCCTGCATTACGTAGTATGGGCCCGGGACCACTTCTCGATGACCCAGTGTTACCGGTGCTACGAGAACGGCCATCGGCGAAGGGATCCCTAGGGCCTTTTCTGCCAAACCTGAACTTCTCTCTCAGGTGGTCTTTTAGCTTCATGTCGCTGAAACGGGGCTTCTGGCGCAATCAACCGCACAAGCTCTTCAGCCTTTATCCCCGCTTCGACCCCCGGAAGAACGACCCGTGGACGCTTCTTCTCGATGGTCTTCGCTACGAGTTCTTTGCAGTTCCCTTCAATTGCAGCTTCTTGGCGTCGTCGCGACCTGCGCACTTGACAACGACACCACCCCGGCGCGTCCTACGAGCTCCAACAACAACAAACCCATCTCAAGCGGGATCGACCTTCTGCTTCAGGGTCATCATCACGTCATCCTTCTGGCCTGGCCTGGCGTCGACTCTGACAGCAAACGTAGGGAAAGAACCTGAAGCTGCAGCGGCGTACGAAACCTTGCGCTGCACCGACGCACTCTGACTCTGGCCTCCTGAAACGACAGAATTCACCGCCGGCCTTCCCTCAACAACACTTGCTCTCCCTGAACCATCTAAACAAAGACGCAGCGCCCTAACCATACCTATCAGTTGGTTCGTCACGTCGCGGATATCATCTACGGCGTGCTGAACCATCTTCTTATCCTCCACGACGATAGTGGCGGAGGTCGTCGGCACCTTTCCATAGACGGCAGCGTGCGCCTTCCTCAGCCTGAACTTCAAGAGTTCCAGCGCATCGAGGTCGCAAGCATCAACGCTACCGTTGCTGCTAGTCGACATCCTGCGCTGGGCTCTCGAAGTAGAGGGCAATTCTGGCGCCGCAACCACCACGGGAGACCCCGACTCCCCGACACGACCGCCGCAGACACAGGCTTCCTCTCTACCTACTGTACCTCCTCCTGGGTATCTAACATGACGTCCTTCAATACTACCTTAAGCTGTTTCCCCCCAACAGTGCCCTCAGCCTCCGACCTAGCAGACTCCGACCGATCGCCCCTCTTCCTCCTGGGCAGCGGCTCCTTATCTCGGTGGACCAGCATGGTAACAAAGCTAAGAGAACAAATGACCCCCTAAAACGCAACTCAAAAACGACCTGACCGTTACGACGCTAGAAGAATGCAAACGTTAGACCAATAAAAATATTTTGGTTAAAGGTGAACCGTAAACAACCCTGTATTTATTTACTTAAAATTCGAACCGCCCAATTAAATATAAAATTTTAACAAAAATACAACAAACACTAAACGTCAAAATAACAACTAGAACAAAATAAATTCGCTAACCCAATAAAAACATCTCGATTCAAAATGTACCGTAAAGAACACTATTTATTTATTTTAAATTTTTAAACCGCCAAATCAAATTTAAATAAGCTAATTACTTCAAAATATCAAATTTATAAATAACAACACTTTAATTTTAAATGTACAATTAACACATAAAAACACGCGCTATTGGAATGCGGTGCTGGAAACGCACTCTTCACTTAATCACTCGGTGCCTAGTACGACCTTTAACTGTTATACCGCTTAATTTCACCAAAAATCGATTTAAAGGAATCTTTAAGTACGCGTGCACTTAAAATAAGGAATATTTATATTTAAATTGTTTTAAAATTTACAGTTTTTGATCTATTTATTTGATTTAAAAGGGCTTATATTTTGGTTTTTAATTTGTTATTTTATTATACGCGCACTATAAAAATTTTACACACTTTTTATTGGTTTGCACGGCTTTTTACTTGATGTACACGGTTTTTTGTTTTAAAATTTACTAAAAACGCCTTTTAAAATTATTTTAAATTATTTTGGGTATTTGTTTATTAGTTTTTTGGTTTATTAGCAAGAAGTTTAGCTTAATTTATTTTTAAACACGGATTTAAGTTAAAGTTCAAGTTACAAACGCGATTTATTTACTATTTATTTGATGTAAATTAGTTTTAATTTTTTATTTACTGCCCTGTGTTTAAAATTTAATGCTGCACAATAATAAATATAAAATACAATAAAAGCAAACCTTCAAATAAAGTAATAAATAATAAAACCCTGAATAAAAACTTACTGTTTGCTGCTGAAGTGGGAGCTTTGCAAAGCACGTCCGCTCACTTCAAGCGCTAACGAGAAAGTCCCAACTTGCTCTGTAGCAGACGATCCATGACTTGGCTAGCTGCTTAGCTGCCCACCAAGTACCGATGAGTGGAAAGGTGTCTTGGCCTTTTATACATGCTGACTCAAGGATATTGGTTTCTACAGAAGGTTTTGCATGTGATAAACAGTATAGAGGTTAGCCAGAACTTCCTATACTCCATTCCAGTTAAGAAGGTACTGAAGAAAAAGATAGGACTGAATTTTAGCGATTCTCATTGGTGGATGGATGAGCCAAGTGTACACAAGTATAAATATCCCGTATGTTTGTGTTGGTTGTTTGAACATTTTTATTATAAGACAGATTGTCAATTGGCATTTTGACATTTGCTATTGCCCTTTCATATTTTCGTTTTTGTTATTTATTGTATTTTGTTATTAGTTTGCCTTTGAAAATTTGCTCGGCCTTATTAATTTGTGTTAATTTTATATTTAGTATCAAAACAGTTCTTGTCAGAGCTATAAAACACCAGTGTCTTCATAATAAGGTAAGCATGTCTCATTAAAGATAAGCATATAATACTAACAATGAATTCTTTTCAGACTTTTATTTAATTATGGATCACCAACCTATTAAAAATCCGAAGGGCAAACATGTTATGAGCGGGCAAAAGCTTATTGCCTATAATATATATTTGAAAAATTCCACAAATGCATCCAAAACGCAATCTGTGAAGCAAACTGCGTTAGAAGTGGGTTTAGGTGTTCGATCAATGTGGATATTGTAAAAGAAATGGAAACTACTGGTACTGCTTCCTCGCCAAAGACTACAAGAGTGCGTACAACAATCTACGACGAACTTGAAGAATTTGAAAGATGTGCGATTCGACGGCATGTTCATGCATTTTACTTTAGAAATGAATTACCAAATTTAGAGAAAGTATTACATGCAATAAACAATGATGACTCTTTACCAAACTTCAGTCGCACATCACTTTATTGGGTAATGATGAAATTGGGTTTTAAATATGGAAAGCGTAGCCGAAAAACAATTTTAATTGAAAAACCTGAAATTGTGTTGTGGCGAAGAAAATATTTAACTGCAATTAAAAAGTATAGAGCTGAAGGCAAAAGAATTTATTATACTGATGAAACGTGGGTGAATGCTGGACATGTAAAGAACAAGGTATGGCAAGACACCACTGTAAAAACAGCAAGGCAGGCATTAATCGAAGGTTTATCGACTGGTATACGAGATCCCTCTAGCAAGGGCAAGAGATTAATTGTTGCGCACATGGGTAGTGATATGGGATTTGTCAATGGTGCATATTTAAACTTTCAATCTAAAAAAACAGGTAGCGTATTAACACTATAAACAACTTAGGACCCTGAGTTCATAATTATTGTTTTAGGAGATTATCACGAAGACATGAACGGTAAAGCGTTCACAACTTGGTTGAAAGGTGTATTACCTCTTCTTGATAATGATAGTGTAATCGTGCTTGATAATGCTCCTTATCACAGCGTCAAAGCCGATAAGGTTCCAAATCAAAGTTGGCGGAAAGAACAAATTTATAATTGGTTAAACGCAAAACACATTCAAGTTACCAAAGAGCTATTAAAAGTTGAATTATTAGCCTTAGTAAAGCAGCACTCTCTAGCTCACCCGACACCTTATGTTGTTGACGAAATTGTAAAACGCTCTGGCAGAACTGTATTAAGGTTACCCCCATACCACTGCAATCTAAATCCAATTGAGCTGATTTGGGCTGGAGTAAAGCAGCATGTAGCTACCAACAATTCTACTTTTAAAATTAACGACGTGAAGGTGCTTCTGGATGAAGGAATTGCAGCCATAGATAAAGGACATTGGGTTAATTGTATTAGCCATATAATTAAAGAAGAAGAAAGAATGTGGAACTTGGATGGCATTGTCGAAGAACTTGTCGAACAAATTGTAATAAATGTTGGATATGAAAGTACAACAGACGACGAAGATACCTCTGGGGATGATATGGACGTAGATTAAATATAAATTTGTGATATCATTGTTTTGATATTTTGTGATGTGTTTAATTAAAAATAGCTTATATATTGTTCTATATTAATATTTTATTTAAACTTTAACCAAACAGGTAGAAAATAAAGTTCAATAATGCTTGATATGTTTTAAAACCGTGTTTCTTGGATGTATTTATTCAAAAACCTCAATCTTGCAAAAATTATAAATAAGAATCTGTATAAACATCGATGGATTGCTTTAATTTCAATCATTGTTAACAAACTTACAACTTTTCGAAAAAATGAAACTGACAGAATTTTATTAAAGCATTCTATAACTCCAGGTGAATGTTTGTTTCTACCATAATTGTTAAGTAAAGACTAAGGGGCAAATTCATAAAGCACACTTAAGCCACACTCATACTTAAGTAATGCTCTATCTCAATTTTTGGTATTCGGAAAAATACTAAAAGTTGAGATGGAACATTGATTAAGTATGAGTGTAACTAATGTGCTTTATGAATTTGCCTAATTCGTTCGTCTTAAACTTAATGTAGTTCCAAGTCCAATTTTATCTTCTGAAATTTAATACCAAATTACAAATACTCCTTGTTATTATTTAGACAACTATCCTAGGAGAAGGATCGAAACGTCAATAAAATCATTTTCAAAAAGCAATGTGGTCTTATTCCTTAAGAAGAACACCAAATTGCAATTACTGAATGCAATAATACTTAAAAATTAACTAATAAAGTCAGCCATTTGCATTGTTATTTTTGAAAAACTATCGTCACAAAATAGTAAATATACAACCGACGCCGGCAACTTTTCAAATACAGCAACTAATAAATTTTTGATCTGTGTAAATCTGACTCAAGCACAAGCGCCATCTACTACCTTCTTAACTGGAATGGAGTATAGTTTGTAATAACCTTACAGGAAAACTGATTAGGTAAAATACAAAGTAACTAACCAATGTGGTATAGATTAAGAAAAAGGAAAATAAAACATTAAGATTTGGTTTGAACAAGATAATGACAAAGTAGATTGCAAAGTTTCCTGAAATACAGGATCCGAAATGTATTGATTGTTACAATGTTGCATTTCTAAAAGTAATATAAAATAATAGCTTCGCTATATACAACAATATATCACCCCCTCTGTGCAGGCAAGTGAGTAACTAATACTTTTATCTGTTTGTAACAATGTGCGAGTATTTAACACGTGCACTACGGGCGGATGCCCTTTAATTGGACTTCCTTGTGTACTGCACATTTCGCACCTATAGTAGTGGGGGATTTGCCTGCATATTATATTTATTTCAGATTTCAAAAAGTTTTGACATGATTATTTTGTTATTCAATGCCAACTAACTGTTACTACAAATTTTATAAATTCAATTTTTACACAAACAATCAAACTAACATCAACTACGTGCATTATAATAATAATGCGCTTATAGTGAAATTATTTGGTAAATATATATATAAACCTAGAAAAATCATAATACAATTCACATGTACAAATAATAAGCCTTAATTAAACTGTGTATAGTTTACAAGTGGCTATTGATAAATTGTAGCTTCATTTCCGGTGGAACCAATGCACAGGACGTTGCGATGGAAATCAATGGAGCACTGGTGTAATATGTCTATGGATTGTTCTTCTGAAACTGAAAACCTGGTTGTCAAATAATCGGATTTGATTTGTATTTGAGCCATGTGAATTCGTCCTATGGTTTTTGGTATATTTGTGGCAATGCCTGTCCGTTAGTTATCAGCCAGTCTTATAATGTTACATTTCTTTGCACAAGAAATTAATATTGTTGTGGTTTGTGCACCGTGGTCAATCACACCCCTGGTGGGGATGCCGTTTACCCTGCAATTCATGTATGGCATAGGTGTATTTATGGACGTTTCAGGATTATTCTCCGTTGCAGTTTCCATATTAGTTTCAATATTTTTTGTGTGAGTTTTTTCAGTTATTACTTGCTTTGTTTCAGTATTAGAAGAGTGGGCTATCATCATTTTTACTCTTTGAAAATCTCGTTGTGGACGGGCGTGTGCTTGTTTATGTAGAACGTCTCCGAATGTATCGATGTTTCCACTTATTAGGGCGTCTGCGAGTCGAGGATTGTTCTGTTTAAAGAGAATAAGTTGGTTAGGGTCTGTCAGCGTATCACTTATCGATACTGGATTATATTCTGTTGCTGCATGAGGTTCTTTCAATGGTGATACTGATTGTGGAACCTGGATATCGCAGAAGTGAGTTTTTTGTCTTGCCCTATCAGTCGGAGCGTTGGTATGGCCGGGAAATGGTTTTGGGAATAGGTTAGTATCGCCTACTCTTGGATTTTTGGGTTAATTTTCAGCTAGTGCTGTAGAAGATATCTTGCTCACTATGGAGTCGTATTCATACCATATAGATGAATATGGGTGTCGACAGTGTGCTGTATAATGTCCACTGTATGTCGTACCAATGTGATTCAATATTGCATATAAGTTGTAAATATAGTGCTCTGAACTTTTTTCGGCAGCATAATCTTTCATGTCCAAATTATTTATTGGATAATTTATAGTTGTTGACAGTTTTCCTCTAAGTATTCTTATAGGTGAAAAGCGTTTTAAATGTAGCACTAATATTTTAGGAAATTTTTGTATAGAGAGGGATGTTGTGCAGTTTCTTCTTTCCTTACATTTTAAACAAGTAAGTTTCTCATCTCCATGTATTGGTGTCTCTTTAGTATAATAGTCTAGACATTGTTGTAATCTTAATTGACCTATATTTTGAGGTATAGGAAGCGATAAATCCCAGAATGGGTCAAAAGTAATAGAATAGTGTCCACAATGTATACAACGTAATGTAGATTTCAACTGTCGCGCAAAAACGTCAACAACTTTCGAATTTTCGATTTTTAAATATTGTTGTCATGATGCGTAAGCTTTGTCGCAGTCGTTGAGTTTCTCATCTATTTCTGGAAATATTTTCGTAAGTTTATTGGCCTGATTAATGTCTTTGTGTAAGCCTTCTAATAAATAACATAAAAACTCTTGTGCATCTTGTTTTCTTATTCTTTTCCCAATTTCTTGAAGAAAACTCAATCCTTGTTTTCCAATAACTCCCAGAGGTTCGAATGCGATTGGGAAGAAAATATTCCATGTGATTGTATTTTTCATGTGAATAGAAATATAGATGAAATAATAATTAATATGTTGAGTATTAATGTAATTTCAGAGATAGTTTAAAAAAAACGTTAATTTTGGATATTAAGAATAATTTGTTTCTCTGAAGTTTTAAAGAATTTCTAAGTTTGATTTACAAAATCAATATTTTTATTTAAATTATTAAAACTATGATGATTTCGTCTTTTTACATTTGTTTATATTCTTATATTATTGGGGCAATTAATTTTGCCCTAAAGTGTAAGCATTTTATACTAATGTTATTAAGACTTGAATTTATAGTGTTATCTGCCTTATTTTTGTTGTTTCACGTATTTGCTGTGAATTTAGATGAATATTATTTTACGTTAGTTTTCATTTCAATAATGGTTTGTGAAAGATCTTTAGGTCTTTCTTTGTTGGTGGTTATGGTTCGTTCTTATGGAAATGATTATTTTCAAGTTTTAAATATTTTATGATAAAATTTATTTTGTTTTGATTTTATGGTTCCTTTATGCCGAAATTACTTATTTATAATTTTATCATATTTAATTTTGATTGTATTTTTTGCGTTAAATTTAAATGTTTATTTTAGGTTTTATAGAATTGGATTTGTTATGGGTTGTGATTATGTTTCTTTTTTTATAATTATTTTAATGTTATGAATTTCATTTTAATAATTATAGCAACAGAGACGATTAGAGATTTGTTTTAATTATTCTGTTAATATTAAGATTTTCTTTGTTTGTTGCTTTTGTCACTTATAATTTATTTGTGTTTTATATGTTTTTTGAATTTAGAATGATTCCTACTTTGATTTTAATTTTAGGGTGAGGGTACCAACCTGAACGTGTTCAAGCGGGGATGTATTTATTTATATATATAATATTAGTTTCTTTACCTATATTATTAGCTATTATATATATTTATTATATGTTTTATTCTCTTGATTATAATAATTTTGTTGATATTAATTCATATTTAATATATTTTTGTATTAATATGGTATTTTTTGTGAAAATGCCCATGTTTTTAGTTCATTTGTGATTACCAAAGGCACATGTTGAAGCTCCAATTGCTGGTTCGATAATTTTAGCTGGTATTATATTAAAATTAGGTGGCTATGGATTAATGCGAGTTATGGTAATATTTTTAAAGATTAGGTTTGTTAATTTTATGTTATTTTTTTGAGTTTGATTGGGGGAGCTTATATTGCTTTAATGTGTTTACGACAAAGAGATATTAAGTCTTTAATTGCTTATTCTTCAGTGTCACATATGTCTTTAGTTTTAGCTGGTATTATAACTATGAATTTGTATGGAATATATGGTGCTTTAATGATAATGATTGCTCATGGATTATGTTCTTCAGGTCTTTTTTGTTTATCAAATATTTCTTATAGCCGGGTAGGTAGTCGTAGTTTATTTTTAAATAAGGGTTTTATGAATTTATTTCCTAGATTGTCTTTGTTTTGATTTATATTTTGTTGTTTTAATATAGCAGCTCCACCTTCATTAAATTTTTAGGAGAAGTTCTGTTAATTAGAAGAATTGTTTCTTGAAGTTATTTTTCTATTTTATTTTTAATGGTTATT